>OY856415.1:655666436-656908936 GCA_963693085.1 Alisma plantago-aquatica | reverse complement strand
ACTTATATGGTACCTCTATAAAGGTGACTTGATGGACCTACCCTCTAGGCAGCCAAAGTCATTCATGACCTGATGGACCTACCCTCTAGGTAGCCATGTACTAGGTCAGCCATTACGACATAGAGGGGACCAGGATCTGAGCTAGAAGGCATATACATTATGTGATAGTCATAGTCACTTTATAATTGCAATATGAACATCCAAACAGTTTAGTTGCAATCAATGTGATTAAACATCTGGGAATCCATCAGAAAACCTAAAGCGGTTATTCATAATCGTAACCACATACCTGATTTGATGAGTCGTGCAGATTATTCAACATATACTTCATGTGTATACAATCAAGTCAATCAACATATCCAAGAAAGTAATTCAATCATCACATAGTTCCTGAAATAAATATGTACTCTATTTATTACACACTTTATCAAGAAACTACTTTATTGACTTGGATTCACTTTCTAGTGTTTCTAATCCGCATTAGTATTCATTAGGGTTTCTTAGATCAATTTCTCAACTTTATCCCTTTTAGGTTAACAAACCCTAAGATATCCTTTTCCATATTTATGAACCTTAATTGCTCAACTATCCATTTGATAGTCTTTTATTGTCTTAGGATCGTCACATCCCTATTTATTCATGGATTTGGACAATTAAACCAATTAAAATACATATTCACCTAAATTAGGGTTTTCAAGCTCATTAATGCATAATCATGCACAAAACCCTAAATTAAGCCATATATATAAAAAGATCATCTTTTAGATCCTATTTTCATTTTTATTAACAACATGTTAATATCAACTTGAATTATGTCATTAAGACCATTTACCATCAAATCTAAGGGTTTTCTCTTAATTAAAACACTAAAGATGATAACTTTATGTACTTTTCCAATTTCAAGCATATAAACTCTAAATTAGACTAATCATGTGCAAAGTTCTTCCTTTTTTATCATAATGTACCTTTTTACATTTAACAGATTAATATCAACTCTAAAGATCCATTAAACCCTATTAAACACATTAATCATATCAAAATAGGGTTTCTTAATCTTTAATTCATTAAAGATGATAATTTACACTATATTTCGAACTATGATCAGATTCAGGCTATGAAACTATTTTTATTGGATTCCTTGTGTTCTCCTGATCAAAATTCATATATAACTTGTTTTAATCCGAGTTACGAATCATGAGATACGATTTTTGCAATAAATCATTTACCACAGCCAATGAGGTCACGCCATGTCATCTCAGTCCATGCAGCGCCTCACGCGATTTGGGAAACATGATTAAATGTCGGTTTTTCCCTTGACTTAAAGGTTGGTCCTTCTAGCCCGCAGAGGGCAGAACCGTCCAACGCCGCCCTCCATCTTCAACCCCGCGCTACCCTAGCGCTGCCGGCGGTCAGCGGCTCCAGGGGATTCCTCCACGGCCTCCTCGAGCCCTAGGGACCTTCGCGATAGTCTCAAAGCATCCCCCGCCCCCCTCCGCACTTGTGGAAGTGCAAGGACAGGGCTGAGGTGTTGAGGTTGTGCTCTGCGATCAACATCTTCCAGCGACCCTATGCAGACGTGCAGCTGCAGCGACGCTCATCTGGGTGGAGGGAAACCATCTCTTATGCATCCTCTAGCCTTCGTGGGGTAGCATGCCCTCGTTGTACTCTTCCACGGCCCCCTTGCTGCTCTAGGAAAAGCATTCTTTGCAACTAGGGTTTTGGATGAAATAGGATGTAGAAGAAGAGAGAGATGAGAGAGCAAAGGATGCAGGGTTTTCCTTGGGCTCGCTCCAGAGGTCCCAACCTTTTATAGAGGAGGGTACGAAGCCCTTAGTGGGTTTTCCATGAGTCTAAGAGCCCCTGTCCAATTAGGAAGTCAATTGCTTCAAAGAGAAGCAATATTCTCTCTCTCCTTTCTTCCTTGATATTCCTTATCTCTTGGATACTTAGAAAAACGAAAATCCTTTTTCTTATTATCATTATTCTTTCCCTTTTAATCCATTGGTATGAACTTCTATTTTCTTTTAATAGAAATTACTTCCTTTTATCCATATTACAAAATTCATCAATAATATATCACATTATGCTATTTTTTGCAAATTTGGTTTTTTTCTCTCTTTCCTCTTTATTGGGACTCCTTGGATCCCAAGAAACTCTATTATTTTGAAATCCTTTTCCAAGGATATTTATTATCCTTCTAGATGCATCTAAATGCCTTATTTCGCATTATCTTGTTTATTTCTCATTTAATTATCTCTTTTTGAGGATTTCTCTTCATTTCTCTTTTATTTTCCTCATTGGTATTCCTTTTATCATTAGAAATCCTTGGAACACGAAATTCCACGAAGGATCTCCTAATTACACCTTTTCCCACTTATTCCCAACATTTTAACATTACTTCCAATCTCTTTCTTATTAAAGAAATACTTAATTAAACTTTTCTTTTATTATTGCCTTTTCTTTGCAACTTTGAACTCCTTGGAACCCAAGGAACCCAAGAGGCACGAAATCCTCTTTGGATTTGCCTTCTAGAGGTTTCCACATATTTCTTTTATCAATTATTCAATTATTCAATTACTAATTGAATTTTCTTGTTATTTGGGCCCAATAGCCAATAAAGCCCACAACACAGACATCAAGGCTATTGTAAACAAAATCCATGTATTCAAAACAAATTATACCATTCTTTGTTCAATTATCCTTAATATGGGAAATTGCATTTCTCACCAATTGAACCCAAAAATTGGGGTTGTAACATCCTTCCCCTCTTATCGGAATTTTGTCCTCAAAATTCAAACAAGCAAACAAACAATTCAGGATAAGACTTTTCCATGTCCATCATGGGCCCCTATGTGGCTTTACCGTACTCATGGCGCTTCCACGGAACCTTTATCATCACCTATTCTTTTCTCTGAGTTCTTTCACTCTGGCATCTATAAACTATACAGGTGACTCTGGCCATGTTAGCCTCCCTTAGGGCTCACTAGGTTCATTGCTCAGCACATGGTCGGGTACCTCACATAGTGTTTTAAATTGGACACATGGAACTCGTCACATATTACTTTATCCTGAAGTCCAACTTAACCTTCTCCACCAAACCATATCAAAAGAACCCATGTATCGGGGACTCAGCTCTCTTAGCTATAACTTAGAGGGGTCGGATTTTCATATCACATAATCTCCCACAGTGAACTGCATGTCAATCTACTTTGCATCTGCTCACGACTCTCATCGTCTCTAGGCTCCTTTCAGCCCTTGCACAATCAAAGTGACTTCATCTACACACACTGTGGTCCCTTTTCTAACCATCATGTGGTCCTTTTCTACCATCATGGGGTCCCTTTCACCAACCTCACCTTACTGAAGTGGTGACCGACACAACCTCCCTTACATAGCTTCTTATAAAACCCGATACTGGCTATGGTGGTCATTGTCACATCTTTCATAGGACAAGAACTATCTCTAGATATCACCTTGTACGGGCACACATGCCCTCATCAGACCCTTTGGTCTGGATTATACTAACCATTGCTTAGGGGGTGATGAACTGTACTATCATCGAGTTCTCCATGTACCTACTTCCACCTTTTGGAAAGGAACCTTTAGGTCAAACTCAAGAACCTTTGAACTCGCTTCATGGTGTAGTTGAACCATCTCTCTCATGGTTAGTTCAACTAGATCTGTCCCTTAACAGAACTCTTTCTTTCTCATGTCATTTAGGTAAGGTGACTTACCATAACCCATATTGCATACCGACCTTTCTTGGTCAAGGGAAGATTTATCACAACATCCATAGTGATGAAATCCCATTCCCTCTCAGGAACTCTTTTGTCCTCTATATCGATACACTGGGTTACTGGGGTTCGTCCTTTACCTCCTGGCTTGCATGGCCATAAACCACATGCAACTTTATCTTAAGCATCCAAAGTGCTATTGCCATTTACCACGGTGTATGGTGATCTTCAATCATGATTTCCTATATGTCATGATTCTTCAAGATTGATTCCTCTGAAAGCCTAAACCACTCTAGTCGGGGTTTCATCATCTTCTTTTCCAAAGAAGTGCAATTGAGGTTCTACCACCATCCTTTCATTGCATCCAGGACTAGACTGGCTAACCAAACAACCATAACTTTTCAATGTATCTTGTTACATCTGAGTGTTATCCAAACACCTCTCCTTTTCAAACTTAAGGTTATCCAATCAACCTCTTCTAGCTTCTAGTCGAACAAGTCAGATGTATCTCAACCAGAGCATCCATTACCACTTCACATCCATAGGTATTAGGTAACATTGAAGACATACACTTCCATGTATTTCACTTATCATCTCACCTCAAACTCTATATCTATATTCATTAAGAACACTTCTCTGATTTCATCATCATGGTGATCAAACTCAACATGGTACAACTTGTAAGTTCTACATAGTTCATGATAAAAACATCCTCATAAGGGGACTACCTCATCCCTCTTAGTGTTTACAAACCATCCATGTATCATTCACTTTACCAGGGTAGATTATCTTCTCTATCCCCATTTCTCGTGGCAACGTTCCAACCTACATCATCTCTTATCCTTGGTGTATGGCATGCGTAATGTCTTATCTCTCACTCCCATAACAAGAGGAAATAAGCATTTGGCTGCAGTCCAAATACATAGTTCTTCCTATTCCAAGAGTAGATGGTACATCCCACCTTGCCAATACACCTTTACATCTAATTTGCAACGTGCCACATATGTCTCTTCATCACAAACATTTTGATATCAAAGTTACCTCCATGGAAAACTATTCTTGAGCCTATTGAGGTTTATATCCTTGGTCATCTCCTCTAGGTCTATAGGGTACCGACTCTTTTGGGGTCATCCCTCTTCCCTTATGCATCAAGAGAGTGCCCTACTCATCTGCTCTTTGGGTCCCATGAGTTCATGAAGGTGATCAATCTCCTAACCCATGGCCCTCATACAATGATAGTTGTTACCTCCCGACCCTATGGTCATGTGCAACTAGGGAATTAGGCAACTCCTACTTTCATCGATCTTATCCCTACCAGACCCTAGGATAGACTTAGGATTCACCATCATAGTACATGTTTACTTAGAACCTTACCCAAGTCTTCATCATCTCTCTTTCTGCATTCAAGGACTGGCTTTCATCCTTTCATAGGGGTCATGGCAACCAGCCTACCTTGGTCAAGCCCCATACCGGTTACCTCCATGGTAACACATTCATATGCAATTAGAGATGGATATCTATGGGTCTACAGGTTCTCTCTCATACCATGTACTTTTCACTTAGCTTCTCAAGATCATGTGAGACCCTTTCAGGTTACCTTAAACCAACAAAACTGATATACACCCTACCAAAGGGGTCCCTCTCCCAGGATGGGAGGAAAACTATCTCTTGACACCATGATCACAAAAGCTCTTAGGTCTAGGATTTACATCTACACGAGCCTACTTAACAAGAAGATCACCTATTGTACCATGCTAGGTCATACTTGTCCCCTTTCCTCAATGCTGGATCAAGATCATACCTTTCTTTATCATCAACCTAGCTATGAGGGGTTCATCAAACACACCCTAAACTTAAGGGGCTTTTCTTTTCCTCTATTCATGAGGATTACCATGCTCGCTTCTATAGGAACTCAACTTCTCATCATGAGCCTTAGGTATACCACTTCCCCTTTTAGGCCTAGGAACCCTAGGTTCACTGCATGCTCCTTCTCTTAACTACAAACCAAGCATGAAAAAGGCATGACATGCACTCCTTGTCATCCTTCAACTCAAGCAACACTTAGAGTTGGGTCCTCCTTAAGGACAACCAACAAGGTACAAGGCCTCGGAACCTGTTCACTAAACCTCTCTAGGTCTAAGGAACTCTTCTTCCTACCTCATAAGGTAAACATCTATACTGTAGGCACATAGGCACCAGATGCTTCATCTTCATTCTCTAGGGTTGGTCCCTCTAAAGGCAACCAAGATATCATCAACTTTCAGGGATCGATCATGAGGCAACTACTATCATCCATTGTTCAGGGTTTTAGGCGTCCAACCTTCTTGCTGGGTTTCGTGCTTTCTCTCTAGAGCTAACCCCACATCCAACCTCACCATTAGAGGTCCTTTCTTCATGAAGGATCATCCTCAAAAGCATGCTCTACGTGGGTGAAGCCTGGGAACTTATGGTTGCTCACGATCATCCATAACCCTTTATGCTCCATCATAATTCCTTATCCAGGGTTTCATACTGTCAGCACTATGACGTGCCCTAGGTGCCATCTATACCCTACTTGCACAAGTCCATAGGGTTTCTAAGGTACTTTACTAACATCATCATCTAAGGAGCTATCCTTTACCCTAACATGCACGACCCTTCCCAGGGTTGGGTTGTCAAAGGTGCTAGGTCACCCATGGATCATATGGCATCCCAAAGGCATGTCCTATCAAACACATGGTCCAACTCATCTCTCTCTAACCTTCACTTAGGGTTAGGGTTAGCATCATCCTCAGAGGATGTGCCAGGTCTCTACTTGCAATGGAGATCTCTATCTCCAAGACTAACTTATCCTCCTGACAAGAAGGTCTAGCCTCAGGTCTCTTCTGAGGGCATGAAATCTTATGTCATACGTCCTAAGCATGTATCTATTATTTATTTTGTGCTTAATCTATTAAGCTTATGTCCATGACATCTTATTTACATGCCTTTCATTAATTTAGTGGAGGATTCCTTTAACCTTATTAACCTTACCCATACCTCAAGAGGGTGAGGAGAAGAAAGTAAACCCTAATCCTTTATGTCCTTATCAGAATTTTGTGATGAGAAGGGATGAATAAGATGAGAAGTCCTAAAGGTAGCTTATTTCGATTCATACCCTAAGACTTTGGCCAGGCAGTCACACAGATCTGGGAGTCCTCGTATTCCGACTAGCGGTGCGGAGGAAAATATTTCTAGCCCCCGGTCGTGATCCTTTTCTAGACACCTCCGTCTTTCGGATAATCCTCTAATAACTCCCTTGGGTTCTATGGAGTTTGTAAAATTTAATAATTATTAATGGTTAACTGAGGAACCCAAGCTCTGATACCAAATGTTACGACCCCACCTCCCGATAACCCCCAATTAAGGGAGACCGAGAGGTCGAAGCCGCACCCATGACTTCCGGATCAAAGGTTCGGCAATTAACCAAGAATAATTATCAAATTTTAACATACTATACTGAAAGTTGTAAGAAAATAAATTTTTGCATACCTTTTGAAAAATTGGATCTCTAAACTTCTATCCACACCGATACTAATCTATCTAATCCTCCTTTGCACTTTAATTCTCATTTAGTATCACATGTGCCACTTTACTGTTTGTTCTTTTCATTGTACCTAAAACGCCGACAAACAAAACGTCGGTCAGCCGTAGCTGGTATGTGGGGGAAACAAATAAATATGCAACTATGGTAATAATGTAATCACTCAATTAATCATTTAACAATCAAGATTACGTTTTAAGCCAAACTACTCAATCCATACCTATCCACAACTCTGTGTTGTCCCTATAAGGACTTATATGGTACCTCTATAAAGGTGACTTGATGGACCTACCCTCTAGGAAGCCAAAGTCATTCATGACCTGATGGACCTACCCTCTAGGTAGCCATGTACTAGGTCAGCCATTACGACACAGAGGGGACCAGGATCTGAGCTAGAAGGCATATACATTATGTGATAGTCATAGTCACTTTATAATTGCAATATGAACATCCAAACAGTTTAGTTGCATTCAATGCGATTAAACATCTGGGAATCCATCGGAAAACCTAAAGCAGTTATTCATAATCGTAACCACATACCTGATTTGATGAGTCATGCAGATTATTCAACATATACTTCATGTGTATACAATCAAGTCAATCAACAGATCCAAGCAAGTAATTCAATCATCACATAGTTCCTGAAATAAATATGTACTCTATTTATTACACACTTTATCAAGAAACTACTTTATTGACTTGGATTCACTTTCTAGTGTTTCTAATCCGCATTAGTATTCATTAGGGTTTCTTAGATCAATTTCTCAACTTTATCCCTTTTAGGTTAACAAACCCTAAGATATCCTTTTCCATATTTATGAACCTTAATTGCTCAACTATCCATTTGATAGTCTTTTATTGTCTTAGGATCGTTACATCCCTATTTATTCATGGATTTGGACAATTAAACCAATTAAAATACATATTCACCTAAATTAGGGTTTTCAAGCTCATTAATGCATAATCATGCACAAAACCCTAAATTAAGCCATATATATATAAAGATCATCTTTTAGATCCTATTTTCATTTTTATTAACAACATGTTAATATCAACTTGAATTATGTCATTAAGACCATTTACCATCAAATCTAAGGGTTTTCTCTTAATTAAAAAACTAAAGATGATAACTTTATGTACTTTTCCAATTTCAAGCATATAAACTCTAAATTAGACTAATCATGTGCAAAGTTCTTCCTTTTTTATCATAATGTACCTTTTTACATTTAACAGATTAATATCAACTCTAAAGATCCATTAAACCCTATTAAACACATTAATCATATCAAAATAGGGTTTCTTAATCTTTAATTCATTAAAGATGATAATTTACACTATATTTCGAACTATGATCAGATTCAGGCTATGAAACTGTTTTTGTTTTGGATTCCTTGTGTTCTCCTGATCAAAATTCATATATAACTTGTTTTAATCCGAGTTACGAATCATGAGATACGATTTTTGCAATTAATCACTTACCACAGCCAATGAGGTCGCGCCACATCATCTCAGTCCATGCAGCGCCTCACGCGATTTGGGAAACATAATTAAATGTCAGTTTTGCCCTTGACTTAAAGGTTGGTCCTTCTAGCCCGTGGAGGGCAGAACCGTCCAACGCCGCCCTCCATCTTCAACCCCGCGCTACCCTAGCGCTGCCGGCGGTCAGCGGCTCCAGGGGCTTCCTCCACGGCCTCCTC
Organism: Alisma plantago-aquatica; assembly: GCA_963693085.1. Taxonomy (NCBI): domain Eukaryota; kingdom Viridiplantae; phylum Streptophyta; class Magnoliopsida; order Alismatales; family Alismataceae; genus Alisma; species Alisma plantago-aquatica. The sequence continues at coordinate 656,899,943 of OY856415.1, read as the reverse complement.
GAGCCCTAGGGACCTTCGCGACAGTCCCAAAGCATCCCCCGCCGCACTTGCGGAAGTGCAAGGACAGGGCCGAGGTGCTGAGGTTGTGCTCTGCGATCAGCATCTTCCGACGACCCTATGCAGACGTGCAGCTGCAGCGGCGCTCATCTGGGTGGAGGGAAACCATCTCTTATGCATCCTCTAGCCTTCGTGGGGCAGCATGCCCTCGTTGTACTCTTCCACGGCCCCCTTGCTGCTCTAGGAAAAGCATTCTTTGCAACTAGGGTTTTGGATGAAATAGGATGTAGAAGAACAGAGAGATGAGAGAGCAAAGGATGCAGGGTTTTCCTTGGGCTCGCTCCAGAGGTCCCAACCTTTTATAGAGGAGGGTACAAAGCCCTAAGTGGGTTGTCCACGGGTCTAAGAGCCCCTTTCCAATTAGGAAGTCAATTGCTTCAAAGAGAAGCAATATTCTCTCTCTCCTTTCTTCCTTGATATTCCTCATCTCTTGGATAGTTAGAAAAACGAAAATCCTTTTTCTTATTATCATTATTCTTTCCCTTTTAATCCATTGTTACGAACTTCTATTTTCTTTTAATAGAAATTACTTCCTTTTATCCATATTACAAAATTCATCAATAATATATCACATTATGCTATTATTTGCAAATTTGGTATTTTTCTCTCTCTTTCCTCTTTATTGGGACTCCTTGGATCCCAAGAAACTCTATTATTTCAAAATCCTTTTCCAAGGATATTTAATATCCTTCTAGATGCATATAAATTCCTTATTTCACATTATCTTGTTTATTTCTCATTTAATTATCTCTTTTTGAGGATTTCTCTTCATTTCTCTTTTATTTTCCTCATTGGTATTCCTTTTATCATTAGAAATCATTGGAACACGAAATTCCACAAAGGATCTCCTAATTACACCTTTTCCCACTTATTCCCAACATTTTAACATTACTTCCAATCTCTTTCTTATTAAAGAAATACTTAATTAAACTTTTCTTTTCTTATTGCCTTTTCTTTGCAACTTTGAACTCCTTGGAACCCAAGGAACCCAAGAGGCACGAAATCCTCTTTGGATTTGCCTTCTAGAGGTTTCCACATATTTCTTTTATCAATTATTCAATTATTCAATTACTAATTGAATTTTCTTGTTATTTGGGCCCAATAGCCAATAAAGCCCACAACACAGACATCAAGGCTATTGCAAACAAAATCCATGTATTCAAAACAAATTATACCATTCTTTATTCAATTATCCTTAATATGAGAAATTGCATTTCTCACCAATTGAACCCAAAAATTGGGGTTGTAACACACTTGGAATAGGATTTTACTTATCGATACGATTTAACTTGGTTACTAAAAGTGTTTAGGTAATCAACCCAAGAAACACTGGTTGTCAGTCAACCGACTAAAGTGTCTAGTCAACCAATAGGTGTGCCAGTCAATTGCATGGAATGTCAAGTCAACCGATTGAATTGCTATTGAAACATACTAGCTAGACTGGATGCAAAATGAACAATTTTAACTGGGCTAAACAATTAATTATATGTCTAACAAAATGCATTAATCATTGCATTAAAAGACAATGTTATTGAAGCATTGATTGCATGCCATTCAATCGACTGGATAGTCCAGTCAGCTGACTGGACGCACACGGCAACCGTCAATCCGTGAGATCTTCCCTTTCATATCCCATGGGTTTTGGTAACCCTAGCCCATCCATTCCTATATAAGAAGAGGGTGGCTAAGGCTCTAGACACACCCTTTTCTCACAGTTATGGTAAAATGAGAGATAGAGTAGTCTTACCCAAGAAAGGGAGAGGCAGTAAGGGGAAAGGAAGTCAACGCTAGCAACTTGACAAATGGGTCAACTCCTTCATGTCAGCTCTGGAAGTGCAATGTGGAGTTTCTAGTGGTTCAAGTGGACTATATAGAGGTGTGAAAGTCATTATTTACACTCTAGGAGGACACCATCACCTATCGTACATGCACTACTTGTAAAGGGAGCACATTATCATGCAGGAATAATCGTTGGACTTGCTTCAGGATAAGGTATATCTTACACTCTTTTTCCTAGATACATCGTTGTTGATGAGATCTATTGATTAGGAATATGGACATGTTTTTGTTTATGTTGTCATACTCCTCCTCCATATATCATTATAGTTACATGGTGAATTATGGGGAGGGAAGTGATGGTGGAACAAAATGTGTTGTTTGTTTCCATGGTGGTAGGAAAGGAGAACTATTCCATGGTGAATCTATGTGAAATTTGGTCTATTTTTTTCTGAATAGAAAGTATGGTGAATCATGGAGGAAGAAGTTTCTTTCAAGACTCCATTGTTTATTTAGACACATATGCAAAACAAAGATTCTAATAAATATGGTTCTTACTTGTGTATGGTGTTTTTATAGAAATTTCTATAAGAAGCACACATGAAAAGCTTGATCGAAAAAGTGTGGGCATGCCAATCGTGAAAGTGTGATGATAGTTATGTGGGCCTACCAAGAAGGGTGAATTTATGTTGGGTTAACCTTTAGGTTAGACTTAACTAGGTGACCTTCATGAGATTAAGTGCCAGAAGTATACAAATCAATTATGGCAAGGATTTGTGCATACCATCTATTCAAGATTTGTATTGGATGCAATTTACAAATGTTTCCTACTTTAATAATTGGGTATGGATGCCGAGGTAGATTAGGTAATAACTCGATGTATTTAGGATATTGGCCCACTACAAAACTATATGTTGTGATATTTGCAAATTGATACATAGGGTTATTGATTTAAACAAAATTGTGGGATTCATAATTAATTAAAGGCCTAATCAATATCATCAATAATTTAAATCAAATCAAAAGTGTTTCGACAGATGAAATTTTTCTTTTTTTTATAATTAAATGACAGATGATAACACATTGTGATTGGTCCTTAGGAAGGACAAGCTAAATGGGACCAACTTTATAAATGGTTCAGGACTTAAAGAACGGATCTCACTCATGAGCATAAGCTCTATGTCCTGGATACACTAGTGCTAGAGGAACCCACTCCCAATGCGCCTAGGGATGAGATGGATGCTTATTGAAAGCATTCCAAGAATGCCTTAGACATTAAAAACCTTATGATGTGTTGTATGAACTATGAGTTGCATAAGTAGCATGAAAACATGGACGTTCTCAAGACGGTAGCACATCTTAAGAATGTGAATGAGAATCATGCAAAACAAGAAAGGAACAATGTCTCCAAGGAGCTCTTTTAGTGCAAGATGATAGAAGGAGATCCATTAGAACCCCATGTGCTAGATATGATTGGGGACATGGAATATCTAGAGAGACTAGAATTTCCTTTGAACCAAGAGTTGGCCATAGACATGATTCTACAATCATTGTCTGAATCATATAGTCAGTTTATCCACTGTTTTAACTTGGGTGTAACTTGGCAAACCACTGTATGAATTGTTTCACATGTTGATAAATGTTGAAGCACAAATGAAGAAGGAAAACCCATGATGGTGATCAGCGGAAGGGACTCTAATGGTAAAGACAAGGCCAAGAAAAGATTTGAGGCTAAATTGAAGTCTAAATCTTCTTCACTCAAGATAAGGAGGGTAAGTGTAAAAAGAATTTGTCCTTTTCACATAAAAGAATTAAGGAAGATGAAGTAAGAGATAGTGATCTCTATTTCAGGTAAATACATTATTGAGATTAACTTTGCTACTTCTTCATCTTGGGTTTTGGATACTGGATGTGGATCTCACGTTTTCTCAGATGTGTAAGATCTGAAGAGAGGAATGCCTTTAAAGAAAGGTAAGGTTGAACTTGTGTCATCGAGCAAGAGTTGTTGCCAATGCAGTTGAACCTACAAGTTATCTCTGCCCATTGGGCTTGTAACTTCTATTATGTAACTACCATTAATAGAAACATCATATTCATATCTTATTTGGACAACAATGGATTCAAATTTCTTATAAATAATGGTTTATGTTCTATTAGTAGAGATGATATTTTTATGGCACTACCCCCAATGTCCTATGGTCTATACTTGTTTGATCTAGAGACAAGCATATACAAATGTAATTACAAAAAGGATAAGACTCAATAACTCAAACAAAATATACCTTTGGCATTGGAGGAACACATATGAGAAACGCACTTCCTAACTCAATAAATATTTTTATCTAGATTCTTTTTGGTTTTGAACCAATAGAGGCATGTGAGTCTTGTTTTTTGGGAAAGATGACAAAGGCATGAGGAAACACTGAAAGAGCAAGTGATCTATTAGGACTTGTACATATTGATGTATGTGGACCTTTTAGAACGAATCTCAGAGGTGATTATCAGCACTTCATTACCTTTACTAATGACTTCAATAGGTATGGCTCCATGTACTTGATGAAGCAAAAGTCAGAATCACTTAAAAGGTTCAAGGATTTCATGAATGAAGTACAGAACCATCTTGGAAAAAGCATTAAAGCACTTTGATCGATCAAGGTGGAAAATGCTTAAGCCAATAGTTTGAGGACCTTCTGTGAGACTGTGGTTGTTGTACCATAATGGATTCCACCTGGTACACCACACCATAATGGTGTATCTAAAAGAAACATACTCTCTTGTGTATGGTGCAACTAATGATGAGCTTTGTCGATCTTTTGACTTCCTTTTCTAGGACATGCTCTACAAATTGCCGCGTTTATACTAAATCATGTGTCATCTAAATCAGTTCAAAAGACACTATATGAAATATGGCAGGGGAAACATCTTGGTGTGTCTTTTATAAAGATTTGGGATTGTGAAGATTATGTAAGAAAATATTTCCCCAAAAAGCTTGGACCCAAATCAGATAAATATGATTTTGTTAGATGTCCCAACGAAACCAAGGGATGCTACTTTTACACCCCATCTAACAACAAAGGATTTGTTCCCAGGGATGATGTTTTACTAAAAAGGTAATTTATTCCAAAAGATAAGTGGGATAAAAGTAGAGCTCAAAGAGGTTCGATACTAATAAGAAAACATTGAACCTATAGAGGTACAAAAGAAACAAGGAAAAATATAAATTGTTATGGAATCTCAAGTTCTTTTTTTGGATAAAGTAAAATATTACTAGAACAACAACAAAAATGTATAGGGGTAAACCACCCCGTATACTATACACGGTCACTTAAGACCCCACCTCAAAATGACCTCAGGATTAACCTTCAGTAGGCAACTCGGGTTCGCTTTACAATGCCAAGCCAGCCTATCAACAAAAACATCAAAAACTTGGTACTTATCCCTCCCTGTTTTGCCATGAGTTCTATTGTTCCTCTCCTGCCATATATGGAACATGAGACCAGTCCAAACCAGGCCAGCAAGCCTCATGAGCTGTCTGTCCCCTCTGGATCTACTAAGAATCTGTAACAAACTATTATTGATGTCTGTGGGTGGGGCGCCACCCCACATAAGTTTGAGAGAGGACCGGGTCCACATATACTTGGTGAAATCACACTCAAAGAAGAGATGATGCTGCATTTTGTCGACCTGGTGGCACAAAGGGCAGTCGCTCACACTACTATTGAACCACCTGCTAGTTCTATCGTTGGTGGGTAGTCACCCCAAGATCACCTTGTAAGCACAGAAACTCCATTTGGGACAGTGGAAACTCCCCCAAAGAAGTTGGTACCAAGGAACTTGAGGTTGATTGCGGTTGATCTTCCAAGGTACCCCACCCACAATCATGCTCCAGTTCCCGTGTACCTCAACATAACTCAACTTGCAATGTTCCCAAGCACCACACCTTCTCCGCCAAACTCTAGAAGCACTAGCAGAATCATCTCCCATATCAAGACATTCACCATACCTAGCTCTCATCCAAACACCCTAGGTAGAACGCAGTTGTACAAGGAATTCATGGACCCTTCTCGCTGTAGCTTCCAACATAATATTCGAGGGATCAAGCAGCCCCAACCCTCCTCCCTGTCTAGGTTGGGAAATCTTCATCCATGCAATCGCATGGTGTCTACCACTCCACAAAAAACCACCCAAAATCGATCTCATTTTCCCCAAAACGAACTCGGGTATAACCACGAGTCTACACCAATATCGAATCATACTAGTCAGAACATACTTCACCAACACAGCCCTACCGGCTAAGGACACCTTCAAACCACTCCACTTCTCAACCCTTGCCCGCAACTTATCCAGGCACTCCTGGAAATCAGCCCCTTTCCCCACACCCCCCGACAAAGGAACACCCAGGTACCTGGTCGGAAAGCAGCCGGTCTCCAAAAGGATGGTGTCTTTTAATCTTCCTCTTCTAGAGTCACAAGATTTTGATAGAAACACATGTGATTTAATATCACTGATGTGTAGACAAGTTAGATCTGCAAACTTCTCAAAAATTTGTCTCTCTCCACAAAACACCTTAGCATGGGCCACCACAAAGAACATGAGGTCGTCCGCAAAGATCAAGTGTGACATGACTTTAGTACCATGGACTTTGTACGTCCTTATAGAACCATATTCTTCAGCTTTAACCGTGAGATAAGACAGGTTCTCCATAATAAGAGTGAACAACAAGGGTGACAGAGGATCACCCTACCTCAAACCATTTGATGCTTGGAACATACCTTTTAGAACCCCATTCACCAACAGCGAGAAGGAAGTCGTATGTATACATTGTTTAATGATGTTGATAAACTGTTCGGAGAAGCCAAAAGCCTCCATCGTGCTCCATAAACCCCGCCAAGACACATGATCATAAGCTTTAGCTATATCCACCTTGATACAAGCCTGCTTGGATCTCCCCTTGACTTGGAAGTCTCTCAAGAATTCCGTAGCCAGCAACACATTATTAGCAATATCCCATCCTTTAACAAACGTCGCTTGGTTAGGTGAAATAATATCAGGGAGAATACTCTTCAGCCTACCTGCCAGCAGCTTTGCAATAATCTTATAGACTACCGAACAACAAGCGATAGGGCGGAAGTCATTCATGGAAGCAGCACCAACTTTTTTTGGAATAAGTCTAATAAAAGCATGGTTGACCTAACGGACAATCCTCCCCCCCACAAGAAACCACCTCACCGCATTGCACACTTCCCTTCCAACAATATGCCAACAACTATGAAAAAACTTCGCATTAAACCCGTCGCGGCCCAGTGCTTTGGAAGCGCCTATGGAGAAAGCTGCTTGTTTAATCTCCATGTCCGTAGCTAATTTCAGCAGCCCGACATTCATACTAGCATTGACTTTTCTCTCAAGAATAGCATCTTGTCTTTCCCTATTGCTCTCCTCACTGTTGTACAACTCGGTGAAGAAATTAACAGCCATCTCCTCCACTTTAGCCTCCTCGTCAATAAGTTCTCCTTTATCATTCAATAGATTATGGATGTGGTCCTTCATGTTGTTTCTTTTGACAGCCGCGTGGTAAACTATAGAATTATTGTCTCCATCTTTTAACCATTTGAGCCTGCTTCTTTGCCACCCATAGATTTCATAGGCCTTTTCAAGCTGACCCAATCTCGTGCTAACCGCAGACTCCTCCACCATAAATAAATTATTACTCGGCTGCATTCTTAACTTCTCCGCAACAATGTTGTATCTCTGCTTCTCCTTTTTTATGAGATTCGGAAGGTCCATAAGATTGCTGGACCAGTCTTTCAGAGCCACCTTAACCTTCTTCAGTTTTTCCGCCACCACAAAGAGTGGGTTTCCATCAACCCTCACATTCCAAGCCTCCCTAACCACCCCCTCAAAGGATGGCCAATTCAGCCAATGGTTGAGAAATCTGAACGGTCGATTCGTCTTCTTTTTTGCACAAAGTTGAACTTCCAACCAAGCATGGTCACTATTAGGATGGGGCCCCAACCTGAGAGAGGCCTCTGGGAAAGTCTCAAGCCATGCTTCATTGACCAAACCACGGTCCAGATTACTCGAGATCCTTCTAGTCGGCGTTATTCTATCATGCCACGTGATTAATCCCCCACTCGTGTTTAGTTCAAAAAGCCCCGCCACATCCACATCCTCATTAAATCTCCTGAGAACAGATTCTGGAACGGGCAGCCCTCTCCACTTTTCTCTAGCTTTTCTGACCTGCTTAAAATCACCCACCACGATTTGAGGTAGAGCCTGTTGCGTCGACTCCACCATGATATCCCAGAGTTTCCTTCTTTCCATCTCTGAGTTAGAGACATAAATAGTGGAAAGTACACAGTGGAAACCACCGGTATTAATACAACTTAGTGTGACTAATTGGTCACTTTCAAATATCATTTGGACATCCCAAATTAAAGGATTCCAACCTACCACGATCTTCCCACCTTCAATGCTATTCAGATTAGAGCAAAAGCTCCAACCACCCGGGAACAGCCCATTCACTCTATCAGCAACTTCTCTACGGATTCTAGTCTCCAAGCACACCACCAAAGAGGATTTCCTCTCCATGATGATATTACGGAGGGTCGCTTACTTACCCAGAAGGGAAGCACCCCTCACATTCCATACCAAGACATTCATTGAAGAGATGTGGGCCCCTCCCCTGTCACAGGGAAGCCACCACGCCCACCATTCTTGCCTCTACCTCTTCCTCTAGGCGTCTTGTTCGCACCGCTTTTACTATGGGTTTTCACTCTTCTGGTGGACTGAACCACCACTTCCTCATTCTTCTAGTCTTCGAGTATCTGGAAGGGGTTCGCCGAGATGTCGACGAAATCACCATCCACCCTTTCATGTCCCTCTCCACTAGCCCCATCAGCACCAGCCTAGTCTTTAGCAGCATCCAATACATCTGGATTCATCACTGAGTTAACATCATTACCGTCCATGTTCCCCTGGGAATCAGACCCCACAACAGAGGGATCCCCACTCGGCCTATCGATCACCGTAGCTTCATTCACCATATTGTCATTTGTGGTATCCACCATATCAGCAGCCAACGTAACCTGCTCCGAGATAACCACCACAGCAGTTCGAAGAATAGACACAGAAGCTCGGTTATTAGAACCTCTCTTCTTATTGTTCCTCTTGGGGGGGTCGGCTTTTAGATCTGCCCCTGATCACCGGAGGTTCCACAAAAGCCTCCCTCTCACCCGGGCATCTCTGGGGAAAATGCCCAAACACCTTACATGTGTGGCAATGGTCTGGCAAGGCGTCATAGATGATCATGATCTCTAGTTCTTCACCATTGGGCATCTCCAACATCACCACTGGGGATGGCACTCTATCAGTCGCGATCTCTATGCAAAGATGAGGAGCACCCATGTACCGCCCATCCATCTAGAAATCCACGACCTTAGGAGTGCCCAGAGCGTACCCGATGATGGTAAGAGCCCTTCTCGTCTAGTGTCGCCCCAGGTATGGGAACGTGACCCAAACTGGGGCAGTTGAGAGCGTCGCACGCCTGACATCCACCTCTGGAGTCCACTTTCTCGTCAACACCAGCTTATTGTCCAAGAACCAGGGGCCTCTCTCGAGCGCCGTCTTCATGTTCTCTGCAGAAGCAAAACGGGCGAGGACAAGTCCATCCTTCAGTTGTGACACCTGCAGTTCACCTTTGGGCCTCCATGTTCTCAGCATCCAACCGTGAAATTGCTGGATGTTCAGACACCTCCCAAGGACCTGAATCAAGATCGAGTAGCGATGGAACTCCTCCAGCTCCCCAGCCACCGAGTCTGACACCTTCATCCACGGCCTGATGTCTTCGCTGTGGAAGAAAGGTGATTTAGGATCCTCAGTCGCGACCACCGGTCTGCAATTCCTTTGGACTTCCAACGGTATCGCAACCGTGTCCGCCCAACAGTGCCCAATAGTGACATCCACCCGGGGATCCGACCAGGGAAGAGTCTTCTCCACAACAGTAGCAACCACCTCCCCCGAACCAACACCACCACCACCCGGTGGGTAGGACGGGCCCCCTCCCGCCATGAGAGCCCCCAACCTAGAGATGGAACGGAGCCATCGCCTAGAGAGAGAGAGAGAGAACCCATGTAACACAAGAACCTCATAGATCTAGTAGGACATGCCTTGAGAAGGAAAGATGTGGATATCTTGTGACTCAAGAAGGTGATGAGTTGGTCATATATGATGAGCCAACAACCTACCTAGAAGCTATATACTATAAAAAAATGGTATTTAACTACAAAACGAATTGTAGCAAAACCCCCAAATTTTGTAGCTGAAATCTTTAGCTACAATTATCCTTACATTTAGAATATGAGGCTAATACCCATGTAGATAATTTTTTTGTTACATTTTAAAAATTGTAGTTAGATATTCATATGGCTACTAATTCATATGTAACCCAAATTCTAGCTTAAAATTGTCGATATAGGTAAAATTGTAGTTGTAATTGTTGTTAAATAGATGACTACAATTGTATTTGTAGCTATGATATGTAGGGGGAAATGACATTTGTTACAATTTTATGTGTAGTTTGTGTGTAGTAAAAACCTACACTAACTATATTTGTAAATGTTGTTAGTGTGTAGTGAAAGACATCATGTACTACACATGTATACATACATGTCTGATTATGTATCCAATCGATAACTTGCCACTAAAGAGGTAACTTTCAGAAAGAGGAAGAAGTCAATATTTATCTAAATCAAGTTGTACTCGTAATCCAGCCAATCATACTTTTATTTACATTGAAACAATGAGTACACATGGGAAAGACATTAAACCTTGCTCCTATTATACAAAATGTATTGAAAAAAAAATACATGTATACAAAGACAATATAAGTTTACATATCAAATGACCAACCGAGGCCACGATCAAAGTGGACATCAAAACAATCATATAGCCACCATTTCTCCTAAATCTCTTGTATTGTACTTGTAACCATGAACTTGGAAGCATCTAGTGCAAGTTCTTCAGTCTCTCTACGCCTCATTATCATATATGTTACGTTGATATCCTCTTTTGACTGCCTCCAGTTGTTGAGGGTCATCTGTGAGAGGAAGCTATGTCCATGTCTAAGCTATCTCAGCAAAAAATGTTGAGCCTGGGCATTTAGATCACATAAGGCTTCTCTAAAATCATTATACTATATCACAGAGTCAAAAGGCTGAAACATAAAATATACAATAAGCACTTAGCGGTAAACATCAAAAGCATTTATAAACAAACAACACTAGGTATGAATATGCATGAAATAATATTGACAAAGGTTGCAAAATTTCTAGTGGCATCACACATATTATTTTTTACACAAGTAATCTTTATTTCTTGTGAGTGAAGTGAAACCTAGAAAGAGAAAGAACCTTTGTTTCATCAATGTGGAAGTTCTTTTGTAAGGTTTCCATAATATGATCTGCAAAATCAGTAGCATCAACTCTGGGATCAACAATTTACTTATGACAATATGGATTGAAAAACTACTAGAGGGGGGTGAATAGGGTTTTATGGATATTTTACAATAATTTAACTCAAGCAACCACAATTGAGATAATAAGAAGGAGATAAGGTGTTTAGAGTGGTTCCAACCTTAGCAAATACTAAGGCAGTCAATCCACTACCCGGTTGCTTACCCAACCGAGATTTTGAAAGTATTAAATTTTATTACCTCGCAAGGATATTACATAAAATAACAATACTTTCTACACCCTTTGGACAGCCTTCACCTTGAAGTAGTCTCACCAACCTTGAAGCAGCCTTCCGTGAAGTAACTTCAAGCTCCCCCTTGAAGTAGCCTTCCTCTTGAAGTAGCTTCCCATTAAGACAGCCTTCTAGAAGTAGTCCAAAGATCTCCTTCTTCACCAAGAAGATCAAACTCTCTCCAATCTGAAGCCTCCAACCCTAGGAGTAGCAAGGAGAGTACAAGAAATAAGAAAGAACAAGAAAGGAAATGGAAATTACAATTACCACTTGAAGCACAAGGCTTGATTTCCTATATCAAGCGTTTTGATCTCCTAACCAATGAGTATGGAAGTGTAGGTTTAGTGGATAGGAGATGCTAGCCTATAGGACACGAATTTGGAGCAAAGGAAATGAGTAGCAAGTACTAGTATTGCTCAATTTCTCAAAACAGATTGCCAATTGCAAGTATGAAAGCTCAAGTATTGCACAACTATGTTTTGGGTGTCCTATGGCTTGTCCTATTTATAGGAATGGCCTATGTATGCTTAAGGATGTTCTAGATACTTTCTAGGGGGTTCTTAGTGCTCAACTAGCCGTTAGGTAACCATTAGTTGCTTTAACAATGGCTAGTTAATTAATCCTAAAAATTGCAGACAGAGACATTCTTGGTCGAAGATTTGTCGACCGAGAGTCCTAGTCGGTGGAGGACTTGTCGACCGAGGGACTATCTGTAGCAATGTTCTGATCCAACTCTCAACTACCTTGTCTGCTGTGTCTAATGGCTACCTGGGTCATTCTCGGTCGAAGAGTTTGTCGACCGAGAGTGTCTCGGTCGAGAATTTTGTTGACCGATATTAACCTTGTTTCAATGTTTTAAACTAAGTACTAAGTGTGTGTATGAGTGTGCAGTTGTGACACTATTGTAGGGGATGACCTATCTAAATGTTGTGATTGACTAGGGAAGATCTAAACGCTTGATTTACATGATATCTAAGTACTTGTACATTATATACTTGTACACATTTTTACATTTGATTACAATCATGAATTAAAGCAATTAGACCATATAGATCTTCCATGTAGTTTGCCATCCACCTAATTCCTACAACACTCAAGTAGCACATTAGATCCACAAGAATGAAATGTTTGTCATCATCGAAACAAAGGGATTATAATAATGTCCAATTTAGACAACATGGATGAGGAATGGTTTAAAGGAAGTTCCAGTCTTGTTTACAAAGGAAGTTTCTCATGCCACTTGCATTTTTGTGAACGAAACCCAACTCCTTTTTTAGGGGAAAAAGATGTTTTCTTAATAATTTGTGTAGCCACCATAAATTGAACATGTTATTTAAACTCATGTCATATGGTATAATCATATTTGTATATCTTATGTGTTGCATATGTTGTTCCCTAGAAGCTTGTACAATAAGATAGCTAAAGAAAATGTCAAAAATGGTATATTTCTCTCATACAACCAATTTTTATGCATAAATTGGGCCCTATAATAATCTTGTATTGTTATGAAGTCTTCCATGTAGATGTGATTATCTATATAAATTAGTTACTCACTTTCTCAACAAGTTAATTGATGTTATTAGTATTTATACTTTGGTGAGTACTAGGTATTTATCTAGGAACATTGGTTAGAATTCAAACTCAGAGTGAGCACAAGGTATTGATATCAAAGGTGTGATATATAAGGGCTCATTGTGTTGTGCTCTGGGATACTGTAAGACAAACCTTATATGAGTGTTATGGATTGTCAGGATAACTGCATAGTTCATATTGTCTTTCACAATTGCCATTTTAGGTGAGTAGATGTTTAGAATTGTGTGTAAGCGGTACCTTAAATAAGTTCTAGTTAGAATTAATAAACATAGCCACATGCACTCTATAGACAAATAGGTCATTAATAAGTGGCTAAGAGTGTCATATACCAACATTCTCAATCCTAGCTTACCCCTTGGTAATGATCTACCAAACCATCTTCCTGTCACCCTGAAGGCTCCTTTAAATTATACAGTGAAAATCAAACTGCCCAGCCTCTCAGTTATAATGATCCATGAACTTTTGTTTCAATTCCCAAGCATGGTCCTCGTCATCCTATGCAACTATGAATTATATACATTGTACTCCTGTCTAACTCAATACTAGGTTGTAGCCTACCCTATCATAAATTCTCTAGGAGAGGCTCCTATTCTAAATATTTACCACTCTACAAAATGTCATTCATTATATTTCACTTGACTAGCACCAAAGGAATCAGTGCATTCTTGCTCCAAATAAAATTCATGGTTCTCATCCTCTTTGCAAGTAGGGACAGTTGAGGTGTAAGGTAATCTCTCCACACTACCACAAGAAGACTAAGAACCTATTGTCGCTTTCCTAATCTCCAATGATAAAGGAGAATATATATTCCCTTATGCCAATGTAGTTACTTACCCTATATAAGACAAATACATGGAAAATGACAAGCAAAATCAATGTAAGGAATCCACACTAGTGAGATCACCAAAGATCGATGAGGGACACAAATGTCAGATCTTTGTATATATTAGGACATTCCTATAAATTTTAAGATGAAAAATGAGCAGTAACTTTTGCATCCACTTATAAAAGATGCATCTTTTTTGTGGTTATAGTTTCTATCATCATTTGAAGGATAAGTTCTCATGATAGTAGGTTCCAAGTCATGTGCTTTTCTTCACTATTAGTGGGAAAGAGCCTTTATTGTCTTGTATCTATAAGCATTGATCATATATTAAGCCACAAACAAGCTGACAGTAATATGTCATATGTATGTCATTAAAGTAACACTATAGAGTATGTATACAAATACTTGGAACTATTTTGCACTTATGGTAGTAACTTACCACTTGTATTCATATATACCTTGTTCAGATGTCACTCATAAAGATTCACTCCTACGTATTGAGTTTTAGAAGATGCCAAGTAATTTTAGATAACTACCTACAACAATTGGCGAACTCTTGATGCATAGGTCATGTTATCTGAAAGACATGAGTGATTTGTTATATTTGAATGACTTTATGAATTGGATGGTCACAATTAAACAAAAATGAAAAGTAACTTACTTGTTGAAGCAAAGAGAACGCTTCAGAAAAGAGTGGGTATGCCTCAGGTAGCAATCCTTGCAAAACAAATGTGATTTTATCCATCTGTACATAGTGAAGCAAAATGTATAATCAAAGTCATTTGAAAAATGAGAATAAAACTCAAAAAATATACTTCATCTAGATGATTTTTTCCTATTTTGATAAGCTTTTTAGCTTCTAAACTGACATGAACTGAATGCTTTACAATAGGTTGTAGATCTAGATTATCAGAAATTTGGAATGGCACATCAACACCAAGATCACATTTTCTTGTTGACACGGAAATTCCAACATGTTCAAGAATTATCAATAGAAACACATCACGTGAATTGATGTGTAGAAATCTTGCTTGAGTATGTACATCAGTTTGACATTATATCTATGTATTGTGATAATTGGGCAGCTATTTTATACAACCATTTTGCTAGAATTCCAACTTTTTTAGAGATTTTTTTTACTTCACACATTAAATAGATTACCTCTTTGTTCTAGATGTATTGATGCCCAGGGAGATCTCTACTCATTTTTTGGAAACTCTGGAGTCGTAAGAAAACTGACCAACAATCATCTAAGACTGTACCTCTCGTATATCCACCACTCAATCTGAAACTAGGATATAGAGATGAGTTGCATCTAACCTGCAAGGACAGTAAGAAAATTAGAACATATGTGAACATTACACAATTTTTATGGAGAATATTATGAACAAAATAGATTATGGTGATGGTACTCTAATAGACATGGGAATAGCTATTGAGAAGCTTTCCTTCAGCTAAGGTTGTATGTTCTTCTTCACAACTGATAGGAAGTCTCTAACTTTTTATGTAGATGAATGTGACCACATATTATGAATTTTATAGGAATCATATTTATATATTTGATATATTTGTGCACCAAGTAGTGAATTGAATGGGGTGGAGGTCTACAACCTGATACTATATGTTCATTTAATTTATGAACGTGCATTTCCACCCAAGAGAAATGACAATTAGACAACAAAATCTCCTACAAAAAACATGATGAACATTATTCAATGATTAAGAATAAGAAAAACAATCATTACAGAGAGGAATTTCTGAGTAGGCGCTATATTTTGATGACAGATTAATATTTCTGAGTAGATGAAATGAATAATATTTCTGATTATGAGTAAGTCAAAATTATGTACTATTTACTTGGGTCAGTAACAATTGATAGAGCATACAATGGTTTATTATGTTACACTAGTGAGGATTATTAGTCATTTGAAGGATATTATACTATATATCCCACATCAGTATATTGCATTGGCATTTCAACAGCCCAGCCAAAAGCTAATGAAGGCTGAACTAGACAAATTTGTTACCAACTATTGGACAATCAAAAGTTTCAACAAGGCCTTTTTTTCAATCAAGAGGAATCCTGAGTTGAATATAAAGCTAAATGGTTTAAGAATTTAATTACTAACTATAAGAAGCATAACCAACAGGTGGATGAGAAAGACAAACCAATACAGGGAGAAGCTACTAATCATTGGCAACTATTGAAAAAAAATCCGATAAAAGTTAAATGTGAGCTGACATCCGCAATGTAAAGGAAAGGGATTTGTACTGACCATCGCATTATAAAATACTATGTAGCTATGTGCATCTCAAATAGAATCATGTCTTGTATAACAGAGTTGTAGTGGTGGAGGAGTTAAGAAAACAAAAAACATAAATCATCAATCAAATTGGATTTTTCATAATGCATTGCAAATATGAATAGCATATCATATGGCACTGATGTGAAGTAATCATAGTCGAGATCATATAAGGTGGTGCAGATGGGCGGTTGGTCTGCTTGGTAATGAATGTGAGACTTTGAATTAATGAGAAAATAATATTGTATCTTAGTTCAAAGAAAACCTCATGGGGCACCTACAATGCCTAAGTGCATGCCTTAAAGAATATTAATTAACATTCCAACAAAGTAGGAATAGCTTTGTCTTGTAGTTAATGAACAGGGCACATCAAGCAACCAAAAATAGAGTAAATGGGAAAGAATGCATACTATATCTACTATCTCAATTTAAATCAAAACCACCTACTTAAAAATATGAGAAATTGGGTCGAAACCCTATGAAATCCTATGAATCTGTACGTCCTAGATAAACCATCCATATAAATAACATAGAAGATTAAAAAGAAATTCAGAAGATTAAAGCATATATTTGAGTGGAAGAGAAGAATAATGAGTTCTCTAATATATCATATTAAGGGGGAGGAATGACACAAATATTCATGCAAATAGCAAGTTGAGGACAACACTCCATGGTTATTGAACCTTCAAATTACATCTACAAGTTCCATAAATTTTTAAGATGGTTAATGATTCCATAGAAAAGCTGACTAAGAAGTAAGCAAAACATTGGCCTAGCTATGACTAACATGTAGTGGCAACTTTACAACAACTCATTTGTTAAAGATAAGAGGTCATCTATAATTTGACATCAGACATCAATCCTTATTAAAGAAGAAAATTGAACAAATTAATAGAAGGGTAAGGTTAAAATCGGACACAAATATCATGTCCAAAGCAATCCAAAAATTGAAAATATGAACAAAAGAATAAGTGGCAAACTTGTACAATGTAAAAAATAATCTAAGGGGTCGAAACATATAAGTCTTGAACTTTAATGGCTTGCAAAGTATCTATATCAAAGATGACCCCTAAAAGTGATAAAGTAGGCATGGTTGATGGCCAATATAGTTTGTACATACTGCGTCTTCACTCCACATCCAACAATGATGTGGATGGTGTACCACCAACTCTGCATTCTTCCACAAGGGCAGCAAGATTAGCAACCTTCCAAACAAAGTGTGACTAGTAGTGAAATTGTTGCACATGCTGGATCACCATTGAAGGGCATGTGTTTGATGATCACCATTTCAAGGTGGGACAATGGATATTATAGAAAAATTCCTTTCCACTTAGTTGGGTTCCCCAACTTGGTCTCTAAGCACATGTTAAACAATTGTAGTAGTTCAAGCTACAATATTCTCCTCTCTTATATGAGTTGGCACCTTGTAATTTCAAGATGATGGAGGGAGAGGGCATACAAGATACACTAACATCTTCAATATAGGTCAGTTCATATGTCCAATCAATGATTAAAATACCACATCATGGATTAAACAATAACCACACTTAAACATCAACTTACTAGAAAGTTGCCCGGAGTCCCACAAACACAACAACACCAGTTGCGCTCAATATCACATAACAAAATATTTAGCTAGAAAATATAGAAATAATAAAGTTGATGAACTATTGTACATAAATAACAGAGCAGCTAATAAGCTCCTCTACACCATCCTTTATCACCAGTCAGCTCAAGAGCTCCTAGAAACTTGTAAGATACCTACTACATCCTAGAAAAATTTTAGATTCTCTAATGCTATCAACTACGTTTTGCACACAATAAACCTTATATGAGAATATTTTCTTTTAAAAAAATATTTATTGATTACTTACAACCAATTATACAGATTTTGCATCCACGGGATTACCATTCTTCTTCAAATGGGTGGCCTTAAGCAGTTTAATATGTTGACATTGCCACCATTTTTCTTTTCTTGTAACTATTCTTAATAGTACAAGCATATATGAGCATAGTAGTATGATAGTTTAACTCACTTTTCAACCAGAATATAACTCACATTAGCCTTCACACAAACATATGACGTCAATCCCAAGGTACATCTTTTCATTACAAACTTTCTGCTCATAACATTTTTAGCACTTTGTAACTACATACAATGAGTTATAATATAATTATATACAATATACATATGAATTATACAAAGTTATAAAAAATAATTCGTTTACCTTTTGATTCAGCCCTATTTTAAGGCTTCATCTTGTGGCATTTTGCATTTCAATCACATCTATACATATTAGATTACATGTTTATTTCCCTTAATATGCATATTTGTGTAAAATGCACTTATGGACATTATTTGTATGTTTTTCATGTACTTGGACCACACTTGGATGGACGAGAGAGATGGAGGGGCCCAAAGAAGGCCCCTGTAACATACTGAAATCTCCTATGTACCTCTTTGTACTCTTTTCTATAAGTTTTGTCCTTCATTTTTGTCCCATTTGTCCTTGGCTTTGATTTAAAAGAAATTAAGATGGTTATTGGATAAATGTTTCCCATATAATCTTATTTCAAGGTTGCATGCACAAATGCCTCAGTTAGAATTAGATAATGGGTCTAAAATGCTATTTCACCTTAAGAAATAAAAAGGGATAAAATAATTTGTCCTAGAACCTTCTAGTGTTTCCTAGAATATGAGAGGTATGAAGAAAATCCGAATTTTATAAAAGGAAGAAGATAAATGTAATAATTAATGGTAATATGAGAATTTATGGGTAAAGGAGATAATTACAAAGATTTTTGTAACAAATATCATAATCTGAAACCATCATGATAATTTGATAATTTAATTCGTTTCCTTGAGCAAAAAGTAACTTAAGGGCCAAGTATCATTTAAAATGGAACATAAATATAAATATTAATAACATTATCTAAAGAATGTAGGAAATATGCCAATAAAGAGAAATAAAATACTTAATGTTCTCAAATCAGGAAAATAACTTCAAATTCGTATTCTAAACATAAAAATAAGCCTCTGTGCAAATTTGCAACTAATTTGGATAATATATGAATAATTAGTAAAATAGGAGAGAGAAAGTGTGTAGAATGTTATAATTTATTTAATAAAAATAAAGATAATTTCAACTTGGGAAGATAATTGCAAAATCGTGTTCCAAACCTTTAAGGAGACTTATGGGTGAAGTTACATTAATTTTAGATAATGTTATCACCTCTTTTGAAGGAGGAAAGAGAAAATGATATATTAATTATTTCACCTATCAAGCTTTCTCAAAATGCAACACTAACATAATTGAATTCTATGCGTCGAAATAAGTCAGGATATAAATTTTCATAATTTTTGGGCAACGTTTGAGCCTCCAAAAGAAGAAAGAGAAAAACATTTAAAATCTAATAGTTTTAATCGACTTTTGCTAAGGGATATTTCCCTGATCTAATGCGAGATCGGATGGCTCAGAGTCGTTGATGGACTCGGGTCCATCGATCGGACGGTCCTCGATCGTCTTCTACCTCAAGTCGAACAAGGAAATAGGTTCCTTGTTTTCGTTTTCTTAAAATCAAAATATCTCGAGAATTACTCGATGATTTTCGCTCAAATAACTTGCATTGGTTTCCTTGCGAGATTCCGAACCGATCTATCCCAAAAAGTTTGGGAATAGATGCGTTTTCGAGAAATGCCTAAACTAGCCGTCGGCTACTTCTCCTTGCTCCTTCCCACATCCTAGTCTAGGGTTCCTTGCCTATAAATATCGCAACCCCAGCAACCGCCATCACCTTAGCAACCTGTTTGTATCTTCAATTTGGATTTTCGTGGACGTTTCGACCCCCAACGAGCAGCCGAAGGTCCCAAGCTTGCGGCGCTTCTCCTTCTCTCCTCCGTCGATCTCGTCTTCAATTGAAGGTACTGCCGACTTCGTCTCTTCTTTCCCTTTCTTTCGACTACCTGAATGCGAGTTTTCGTCAAATATCGCGATTTTGCCCAAATCGACCGAGCAAGCTGCTCGCGCGTGAGGTGGATCGGGCGAGGAAGAAGACGACGCACAAATTACCGTTTTGCCCCGCTCGCTCCTTCTTTTCTTCTTTTTCTGTTCGGGGTAGTTGAGTCTTTTTTTGCCTGTTTTGACTGGGTCGCTCGACTGGTGGTGAGAGTCCCTAAGGCGCGGGTCACCGCTCTCAGTCGCTCGCGACCGCTCGACGCGGTTGGCCTTGCCTACGTGGCAAGCTGCCATTGGTCGAGATAAAATAATTTTTATAAATTATTCCGTTGGTCAAAAATAGTAAATAAATAGTGTTTTGAAATCAGGAAAACGAGATCTATTTAATAAAAATGTTTTTGAGATCTGGTCTTGAGTTTTGCAAAAATGTATTTTTAAAATCGATTTAATTATCTTAAAAATCACAAAAATTAACCCTAAGAATCCATATTTCCAAAATATACAATATTATATGTTATTTTGATCAGGAAAACCTAACTAAGATGGTTATGAGGTTTTTGAAGTCTGAATCGGGAGTTTGTGCAAAAAGTTAGTAAATTAGGGTTTTCAACCTTCTTAATGAATGCATGTAATTCTAATTTATGAATATAATTATGTATTAGGTAATTTGGGTTTATAATTTGTGTGAAGAGTTGAAAAGGGAAATCTAGGACACCTGAGGCTAAGGTATGTGTTTAGTATGAGTTTTGATTGTGCATCTACCTATCAGTTGGGAAATCTTTAGTCCATTACCTATATTTCTTCTATGAGGTTTAACTTGATCTAAACCATTGAATCCTTGAAACCTAAATTGCTTATTTGCCTCAAATGTAGATGTAGTATTCTCTTATTTGGGTATTCATACCCCACTGCCATGATATATATTCTTTTGCTTATTCTTGCCATAAATCTTTTGTTAGCATGAAATTAAATGTTCTATTTAAATTTTAAGTAGTGGTACTTATGTACAACCACCCATAGAGGGCATGTATAAAATCGCCCTAGGGGAATGTTTATTATTCTCCCCATTAAAAATTGTAGGTGATTGGAAATGTTTATAATTCTTCCCTCACCTAAGGTTAGAGGTCCGGTAGGTGCCTCAACCCTACTTAGTTAGATAGACATATTAATTAACATGCTAAACCCTTTAATTATTTTTGTTAATGGCAAGTTCTCTTATAAAAACCTCATACTCTTTGATATCTTCTTACACCAAATATCTAGCCTAAATTTACTTATTACAACTTTCTTTACCATTGTTAGATTGTTAGTGTAACACATACTTTTCTTTGTTTTCCCTCTTACTGGGTGTCTTCCCAACCACCCAGGTGTTGGTGCTGAGCAAGGTGAAAGAAGGGCTTGAAGAAAGATTCCTCTGCTGAGATCGTTAGCTTGACAAGAAGGATGGCTAGGTTGCTATAGCTAGATCCTCTTATCTATCTTACCTTTTCTTTTAGAAAGCAATGATGTAATAAACAATAAAGCCATTAGAAGGCTTACTATTTCTTTCTTTCTGCTGCTATTGACATTTTATTATGTATCTGGATTCATGCTTATTTACTTGGAATATTATGCAATCATCCTCAAAGTCTAAATTTTTGTTAAAATTGTGGATGTTTGTATTTCCTTTAAATTTTAGTAGAGAGGTGATCTCGCCTCTTTACAGCATGGTATCAGAGCCTTTAGGCGACTATTAGGGCATGCAGTTGAGGCAAGGGTGTCTAGAAAGGATCAGGGCATGGGGGCTGGCAAGATTTTCCTCCGACCCACTAGCTTGGCATACGGGGACTCCCGTGCCCATATGATCCGGCCTGGCCTGTGCCGAAACGAACTTCCCGAAATAGTATGCTTTTAGGCAATAGCATTCTAGTTATCCTTTTCTCATCTCTATTTCTTTTCCCTCTCATCTATGATTCCTTACTCCTGAAAATTTAATATGTTAACCCTAATTTCAGGAGAGGTGACCTGTTTGACAACACGAACCAGGAGTCCACCACTGACAACCCCGACACTCCTGCGACTCCTGCTATTAACCAACCAGCCTCTGGTGTTCCCGCCTTCACACCTTAGCAAGAACTGGCGATGCTGCGACAGCTGTTGTCCTCCACCATGATGGGACAACTCAACACCATTGCTACTGTTGCCGCCAAGCCAAGGGAGTTCACCCTCACTGACTTCATCAAGATGCAGCCACCCTACTTCAAGGGTGAGAGTGAGCCTAACATGGTGGACAAAGCCAACGACTGGGTGTTGGCCCTGGATCGGACCTTCGAGGGTATGGCTTGCCCTCCTCACCAGAAGGTTCGGTTCGCGACGTATGTGCTGGATGGACCAGCGCGTGTTTGGTGGAAGAGAGTTTCCCGCACTCGAGATACCTCCTCCATGGAGTGGACCCAGTTCCTGAAGTTGTTCAGAGAGAAGTACATCTGCCCTGCTTTCCTGAGGAAGAAGGAGGCTGAGTTTTACAGTCTCAAGCAAGGAAGCATGAGCGTGGCCGACTACGTTCAGAAGTTTCTGCTATTAGAATGTTACGTCACCGACCTTGGAGCTGATAGAAGAGTGACCTTGTTCTTGGAGGGCCTGAACTACCATGTTGGTCGAAGCCTCGTTCAACAACTGCCACTCACATTTCAACAAATGGTGGACAAGGCTCTCGCCATCGAGTCTTATCCGGGATTTCAAGCTTCCAGTGGCTTCAACAACAACAAAAGGAAGAATCCGAGCCAACATGAGAACCGTGGACGTGATCGCTGCAAAAGATGCAATCGCCACCATCCTCCTGGAAGATGTCCCACAAACAATGCACCTGCTCGTGTTGGCAACCGTCCTCCACCAACCTGCCATGAGTGCGGCCAGGTTGGGCACATCCGACCCAACTGCCCCCGTTTCCAGCAAGGGCAGAATAATGCCCCGCAGCCGCAACAGCCAAGACAGAACCCTCCACCGCAGAACAACAACAACAATAACAACAACAACCAGAACCCGAGGTGTCCGCCAGCTAAAAGGCGGAATGGGAGAGTGTTTTCTCTCAATGCTGAAGAAGATGGTGAAGGCAATGAAGTGATTGAAGGTACACTACACCTCAATATGCATCCTTTAAAAACTCTGTTTGATTCTGGTTCCTCCAATACCTTCATATCTAAACAGTTTGCCTCTATGCTTGAAATCGAATCTGAGTTTATGGATCATGTGTTAGATGTAAAAACTCCTAGTGGTAAAATCTGCTCCTCGTACCTCCAAACTCCTACCTTGAACCTATGTGTATCCGGAATAATGTTTCCCACAGTTTTTGTCTTGCTTGATATGACCGTCTTTGACATCATCCTGGGTATGGATTGGTTAAAGAAGTATAAAGCTGTTCTGTTCTGTGAGGAATCCAAGGTTAGTCTGTTTCATCCTGATGAAGGAAGAGTGTGTGTCAAGGGCAAGAAGCGAGGAGAGCGACAGTTCGTCATCTCTGCCATCAAAGCTGAAAAGCTCGTCTCACAAGGGTGTAGAGCCTTCCTAGCCTCCATTGTTCTCGATGCTACACCTCCTTCCCTAGATCATGTTGATGTGGTGAAGGACTTCCCAGATGTCTTTCCTGAGGAGTAACCCGGGTTGCCACCAAATCGCGAGGTGGAATTCTCCATCGAGCTCATACCTGGAACTTCACCGATATCGAAGCCACCTTACCGCTTGGCTCCTGCTGAGCTGGTGAAGTTGAAGAAGCAGCTTGAAGAGCTTCTCGACATGGGTTTCATTCACCCTAGTATTTCCCCTTGGGGAGCACCTGTCCTGTTCGTGAAGAAGAAAGATGGCTCTTTGCGGATGTGTATGGACTACCGCATGCTCAACCAGGTGACAGTGAAGAATCGTTACCCGTTGCCGCGCATCGACGACCTTTTCGATCAGCTGAAGTCAGCCACTGTGTTCTCCAAAATGGATCTGCAAAGTGGATACTACCAGATGCGTGTGAAGGATGATGATGTTCTGAAGACAGCGTTCAGAACTCGCTATGGGCATTATGAATTTATGGTCATGCCTTTTGGTTTGACGAATGCCCCTGCTGCGTTCATGGACCTGATGAACCGAGTATTCCGCCCATACCTCAACAAGTTTGTAGTGGTGTTTATTGATGACGTTTGGGTTTATTCTGAGAAGTTGGAACAACATCGCGAGCACCTGTAGTTTGTACTCAACATATTGCGAGAAAATCAATTGTATGCAAAATTCTCAAAATGTGAGTTCTGGATAAAGGAAGTGATGTTTCTTGGTCACGTGATTTCTGTTGGCCATATAGCTGTTGATCCTGTAAAGGTAGAAGCTGTGACAAAGTGGAATGCTCTGAGAAACCCGTCAGAAATCCGTAGTTTCCTTGGTCTAGCTGGTTACTATCAGAAGTTTATCAAAGGGTTTTCTGAGTTGGATTTACCTTTGACCAAGCTGACTCGGAAGGAAGTCAAGTTCTCATGGACCCCTGAATGTGAGGACAGTTTTCAGAATTTGAAGATGAGTCTGACTTCTTCTCCCATGCTTGCTTTGCCTGTTGAGGGTATACCCTATGTCATCTACACCGATGCATCTCGACAAGGCTTAGGGTGTGTTCTGATGCAAGACGGAAAGGTGATCGCCTATGCTTCTCGAAAGTTGAAATCTAATGAAGCTAATTGGCCTACGCATGATTTGGAGCTGGCTGCCATAGTTCATGCTTTGAAGATCTGGCGACACTACCTCTATGGAGAAAAGTTTGAAGTCTTTTCTGATCACAAGAGTTTGAGATATCTATTGACTCAGAAGGATCTGAACTTGTGACAACGTAGGTGGATGGAATATCTTAAAGATTACAACTTCACCATCACTTATCATCCTGGTAAAGCAAATGTCGTAGCTGATGCTTTAAGTCACAAGAAGGATGTTGTTTGTGCTGCTCTGAGATGTTCTGTGTGGGAAAACCTTGAACATGTGGCCAGTTGGAAACCTCAACCTGTCGATTCAGTGGATGAAGATAAGTTGTGTGTTCATATGGCCAGTTTGACCGTTACGCCAACCTAGATCTCAGAAGTCGTGTCTGCACAGTTGGAGAGTTCCGAGCTTGAAGAGTTGAAAGCTTTATCTGAGAAACCGCAATATGACTTCTCTGTCGGAGTGGATGGTGCTATCCGCTTCAGACAAAGGTTGTGGGTACCCGATGTTGGTGATCTGAGACA
Source organism: Alisma plantago-aquatica (assembly GCA_963693085.1). Lineage (NCBI taxonomy): Eukaryota > Viridiplantae > Streptophyta > Magnoliopsida > Alismatales > Alismataceae > Alisma > Alisma plantago-aquatica. The sequence goes on along the minus strand of OY856415.1, from coordinate 656,874,463 downwards.
GAAGGTTCTGAGTGAAGCTCATGGTTCCAAGTACACTATTCACCCTGGCACAACAAAGATGTACAAGGACTTACAGCGAAGCTTCTGGTGGAAGAACATGAAAAATGATATAGCTTTGTTCGTAGCGAAGTGCTTGACATGTCAGCAAGTCAAGATTGAACATCAACAACCTGGTGGTCTTCTTCATCCTCTTGAGATTCCAGAATGGAAGTGGGAGAAGATCACAATGGACTTTGTTACCGGTTTCCCTAAGTCCAAGAAAGGTTATGATGCTGTTTGGGTGGTGATTGATCGGCTTACAAAATCTGCTCATTTCTTGCCTTTCAAAACCACGTATAAAGTTGCTGAGATGGCTCAGTTGTATGTGGAGTGGATAGTTCGTCTGCATGGTGTCCCTGCTGTGATAGTTTCTGATCGAGACCCGAAATTCACTTCTCGTTTATGGGGTCAGATTCAGGAAGAGATGGGTACTGACCTGCGTTTCAGCACTGCTTACCACCCGCAAACTGATGGTCAGTCCGAGAGAACAGTTCAAATTCTGGAGGACTTGCTTCGTGCTTGTGTGATGGATTGGGGTGGTGCTTGGGATCGGTATCTACCTTTAACAGAGTTCGCTTACAACAATAGCTACCAAGCCAGTATCGGTATGCCACCTTTTGAAGCTCTCTATGGCAGACCTTGTCGTTCACCTTTGCACTGGGATGATGTTGGTGAACGTTCCCTAGTGAAGACTGATGACATGCAGATGATGCCTGAGAACGTACAGTTGATAAAGAAACGAATGAAAGTTGCTCAAGACAGACAGAAGATGTATGATGATAAGAAGAGGTCTGATGTAAGCTTCTTAGTGGGAGACTATGCTTTTCTAAAGATCAAGCCTATACGTTCTATTGCAAGATCTAAAGTAAAAGGCAAGTTGAGTCCTCGCTATGTTGGACCATTTGAGATCTTAGATAAAGTGGGGGATTGTGCATATCGTCTAGCTTTGCCTCCTGATTATGACAAGATTCACAATGTGTTCCATGTTTCTGTGCTGAGGAAGTACGTTAAAGATCCATCTCATGTGCTCACCTTTGAACCTGTGGAGATTAATGAGAATCTGACTTACGAAGAACTACCTGTGAAGATCCTTGACTCCCGAGTAAAGCAGCTGAAGAATAAGGAGATAGAGTTGGTGAAGGTTTTGTGGAGATACCATGGTTTATAAGAAACCACTTGGGAGTTGAGAGATGAGATGTTGCGTACTCACCCTTCCCTCTTTGTATGAGATTTCGGGGACGAAATCCTTTTTAAGGGGTGGAGTGTTGTAACATACTGAAATCTCCTATGTACCTCTTTGTACTCTTTTTTATAAGTTTTGTCCTTCATTTTCATCCCATTTGTCCTTGGCTTTGATTTAAAAGAAATTAAGATGGTTATTGGATAAATGTTTCCCATATAATCTTATTTCAAGGTTGCATGCACAAATGCCTCAGTTAGAATTAGATAATGGGTCTAAAATGCTATTTCACCTTAAGAAATAAAAAGGGATAAAATAATTCGTCCTAGAACCTTCTAGTGTTTCCTAGAATATGAGAGGTATGAATAAAATCCGAATTTTATAAAAGGAATAAGATAAATGTAATAATTAATGGTAATATGAGAATTTATGGGTAAAGGAGATAATTACAAAGATTTTTGTAACAAATATCATAATCTGAAACCATCATGATAATTTGATAATTTAATTCGTTTCCTTGAGCAAAAAGTAACTTAAGGGCCAAGTATCATTTAAAATGGAACATAAATATAAATATTAATTACATTATCTAAAGAATGTAGGAAATATGCCAATAAAGAGAAATAAAATACTTAATGTTCTCAAATCAGGAAAATAACTTCAAATTCGTATTCTAAACATAAAAATAAGCCTCTGTGCAAATTTGCAACTAATTTGGATAATATATGAATAATGAGTAAAATAGGAGAGAGAAAGTGTGTAGAATGTTCTAATTTATTTAATAAAAATAAAGATAATTTCAACTTGGGAAGATAATTGCAAAATCGTGTTCCAAACATTTAAGGAGACTTATGGGTGAAGTTACATTAATTTTAGATAATCTTATCACCTCTTTTGAAGGAGGAAAGAGAAAATGATATATTAATTATTTCACCTATCAAACTTTCTCAAAATGCAAAACTAACTCCATAATTGAATTCTACGCGTCGAAATAAGTCAGGATATAAATTTTCATAATTTTTGGTCAACGTTTGAGCCTCCAAAAGAAGAAAGAGAAAAACATTTAAAATCTAATAGTTTTAATCGACTTTTGCTAAGGGATATTTCCCTAATCTAATGCGAGATCGGATGGCTCGGAGTCGTTGATGGACTCGGGTCCATCGATCGGACAGTCCTCGATCGTCTTCTACCTCAAGTCGAACAAGGAAACAGGTTCCTTGTTTTCGTTTTCTTAAAATCGAAATATCTCGAGAATTACTCGATGATTTTCGCTCAAATAACTTGCATTGGTTTCCTTGCGAGATTCTGAACCGATCTATCTCAAAAAGTTTGGGAATAGATGCGTTTTCGAGAAACGCCTAAACTAGCCGTCGGCTACTTCTCCTTGCTCCTACCCACATCCTAGTCTAGGGTTCCTTGCCTATAAATATCGCAACCCCAGCGACCGCCATCACCTTAGCAACCTGTTTGTATCTTCAATTTGGATTTTCATGGACGTTTCGACCCCCAACGAGCAGCCGAAGGTCCCAAGCTTGCGGCGCTTCTCCTTCTCTCCTCCGTCGATCTCGTCTTCAATTGAAGGTACTACCGACTTCGTCTCTACTTTCCCTTTCTTTCGACTACCTGAACGCGAGTTTTCATCAAGTATCGCGATTTTGCCCAAATCGACCGAGCAAGCTGCTCGCGCGTGAGGTGGATCGGGCGAGGTAGAAGACGACGCGCAAATTACCGTTTTGCCCCGCTCGCTCCTTCTTTTCTTCTTTTTCTATTCGGGGTAGTTGAGTCTTTTTTCGCCTGTTTTGACCGGGTCGCTCGACTGGTGGTGAGAGTCCCTGAGGCGCGGGTCACCGCTCTCAGTCGCTCACGACCGCTCGACGCGGTTGGCCTTGCCTACGTGGCAAGCTGCCATTGGTCGAGATAAAATAATTTTTATAAATTATTCCGTTGGTCAAAAATAGTAAATAAATAGTATTTTGAAATCAGGAAAACGAGATCTATTTAATAAAATGTTTTTGAGATCTGCTCTTGAGTTTTGTGAAAATGTATATTTAAAATCTATTTAATATCTTAAAAATCACAAAAATTAACCCTAAGAATCCATATTTCCAAAATATACAATATTATATGTTATTTTGATCAGGAAAACCTAACTAAGATGGTTATGAGGTTTTTGAAGTCTGAATCGGGAGTTTGTGCAAAAAGTTAGTAAATTAGGGTTTTCAACCTTCTTAATGAATGCATGTAATTCTAATTTATGAATATAATGATGTATTAGGTAATTTGGGTTTATAATTCGTGTGAAGAGTTGAAAAGGGAAATCTAGGACACCTGAGGCTAAGGTATGTGTTTAGTATGAGTTTTGATTGTGCATCTACCTATCAGTTGGGAAATCTTTAGTCCATTACCTATATTTCTTCTATGAGGTTTAACTTGATCTAAACCATTGAATCCTTGAAACCTAAATTGCTTATTTGCCTCAAATGTAGATGTAGTATTCTCTTGTTTGGGTATTCATACCCCACTGCCATGATATATATTCTTTTGCTTATTCTTGCCATAAATCTTTTGTTAGCATGAAATTAAATGTTCTATTTAAATTTTAAGTAGTGGTACTTATGTACAACCACCCATAGAGGGCATGTATAAAATCGTCCTAGGGGAATGTTTATTATTCTCCCCATTAAAAATTGTAGGTGATTGGAAATGTTTATAATTCTTCCCTCACCTAAGGTTAGAGGTCCGGTAGGTGCCTCAACCCTACTTAGTTAGATAGACATATTAATTAACATGCTAAACCCTTTAATTATTTTTGTTAATGGCAAGTTCTCTTATAAAAACCTCATACTCTTTGATATCTTCTTACACCAAATATCTAGCCTAAATTTACTTGTTACAACTTTCTTTACCATTGTTAGATTGTTAGTGTAACACATACTTTTCTTTGTTTTCCCTCTTGCTGGGTGTCTTCCCAACCACCCAGGTGTTGGTGCTGAGCAAGGTGAAAGAAGGGCTTGAAGAAAGATTCCTCTACTGAGATTGTTAGCTTGACAAGAAGGATGGCTAGGTTGCTATAGCTAGATCCTCTTATCTATCTTACCTTTTCTTTTAGAAAGCAATGATGTAATAAACAATAAAGCCATTAGAAGGCTTACTATTTCTTTCTTTCCGCTGTTATTGACATTTTATCATGTATCTGGATTCATGCTTATTTACTTGGAATATTATGCAATCATCCTCAAAGTCTAAATTTTTGTTAAAATTGTGGATGTTTGTATTTCCTTTAAATTTTAGTAGAGAGGTGATCTCGCCTCTTTACAACCCCAAAGCTCCCCCAACCTACCCCCAGTAGCCAAGAGTCAAGCTTAAGCAAAGAAGTCCATAGATAATGAAGTTTGAAGCTCAAAGTGCAAGCAAAGCCCCCAAAACGGCCGTGGTAACACAGAACGGTCGTGCTGCAAATGAAGAAATCAAAGGAAAAATCTCAATTTTGAAGCAGCTGCAGAGCATACTCTACCACGGTCATGCCACGCAGCACGGTCGTGTTGCGACTACCCACCATAGCCATGCCATGCAGCACGGCCGTGCTACCATCACCCACCACGGCCGTGCTACCATCACCCACCACGGCCGTGCCACGCAGCACGGCCATTCTACCATCTCCCACCACGGTCGTGCCATGCAGCACGGCCATTCTACCAGATCCCACCACGGTCGTGCTACACCGCACGACCGTGCTACCCTCAACCCACCACGGTCGTGGTGACCACCACGGCTGTGGCCTTTTCAGCCCAAATTTGACCACCAACTTGACATTTAGCCATTTTAATTCCCATGACCGTACCCATACACCACGGTCGTGGCCTACCCTACTCACCACGGTCGTTCTACTCACAAAACTCACCTAGTTTTCACTGTTTTGCCCATTTTGCCCCTACTTGACCTAGTGCTTCCTCCCCACACCTATATATACCTAGGTGGTGGATGGGGTACGAAGCAAGCTACCTTCCACCCCTTCCTAGATCTCCAAATCGCCACCCACTCCATATCCACCTCAAATCCACTCTATTTTACCATTTCCACCACATAACCCCCCATATCTAAGCCTTCCATCCACTTCCTATCATCATTTACTTTCACATCCGTGACACGTCCTTGGCCGCTCTCCAAAAACTTTAGGATTTAGATGATAGGGAATTACCTTTACTGGATCCATATATACTCAATAGATTACGACTCCAAGCTCCTTTTGGATTAATCATTTCACTATCTAGAAAGTTCTGAAGTTGGAATAGTTCTATGGACCCAGGACACTATGAGATTAAGGTTTCTCTTGATTAATTAAGTCAGTTGTAGAGATGTCAATGGGGAGGGTATTACCCGTTATCCATTCCCTATTAGGTAAGGGTAAAGCTTTTTGTTACCTGTTCATTGTTACCCCACCACATTAAAAGGGTAGGGTAAGGTATGGACATTATCCATACCCATTTACCCGCATTTATTTATTAAAAATATATAACTTCATAGAATCTTCTAGCTCAATTTCCACCATATTTTCTCTAATACAAAAACGTGTGGGTTGCGACTTCCCCCCACGCTCACACTCAAATTCTTGTAGTATATTATTATTAAATATTGAACCGGTTGATAGGGAAGCAGAACAATGGAAAAATGATGAGCGCACCATCTTATAATAAGTTATTCTTAGAATAATGTCTAAACATATAACACAATTATAGCATTGTCATGTTTAGATTAACATTTGTGAAAATGCAAGTCAATAAGGATGTGATTTAATCTTTATCACCCAACACACCACTTTAAAATAAGTTAGCTTTTTATAAAATTCATTTTATATCAAAATTACCTATTTACCCTTTATCCTCCCCGTTTACCCTATGGGTAAGAGGGTAAGGGTAGGGGAGGGTGTAAAGAAGTGAAATCACCCCATTACAAAAAAATTGAATAGTAGAACCTCTAGTCCAAACTCACCTAAAAGATATGTTGGAGTGGGTGTAAAATTTTAAATTCTTATGAATGGTATTCAAAACAACCAAAGTGTAGTAGCATAATAAAATCATGAATATATTCAATTATAAAACAAGGGAACATCTTAAACTTACATCATAAGGATCCATGCATAGGGAAATCTAAACCACATCAAGATTGTCTCCAAGCTTTAGCTTCTCAATCTAAGTCCATGTCAACATGCCTTGTCATCCAAGTCCTCCACCTAGGGTTGGAAGCATACCCCAACAAGAAGAGAAAAATGGAAGCCATCGACAAAGGCTGGTATGTGCATACTAATTAGGAAATTGAGCAATTTATAAAGAATAAGGGACATCAAAATAAAAAGGCTTCCCATAGAAAAGACAAGGACCACCCAAATGAGTATCAAGAGAAAAGGAATTGCAATCATAGGATAACAAAAGAATACTTGCCATTAATAAAATAATAAACTTGCACCACATAAGCACATCTCAAGATTTGGGCACATAACCCATCAAGATTTTGGGCACATAACCCATCATCGATTTGGGCACATAACCAATCATAACCATAATCAACCTACATGCATGTGAGATAAGCATAGCCCTAGAACAATATAATTAACAATGGCAGCCAAGCCTCATAAACTTGAAACTTGATAGAGAAAGGAATACTACCAATCTCCCAAATATATAAAAACACGGGCCAACCCTCATAAAGTTGAAAACCCTGAATACGAGGTTCCTTTCCATCCCAAAAGAGTAGGAAATATCACATCTGCTTGGCAGGAAATAACACGTCTGCCATAAACAAAAACCAATGCAATTACACTACTCTAGTGCTATTGAATCACATAGCATGTTAATTGTAGAGGCAAGTAGAAAGTATAGTCAGATTTATACAATGTTTCCATCACACAATGGACAAACCAAACATATAAACATCCACTTCAAAGTGGGCACATAACATTATATAAGACTAACATGCACCAAGGCACAATATAGATATCAAGAGAACATCCAACTCCATAACAAGCAAGATAGTTCACATGAACCATGATATCAAAAGACTATACATATGTGTAGGCAAAAGAATGATAAGATAGGTGAATTTCTCAACATAGAATAATAGGGGATGCAACATACCTCAATATCAGAGTCTAAAGATCCAAAGTCCAACTAGGTCCAAGCCTAGGCCTCCAAAGAACCTGTGAGGCATATATGTGGAATTAGGGTTAGATTTCCATTAATTATCAAAACCTTAAAAATTGCCTTTTTATTATTAGTGGATTAGGTTATCAAAACTATGCCATGTTTTAGGTTATATATTCCTGAGTTTAAAACATATTTTATTATATTTTTCTAACTTATAAATAATTAGTTATGAATTTTACAAGATATAATCAATTAAGAAGATCTATTAAATATCACATATTTTAGACATTAGATTATGCATCAAAATCAGTACCATTATAAAGTTTGTATTTTTCTGAATCCAATTTATTAGTTATTAATTTTATAAAACTGACCAATGAGAAAAAGACATGTAAGCGTCCAACTCACGAGAGGGTGAGAGAGAGAAAGAGTCAGGGGACCATTCGCCCTGGCCCAAACTGGTACTTCCACATTGTCTGGCCAAGGGGCGGGTCGACTAGCAGCAAAACAAAAGGAATCAAATATGAAAAGATGAAAATGCCCTTCCTCAAGAAAACAAAGAAAAGGGAAACAAGAAGGGTAAAAGAGAGAACTAATAGAAGGGGATCATCCTCTTCACACACAAACACCATGACCACAGGGTGAAGAAGCAATAGCTGACCGATTTTTGGGGAAAACTCGAACACACAAACAACAACCAAACCAAAATGTCGGAGACATCACCGTTTGTCCAAGGAACCTCACCGCGAAGCCAATTTGTCCGATGCCGTGAAACAAAGCACCAGGAAGCTCCGCATAGACCCTCTACAAATTGAACTCTGCAAGGAAGAACACTAGGTCTTCAGAACAATTGGGCATGGGGAATTATTGCACGAGGGGTGGCAGAACTACAAGTGTAATCACCTATATATATAGCCAGGGTTCCAGCCATATAGGTGGGTATCTACAAGAAGCTTGGAGAGGAAAAATAGGAAAAATGCAAATACTGGATGTTAGGGCTTGTATAAGGAATCATCTGGTCTGGAATCCTCTCACGAATCCAATGCACCAAATATCTTAGAAAATGGCCAAGAGATGACCGAGAAATTTGCGATTTACCGAGTACCCCCACTGCGGTACTGTTCACGTGGGTGCTCTCCTACTCAATGTAGGAGACACAATCCTAGCCATCCACATGGAGATCTGACGGTCTGAAAAAAAACTGGGAAAATACAACTTAGCGCGTGAGCCAAAATCAAGTCTGATTAAAGTGATGATAACATTTATTTCTCATTTTCTCTCTCCTCAATTGAGGGTGCAAATGAATTCCAAATTAGGTAAAATTTTACACATAAGCTATTTAAAACATGTAGATTCCGAATATAAAATTAGATTTTCCTTTTGAAAACTTTTAATGTGTTAAATAAATCAATTCTCATTTTCTCTTTCCTCCTTCATTAATGTCATTAGGATTATCCAAATTTTATGAAACTTGACCCACAAGTCATATTTAACATGTTGGATACGAATTAGCCATCATTTTTACATGTTGGAGTCGCTTGAGCATTTATTTAATATTTTGAAGATTCTACACACTTTCTCTCTCCTGATTTCACCTTTTAAGCAAACTTTCTCCAAATTGGATGAAAATTCACCCAAAGGCTATATTTATTATGTAGATTACGAATCTAAGATTATTTTCCTCTTTTGGAGTCATTTATTATTTTATCTAATATTTAGAGGATAACACACATCTTCTTTTCCAATTTGAATTAAATGAATTATTATTATGTGAATAAAGTGAAACTTGACTCCCAAGGCAATTGGGACCCAAGGATCATGATTTTAAACTTAGATTTTACTTTTAGGGTTTCTTTTTATGAGATATGCCATATGGCCCATTAGTTCATTATTTATCCAATTAAGTTATGTATGTTCATATTACCACTGAATGAATTATGTGACATATTATATACATTAAGGTGATATATTCATGCATTAGCTTATTGGGAACATCTCTTAAGCCTAACCTCAACCTTGTTTAGCTAAGTCCAAAAGGTCAAACTTCTAGGGTAGGGTTCTAGATCTGGTATGTTACAGAGGGTAAGGGGATTTCTAAGAAGGGCAATTACCCTTGCCCTTACCTTCTACCCTCTAGAGGGTAAGGGTAAGGGTACAGCCTTACCCTCCTATATCCTCCCTATTAAAAACCTAGTCAGCTGAGTGTTTTTAAACTGTTGGATTTTGTTGAGGTGAAAGGCATGATGAAAATTATAAAAAAGTTCTCCACATACCCTACTAGAGGATCTCATCGATAAAAACATATTAGGAAGGAGGGTGCAGAGATATACATCATTCTAGAGCAAGTTCAGTGACGTCCCTTGGTGTGGTGATGTGCGTCGCTCCTCGCATACATATACAGTCCTTATCCGCCCTGTGAATGCAAGCAACCCAGTGTATGCATCTCTACTTTGTCCACACAGATGGATTGGAACTCCACATCATGCTTTTCAAGTCGATGGGAAGGAGTAGCCTTCTACTTGACGATGTGCTAGAGTTGGTTTCTCTCCTCTCTTGCTTGGGGATGATGATGGCTAGGGTACATGTACAAAAGCATGTCTTCTTGGGCGTCTCACAAAAGTCAGCCATCATGCCCCTATACATAGCAGAGGAAAGAAAAAAGAGTTTCCCAAAACCCTCAGGAAACAAAAGGTTGTGAGTTCGTTTGAAATGGGCATGGACTATTGTAACGACCCTGCCTCCCGGTAACCCCAATTAAGGGAGACCAAAAGGTCAGAGTCGTTATCCCAATTAACTGAATCAATGGTTCGACAAATAATCAATAGTAATTATAAAATTCTACCTTAACTATACTGAAAAGCTGGAATAAAATAAAACTTTGCATACCTTTTTAAAAACTTGGATATCTAGCCTCTATTCACAACTACAGTCTGTCCTAACTAATCCTCCTTTGCATTTTAATACTTATTTTCACAATGTACCTCTTTACTGTTTGTCCTTTTCAATATTATACCTAAAATGCCGACAAACAAAATGCTAGTCGGCATATATGAATATGCCAGTATGTGGAGACAACCAAAATTTCACATATATGGCTAACAATCTAAATATCACAATCAATTTAATTAACAAGCCAATTTATGCTTTCAATGTGACATTCTCCACCACTTTTTCCCTAACCTTGGAATACCCTCCGTAGGGTTTCTCTTTGCCAATGACTTAAGGCCACCTTCTCCATCCTGATCTTGGTGCCTGGGGTCACCCTTTGTGGTGCCCGATCTTCCCTCTTGGTCTTGACCTCATTGCATTCTCACATCAGGGTGGCATGTAGGTGCGAGAACACACACTTATATCTTAATTGTGATAATCATAGTGACTTTATTATTTGCATATATGAACATCCAAACAGATAGGTTGCATTCAATTCGATCAATCATCCGAGAAATCTCCGTGAAACTAAAGCGGTTAACCATAAATAACCACATACCTTATGCCATTGTAGAAACCATGCAGAACATCATATACATTACAAGCATATCCAAACATCCAATCATATAATCAACAATATCTAAAACATGCATACTACATATGTGTCACCATGTGTTTGCATTACATTACTCAGATCTAGACACATTCCTAAACTAGGGTATAGGGTTATCTCTCGTTTGTGGACTAAAGATCCTAATTCCATCATATTATGGTTTCTAAGATTACAAATTTAGTTATGCATATTAGGTGAAACCCTAATTATCAATTTAAATGCATTAGATTACCCATGACACCTAAATCACATAACTAACATTAAGATCATAACAAGATGTCCATGTTGGTTTCAAAACCCTAAATCTACATGTATGAGATTATTAATCATCATTATCAATGATTCCTTCATTTTACATGTCTAGATTAGGTATTATCTTAACATGAACGAACATATTCAATTAAGTATCAGATTAAGGAAAATCTAGGTTTTCCTTTACATTAACCACATCTAAAAATGTATTGCATATACTTTTAGAACATTAAGTATAATTATACTCTAAAACTATTTTATTTGGATTCCTCTCATTCTCCCGATCAATTTTCATATAAATTTTGTGTAATTCTAAATTATTAGTAATTATTTATGAATTTTTGCAAACTAACCTTATTTGGGCCAATCCGGACTTGACACGTCAGTGAACTTGCTTCAATTTCCTTTTCCTCGCTGGCGGTCGGTTTGGTCCTTAACCACCAGTTAACCACTTGAGCCGAGAACCAACAAAATGTGTAGGGGATGTCTAGTTCAGGGCTGAACTGCCTGCCCTCTTCTTCACGCGATGCCTTCTTCACTCACGTAGGAAGAACCTATGACGCTGCTGCCGGAGAAGAAGGTCCAACATCCTCACCACCTATTACTGGCACTCATCCCCGATGCCTCAAAACCTATTCACGAAGGGCACCAACTCTTAGATCCTTCCACCTCGCATCACATATATGTGAAGCACGACCGGCGCTGCAGACCTCATAGGCATGCATTCTAGTAGGCAAAGATGTCAGCATGCCACCTCCTCACTGATCCCCTCCATCCTCATGTGTCTGCAGACGTAGTGCTGAACATCATCTTCATGAGTGGCGCACCTAGGTGATGCACAGTGGCTGTCCTCCTCATCGCAAGCATCCCAATGGAGTCGCGCCTCCTATCCTGCAACAACATGTCGCCTAAGATTGCAGTTTTGGTCATCGAGCCTCTCGGGGAAGCCAACCCACATGCCACATATTCACCACCTTGTTGCAACCATCCAGCTGCTGGGTAGACGTCAGTGTCCAGAGACAAGAACACCTCGCCAACTATCTTCAGACCGACGAGTCTCCATCGCCCGCACACCGTCGTGGAAATGGACCCTGACGAGGGTTGAAGGACCATATACACTTTCGCGTTAGATTCATCCCATCAAACCAGACATCCATCTCCTTCATGGTGGTAGGTCCAATAGAAGACCGTATGATTTCCATATAATTTTTATCTTTTCCTTACTATTTCAAATTTCCTTCTTAACAATGCATTATTGATTTCTTCTTTTACTTTTAATCATATCAGACTCATTAACATATTATGATCCACAAAATCACATGCTCAAAGGAAATATTGCGAAGGAAATCCATTCAATACACACAAATCATACAGTTCCCATACTCATATATTTATTAAAAAAATAGCATTTTCAATCGTATGAACCCAAAAATTAGGGTTGTAACATCCTTCCCCTCTTATAGGAATTTTGCACTCAAAATTCCACAAAGCATACAAACAAATAGGATAAGACTTTCTCATGTCCATCATGGCTCCCATGAGGCTCTACCCTCTCCATGGTGCTTCCCAAGAACCTTCATCATCTTATATTCTTACATTTGAGTTCTCTCTCACCTTGGTATCTTGTACCCTCATAGGTGACTCAGGACATTTCAACTTCTCTCAAAGCTAAATAGGTCCATGGCTCAGCACATGGCTTGGGTACCTCAGATAATGCTCTTAGATCGGACTTGTGGAACACATCATACATCACATTATCCTGAGGAATAAGGCTAAACATAAGCATCTCCACCAATCCATCCCAAATGGACCCATGTATCAGGGACTCAGCTTTCTCAGCTATAGCTTAGAGGGGTCAGATTTTCATATCACATATTCTCCCACAGTGAACTGCATGTCAATCTGCTTTGCATCAGTTCATGACTCATGTCACCCCTGGGCTTTATCATCACAACTTTTATAGGACAATAACTGTCTCCATATATCACCCTGAATGAGCACACACACTCTCATCAGACCTTCTAGTCTGGGTCATGCTAACCATCAGTTAGGGGTGATAAGCTATACTAACATCAAGTTCTTCATGTATCTACTTCCACCTCATGGAAGTGAATCTTTAGGTCATACTCAAGGAACCTTTGAACTCACATCATGGTGTAGTTGAACCATTTATCTTACATGTAGTTCAACTGGATCAATCTTCTGATAATAATCTCTCTTTCTCTTAGGTTATGTCATCTAGGTAAGGCGATCTACCATAACCCATATTGCATCTTGACCTTCCTCAGTCCTAGGGAGACTCACCACAATGTACATAGTGATCAACTCCCATTCCCTCTCAGGGACTCTTTATCCTCTATATCACTCGCTGGGTTATTGGTGTTCGTCCTTCACCTCCTGGCATGCATGGCGACAAACCATATGCAACTTCATCTTAGGCACCCAAAGTACTACTGCAACTTACTATCTTAGTCGTATCATGGTGTATGGTGAACTTAAAATCATGATCTCCAGTATGTCATGATTCCTCAAGGTCAATTCCTCAGAAACCCTAAAACACTCTAGTCAGGGTTTCATCACCTTCTTTCTAGAGAAGTGCATCTTAGGTTCCACAACCATCACAACAAGCCCTAGGCTGGCTAACCAAGCAACCACCAACTCGATCAATAGATCTTGTTACATCTGAGTGTTAGCCAAACATATCTCATAAACTTAGGGTTCACTTAACCACCTCTTCCAGCCTTTCTACTAGCTAAACTAGGTAGATGCATTTCAACATGAGCATCCATTACCACCTTTCATCTTTAAGGGCTAGGTAACAGTGAATACATACACCTCCAGGTATTCCGCTTATCATCTCATATCGGACTTTAGGTCCATCTTCATCAAGAAAACTCAGAGCTCATCTTCTTGGTTATCAAACTCAATCTTATATAACTCATAAATTCCATACATCTCATGATAAGTACATCCTTATAAGATGACTACCTTAGTACTCTTGGTGTTTGTAAACCATCCACATATCATACTCTCCACAAGGGTACACTACTATCTCTATCCTCATAGCAATATTTCAACTCACATCATCTTTATCCTTGGTGTATGGCATGTGTTGTCCTATCTCTCACTCCCATAACAAGAGGAAATAAGCATTTGGCTACAGTCCAAATATAAAGTTCTTCCCATTCCAAGAGTAGAGATGGTACATCCCACATTGCCAGTACACCTTCCAGTCTAGGTTGAAACGTGCAACATGCATCCCTACATCATGAACATCTTGATATCAAGGTTACTTCCATGGAAAACTGGTCTCAAACCCACTTGGGTCTCCACACAATCCTTGGTCATCTCTTCTAGGTCTGTAGGGTGCCAGGACTTTTGGGGTCATCCCTCTTCCATTATGCATCCAGAGAGTGCCCTCCTCATTTGCCCTTTGGGTCCCATGAGTTCATGAAGGTGATCAATCTCCTAACCCATGGTCCTCAAACAATGATAGCCGTTACCTCCCGACCCTATGGTCTTGTGCAACTAGGGAATTAGGCGACTCCTACTCCCATCAGTCTTATCCCTACCTGACCCTGGAATAGACTTAGGATTCTAACATAATACATATCTAGCTTAAAACCTTACCCAAGTCTCCATCATCTCTCTTGGCATTCATGGTTTGACTTACATTCTTTCATAGGGATCATGGTGACCTTCCTACCTTGGTCAGGCCCCACACTGGTTACCTCCATGGTAACACATCCACATGTACTTAGAGATGGTTATCAGTGGGTCTACAGGTTCATTCTTATACTACGCACTCTCAACTTAGCTTCTCAAGATTCTAAGAGACCTCTTAAGGTTACCTCAACCCCAACAAAAGCTTATTCATACCCTACAAAAGGGTCCTCTCCCAGGATGGGAGGAAACTATCTCTTTATAGCAACAAAGGTCACAAACATCCTTACATCCATGGTTTACATTCATGTGAGCATGCTTAGCCCTAGAAAGCTACTAAGGCACATAGCTAACAAACAAGCCACCTTCTAAACCATACTAGGTCTCCAAGGTAGGTCATACTTGTTCTCATCCCTTCATATCGGATCATCATCATACATTCATATGTCACCAACCTATAAGTAGGAGGTTCATCAAATATATACCTTAAACTAAGGGGTTTCCCATTCCTCTACACATGAGAAGTTCCATACTCGAATCTATAGAAACTCAAATCTTATCATGATCACCAGGTACTACTACTTCCCTCTCTAGGTCTAGGAACCCTAGGTTCACTTTTCTACAAGAGCTGTCCAAGTGCATGCTCAACATTCTAACCACAAACCAAGCATGTACGAGGTACATCATGCACGTCCTATTATCCTTCCATTTGAACAAAACCTCAGAGTCGAGTCCTCCTCAAGGAAAACCAACTAGGTATGAGGCCTTCCAACTTGATACTATACCTTCTCAGGGTATAAGGAACTCTTCTTCCTATCCTTAAAAGGTAAGCACCTATATCATCTACCAATAGGCACCATCAGCCTCATCCTACTTCTAGGGTTTGGTTCCTCTAAAGGAAACCAAGATACCATAAGCCTCTAGGGATCATGCATGAGGAAACCACAACCATCCACTTAGGTCGCAACATACTCAACTTCTTAGGGTTCCTTAAATCTTAGAGTCTAAGCCTCCAACCTTCTTTCTCGGGTCTTGCTCTCACTCTCTAGAGCTAACCCTACAAACAACCTTGCCACTGGAGGTTCTCTCTCTAAAAGGGTGGATCAAACTCACATGCATACACCTATATGGGTGAAATCTATGTTTGCTCAAGATCATCCATAGCTCTTTATGCTTATCTCATAAGCTCCCCAACATGCCCTTTCCGGCCTAGGTTTCAACCTACTGCCAATACTATTGATGTACTCTAGGTGCATACTATGCCATGCTCATACAAACCCGTAGGGTTTCTATATGGTCATCACTAACCTCATCAACGAAGGAGTTATCCTTCACCCTAACATGCACGACCCTTCCCAGGGTTGGGTCGCCAAAGGTACTAGGTCAGCCAACCTCACATGGCTCAAACTATCATAGTGATTCAAAATTTCCATATCATCATGCCATCTCTCTCTCTCTAACCACCACTTAGGGTTAGGGTTAGCATCATCCTCAGAGGATGCACCATGTCTCTACCTATAATGGAGGTCTCTACCTCTAAGACTAACTCTCTATACTCATCCTCCCATCAAGAAGGTCTAACCTCAGGTCTCTCCTGAGGGCATGACAACACATGTCATATGACCTAAGCATGCAACTAATCTTTAGTTCATGCTTAAACTATTAAGCTTATGTCCATGACATCTTCTTTACATGCTTTTTCATTAATTTGGTGGAGGATTCCTTAACCTTATCATACATACCCTATCCACAAGAGGGTGAGGAAGAGAGAGAGAAAACCCCAACTCTTAGAATCCTTAACATAATTTGAGTTGAGAAGGGATGAACAAGATGAGAGAGTCCTAAATGTATCTTATTTCGAGTCAGATCCTAAGACATTGGCCAGACAGTCACACAGATCTGGGAGTCCTCATAGACTGACTAGCGGGGCGGAGGAAAATCTTTCCAGCCCCAAGACCGTGATCCTTCTCTAAACACCTCTGTCATCAGATAATCCTCTAATAACTCCCTTGGGTTCTACAGAGTTTGTAAAAGTTAATAATTACTAAGGATTAAATGAGGAACCAATGGTTTGATACCAAATGTAACGACCCCACCTCCCGGTAACCCCCAATTAAGGGAGACCAAAAGGTCAGAGCCATTATCCCAATCAACCAGATCAATGGTTCGACAAATAATCAATAGTACTGATAAAATTCTACCTCAATTATACTAAAAAGCTAGAATAAAATAAAACTTTGCATACCTTTTTAAAAACTTGGATATCTAACCTCTATCCACAACTGTATTCTATTCTAACTAATCCTCCTTTGCACTTTAATACTTATTTTCACAATGTGCCTCTTTACTATTTGTCCTTTTCAATATTGTACCTAAAATGCCGACAAATAAAACGTCGGTCAGCATATATGAATATGCCGGTATGTGGGGACAACTAAAATTTCACATATATGGCTAACAGTCTAAATATCACAATCAAGTTAATTAACAAGTCAATTTACGCTTTCAATGTGACATTCACCACCACTTTTGCCATAACCCTGGAATACCCTCCTTAGGGTTTCTCTTTTGCCAATGACTTAAGGCCACCTTCTCCATCCTGAGCTTGGTGCATGGGGTCACCCTTCATGGTGCCCATTAGTCATGCAATATCATAGGCCACCTTCTCCATCCTGAGCTTGGTGCCTGGGGTCACCCTTCGTGGTGCCCAATGGTCTTCCCTCTTGGGCTTGACCTCATTGCATTCTTACATCAGGGTGGCATGTAGGTGCGAGAATACACACTTTTATCTTAATTGTGATAATCATAGTGACTTTATTATTTGCATATATGAACATCCAAACAGATAGGTTGCATTCAATTCAATCAATCACCCAAGAAATCTCTGTGAAACTAAAGCGGTTAACCATAAATAACCACATACCTTATGCCATTGTAGAAACCATGCAGAACATCATATACACTACAAGTGTATCCAAACATCCAAGCATATAATCAACAATATCAGAAACATGCATACTACATATGTGTCACCATGTGTTCACATTACATTACTCATATCTAGACGCATTCCTAAACTAGGGTTTAGGGTTATCTCTCATTTATGGACTAAAGATCCTAATTCCATCATATTATGGTTTCTAAGATTACAAATTCAGTTATGCATATTAGGTGAAACCCTAATTATCAATTTAAATGCATTAGATTACCCGTGACACCTAAATCACATAACTAACATTAAGATCATAACAAGATGTCCACGTTGGTTTCAAAACCCTAAATCTACATGTATGAGATTATTAATCATCATTATTAATGATTCCTTCATTTTACATGTCTAGATCAGGTATTAGCTTAACATGAATGAACATATTCAATTAAGTATCAGATTAAGGCAAATCTAGGTTTTCCTTTACATTAACCACATCTAAACATGTATTGCTCATACTTTTGGAACATGAAGTATAACTAAACTCTAAAAATATTTTATTTGTATTCCTCTCATTCTCCTGATCAATTTTCATATAAAGTTTGTCTAATTCTGAATTATCAGTAATTATTTATGATTTTTTGCAAACTAACCTTATTTGGGCCACTCCGGACTTGGCACGTCAGCGAACTTGCTTCAATTTCCTTTTCCTCGCTGGAGGCCGGTCTGGTCCTTAACCACCGATTCACCACTTGAGCTAAGAACCAATAAAACATGGAGGGGATGTCTGGTTCAGGGCTGAACCACATGCCCTCTTCTTCACATGATGCCTTCTTCGCTCACGCAGGAGGAAACTGCCTCGCTACCGCCAGAGCAGAAGGTCCAACATCCTCGCCGCCTATCACTGGCACTCATCCCCGACACCTCAAAACCTATTCACAAAGGACGCCGACTCTTGGATCCTTCCACCTCGCATCACAGATA
The DNA here is from genome assembly GCA_963693085.1 of Alisma plantago-aquatica. NCBI lineage: Eukaryota > Viridiplantae > Streptophyta > Magnoliopsida > Alismatales > Alismataceae > Alisma > Alisma plantago-aquatica. The sequence goes on along the minus strand of OY856415.1, from coordinate 656,855,735 downwards.
TGTGAAGCACGACCGGTGCTGCAGACCTCATAGGTGTGCATTCCAGCAACCAAGGATGTCAGCAGGTCACCTCCTCGCTAATCCCCTCCATCCTCATGCGTCCGCAAACATAGTGCCGAACACCATCTTCATGAGTGGTGCACCCAGGTGATGCACAAAGGTCGTCCTCCTCACCGCAAGCATCCCAATGGAGCCGCACCTCCTATACTGCAACAACAGGTCACCTAAGACTGCAGTTCTAGTCATCGAGCCTCCCGGGGAAGCCAGCTCATGGGCCACATATTCACCGCCTTGCCGCAGCCGTCCAACTGTTGGGTAGACGGAAGTGGCTAGAGACAGGAACACCTCTCCATCTATCCTCAAACCGGTGAATCTCCATCGCCCCACACTATTGTGGAAACAGACCCTGACGAGGGTTGAAGGACCATCTACACTTTCGCATTAGATTCATCCCATCAAATAGACATCCATCTCCTTCACGGTGGTAGGTCCGATAGTGGGGTTGTAGCCTTGCACTTCTTAGGTTGGCCTAGGGGTCATCACACCCATCAATCCAGTGTTCTGGAGAAGAAGACATGATGGAAGAAAAGCTTGGGGTGTTTTCATGAACTTCTCAAGGACCCATACATCGATCATCATGGGAGTTGTGAGGGATCTTGTGACTAGTTCATTGGATGTAGGGTTTTGGTGGTTGTGATGAGGATTCCCCCTGGCCTACATATATAGATATGCCTCCTAGGGGAAAACCTAAAAGAGTCCATATTTGGACTACCAACCCCACCTCTATAACTCCTGATCATATCTTACTTCTTTTTCCTTGGGGTTCAACTAATCCAAAAGTGGCAAGGAGTATTACAACTATCCGTAAACTCAATTTTCCAAGATGAATTAATCTCAACAACAACGAGGAAAGAAAAATAATCTTTTGTATAAACCCTATGCTTTTAATCCAAAAGGCCACAAGAGGCTCCACCATATTATTTCCACATAATTTTTATCTTTTCCTTACTATTTTAAATTTCCTTCTTAACAATTCATTATTGATTTCTTCGTTTTATTTTAATCATATCAAACTCATTAACATATTATGATCCACAAAATCAATGCTCAAAGGAAATATTGCGAAGGAAATCCATTCAATACACACAAATCATACGATTCCCATACTCATATATTACAATTGGGGTTGTAACAACTATTAAGTAATATTTTAGAAACAATTAATTAACCAATTATCATATTAATTGATTAACTAATCTTTGTTTGTTAGGCTCTAGTCAATAACTCAGGATTAGGCAACTGACTTCAAAAGAATAAAATTAATTGGCTTAAACATTTTAACCAATTAACTCAGATTACATTCCATATTAACCTAGTAGTTTACCTAAATGTTTTAGTAACTCGTTTGATTCAAAACATTTCCAATCACGTCCACAATTATACTCATTTTCCAATAACATCCTATGTGTGTGACCTGGTAGGATCCAAATTATGTTGGCAGTAATATCTATAATCATATTATGATTTCACAAGCAATGATTGGTATCTAAAAAGACTTCATTTCTACACAAGTAATTGGAGAAGTTGTAGAACAACTTAACCTATCATATGTTCTTGGTTTTATAGTGAATGTATAGTTCCTTTGTCTTTGATGTCCAAATTGAACTCTATCATGGAATCGTCATCCTCTTCAACATTCAATCCATGTTCCTTGAACTGGAGCAGATTGTTTGATATATTGTAAGCTCAATATAACGTATTGACTCACACCAGCATGGTCATGAATTTCTCAGTCTCGCTTATCAAGTGGCCCAGATATCAACTCATGTAGGAGGGACAATGCCCATCTACATCACTCACAGTCATCCACATGTGTCACAGTGCACCCAAGTACCACTTTTATGACAACCCTTATTTAGGATCTGGTGGATGATGTCAAAGCACATCGAACATGTGATGAGTATAGTGATTTTAGGTCTAAGAACCACAATGACCACCATCACTATGTGAGATGACTCTAACTACCAATCATGGTTTCCATGTGTCACTCTCAAGGTGGGTCTGTCTAATACATGATTCTCTCACAAGTATCTATGTTCTTGGTTTGATATCACATATCATGACTAATGAGATTTATCCTCAACAAACACACACTCTAGTCTTATGTGTTATTGTTGTCTATTAGCCTTCCATAATAACATCCGACTAGGGACACAAAAAGAATGCATATACTCTTTGTTGGTAAGGTATGGACATAGAGTCAGTCATGTGATGATTGACATGGCCCAAACCATAAAGGATTTGATTAATACTCATAAAGGCAAGCTTCCAATTCATTCTGTTTCATTTAGTTATGAGATAATGAGGAAATATTATGAATGTCTAAAGAATGACAATACTCAATGACGTATGTCTTCAAGTACATGACTTGGAAGAATGAGATCATGCAGATGATAAGAGTATGTACATTCTTGTTATGTCCCTAGTCGGTTGTTACTGTGGAAGGTAGATAGACACCAGTAACACATAAGACTAGAGTGTGGGTTGGTTGATGATAGAATCTCATTACTCATGGTATGAAAATATCAAACCAACCACACATATACATGTTAGGGAACAATGTATCAGACATACCCATCTTGAGAGTGACACATGTAAACCTTCATTGGTGGTTATAGTCATCTCACAAAGTGAAGGTGGTGATTGTGATTCTTAGACCTAAAATCAACACACTCGTCACATGTCGTTGGGTACGCCAACCATGGGTTATTATAAATATGATGATTGGGTGAATTTGAAACATGGGGATAGATTGTGAGTGATAGATATGTGATTTGTCCATCCTACTAGAGTATGATATATTGGCCACTTGATAAGTGAGATTGAGAAATGCATGTGCATGCACCTATAAATCAATATATGATATTGAGGTCACATTATATCAGACAATCTTCTCTTGGTTCAAGAATTATGGATTGAATGTAGAGAGGATGACTATTCCATGCCTCGAGTTCATCTAGATATAAGTGACAAAGGAATTATACAATCACTACAACACCTCAGACAGATTGTAGGTTGAAGTTGTTCTCCAACTTTCCATTCACTTGGTTAGCACTTATGTGCGACTAGGCATCTCTCCTTGCTTGTGATGGCATAAGCTAGTTATGGACATTCACTGCAAATGTGATATGGGACCTATAGGGTCACACACATAGGAACTCATCTAGAAGAGGAGTTTATCTTGAATGATGATTGGAATGATTACTAAAGCATTTAGGTATTCAATTCTCACATCAGATCGATAGAATGGCTGGCTGAACTGCCAAACAACCATCTCAAGTGTTGAGATGGTCGTTTAGGAAGCCAAACGACCGTCTCAAGTGTTGAGGTGGTCGTTTGGGTTGATCAGAGTTCGAATTGGCTAATTTTTGTTTTAATATCCTCATTTTGTGAAATTGAATTATATAAATAAATAAATTTTTAAATTCCCCGATAGTATCATTGGTGGAATAATAATGTTAAACACCTTTGGGGCTTGGGTGCTTATGGCACAAGATAAATAAATCAAAGGAGTTTATACATGAATACATAATAATGGCTTTTGGTAAATGAAATGATTGCCAAGTTTCCAAAGGAAAAGAATAAAATACATGGTGCTTTGGATAATTAAATGAATAATTATCTTGTCGAGAATGGCAGTACAATGTTATGGCACCAAATAACTTTATCTCAAAAATATAAAGGGAAAAGGGACGAATATGTTTAATTGCTTTCTAAACAATATGTCTTGCCTTTCTCCTATTTTGAGTTGGAAATCAATTGTTGAATAAAAGAGATGTCTTTTAAAAGGTGGTAATTTGGATTTATGGAATATATTGCCTTTTAACAACTTCCTTGTACAACAAAGAAAAGAGAAGGGAAATGAGAAAAGAAGGGGTATAATGTCAGTGATAAAGACAATAAAACTCCCTCCATAAAAGTAGAATTTATAAACCACATTCCTCCGTATCTTTTGTAGAATGAAACTCAAACTTCCACTTCCATACTGTGGATCTCTCTTTCCCTCTTCGTGGAAGATGTTAAGGCACCTCCTAATATGCCTATATAAGAAACGTTTGGGGTGTGTGGTTCCTATCCTCTTGTTTGAGAGACCATCGCCTCACTGCTCCCATACTAATTCATGGTCGATGGCTATAAGAGGTCTCTGGACCACTTTGAAACTCAAGGTTGGCATCAACACGTGAGTCCAGAGGGAGAGGAACAACTCTTGGTCATCATCGATTGGTCTCACACAAACAACAAGGGCCCATGATAGTATTCTGTCGAGGTTGGTGCAGAAAAAAGCACATGGCCTCGCTTTTGAGAGGCGTTAGGGTAGAAGATGGTTTCTGGTTGTTCGGTGGCTTAAGAGGGAGACCAAGTGGTTGCGGTGCTTGATAGGGGTGGTGAGTGATGGAGTTTTGCAACACCACTAAAAATCCTAGAGATGATGAATCCCTAGGTTTAGCCTTGCTAGTACTATGGTAAGAACTCCACCCATGTGTACTAAGACACGCGGAAGTATTATCGTAGTATAGTTAAGGGTCGAATCCTCGGGACAACGATCTTGATGAAATCAAGATGGAAAACGTTTTTAGTTGAACTTAACTACTTAACAGTTGATACTTAGATCAAAAGTTTGATTTGGTTTTAAACTAAGTGCAAGGAAAGTAAAGCAAGAAAGTAGAGATTAAGGTTGTAAACAATGATTAGAAGCCACTAGAGTGTTATCGGGTTTCACACCACTACACATGGATCAAGACATGCAACATAATAAAACAACCTGCAAAGAGAGTCAAATCAGTTAGTATCTTGTAGTCCTAGCTTCCTTTCGGATAACTAGCTACGAGAAGTGTGGAGTATTGCAACGCCAGCCATACCATAATGAATGGTCACATGCTTTGCATTACTCCTTCATGAAATGTGTTCCTCGACCTTACCAAGATTGCACTTCCATACGTCAACTGATTCCATTTCATAGTATGAAAGTGCATTGATGGGGGTGAGTTTACTCCACTCATGAAAGCACTCCTAGATACCAAAACAGACATATGGTGACTACATACATCTAAAACCAACATTCAATCGATATTTAGATCTAAGGGTACAAACATAGACAATTCATACCAAAAGATAATAAGTAACACAAGTTGATGATCAGGCAACTAGCATTCATTAAACGATTGATGTTGAACTGAAAATAAGAGTATCTCTATTACAAATTATTGAATTACATTGCATGAAATGAAAACATGGGTAGCAGGGCTACTCCCCGCACCCTAGTGAATGAAACTACTCGCTCATGTCAAGGACAAAGAAGGAGGCGAGAAGAGAGAGAAAGAACGTCATCTCCACGGAGGAGGGAAAGTTGAACCCTTGGTGAAGAGAGCAACGATCTTCGCACTTCGTGGTTGACTTGATGAAGGATCTTCTCTTCCCACCTTCTTTGTTGTTGAGAGGAGAGAGAAGATAGCTTGGTGATGGAACGCAGATCTCAAACTGGCAGCCTTGGGGTAGTGGATGGAAGACAAAAGTGCTCTGGAGCTAGAGAGGCAGCCTCTGGACGTCTGAGAATCGATCCCTTTGAAGTGACCCTTGAGGTCCTATTTATAGGCTCAAGTTGAGCCCAAACGGTCTAGAGACCGTTTGGCCTCTCGCGGTCTTGGGACCGTGAGACCTTCTCGTGGTCTTGGGACCGTGAGACCTTCTCGCGGTCTTGGGACCGCGAGGCCTTATCGCGGTCTTGGGACCGTGAGGTCTTCTCGCAGTCTTGGGAACGTGAGGCCTTCTCGCGGTCTTGGGACCGCGAGGCCTTCTCGCGATCTTGGGACCGTGAGGCCTTCTCGCGGTCTTGGGATCGTTAGGCCTTCTCGCGGTCTTGGGACCATGAGGCCTTCTCGCGGTCTTGGGACCGTGAGGTCTTCTCGCGGTCTTGGAACTGTGAGGCCTTCTCGCAGTCTTGGGACCGTGAGGTCTCCTCGCGGTCTTGGGACCGTGAGGCCTTCTTGCGGTCTTGGGACCGTGAGGTCTCCTCGCGGTCTTGGGACCGTGGGGTCTTCTCGCGGTCTTGGGACCGTGAGGGGTCTCCTCGCGGTCTTGGGACCGTGAGGTCTTCTCGCGGTCTTGGGACCGTGAGGGGTCTTTGTAATTTTTTGTGTTTTCTGAAATGAAAAAATAAGAAAAGTTTGTTTATTGGTGTATCTACAATAAAGTAAAAAAGTTTAATGATTCTATCTAGTTTATCTAAGAAAGAGTATGGAAAATTAAAGATAACTAATAAAATAACATCACAAAATGGGAGGTTATCACCCCCCTAACTTAGAGTCTAGCTTGTCCTCAAGTTAGATAGAGCCAAGGCATGTAATGGCGAGGCAATTTTATTTAATTAGGGTTTCCATACTCTTGCTTCAATTCTAGGTCAGAGATCTACCAAGGTCTTATCAGGGCTTCTGCTTACACTAACTCTTTCGAGTATCAAAAGTTGCATGGATCTCAGGTTCCTTTTATATCGTGAATCTCGCATTGGGACCACCTTTCTTTTTATGTGCATGTCATCGACTCTAATCAGTTTTATACTTCTTTAGAGAAACCTACTGGTAGCTAGAGTGGGTATGAGGGCTGGCTTAAAAGGCTTATTGTGTAGCTCCCCCTTCAAGTGGGGAAGGGATTGTCTATGCTTTTTAGAGACTCACTACCGAGCACGACACATCTGCCTTCATGAGGGCAGCTGAATGTACCGGCCGGGTGAGCTCTTTTATCAGCCTTTTCATATATTAGGAAACCTTAGGATCTCTTTACCGGGCATGACACATCTGACTTCATGAGGGCAGCTATATGTACCGGCCGGGTGAGATCTTTGTTGGCTCTTCATATAGGTCCTTATGCGTGGCACAACTCTCATGCTTTTTTATTCAACACTCTGGCTTTTATTCGAAACTCGCAGGCTTAGGAAGTGGGTTTTGTGGTTTTTGATTGGGCGGCCAAGCCTCTTTATTGAAAGAAGAAAACTGTTCTTAGGGTTCCTGACATGCACTTATTTTTAATTGGTGGTCCACTCGTGAGATTTCTTGATTTTGGATTTCCCTGATTTCCTTCTTGACTTTGAGAGTTTTTGGTTCGCTTTGGCCCTGAAGTTGACCTGTGAAGAGTCTGAGATAGAATTGAAGTAAAAGCGTAGAAACCAATAGTAATGTAATTTATAAATTCACCATTTCAAGCCTCTATGCTAATCTTGTTATTTGTTTTTGAGGACTACTTTATCTCTAATTTAGCTAAGGGTGATTCTTTCCATGATGAAAGTTATACTTGAGAGTTATTTTATTGAAAAAGAAAAAAATTACTGGAAAAAGTCTAAATATGGACAGAAAGTTTGAAAAATGATAAGCGGGAAAAATAGAAAGGTTGAAGCAGAATGATACCTCGCCCTTGTCCAGTGCACTCCCCCCCTAACTTATCACGCACTCTGTCCACAGAGTGTCAAAGTAATAGGTTGAGAAATGCATGGACAAGGGCATTTAGGCGTCGGTTAATCCTTTATTTGCCCCATGTGTTCTGAGTAAGTTGGCGGCGAACTTTCCCCGTAGCGCATGGTAATCCACCTCTGTCATGTCCTCTACCGGCTTGTGAAGGGCCAGGATTGTATACATCCAATAGAGGATGTGGAAGCCGCAGTCATTTGATTCTCTGATTTGCTGGGGGCACCTGTGGCAGAAGGCTGGTGATTTGAAATGATCTCTGTCATATGCCCGCGTGTGCTGACCCAAAAGATCGTGTAATTTGTCAGCACACTCCTTTGCCACCTCCTCTGTTGGTGTCCTTGGAGTTGTAGTGTATGCTTTCCGTTTTGGATCATACTGGCTGTCGGAACTGTTGTAGATTATTGTTGTTCCTTCATGAAGATTGGTTGCCAGTAACATCCAGTGCTCTTGATGAAGGAAAGGTAGCATGATGAACTTCGGAGTTGTATGTTGGAGATAAGAGATGGTTGACTCCTTTGTTCCGAAGTTCTTCAGCCCGAGAAGATCATCCTTCATGTAAGCTGACACCATATAGACCGTGTTGTGGTTTCATGCAAGTAAGTATTGATAAGCGGTCATTACACATACAGACATGGAACCCTTGAATTGTAAGGTCTCACGGAGGGCATCTGCCATAACCAATATATCCCCGTCGATATATACCAGCTCATCTTTTTCGGCATATAGCCGTGACATTATTAGCCGGAGCTCGTTATCTGAAAGAGTTTTACAAGCCTCCGGGTCGAAATCGGGAAATGACGGTTCAATGGAAGATTGGGGTACCATATGTGATGAAGATGTCTTGATGGCTACCCCTGATATCAGATCAATGTCACCTTTATCTAGAACCAGATCGAAGATGTAAGGGTTCCATTGGCTTTGCCTGGTGACATTAGATGGTTGTTTTTCTTTTGTCAGTGCCGCTAGGGTTTGTCTGAAAGGTCTCCTCTGCGGGCGTTGAATAGATGAAAAGAGATAATGAGGGACGTCGTCGCCGCCATGGTAGGGTCGTTAAAAAACCTTCTGTCGCAAATAAGATCCATGGCGTAACGTCCTCGTAGGGAGTGGAAATCTTCATTAATTAGTTCAGTGAAAGGGACCTGCTGGTTTAGCGCTAGGATGTGCCTTATGACGTAGAAAGCACTGTCCCAAGAACCTTCTACGGCTTGGACTTGTGGGTTAATTATTCGAAACCAGGGGGAGCTCCAGTCCTGGCGGAGAGAAGGGCATGCGGCCCATATGAGCTTTAGCAACCAAAAAGGGATGCATCTGGCCTCCCCGACTTCATTTCCAACAAAATTGATTATTCCGGCCTTTAAGTCACTGGCACAGAAATTGTACACTTTGGCGTCGCGGGTGACAGTGTCCACAATCATGAGCAGCCAGTGGTTACAGACTTGGAAAGGCACGGTTATGTATCTCGCTTTTCTTGCGATCCCCCTGTGCAACCTTGTAATGGATTTGTGTTGTAACTCTTTGTACAGTAAGCACAATCCTAGTGTGGGTGAGGTGTTAAGAACCGGTTGCTGTCGCCGAGAGCTTTTGTAGATCTCGATAGAGTTGGCAAGTAGGGTACGGAACATTGCCATCTTCACCGGCGACTGGGATCGAAGAAGGGATCGGAAATCTTCACGCGTCAGATTGCATTTTGTCTTCGTGTTTTTGTATATTACATCCTCCCCATCTTTGGCATCATCTACTATAGTGTTTAAGATAAAGATATCTTGTGCATCTAGGGTAGAGATGGCCGCCATGTCTAACTCTTTCATTTTGTTAGGTAGAGGTGGCGGCGGAGGTAGCTCTTGCGGTGTGGGGGAAGAAGGTTGTTCTAGGTTGTCCATGTACTACTGCAGATCGTAATCTTTATCAAAATCAGAAGGAGTGTCTAAATCTTCATCAGTGTCTAGGCATACTCTTTCTGATTCTTCAAGTTCAGGCGCAGACGGTTCGAGTGCAGAGATTTGCTGGGCTGCTGTGGCTGGTGTAGTGCTGCTGGTTCCCTGAATGCATTTTTCGAACTCAGCAAAAGCCACTTATTTGGCAGCCTCCCCCAGAGATCCCGCAGAAAAGTTTAGAAATTGATCCCTGAAGTATATGTTGACATTCTCTGTATGAGCAGGGGATTTGTGATCTTTATCACCAGTTTGGTGATCTTGCTGTTGTTTTGGTTCTGCTCCTTGGCTGGGGCCTGCCCCAGCATCATCTGGCTTGTCAGAGTCATCAGCTGAGGAGGAACTATTGTTTGAGTCAGCGGAGGAGTCGGAATCTTCCCCGTCATCAGCATCATCTTCATCGTCATTAGTTGTCTTCTTTTGTGCTTTCTTCTTGCACAGACGATGGATGGATTGGAGTTCATCATATGCCACTTGCACGTGCTCGTGTGTTTCGAGCAGTGCTTCGTGGGTTTCTTTTAGATCAGAATAAAGTTGTTCGGCCGAGAGGAGTCATGCTGTGAGATCGGTTACTTGAGCTCTTAGCTGAATAAGCTCATTATTTGACGACTCCTCCTGGCGATTATGTAGTTGCGTGAGGGTGGTGGTGATGTCGTCTAGGCGCGTGCTGAAAGCTTGCTGTTGCTGCTTCAGCTCGCGGAGGGTTTCTGGCAGAGGTAGAGTCTGCGTAGAAATCCTATTGACTTGCTTTGCCAACACTTCATGCTGGCGTTGTACTCCATGGATCAACTCGGGCAAGTTGTTGCAGTGGCCGTCGATGTGGTTGACTTGCTTGGCCACTGAATCTTGACGTTGTTGGATTCCTTGGAGGATGCCTGGCATGGCACGGTTCTGCTCGCCAATCTGGGCAACCTGTTGTGTTAGACCCTGCACACATGAAAAAATAGAATTTAAAATGTTAGATGGGTCGGTGAGGAGGTTTCAGATGGTGTCGAATTGACGTCCGAATTCCGCACCGACGTTAGTATAAGGGAACCCAGTAAATGAAGAGTGAGGCGGCTGGGGTCGGGGTGGAATGGTAGTGTCATGCGGAAAAGACACTGTTGATGGACCCGCGAATTGCGTGGTGACTGTAGATGGGGTCACCAGCGATGTCGGGGTGGTGGTGGGTGGAAAAAGTGGTGGCATTCTCGGAGAGAGAAATGGATCCGGGAATGTTGATGGAAAGTCGGTGGATGTGAAGGAGGAGAATTCGGGCATTGTGGTGGAGAATGGGGTGGCCGAAGTGAAGAAGGGTGGGGGTGGTGGTGGGGTGGTAGAGGAAGGTGGTGTGGAGGATGATTGAAGGGTGGTTGATGGTGGTGGGGTGGTAGATATTGGGGTGGTGGAAGGTGGAGAGGTGGTGGCGAGCTCAACATTTAGACTCATTATAAAAGAGTCTAGTGATGAGGATGTAATATGTTCTTCTGGGAGGGGGGGTTCAGGTTCGGGGTTAGGATTTGATGTAGGTGTCCCCGACAGCTCATGTGCTTTTACGAGCCTTCTGGAAGGTCGTTTGACTAGAAGTTTTGTTGTGTTAGCTGCCGGGGCAGTTATACTAAGTTCTGCCTGCCATGCCTTTGCTTTCTTTTCTTTGGCCTTGACTGAGGCTATGATTTTGGCGATCTCGTCCTCGGTGAATAGGAGCTTGTCCTTGTCATAGTCAGCAAGCTCTGGAAGTGGGAGCAGGGTTCTAGTAGATTTTGTGGGGCAGAACACGTAGTGCAGCCTTCCATCCTTATCTTTTAAGATATGGGAGTTCTTTAGTGTCTGTTCGTTGGTAAGGATGTCGCCCTTGATTGGGTTGCATTTGGGTAGAAGTCTATCCATCTTAAGATATTTGATGATAGATGTGATATGACCTCCCATGCAAATTTCTTTTCCGAGGGCAAAGGCTGATAGCTTGAGCAGCATATGTCGTCCAATGTTAATGGGCATTCCTTTTAGGACTGACCAGAGGACAAAAAGGTCGGATATAAGAACATTTCCTCCTTCGGGTCTGGGGAAGAGTGCGCCGATGATGATTTTGTGGAGCGTGCGCACTAGGCCAGAATGAATGTTGGAGGCCTTGCTTGTCCTTGCATCGAAGGTTGGTAACCCCGTTAGTGATTTCCAGAAGGTATGTTTGTTGAACCCGGGGTGTTCTGTGCCAGCTGCCTTAGCTTTCTTCAGCTGGTCTTGATTGTCAACAAAGATTTCATTCAGAAGATTTTCGGTGATGACCACCTCGTTGTTAAAGATTTTGGTGGTTATTCTGCGGTCACCACCGTCCCTTTCTCTATGCATGATGTCCACCACTTCTTTGTTGAAGTAGGTGAAGAATTCTGTTGTGGGCTCAGTGTAGGAAATTTCAGATACAAAGCAGAGCCGGGAAAGGTTTGAATTGTCAAGAAGAGTGAGGATTCTGTGGTAGATCCCCATCTTCATAAGTATGCTGGGGCAGACATACTTGGTTGGTTTAAGGAGTTGGCTGATGGAGGTGATGTTATGGAGATGAAGGTTTTCGGGTGGTGGTGCTGTGGTGGTGATGGGGGAAAAAATAGGAACAGTTATTGTGGCAGGGGTGGTAGTGGTGGTGGTGGATGGTGGGATGTACCCTGCCAGGATTTGTTCCCTTGCAGAGGCGGGGTGAACCTGCTTCCTGGCTCTCTTCTTAGGTGCTGGCTCAGCTGTGGATTCTTGAGCCATTCTCTTCCCCTTAGATTTTGTAGTGGGTGATTCTTTCTCAGGGGAAGGCTGGTATTCTGAGGCCTCGTCGGATGAAATCTCTTCTACCTCCTCTTCAGAAGATTCTTCATCTAAACAATGGTTAATTCGCTTTATGTCTTTCATGACTTCAATCAGGTTCACTTGTGCTGGGACCTGTCCAGTCTTTTTGTACTGGTCAACTATGTTTTGGAGATTTGTTCATTCAGCTAGTAATTTCTCCTTTGTCCAGAAAGGAGCATCTGTTGATCCTTGCTTCGCAGGTGAAGTCATTCTAAAATGATTGACAATAAAACAAAAGTTAGAAATCGTAAATTTTGGAATTATAACAAAGTAAAATTATTTTGAGTTTGAGTTTTAGTAGTTTGATTGAGTTCAAACGGTCCTGAGACTGTTTGGTCTCAAAAGGTCTTGAGACCGTTTGGGCTCACACGGTCTTGAGACCGCGAGGATCCAAACGGTCTTGAGACCGCGAGGATCCAAACGGTCTTGAGACCGCGAGGATCCAAACGGTCTTGAGACCGCGAGGGAGACGAACCGCGCGGGGCCTCACGGTCTGGAGACCGTGAGGGAGACGAACCACGCGGAGCCGCGAGGGAGACTAACCGCGCGGGAGACAAACCGCGCGGTCGTTCGTAGGCAGAGAACCAAGAAAACAACGACGGCGACAAGGGCGGAGAGGAGTTCGAACGCGAGCTATTGTTTAATGAATCACCGGGTTGTCAACCTGTCGGTGCGGTCAGCGAATCGGTGAAGAGCCTAGGTGCGGTGGGCGTTACAGTAGGGGCGCACGAGTGATGACGAGCCGGAGACGACAGCGGCGAAGCCGAGTCGTCGGCGAAGAACTTGAAATGGAAGCGGCATCAGAGAGCGCAGAGATGGAGCTCGGAGATGAATGAAACAACGAAGCTTGGAAGTTCGGGGTTCAAGAAGAGAGAAACGTTGGTGGGGAGGGTATATTTATAGGTTTTAGGTGGGGTCGGCCTTCCAAACGGTCTTGAGACCGCGAGGAATCCTCACGGTCCGGGGACCGCGAGGAACCTCACGGTCATGAGACCGCGAGGGCCCAAACGGTCTTGAGACCGCGAGGGCCCAAACGGGTTGAGACCGCGAGGGCCCAAACGGTCTTGAGACCGCGAGGGCCCAAACGGTCTTGAGACCGTTTGACCTCAAGATCATGTGGATTTTTTTTTTAGATTTAAAGAAAAAAAGAAAAACAAAGAAAAAAAAAAGAGGTTTAAAAACAAAATAAAAGGCTAGAAAAATTAGGGACGGTGATACTCAGGCCTTGGGTTGCCTCCCAAGAAGCGCTTTGGTTTAACGTCGCTGGCTCGACAAGATTTTGCTCCGGCTATGCTGACTTTATAGGGTCATGTATCTCTATGGTTTGTCTTGATAACTTGTCTGCCGGAGTGTGGTACTTTTTTAATCTGTGACCATTTACGGTCCTCTCTCCTGCATTATCATCGATAATAATGACAGCTCCTGTCGGGTATATATGTTTGATTGTAAAAGGCCCCGACCATTTCGTACGCAATTTTCCAGGAAACATTTTTAATCTGGAGTTGAATAGGAGGACTTTGTCTCTGACAGTTATATCCTTTCTTTTTATGTGGCCATCGTGCCACATCTTAGTTTGTTCTTTGTAAATTCTTGCGTTGTGGTAGGCTGTCATTCGTAATTCTTCTAGTTCTTGGAGTTGCAGTTGTCTGAATTCACCAGCGCCTTTGAGATCGAAGTTTAGTTTCTTAATGGCCCACCAAGCCTTATGCTCTAATTCAACTGGCAAATGGCAGGACTTCCCATGCACTAATCAAAACGGTGTTGTTCCGATTGGTGTTTTGAAAGCTGTACGGTAAGCCCATATAGCGTCAGATAGTTTGGTGGACCAATCGGTGCGGTGCCGATTGACAGTCTTTTCTAGGATAGCTTTAATTTGCCTATTGGAGACTTCAACCTGTCCACATGTCTGTGGATGATACGGTGTAGAAACTTTGTGGTTGACTCTGTATTTTCTTAATAAGGCTTCAAAGCTCTGTTCCAAGAAATGTGCTCCGCCGTCAGATATTATCGTTCTTGGGACGCCGAATCTGGGGAATATTATCTCTTTAAACATCTTGATTACCGGTTTTGAATCACAAGAGATGGTCGGTAGAGCTTCTACCCATTTTGACACATAATCCACAACAACTAAGATGTACATGTATCCGTAGGATGAGGGGAAAGGGCCCATGTAATCAATTCCCCATACATCGAAGAGTTCGATTTCTTGCCATATGTTCAATGGCATTTCATTTCTTCTGGTAATTCCCCCAGATAGTTGGCACTTGTCGCATGATCGCACGTATTCATGTGCGTCTTTTGCGATGGTAGGCCAATAAAAGCCAGATTGCAGGACTTTAAGAGCTGTCTTTTTAGAACTCATGTGGCCCCCAGCGGGGCCTGAGTGACAGTGCTCAATAACCGAAGTGATTTCCGTCTCTGGAATGCATCTACGAAAGAGTCCATTTGCGCATAAGCGAAAAAGATAGGGCTCGTCCCAGAAGTATTGCTTAGCGTCGTGAATGAACTTCTTTTTGTCGTGATAGGATGCGGATGGGTGAATGATTCCTGTTGCCAAATAATTAACAATGTCGGCATACCAGGGGAATCCATTAGCGACTTTCATTAATTGGTCGTCCGGGAGGGAGTCTCGGATAGGTACTTTGTCTTCATCCTCGACTCTAATACGGCTGAGATGGTCAGCGACGACGTTTTCCACCCCACTTTTGTCTTTGATTTCCAAATCGAATTCTTGAAGCATTAATACCCAGCGGATAAGTCTAGGTTTTGCATCTTGCTTCTGAATTAGATACCGTATAGCGGAGTGGTCAGTGTAGATGATGACTTTAGCTCCAATCAGGTATGAGCGGAATTTCTCGAATGCGTAGATGACAGCTAAGAATTCCTTTTCTGTAGTGGTGTAATTTTTCTGTGCTTCATCCATCGTTTTAGATGCGTAGTATATAACATAGGGTTTCTTGTCGATTCTTTTCCCTAATACGGCCCCTATGGCATAATCGCTCGCGTCACACATGATTTCGAATGGTTGTGACCAATCTGGAGCTCTTAGAATGGGTGCGGAAATCAAGGCATTTTTCAGAGTTGTGAAACTTTGCAAACATTCTTGGTTAAAGTTAAATTCTGTGTCCTTGGTCAGCAGTTGTGTCATGGGTTTTGCTATTTTTGAGAAGTCTTTGATAAATCTTCTGTAAAACCCAGCATGACCTAAGAAAGCACGTACCCCTTTTACATCTTTTGGTGGCATCAATTTCGAGATGACGTCAATTTTTGCTTGATCCACCTCGATCCCTCTGTCGCTCACTCTGTGTCCGAGGACAACACATTCCGTTACCATAAAATGGCATTTTTCCCAATTTAAGATGAGGTTTGTGTCCTCACATCTTTGTAGGACTTGAACCAGGTTGAGCAGACAGTTGTCAAAAGAGTTTCCATAAACTGAGAAATCATCCATGAATATCTCCATTATAGATTCTGTTAATCCTGCAAAGATAGCAGACATGCATCTCTGAAAAGTGGCTGGCGCGTTACAAAGCCCGAATGGCATTCTTCTGAAAGCATATGTCCCAAAAGGACAGGTGAAAGTAGTTTTCTCTTGATCTTCCGGGTGTATAGGGATTTGGTAAAACCCAGAATAACCATCGAGGTAACAGAAGAATTTCTGATGAGCTAAGCGCTCGAGGACCTCATCTAGGAAGGGCAAGGGGAAATGATCTTTCCTTGTTGCTTTATTAAGTTTTCTGTAATCTATGCACATTCTCCACCCAGTTACTGTTCTAGTAGGTACAAATTCATTCTTATCATTAAGAACAACAGTAGTCCCCCCTTTTTTAGGGACCACCTGCACGGGGCTTACCCATTGAGAATCCGAGATTGGGTAGATGATACCTGCCTTCAGGATTTTGAGAACCTCAATGCGAACTACCTCCTTAAGATTAGGGTTCAACTTCCTTTGATGTTCCCTCGATGGTTTGAATTCTTCCACCATAGGCAATCTGTGCATGCATAAAGCTGGGTTTACACCAGTTAAGTCAGTCATTTTATATCCGATAGCTTTCTTGTGTCTCTTTAGCTCATCAAGAAGTCTGTTTTCTTGGTCTTCTTCCAGAGTAGAGCTGATAATCACTGGACAAAGTTTCTCGCTGTCAAGGAAGACATGTTTGAGTCCTTCGGGTAAGGCCTTCAATTCAGGGGCCTTAGGTGGCTCGGTCGCTTCTATAACGGTGACAGCCTTGAGTTCTTCAAAGGTGGCTGTTGGGGCTTCTTCAGTTTTTTCTAAATATTGAAGGCATTGTTGCACTAGCTCGTTTTCCAAAAATTCTACTTCCGGATTTGTCAAGGCACTTTCCAGCTCATCGGAGGGTTCGGACATTTCTAACTGGGACATTTGATATATAGCATCCAGGAGAAAAACTTCCTCTTGAATGCTTGGACCTTTCATGCTGTTAAGAACTCTAAACTGGAAAGCTTCCTTTCCAAGTCTCAAGATTATAGTTCCTTCTTCAACATCGATAAGTGCTCGGGCAGTAGCTAGGAAAGGTCTGCCAAAGATTATCGGGTATCTCAGGTCTTCTTGGGTGTCCATAATAACGAAATCGCATGGGACATACAAATTCTTTCCTATTCTGACAGGAATATCCTCGATAATTCCAAGAGGGGCAGTTATGGTAGAGTCAGCTAACTGAATTGTCATTGTCATAGGTAACAAATCAGTGAAGCCTAATCTTTTACACATCGAATAGGGCATAATAGATATACTTGCTCCTAAGTCTGCTAATCCTTTCTTGCTGGAACCATTTCCAATAGAACACTGGATACCGAAGGAACCCGGATCCTTCTTTTTCTTTGGCATCTTATTTAGCAGAATGTCTGAAGTGGTCTGAGCAAGTTTCACTGTTTCATGCTCTTCTGTCATATACTTTCTTGACAAGAGGGTTTTCAGGTATTTGGCCCAAGCGGGAACCTCGGAAAGAGCATCGAGGAAAGGAATATCAATGTATAATTTTTTCATAGCTTCTTTAAATTTTTGGAACCTAGTATCCATTTTGGTCCCTTTCAACCTGTCTGGATAAGGAATTCTGGGTGGGACCTCTGGCATTGGTTCCTTTTCCTTTTCTTTCTCAGTAGAATTTTCTGTTTCTATGCTTGAATTTCCTGTTGGGGAAAGAATGGCTACATCATCATCATCATGTATGATTCTGGTGACATCAGGCAGGACACGACCAGACTGTGTGGTGACGGCATTCAGTTGTTCTGGTCTATTTTGGTTATGTCTCGGGTTTGCCTCCGGTTGCCCAGCAAAAGTGCCGGCTTGTGGCTTTAATTGAGCGGCAATCTGTGCCAGTTGGGATTCTACGACCTTTTTTTGAGCTTGCTGGTTTGCAAGCATAGTCTGTTGAGATTGAAGCATTTGTCTAATCAAGGATATTTCATCAGATGATTGGGGAGGAGCACCCCTCTGTTGATACTGAGTGACTTGCTGTCCTTGTGGTTGTTGTAGAGGTGTAGTTAACTGTGGTTGTTGGGGCTGCTGCAACTGAGGTTGTTGTAGATGCGGGTGCAGACATGGATGGCCATATTGGTAAGAAGGGTTTCTGGGATAGTTAGATCTTTGGAAACCCTATCTATAATTCCCTTGACTGAAGTTATTCTGAAATCCTGGCGGTTGTCTATTGAAAGATGCACCTTGAGTCTGCTGTTGTGGGTTGGCGGTCCCTGCAGGATTCCTGTATTGGAAACCAGGAAGGTTCCTTGGTTTGTCTGGATTGTAGTACACCTGGCCAGGTATTGAATGGATGGAGTTGACTTGCTCTGGCATTTGGTCCTCGGGATGCTCAATAATGGGTTCATACTACGGCATAGGTGGTTGTAAATCTATCATGACATTGTACAACAAACCACATGATAATGTGGGATGATCAGATGCATGACAGGCTTCACAAGTTCCAGTAGCTGCTTTTAATTGTTGAACCTGAGAGCTTTTCTTCTTGTCATATTCCCCGAAAGAAGTTTCGAGGGCTTGTTGCTTGCTAGCAATAGTCTTCAGGGCCTCTGCAATGGCCTTGAGTTCCATTGATTCTTCAGCTTTGTATACTTTAAGAATTCCCTTGGGTTGGTTAGATGACCTTCCCCAATTGGATTGGTTCTCGGCCTCTAGTGTAACTATATTCCAAGCATCTTCATAGTTCTTTCTCATAAAATTTCCTCCAGATGAGGAATCGAGAAATTGCTTGATATCATCACTTACTCCTCTGTAGAATGTTTCTATTAGTTGATTTTGAGATATGCCATGGTGAGGACACTTTCTCAGGAGTTCTTTGAATCTTTCCCAAGCTTCAGCAAGTGTTTCTCCAGGTAGTTGGGAAAAGTGATTAATCTGTCCCCTAATCTCATAGGTTAGCGAAGGTGGAAAGAATTTCTCAAGAAACTTTTCTTCTAAAGGAGTCCAAGTAGTGATGATGGGGTGTCTATCCAAAGCGTTGTACCAGCTTAGTGCTCTTCCAGATAAGGTGAAGTGGAAAAGGTGTAACATTATTGCTTCCAAGGCGATTCCTGCTTGGGGTAAAAGTCGGCAGAGTGACTTGAATCTCTTAAGGTGATCCATGCAATCATCTCCGGGTGCTCCAGAGAAAGAGATGCCTTGCATGATCTGGATCCATTGCGTCCGAATTTCAAAGTGTGGTATGTTAATAATCGGTGGTCGGACTGGATGATCATCTTCATAATTCTTCGGGACTGCGTAGTCCCGAAGTTGCTTGTTTCTTAACGCAAGTTGAGCAGCAACATGCTCTGCTTGGATGCGGGCTTGTTCCTCAGCTCGAATCTCAGCTTGCACCTGAGCACGAGTGTCTGCAATAAGTTGTGCTCGTTGTGCTGCTATGGCGGCGTTAACTCTTTCTGCAAAAAGGCGTTGCTCTTCAGCCATCTGTCTGGCTCTTTGGCGGTTAAGTCTAATCCTTCGGTGGAAACTTCTTTCTACCTCAGAGTCGTACTCTGGTTCAGGGGAGAATTTGATGCTATGCGGGGGTTGCATACACGTTTTCTACCTAAGTAGAAAGAAAATCACACGTTAGGATAATGGAAGGAAATGAAAAAATCAAGAAGATCTGGAGTAGTTATCAAGAAAAAGTGTAAAATCCTAATCAACCAAGAAGTTGTTAAGTAAAAACTAAAACGTTCCGTTGTCCCCGGCAACGGCGCCAATTTTTGATGGAGTTTTGCAACACCACTAAAAATCCTAGAGATGATGAATCCCTAGGTTTAGCCTTGCTAGTACTATGGTAAGAACTCCACCCACGTGTACTAAGACACGCGGAAGTCTTATCATAGTATTGTTAAGGGTCGAATCCTCGCGACAACAGTCTTGATGAAATCAAGATGGAAAACGTTTTTAGTTGAACTTAACTACTTAACAGTTGATACTTAGATCGAAAGTTTGATTTGGTTTTAAACTAAGTGCAAGGAAAGTAAAGCAAGAAAGTAGAGATTAAGGTTGTAAACAATGATTAGAAGCCACTAGAGTGTTATCGGGTTTCACACCACTACACATGGATCAAGACATGCAACATAATAAAACAACCTGCAAAGAGAGTCAAATCAGTTAGTATCTTGTAGTCCTAGCTTCCTTTCGGATAACTAGCTACGAGAAGTGTGGAGTATTGCAACGCCAGCCATACCATAATGAATGGTCACATGCTTTGCATTACTCCTTCATGAAATGTGTTCCTCGACCTTACCAAGATTGCACTTCCATACGTCAACTGATTCCATTTCTAAGTATGAAAGTGCATTGATGGGGGTGAGTTTACTCCACTCATGAAAGCACTCCTAGATACTGAAACAGCCATATGGTGACTACATACATCTAAAACCAACATTCAATCGATATTCAGATCTAAGGGTACAAACATAGACAATTCATACCAAAAGATAATAAGTAACACAAGTTGATGATCAGGCAACTAGCATTCATTAAACGATTGATGTTGAACTGAAAAGAAGAGTATCTCTATTGCAAATTATTGAATTACATTGCATGAAATGAAAACATGGGTAGCGGGGCTACTCCCCGCACCCTAGTGAATGAAACTACTCGCTCATGTCAAGGACAAAGAAGGAGGCGAGAAGAGAGAGAAAGAACGTCATCTCCACGGAGGAGGGAAAGTTGAACCCTTGGTGAAGAGAGCAACGATCTTCGCACTTCGTGGTTGACTTGATGAAGGATCTTCTCTTCCCACCTTCTTTTCTATTGAGAGGAGAGAGAAGATAGCTTGGTGATGGAACACGGATCTCAAACTGGCAGCCTTGGGGCAGTGGATGGAAGACAAAAGTGCTCTGGAGCTAGAGAGGCAGCCTCTGGACGTCTGAGAATCGATCCCTTTGAAGTGACCCTTGAGGTCCTATTTATAGGCTCAAGTTGAGCTCAAACGGTCTAGAGACCGTTTGGCCTCTCACGGTCTTGGGACCGTGAGACCTTCTCGCTGTCTTGGGACCGTGAGGCCTTATCGCGGTCTTGGGACCGTGAGGTCTGCTCGCGGTCTTGGGACCGCGAGGCCTTCTCGCGGTCTTGGGACCGTGAGGCCTTCTCGCGGTCTTGGGACCGTGAGGCCTCCTCGCGGTCTTGGGACCGTGAGGCCTCCTCGCGGTCTTGGGACCGTGAGGCCTCCTCACGGTCTTGGGACTGTGAGGCCTCCTCACGGTCTTGGGACCGTGAGGGGTCTTTGTAATTTTTTGTGTTTTCTGAAATTTAAAAATAAGAAAATTTAGTTTATTGGTGTATCTGCAATAAAGTAAAAAAGTTTAATGATTCTATCTAGTTTATCTAAGAAAGAGAATGGAAAATTAAAGATAACTAATAAAATAATGTCACAAAATGGGAGGTTATCAGTGAGTTCCAGCCATCGACCTCGTTACGAGCAAGGAGCTAGACGTGGAGTCGGTGATGTGGTTGTGTTGAAGGCACTGTAAAAGGGGATTGCACCCTCAACCACTGGAAGGTTGGACTCCAGGGAGAGCATCGGCTGAAGCCAAAAGGGGAAGCCTTGAGAAAGCACCCTCGGGTGCAGGGAGGTTGGCACTAAGAACATTGTAGTGGTGGCCAATATGCTTGTCTGTGAGGAGAGAGGGACAGAGGAGCGACCAGTAGTGGTGGTCCATAAGGTGGTAGAACTAGATCGTTTAGGCGGAGAAGGAGGCATCATGGAGTAGAAGTTGGCACCATGCCACGACGCTGTAGGCGGCATGTGTGGAGGTAGGGCTTATGGAGCTTGAAAAACCATAACATAGGGAGACAGATCTATTCAAAGCGTGAAGATGGAGGATAAGGGCAAGAGGGAACAAAAGAGAGAGATAGCCTATGTCATCTAGGAAGAAGCCTTGGGGGACGACACCCTCGATTGAGAGGCCTGGCACCAGAGGACACACAACGCCGGAAGCAGTAGTACCCCATTTTCATGTGGAGACGACAGTTCGGGTGTTGGAAAAGATGCGAGCCAATAGCTTGGACCTGGTGATTGGACCGAATGACTTGGGTGTAACACAGGCGGGGTCATTGCCCACTTATCCACTTGGACACGGAGTTGAAGGGAGGCAGACCAACAAAGAGTCGCCACATCATCCCTCTTTAAAGATATAATTGTTGATCTTTCTTAATTCACAGAAAATGCTAGGAATGCCTGAAAATAGTGAAACTATATATCATTTTGATCGATAAAATAAGAGAAATCCAAATAAATTAGTTTCAGAGTCTAGTTATGCTTTTAATTTCAAAAATAGCATAAAGATGGGTTAAAGTGGTGATTAAAGTATAAAAGTCCTAGTTTTGGATATTAATATGTTGAATATGGTAAAAACCCTTCTTTGATGTTATTATCTAATATTTTTGAATAGGATGAGAAATGAAGATGACCATGATAGTGATGAAGATAATTTTTGTTTCTAAGTGGTTAACCATACATGTGAATGATTAGGGTTAATAATCATGTCTTGCAATATTGTTATGGAATGTAATTGGGGATTGTGCTCATTGTATAATAATATGGTAGATTTGATAATTATGACAACACCTAATATGAATTAGGGTTCTTGACTCATTAAATTAATGAACATGGGAATATGGGTATCAAACATAACCCGAATGATAACTTGATGATAAGGAAACCCTAAACCATAAACTAGGACTTGAGTAGGGTTTAATGTGATTGATGAGATGGTGACAATTTAGGATTTACAAATATACATATTAAAGTTAATTGCTTGGATTGCTTGTTGATTGGATAATATGCTTGAAGTGTATGTACTGCATATTCTGCATGGCTCACCATCAAGGTATGTGGCTACGCCTAAGAATAATCATTGTAGTTTCATGTGGTTTCTCAGAGATTTCTTTGCACGGTTTGAAAATATATGCCTGCTTGTTTATTTCATTCCACGCAAACTTTAAAGTGAATATGATTATCACATTATATATGAATATGACTAGCCCGAATCTAGGCCACATCTAGATCTATGGAAAGGCCATCCTCCTAAATAGGGGAAGGCATATTTTGGTACCAACATGAATAAAGGGTATGTGATGAAGTCACCCGCCTGGATAGGGAGAGGCATGATGAAGTCACCCGCCTGGATAGGGGGAGACATGGTGAAGTCACCCACCTGGATAGGGGAAGACATGATGAAGTCATCTGCATGGATAATGGAAGACAGTGAATATTGCAGTATGAGGTCCTTAGGGGTTATGACAAAGGATGGAGAAACCTAGATTGGGTAGTCATGATTGAAATCATTAATTTTGATTTGTTATACTATAATTGGCTGGATTTTATTGTTACAAATATATGCAAACATTTTGTTTCCTCCACATACTGGTATGACTTGTCATACTGACCGTGTTTTGTTTCACGGCATTTTAGGTATATGATGATATACATGAAAAGGGACATGAAGATGAAGATGAAACCATGTGAATACATAAATCTAATAAAGGAGGATTTAGATAGACACTTCTTATCTATTTATAGTTATGGTAATGGAATTTCATTTAAGGATTTTGTAAACAATATTTGTGAATTAATGAAATTGTTTACTATTATTTATTATTTTTAAATCTGGATCCTTGGGAGTATAGGTAATGGCTCTCAACTTGAAGGTCTTTCCTTAATTGGGGGATATGGAATGTGAGTTTGTTATATTTGGTATCAGAGCCCCAAAATTTTCAAATAATATGTAATAGTTTATAATTTCAAGTAATCTGTAGAATATGAGGGAATTATTAGGGCATTTTCTAAAGACTGAGGTGTCTAGAAGGGACCACTAAAGACTGAGGTGTCTAGAAGGGACCACGACCACAGGCTAGCAATATTTTCCTCCACACCGCTAGTCATCTTACGAGCACTCCCAGACCCGTGTATGCTTCTTGGCTAAAGTCAGATGATTTTGCTCGAAGTAAAATGCCTTTAGGGTTCCTTCTCATCTTGATTCATCCACTCCTCATCCTCTTGCTTAATGAACCCTGAAAGGAAATTCTCTCCTCATCTAAAGTTAGGATTTTTGAGAAGAAGTAGAAATAAGACATCCTCCACCAATTAATGTACATATAAGGATGATGAAATAATGATGTACATGTAATGTGGAAAATAATAATGTACATGTAACATGAAAATAATGAGGATTTTAATGTGTTACAAAGGTAAACTCTAATGGATCTAGGGTTGAGTTAAGAAAATTCTAGCAGGTCAAGGGACAACTGAACTCTAAGAGGTAGGGTATAGTCCCTAACCCTAATCTAAAACCCTAATCATGAGAAATGGGAATTGTGACACACCGTTTAAACAAAACATTATTAACTATGCGGAAGTGATTAATTAGCAGCGGGATTACTGAAAATCACTAAAAATTAAAACTTTTTGTAAAGAGATCCTCAAACGGTAAAACTCTTTCATAAAGAAACAAGGTAAGTTATTTACAAGTTGATTCATCAGTACATCTCTGTATTATCTCATCTCGAGAGTCATAACACTGATTGCCCTGTTAAACTGTACATGAGTAGTATACAAAAATCTTGAGGCATTACGCCAAAAATCTCAGACCTATATTAAACCATCTACCGACTCCTAGGACATGAGAGTACAGAGATGACACATACGACTCTCTATATACAAGACCTAACAGATAGTGACTCCACCTATGGATCACTGTTGTCCTTGATGTTGCAGTTGCTACTGTTGCTGCTCACCCATTGATGGGTTTCTCCTTCCTCGACGTCTACCTAAAAAGTTGAATCCCACAGGGGTGAGACAATTGAAAATTGTCCCAGCGAGAGTTATAACTCTTTTCCAGAAGCATTGTTATTACAAATAATAGAGTAGTACTGAGCAGTAGGATTATAAATATTCAACAGGTAAATCATTGAATAACTAAATAAAGCAATATTCTTTATGCAATCATTTCAATTATAACTTGATTGAATAGCAAGTCATTCATTTAATAAGAAATATGAAGAACATGTATATTATTTGTCCAACTAGGACTTAATAAACAATGTATCATCAATCATTGTTTCTCGTAGTTCAACCTAAACAAATATGCTACACGACTGCTTACATTTTACAAACATACTTATGCCCTGAGGAGATGAGGTATACCACTCATACTCCAACCGACCACTATGAAGTCAAAATCGGTACCATACATAGGTCATCAGAAGAGTTGGATTTCTATGACCTCATCTTCCTCAGTCAGTGTGAGGAGAAACATGCAGGACATCTTGTGTCTCTGCTATAATAGCTTTCCAGGGTATTCTGGCAACTTCGCTATTAGAGTTACAGTGGCATGTTGTACTCTCTTCGTAATCGAGGGATTTCTTATATCTCACATCGATTCGGCATTATCAACATCATCAGGAGATTAGTGATACATCATCTCGACATATACATATAATGAAGGATTGAGAGATTTATTGTTTATCTCACACCAATTCCTTCATTGGGATGTAAGGATATTCACATCCATAACCCACACATACTCAAAAGTATGCTCTCCAGGAGTTCCCTTAGGAAAACCTATTTCACCATCACCCAACTTCTGACGATGATAGATCTATGGTCAGGGCTCTACATGATATCATTTTACTTGATTAATTAAGTACATTACAACATTCTTTTAGGATCAGGCATGTTTTCAAACATAAACCATTAAAACCATTTCTATAAAGAGAGAGTACTATTTGAATCAAGTTCATTTCACAACTTTATAAACATTGGGGTTTAGGTTAAACATCCACCAAACAATCTTGGGCCTTAATACATCAAATGATCTAAACTAACTTTGACCTCAAACGGTCTTGCACACTAAACCTCCAAACGGTCTAGGACCGTTTGGACCTTCATCTGGTCTTGGTCTTCCCTTGAGACCGTTTGGTAAAGTAGACCTCCAAGACCATTTGCTAAAGTTGGGGGTGAAGACCGTTTGCCCAAGTTTGACTTTTAAAACCACATACACTCAACCGATTTGGAAACCACATGAACCTAAATGGTTTGGGATCTTTTGGTCCCAAACGGTCTTGAGACCGTTTGGTCCCAAACAGTCTTGAGACCATTTGGAATCAAATGGTCTTGAGACCGTTTGGTCCAAACCACCTCAAAACCGCATGGACCAAGTATGGTCTCACCAAACGGTCTTGGGTGACCCCCAAACGGTCTTGGGATCATTTGTATATCCTCCAAACGGTCTTGAGACCATTTTCCCATTACTTCATCAATAACCAATTCATTCACTTAGGGTTTGAATCCTAGGACTGGTCACCAAATCAGCAACCAATTATACATTAATTTAGAACCTTTGGGTCTTCAATTGGTCAACCATGCTTGACCCTAGACCTCCAAACGGTCTTGGGTGATCACCAAACAGTCTTGAGACCATTCGGGTGATCCCCAAATGGTTTTGAAACCATTTGGGTAACTCAACCCAAACTTCAATATTATTCAATTATCAAAAACAACAATTAACCCGATTAGGGTTTAGATGGTTGATGGACCTTTGTTTGGTGAACCAATTGAAATTAGTTGATGATTATTTATAGATTTTTGATCTAAACGTTTTTCAACAGACTTCCAAATGGTCAACACTTGGTCAATGCCTCTAAACGGTCTTGGACCATTTGCTTCTATGCGGTTTGGTTGAAACCGTTTACAATCAAACAGTTTGAAACCATTTGCTCCAAACGGTTTGGCAAACCGTTTGAGCAAGATATGGAGACCATTTTCTAAAGTAAATTTCTTGGATAAACATCAAAATTAATGCCACCTTTGTCTACCTCTGTCCAACCAAGAAAGGGGTTTTCCTTCACAGAATTGATAGCAAGAACACAAGAGTAGTAAAAGAAGAAGAATTAACCAACGATTTTAGGAGAGAAGGATGCATTAGCAAAGCTTAAGGGTTAGAGTTATAAAACCCGCCTCTAGGACTGATCCAGAGCTCCAAGATCTGTAGATTTAATGGTGGTTTGAGCTCTAGAAGTTGTCCAAGGTTCCTTCTTCACGTTTTGGATGAACAAGATGGCTAGAAGAGGAAATCGTGTCAAGAAAACCAATAATCCAACCTTGTTTTATGGTTTCCACCATGAATTCGAGTTAGATGATGATACAAACTTACCAACAGGCTTGATCATCCTCCCTCTGCTCCAGAGCTCCTCCTTGTTTGGTCAAAACAAGGTGAATAAGAAAAGAACTAAGGGAAATGATCCTTTGTGTTGTTGGAAAAGATACCTATATATATTTATGGGTTTTTCAAGGAAAATGGAAAAAGAGGATTATTTCCTTTTATCTCCCAATTATATCCATCAAGTCTTCCACAACTTCTTGGCAACGTGGCCACCTTATAATACCTTGCAAAACTTCTCCATTACCCAAGGTTTAAAGGAAAAGGACCTAAACACCTTAAAGAGAGGTATATTAATATCCACCCTTATTGGATATTGCTTAATATATAATTCGTGTGAGTAACTTTCACTTCTACCATGATCTTTTTGGTGTCAAAACATGGCACAAGCTCTTCCAAACTATTTCAAACACATCCTCCAACTTTTGATTGAAGGGCTTCATAATTACTTTATTTCTTTTTACATTAAGTTGTATAAAAGAGCCATTTGTGCTTAAATCTTGCTTATTTCAATATCAAAATGCTCTCTCTTCTATGATAATTCACATGAGGTGCCCTTCTCATTTTCTTTGCTCTACTTGATGCCAAGAAACATGAGAGACCCTCTAGAGGTGATATCTTGCATATTGAACCCTAGGTTTTGGGTAAATTGCACATTACACCAAAACTTGTTTTTAAAGCACAAGGATTGCTCTACAAGCTATATCTTGGTGCTCAAGCTTGTGGAATCCACACCACTTCATCATATTCATTCTTATGATGTCTCATCATCAGAGGAACATCTTAGCATGTGCAAATTACAAATAAACCCTTTTACTTGGGTAATTTGCACTTTAGTCCATTATTAACAAAACAATGTTTCAACATTATTAAAAAAAGACTGAAAATGAAATATAAGTTCCTCAAAAGCCTTAATAACTTTTCAAGAAGTACAAGCAAGCATCTAATCAACTTTATTAGGCAAAACACCTAGGGTTAGTACAATAACCCAGGTCAGGGATGTTACAAATTATCCACCCCTTATAAGGATTTCGTCCCTGAAATCATTACAAAACATATTAAGAGAAAGAGTAGGGTATTTCCTCCTCATCTCTTCCTCTAGTTACCACGTGGCTTCTTCAACACCATAGTGATTCCAGAGGACTTTCACAAGACTTATGTCTTTCTTTTTCAGCTTTTTAATTCTCTTGTCAAGGATCAACACATGTCCTTCTATATAAGATATATCATCATTCAACTCTACTTCCATAGGTTGCATAACTGATTCTGTATCAGGATGACATTTCCTTAACATGGAAATGTGGAACACTGGGTGTAACTTTTGCATCTCTGGTGGTAACTCTAGCTTATAAGCTACCTTTCCAATCCGTTCAATGATTGTATAAGGCCCCATAAACCTAGGAGCTAACTTTCCTTTCCTTCCAAATCTAAGAACTCCTTTCCAAGGTGAGACTTTGAGGTACACTCTGTCTCCAACCTGGAATTCTAAAGGTCTACGACGCTTATCAGCATAAGATTTCTGTCAATCCTGTGCAGTTTTCAACTGTTGTTGTATTATTTTAATCTTCTCGGTGGTCTGCTGCACAAGATCAGGACCTAAAAGTTGATATTCACCGGTTTCATACCAACATAGGGGATATCTACAACGTCTACCATACATAGCTTTATAAGGTGCCATATTAAATGCTATGTTGATAGCTATTGTTATAGGCAAACTCTATCAAACTTCGATGTAGATCCCATCTTCCTGTAAATTGAAGGACACATGCTCTGAGCAGGTCCTCCAAGGTCTGTATAGTTCTTTCTGACTATCCATCGGTCTGAGGATGAAAGGTTGTACTAAACCTTAACTATGTGCCTAAGGCTTTATGAAGTTGTTCCCAAAAACGACTCATAAACTGGGGGCCTCTGTCAGAAATAATGGTAACTGGGATTCCATGTAGTTGTACTATCTCATCCACATCAACTGTGCCAGCTTCTCAGCAGAATAGGTTGTTTTGACAGGTAAGAAATGTGCTGTCTTTGTCAACCTATCAACTATTACCCAAATGGAATCATGACCTTTGGCCGTTCTAGGTAAACCAACCACAAAATCCATGGTTACATGATCCCACTTCCATTATGGTATGGGTAAAGGTTGCATTGTTCCTGTAGGCTCCTGGTGTTCAACTTTAACTTGTTGACACACAGGACACCGCACAACAAACTCAACAATGTCCTTCTACAACCCAGGCCACCAATACATATCTTTCAACTTGCGATACATCTTGGTGCTTCCTGGATGCATAACATACATTGAAGAATGAGCTTCTTCTAGGACTAACTTCCTTAAATTATCCACATCCGGCACTATCATCTTACCATGATAACAAGCTACCTGATCATCTGAGTCATGGAAACCATCTCGTTTCTCATTACCATACTTTGATCTAATCAGTTGAACTGCAGCATCAACTTGATGTGCCTCCTTAATCTTCTGTCTCAAAGTAGGTTTTATGTGCATCTCAGCTAACAACCCTGATAACAACGATACTTTTAACTGTACATTATCCTGCCTTAAAGAGATAAGCATAGCTCTCCTAGAGCACACCAAAGAATTCAACTGTGCTCTGTCTAAGACGGGTGTTGCTGATTTCCTACTCAAAGCATCAACAACTACATTGGCCTTCCCTTGATGGTAATCAATTATACAATCGTAGTCCTTGATTAACTCCATCTAGCGGTGTTGCCTCATGTTAAGCTCATGTTGAGAAAAGATATACTTTAGATTCTTGTGGTCTGTGAAAATCTGGAATGTCTCTCCATAAAGATAATGTCTCCAGATTTTCAAGGCATGGACTACAACAGCTAGTTCTAGACCATGTGTCAGATAATTCTCCTCGTGTTTCTTAAGCTGTCGAGAAGCAAAAGAAATCACATGTTTATCCTGCATCAACACACATCATAGTCCATTCTTAGAGGCATCACAGAAAACTATATACCCTTTCTCTTATTCAGGTAACACAAGCACAGGTGCACTTGTCAACCTTTCCTTCAACAGCTGAAAAGATTGCTGATACTTGTTATTCCAGGCAAAAGGAACATCCTTCCTGGTCAACTTAGTCAGGGGTAAAGCTATAGAACTAAAGTTCTTAATGAACCTCCTGTAATAACCTGCCAACCCTAAGAAACTTAGAATCTCTGTCGGTCTTTGGCTACTCCCATTGCAGGACAAATTCTACCTTTTTAGGGTCAACACGTATACCTGAAGCAGATATTACGTGTCCAAGAAAAGAAACTTCTGGTAACCAGAACTCACACTTGCTAAACTTATCATATAACTTATGCTCTCTTAGCAAGGTTAGAGCCTGACGAAGATGCTGCTCATGCTGTTGAGCATCTCTACTGTGGATCAGGATGTCATCTATAAAGACGACAACACCTTGATTGAGAAAAGGTCGGAAGATTCTATTCATGAGTTCCATAAATGTAACTGGTGCATTAGTTAGTCCAAACGACATA
Source organism: Alisma plantago-aquatica (assembly GCA_963693085.1). Classification (NCBI taxonomy): domain Eukaryota; kingdom Viridiplantae; phylum Streptophyta; class Magnoliopsida; order Alismatales; family Alismataceae; genus Alisma; species Alisma plantago-aquatica. The sequence goes on along the minus strand of OY856415.1, from coordinate 656,825,326 downwards.
ACTATGAACTCATAGTGACCATACCTTGTCCTGAAAGCAGACTTAGGTATGTCACCTTCCTTAATACGCAGCTGATGATATCCCAACCTCAAATTTATCTTTGAGAAGATAGTTGCACCACACAACTGGTCAAAGAGATCATCAATCCTCGGAAGAGGATACTTATTCTTTATGGTTACTTTATTTAATTGTATATAATCAATGCACAACCGCATTGACCCATCTTTCTTTTTAACAAAGAGGACCGGAGCACCCCAGGGTGAAGTACTCGGTCAGATGAAACCCTTTTCAAGAAACTCTTGTAGTTGTTTCTTGAGTTCAGCCATCTCAGCATGCGCCATCCTATATGATGTCTGTACTATAGGTTGCGTGTCCGGAACTAGATTAATCTCAAAATCTATTTCTCAGGGCAGAGGTACACCTGGAAGTCCTTCAGGAAATACATCTTCAAATTCCCTAACTACAGGAACCTTAGCAGGATTAGGACTCTCCATGGTGGTATCTACCACATGGGCCAAGAATGCATAACATCCTTGCCTCATCAGCTTCTCAACAACCATAATCGACACAAGACAAGTTGGAAGAATCTTTCTATCTCCTTGAAAGATCCATGTGTTACTTTCATCAGTGAATACAACTTGCTTGGACTCACAATCCAAGACAACCTTATACCTTTCTAAGGTATGCATCCCAAGGATTATATCAAACCCTTGCATCTCAAGTGGTATAGGATCCACTTGAATGTGATGTTCAGAAAATAAGAGGAGGCAGGGAGAACATACCTCCCGCAAAACAGCAGATCCCTTCAAAGGAGTTTCTAACTTCAAACTATCTGCTCTATGACTAACCGTCATATTGCAGTCAAGAATCACCCTTCGAGTGATAAAGGAGTGTGTAGCACCCGGATCAATCAAAACAGATATGATGCAAGATGTAGACATATCAGAATAAAACAATTCCATCTGACCTGCCACAACCCAAGGGTTGATCGTTGCATCAGGTGGATTCATCGCGTAAAACCTCGCCGTTTCCTGTGGTTGATTCGGTGCTCGATGACTAGGTGTCGATGATCCAGCTTGGGACGCTTGTCCACGTCCTCTAGCGTTACCTAGAAACGGTCTCCTTTGAGATCCTTGTCGACTCTGCCTTTGGGGTTGAGTCACACTCACCTCTCGGGCTCTACAATCCTTCATCAGATGTCCCACCTTTCCACAGATGTAACAGCTTCTGGTCCCTTGTTGTGGTCTAGTTGGTCCTGTGACTGACATAGATGCTGATCTATGAGCTCTTTCTAGTGGTAGACTTCGTCCTCTACCCCTATTTGACGTCCACTGCATCTGGGTACTGAATCTAGGTGGTAGTGTCGGCACAGAAAATCTAGGTTTCTTGAAACCTTTGGATGAGGATCCTTGGAACTGGGGGTACATCTTCTTGTTCTTGGTCTGTCTCTTCTCTGACACCGACCTCTGTATCCTCCTGACCGACTCCACAAAGATAGAAAACCTTTCCCTATTCTCCAGAGTAGACACGGGGTGGTCAACTTAGCATTTAATCCCTTCTCAAAATGCCTAATCCTTTCTTCATCTGTAGCTGCCAATGCGGACAGAACCACAATAGATCCATGAACTTAGCTTCATATTCGCTAATGTTAATCGGTCCTTGTCTTATCCTCTCAAACTGAGAGATTTTCTCATCCAAGAACGTCATAGGGAAGTATCTGTTGATAAATTCCCGTCGAAAAACTTCCCATGCAATCTCCACACCTGGCCTTTTCTGTTCTTCCATGGTCCACCAATGACCAGCACTCCCCTTGAGAAGATACACAACATGTCTAACCTTCTCAGCTTCTGGGATGTTCAGGATTCTAAAGGCCATCTCTAGTTCAGTTAGCCACAAGTAAGCATCTGCTGGGTCAACTGTTCCAGCATACTCTGTGACTCCAACCCGGCGTAGTCATTCAAATGTCTTGCCAGATCCTTGTCCTTATGGATGGGTAGGTGCCCTAGGTATAGGTATAGGCATCCTATCAGTCATGTGTGTCATGGCAGTCATGAACTTCCCGAACATGGCTTGGAAGGCTGGATTCCCCATGTCAGCTGGGTTGAACTGGGGTGGTTCAGGTAGAGGTTCTTCCCTTTCTTGGTCTCTTACACCGAACATCCCTTTCTCTAGGTGCAACAACACTACTCTCAGCAACGTGTTCCTCATGTGATCCAGACATATTTAGTTTTCTCTTCTCCTCCTATATGAGAAGAAGACACCATCAGATATACTGGAAGACACTAGAACAAACTCTACAACCCTAGTCCTATGTCTCTGTAGACTTAGAGAACCTAAAGCTCTGATACCACTAATTTGTGACACACCGTTCGAACAAAATATTATTAACTATGCGGAAGGGATTAATTAGCAGTGGGATTACTGAAAATCACTAAAAATTAAAACTTTTTGTAAATAAATCCTCAAACGGTAAAACTCTTTCATAAAGAAACAAGGTAAGTTATTTACAAGCTGATTCATTAGTACATCTTTGTATTATCTCATCTCGAGAGTCATAACTCTGATTGCCCTGTTAAACTGTACATGAGTAGTATACAAAAATATTGAGGCATTATGCCAAAAATCTCATATCTATATTAAACCATCTACCGACTCCTAGGACCTGAGAGTATAGAGACAATACATAGGACTCTCTATATACAAGATCGAACAGACAGTGACTCCACCTGTGGATCACTGTTGTCCTTGATGTTGCTTCTGCTGTTGTTGCTTCTCACCCACTGATGGGTTTCTCCTTCCTCAGCATCTACCTAAAAAGTTGAATCCCATGGGGTTGAGACAATTGAAAATTGTCCCAGCGAGAGTTATAACTTTTCGCCAGAAGCATTGTTATTGCAAATAATAGAATAGTACTGAGCAGTAGGATTATAAATATTCAACAGTAGGTAAATCATTGAATAACTAAATAAAGCAGTATTCTTTATGCCATCATTTCAATTATAACTTGATTGAATAGCAAGTCATTCATTTAATAAGGAATATGAAGAACATGCATATTATTTGTCCAACTAGGACTTAATAAACAATGTATCATCAATCATTGTTTCTCATAGTTCAACCTAAACAAATATGCTACACGAATGATTACATTTTGCAAACATACTTATGCCCTGAGGAGATGAGGTATACCGCTCATACTCCAACCGACCACTACGAAGTCGAAATCAGTACCATACATAGGTCATCAGAAGAGTCGGATTTCTATGACCTCATCTTCCTCAATCAGTGGGAGGAGAAACATGCAGGACATCTTGTGTCTCTGCTATAATAGCTTTCTAGGGTATTCTGGCAACTTCGCTATTAGAGTTACAGTGGCATGTTGTACTCTCTTCGCAATCGAGGGATTTCTTGTATCTCACATCGATTCGACATTAACAACATCATCGGGAGATTAGTGATACATCATCCCAACATATACATATAATGAAGGATTGAGATATTTATTGTTTATCTCACACCAATTACTTCATTAGGACGTAAGGATATTCACATCCATAACCCCCACATACTCAAAAGTATGCTCTCCAGGAGTTCCCTTAGGAAAACCTATTTCACCATCACCCAACTTCTGACGATGATGGATCTATGGTCAGGGCTCTACATGATATCATTTTACTTGATTAATTAAGTACATTACAACATTCTTTTAGGATCAGGCATGTAGTCAAACATAAACCATTAAAACCATTTCTATAAAGAGAGAGTACTATTTGAACCAAGTTCATTTCACAACTTTATCAACATTGGGATCTCAATCCCCTATCAATTCATCATCGTGATCCAAGAATATGGGTTTTCAACCCTTAGATCATCAAATCACTTGTTACCACTTTAACATGTAACTCAATGCCATTAAGTCATTTAACAGTGTAAACATAATAGTATCATTGCAGGTATTTCATATGGCTCATACAGCCTGTCAATCTCATTTGTTACCTTTCAATAGACAACAATGCATATTATTGCTTACAAGGCTCATTAAATACTTTTTAATGAACAAAGCATCATAGCTCTTACCTGGCTATATTCAATATTTCATAAAACCTACAGATTAGCACAGATAACAATAGGTACATCAATTTCACATCAGCATTTACAAAACAAAGATAACTTCACTATTCAAGGTTTGCACCACTATACCCTTACTAGGGTTAGGGTTTCTCTTTTCAATTCAAGTAGGATTAATCATCCCCATAACTTAGTTAGAAATAGTGATTCCTCATTTCATTATCCAATCATAGAGCTTCATGCTATAAGGCATAACCCAGGATTAGGGTTTCACACTTTTATTCACCTTAATTGGAATTAGGGTTTACTACTCACATATCTTGATTTAGGGTTTACTATCCACATACTTTGATTAAGGGTTTATCATGTCATCACTATGAATTAGGATCACATCATCACCATGCATTAGAGATACTCCCATTATTATCCTCAATTCAGGATTAAGATTCATTAATCATCATAATTAGGGTTTTCATGATCTCACTATGAAGGATCATACCCTAAATAGATATTCATTCTTATAGGAAGTCCTTAACTTGATTAAAATTTGTAAAAGAAATCATCTCTCTCTTATCCTCTATAGTATGATGTTTACTTCAGCCTTAAATAGGTTAAGTAACTCAATCATGAAAGAGAATTAACTTCATGATTTATATCATTACCATTGTAATCATTAGGGCTTAATTACTTCATGGGTCTCAATCACACTATCCCATCAAAGTACCAGTACCATGATCACCTTTGATTAACTAATCACTTTGTCCTTTAATCAGTTTAAGTACCCATGGGGTTTAGGTTAAACATCCACCAAACAATCTTGGGCCTTAAGACATCAAACGATCTTAACTAACTTTGACCTAAAACGGTCTTGCACACTAAACCTCCAAACAGTCTAGGACCGTTTGGACCTTCATGCGGTCTTGGTCTGCCCTTGAGACCGTTTGGTAAAGTAGACCTCCAAGACCGTTTGCTAAAGTTGGGGGTGAAGACCATTTTCCCAAGTTTGACTTTTGAAACCGCATACACTCAAATGATTTGGAAACCGCATGAACCTAAACGGTTCGAGATCTTTTGGTCCCAAACGGTCTTGAGACCATTTGGTCCCAAATGGTATTGAGACCGTTTGGTCCAAACCACATCAAAACCGCATGGACCAAGTATGGTCTCAACAAGTCAAATTGAGTTAGGGTTTCCATTGTTGGATTCTTCAACAATTGTATGTATGTATTCAATCATCAATTCGACATGTCACCATTATTCAATTGAGTTAATTAGGTCAACCTTCAACTGATTTGACCCTTAATTGAACCTCAATTGATCATCAATTAGGGCTTGATTCAATTGGATTAGGGTTTGGAGTCGATAACCCTTCAACATAATTCAATGTGGGTCTAATTGATTTCAAACTGTTGATTCATCATCCAATTAGTCATGACCTGACCCCAAACAATCTTGGGATCATTTGGATGACCTCCAAACGGTCTTGAGACCGTTTTCTCAAGTCAACATCAAAAACTAACTCAACCAATTAAGGTTTGGCTCATTGGATTGATCACTAGGTCACCAATTGATTGCACTTCAACTTGTTACCTTTAGATCTTCAACCACTTAACCATAGTCAACCCTAGACCTCCAAACGGTCTTGGGTGACCCCCAAACGGTCTTGGGATTGTTTGGATATCCTCCAAACGGTCTTGAGACCGTTTTCCCATTACTTCATCAATAACCAATTCATTCACTTAGGGTTTGAATCCTAGGACTGGTCACCAAATCAACAATCGATTATACATTAATTTAGAACCTTTGAGTCTTTAATTGGTCAACCATGCTTGACCCTAGACCTCCAAACGGTCTTGGGTGATCAACAAACGGACTTGAGACCATTTGGGTGATCCCCAAATGGTTTTGAAACTATTTGGGTCACTCAACCCAAACTTCAACATTATTCAATTATAAAAAAACAGCAATTAACCCGATTAGGGTTTAAATGGTTGATGGACCTTTGATTGGTGAACCAATTGAAATTAGTTGATGATTATTTATATATTTTTGATCTAAATGTTTTTCAACAGACCTCCAAATGGTCAATGCCTGGTCAACACCTCCAAACAGTCTTGGACCGTTTGCTTCTATGCGGTTTGGTTGAAACCGTTTGCAATCAAACCGTTTGAAACCATTTGCTCCAAACGGTTTGGCAAACCGTTTAAGCAAGATATGGAGTTTGCTAAAGTAAATTTCTTGGATAAACATCAAAATTAATGCCACCTTCGTCTACCTTTGTTCAATCAAGAACAGGGGTTGTTCTTCATGGAATTGATAGCAAGAACACAAGAGTAGTAAAAGAAGAAGAATTAACCAACGATTTTAGGAGAGAAGGATGCATTAGCAAAGCTTAAGGGTTAGAGTTATAAAACCCGCCTCTAGGACTGATCCATATCTCCAATCTCCGTAGCTTTAATGGTGGTTTGAGCTCCAGCAGTTGTCCAAGGTTCCTTCTTCACTTTTTGGATGAACAAGATGGCTAGAAGAGGAAATCGTGTGAAGAAAACCAATAATCCAACCTTGTTATATGGTTTCCACCATGAATTTGAGTTAGATGATGATCCAAACATACCAACAGGTTTGATCATCCTCCCTATGCTCTAGAGATCCTCCTTGGTCGGTCAAAACAAGGTGAAGAAGAAAAGAACTAAGGGAAACGATCCTTTGTGTTGTTGGAAAAGATACATATATATATATTTTTGGGTTTCTCAAGGAAATGGAAAAAGAGGATTATTTCCTTTTATCTCCCAATTATATCCATCAAGTCTTCCTCCACTTCTTTTCTACGTGTCCACCTTCTAGTACCTTGCAAAACTTCTCCATTACCCAAGGTTTAAAGGAAAAGGACCTAAACACCTTAAAGAGAGGTATATTAATATCCACCCTTATTGGATATTGCTTAATATATAATTAGTGTGAGTAACTTTCACTTCTAACATGATCTTTTTGGTGACCAAACATGGAACAAGCTCTTCCAAACTATTGCAAACACATACTCCAACTTTTGATTGAAGGGCTTCATAATTACTTTATTTCTTTTTACATTAAGTTGTATAAAAGAGCCATTTGTGCTTAAATCTTGCTTATTTAAATATCAAAATTCTCTCTCTTCTATGATAATTCACATTAGGCGCCCTTCTCATTTTCTTTGCTCTACTTGATGACAAGAAACATGAGTGACCCTCTAGAGGTGATATCTTGCATATTGAACCCTAGGTTTTGGGTAAATTGCACATTACACCAAAACTAGTTTTTAAAGCATAAGGATTGCTCTACAAGCTATATCTGGGTGCTCAAGCTTGTAGAATCCATACCACTTCATCATATTCATTCTTATGATGTCTAATAATCATAGGAAAATCTTAGCATGTGCAAATTGCAAATAAACCCCTTTAATTGGGTAATTTGCACTTTAGTCCATTATTAACAAAACAATGTTTCAACATTATTAAAAAAGGACTGAAAATAAAATATAAGTTCCTCAAAAGCCTTAATTACTTTTCAAGAAGTACAAGCAAGCATATAATCAAATTTATTAGGCAAAACACCTAGGGTTAGTACATAACCTAGGTCAGGGATGTTACATGAATAGTGTGGGTGAAATAGAAACCCTACCCATCTTGTAATGACCACATTTATGCTTAATTGGTGAACTAGGGTTTACTTGAATGATTACATACTTGATTAGATTGAACATCGTTTAGACTTGATTAATGATAGTAGATCAATTGTGATGTTTCAAACATAAGAATAAACTCTAACTATGATTTTATTTTGAAGAATTAGGGTTTGAGAAATGTAAACCCTAATCGGCAAAAATTAGGGTTTTGATAGTACTTGAATATGGAATTTGATCAGGATAGTAGTGTGGTAAATTATTTTTCATATTTTTTACAAATTTTTATTTAATTTAATTTTAGATATGATATGGATAACTCAATCATGCATATTGGAGAAAAATTTCAGAATATTTGAGTGTTATTTGAATGTGTTTCTCGGTCGAACTATACTTCAACCAAAATACTGACAGAGTGCTTTTTAGCAGTGTAGTGTTTTATTTTTAGTTATTTATTGGTAACTCCAAATGATCTGAAATTTTAACTGGAGACCTAAAACCAAATCATAAAAAACATTTGAAATTTTCATAATTTTTGGATGCATTTAATACTTATCAGTAGATGAATTACAGTAATATTTTTATGACAGAAAATTCAACTAAAATAAGAGAAAGTATAGTGAGGGGTCAATGTGCAATTGACCTAAGCAACTCAATTGCTCTATATGGTCAAACTAACACACAAGGAGTTCTCATAATTTATGATTCAAACTAGAGAAATGAAATCCTAGAGAGATAGGGAGAGTTAGGGCTCGAGAGGAGAAATTGATGGAGATGCTGACCTAGGGTTTTGCGGTCCAAGGAATGATGAAATCATGTAAGTTTAGCTTCTTTGGATATAGTTTCATGGTGAATCTTCTTTTATATGTCAAGATTCCGTCCCTCCCCTATTTGTATTCAAAATCATATCAAATAAAGTCCTTTTCTCACTCTTTCTCTCCTAATCTTCAATTCTAGGGTTTCCGAGTTGAAAGGAAGAAGAAAGTGGTGAATTGCTAGGTATTTGATATGATATCGAGATTTCTAGGAATGAGCTGTGTTTTAAAGGTTTTTTCACACCTTAGGGTGAGTGGGAACTTCCTTTAAACAATATATTGCACGAAAATTGGTTAAATCATCCATAATCTTTAATTGCTTAGTATGCAACTACAAACCCTGAATTGTCTGTTTGATCTAAGTTGTTGAAAAATGATATGAAATGGATTCTTCCTCTGTTTGTTTGAATTTCATATGATAAATTCATATTAGAAATGTATATAATACATCCTAATGAGAATTCCCTAAGTATTTACAAAGGTTATAAGTGTAAACTAAAATATAGGGAATTTGCCTATGACTGAAATTGCTGTATAATTAAATAGAGAAATTTGTTTATCTGGATCCCCTTGGTTATGAATGATTGTTTATCTGAATGCGTGATACATATATGTCAGATTCTATCTTGGATTTTGTTTAAGGTGAATAGTGTTTGTTTGATATCTCAGTAAAGAGGGTGAAACACTAGATGCGAGAAAAGTTGGATATTTACGAATAGATATCGTAAAATCCATTTGAAGGGATTTTCTTGACATGATAGAATTTATTTATTAAATTTCATTCTTGATGCATGATATCTCAGTGAATGGCATGGAAATCCAAATTCAGCTCAGTTCCAAGGTTTCATACATATATTGATTGTATATGATTTGTTGAAAACAATCTTCATTCATTGAATGTTTATGTCGTATCAAATCCTTAAGAGAGACAAGTGATAAGTGAATGAGGTAAATGAAACCCTAAGGATAGGGTGTTCAATGAATCAAGTATTGTGATATCAATGTTCTCAGTATGAGATGTGGTGATGCTTAACAGTTCAATTGCACGATTCTAGTGCATAAAGTGCCAAGTTGACATGTATTCTGTTTAATTAAGAATTTTAGTCTGCCTACAGGTATAAAATGTTGATTTATCAGTATATTACAGTGTTTTGAGTATACTTCTATGCCAAGTTTAGAATGATATACATGTTGTGTTATAAACTTCAAATAAATAGACGCGATACCATAGAGATATTAGTGTCAAGTATAAGTAAGAGAAAGGTACAATGTAGAAAGAGCTTTCCAAGAATAATAAAATAATAGACATAGGTGCCCTGAACACCGTAGATTCCCTACGGATGTTTGCACTGTAGGGAGGAAATGATCCACCCTGGTAGCGACCAGTATACGAGGATTGGATCGCACCCATAGAGCATGCAGGGAGACGAAGCCCTTGAGGAAGTCTCCTAAGAAAAGATAGGCTATCCAACATGAACTGGAGATCTCGGTGGTAACCCAGAGGTACCCATAGAGCGTACCAAGATGAGGCCCACAGAGCATCTCAGACCCTCTGCCTATGTACTCATCGTAGAAGAAGAGGTCCAAATAAAGGCCAACTATTTAGCCACCTTAGTCAGACATGACGGTTCGAATCAAGAAGACCCAGATTCAGTTCTAGGCTTAGCTTCCCGAGTTTTAAGCTAAGTCTTGTATGGTGAGATCATAGTTCTCTACGAGTCTTCATATGCAGAGTACACTGCATATGATCAGGGCATAATCTAAAATATGTTCATATAGGTTTAAAGAGTTTCATATAAGTAAGAAAGGCTAAGAAAGATTCAAGTACAGTTTCCCAGCAATTATTCTTTGTATGTTTCTGAATTATTAGTTTTCTTTGAAATTAATCAAGCATGCTCATATATTCATTTAATCTTGTTGATATCTAGAGTATCCTGCTATATTTATGATTTTCAATGATCAATCTCTTTAAATCTTACTGTTGTTATAATTGATATCAGTTGCTTAAAAGTATATCTGTAATTATATCAGTGTTTTAGACTATTCCTTTGAAGTGCTCATTCATTGAGTGAGTAGGCTCACCCCTCTACTCAAAATTTTTAGGGATAACTCGTGGACTGATGATGTCATTGCATCAGAGTAGATCTGTCACAAGAGTTAAGTCTGAGTATAGTTAAGTTTAGTTGGTCCTTGTCACTCTAGGTACTAGTATAGATGTGAGAGAGTTGTAAGTTATGTTTTATATCTTTGTTTCCTTAATAATAGAGTAGGTATCTGATTATCATGTCATATGTATATGGAAGTGTGAGAAATAGAATGTATGTATGGATGTGTATTGTTTATGTTGATATCATATTAAAGTAATCAAGGTTTGATTCTCTTGTAAAGTTGTTTATGTGATTGGATGCGAGAAAACAAAGAGTTTGAAAGGGAAGAAAAAGTTAAGGGTGATCTTTGTATTACGTTAAATCCTCAATTTATGTCCTAATCTCATGATTAGTGGTAATTGTGAGATAGGGGTGTAACACATCTAGACCCAATTAGGGTAAGAGGAAAGAGAGAATACAAATGATTTTGGTAACCCATGCATGAAGGATGCATGGGAAGGAATATGAATATAAATGAGGCTAAATGACCAAGCCTCCCATGCATGCGTGTATGTGGAGAATTACATTCATGTAAAAAGTTTTGAGAAATATAAGAACCCAATGGTCATAGTATGAAAATGAAAATATGAATATAACTTTCTCAAACCCCTCATGCTATCTCTAGAATTTTGATGATGGAAATAAAGTCATTAAGATGACTATGGTCAAGCCCCTGGAGGGGAAGGTCGGTGTAGGCACCAAGCCCCTAGAGGGGAAGGTGGCCCGAGTCCACTGCATGGACAAACCCCATGAGAGGGTATCCTAGAGGTTTAGAAAACAAGAGTTGAGAAGCTATAATTATAAAAACTACTACATAAAGATGAAGATATGAAACCTTTAGGGCTAGTGTGCCAACCCAGGGTGGGTCAACCCAAGAGTGGGAAGATGACCTATGAGAAAGGTAAAAACCTTATACCTTGGGGTCAAGTTGTGTCTAGAGAGCCTAACTTCCTCCTATGAGCCGTGAAGGCACTCTAGGCTAGGACCTTCCCTAGAAAGGTAAGTTGACCAAATCAATTTAAAGATTGAGGTAACCATGAATGTCACCTAATATAAAATATGAAAGCATGTATATTGAGTATGATTCTTTGAACCCAAGTATGCCGTATATGAGAAATATGAGGACAAGTCACTATGGAAGTGGTTGGTTGTATGAGACCGAGCCTGAAAAATAAATGTTGCCTTGAAATGTTTCCATGAGTCCAATGAGGGGACATAAAGTGAACAATGAGCATTATAAGAGATGGAGGAATCCAGTTTAAAGAATTGCATATGAAAATAATGTGCTAGTTATGAACCCTTGGAAATGATAGAGTCATAAGTCAATCCCAAGGTCAAGTAGGGTGTATTAAAGGTACGTAGGACCAATGGGATTAGGAGTTGATTGCCATGAATGCATAAGTCCATGTGGTTAGGAGGTAACAACTACGTTTGTCCGAGGCCCATGTCTTATGAGGTTGGCCACCTTCATGATGTTCATGTGGCCCAAGAGGTGAATGTGAGAGGCACTCCCTAGATGCATAAGGATGAAATCACTCCAAAAGAACCTATATCCTTAGAGACCTCAAGGAAGTGGATAAGGCTCATAATACATGATGTATAAATACAAAAGATACAAGAAGTCATATAATAATGAAAATAGTTGTGTACAAACTCAAGAGTGAGATAGAATTTGACTTCATGAAATATAAGAATATTGTGGAATTAAAAGCATGTATGGTTTAGAGTCATGTTGAGAATGATTCAACCTTAAGTGTGAAGTTGTAAGATAATGTGTGGGAATACCATCTCTGTTGTTGGAATGGGATGAACTTTAATTCTTGCAAACTGTAAATTGATTATGAATATCACCATATATATGTGCATGACTAGCTCATATCGTAACCCCCCTTGGTATCTTTGTGTATATGTGAGAAATGGATGGTCTAGATATTGGTCTACCTTGGGATAGGATCAAGAGATTATTATGAGTCGAGGTTTGGTCTACCTTTGGGTAGGATCAAATGACTATATAGCTAGAGGTTTAGTCTACCTTTTGGTAGGATCATATGAGTATACAACTCTAAGTCTTGGTCTACCAATTGGGTAGGACCAAAAAGGGGATATTGATGATATACCATATGAGAGAGGTAGTATCCATGTCCACTACTGGGATATCACAGAGGCTTGGATAGGTCAGAATTGAGTAGTTATGTTTGAAATAGAAAGTTTGATTTATGAAACAATAATTTTGTGCAATATGTTGCTACAACTAGATGCAAACATTGTGTCCCCCCACATACTTAAATGCGACATCTCATTATGAGTGAGAGATATTGGGTAGACACATTTTATGCTTAAAATTTAGATAGGAAAAATGAATATCCTATGTTGAAAGTTTAATGACATGACCTAGGGTGTTACCTCACCCTTATGTGGGAATATATGAATAATAGGTTGGAACCTGGGTGAAAAGGTAATCACCAAATGAAAGAAACGAGATTCAATTGAAACTGAAATGGATAAGTAATAATGTCATTTAATGAATGAGAATCTGGAAATGCCCTGAATCGGATCTGGATATTGAACTTAGTCATAATGTGAGGAATTTGCATGTCAATAAAGGATGTTAGAGATATTTATGTAGGGTTTCTAACCCCAAGGTTTGAAATTAAGTTGAATTATCATTCACCTATGTTTACTGGGTGTGAATTTTGGGGACAAAATTCCTTTTAAGGAGAAGTGAATGTAATATCCTCATTTTGTGAAATTGAATTATATAAATAAATTAATTTGTAAATTCCCTAATAGTAGTATTGGTGGAATAAAAATATTAAACACCTTTGGAGCATGGGTGCTTGTGGCGCAAGATAAATCAATCGAAGGAATTTATACATGAATAAATAATAATGTTTTTTGGTAAATGAAATAATTGCCAAGTTTCCAAAGGAAAAGAATAAAATACATGGTGTGTTGGATAATTAAAGAAATAATTATCATGTTGAGAATGGCAACACAATTTTATGGCACCAAATAACTTTATCTCAAAAATAATAAAGGAAAAATGGATGAATATGTTTAATTGCTTTTTAAACAAGATGTCTTGCCTTTCTCCTATTTTGAGTTGGAAATCAATTGTTGAATAAAAGAGATGTCTTTTGAAAGGTGGTAATTTGTATTTATGGTATATATTTCCTTTCTATAAGTTCCTTGTACAACAAAGAAAAGAGAAAGGAAATAAGAAGAGAAGGGGGTATAATGTCGGTGATAAACACAATAAAACCTCCTTCCATAAGAATATATAAACCACGTTCCTTCATATCTTTTAAAAAAGGAAACCCAAACTTCCACTTCTAGACCATGGGTCTCTCTTTCCCTCTTCATAGAAGACGTTAGGGCACCTCTGACGTGTATTTTACTACGCGCTAAAAACGCAAGTGTACGCGTCGAGTAATATAGGCCTTGTGAGGCCCGAGTCGAACTCAGGGATACGTGAATTATTGGAGACTTCTACTAACTAATCGCAATCAGCTAGACCAATTAACAAAGTAGGGTTTTGTTGTTCAAATTAAAAGAAAATAAAAATCTAAAAAAAGAAAACAATCGATTAAAGGTTAATTTAATCAATTAAAAGGGATATCTTTAGGATGGCGGTTTCACCGCGGGTCAACATTGTATTAAGTTTCATATCATTCTTCACACTTCTCTCTCTATCCGGGTAGTGGCCTGAAAACAGAATTACCCACTGTCGTGGTGTAATTCACTACTTAGATTTAGGTTGATTCCACCGTCGTAGTAATCATTCCCCTAAACTAAGTGCATTAAAAACGGTCTCTCAGTTCCCACCATTAATTTTACAACTCCTTTGTCAAGGGTTTTATTAATTAATGTAGAATTCGTCTCTTTTCAACCGTTAATCCTTCTTTCGAAGTGATTAAGGGCATTAAGTTATTATTATGGTGATCAAGCATAACAATAGAAATGGAGAAAACGAATCTATACCACGGATTTGAGAGAAAAATATAAATTATTGATATAAAAATGTCATACAATGCATTCCCGGGCTACTCCCGGTCCTAAAGATTGAGGGTTTTAGCCTCTCATGTTCATCTCACGCGAATACATGGTAGAAATTGGGGAATTCATAAGAAAAACGGGAAATAAATGGGAAAACCCCTGAACGGAGAAGAACCGGTGGATCCTTGGCGTAGAACACGAGCTTCCCCCGCCTGTCGGTGGTGGAAATCGTCTTCGGCAGCGTCTGAATCACCCGGGATGAGCTTCTCGGCCTCCGTTCTCCTTTCTCTCCTCCTCGGCACTCGTGCAATCCAAAATGAGATCATCCTCTCGTCTGGGTGGCCGTCATTAGGTATAAGTCCCTAATTAGGTCGTCAAATAACAACAGCCGTCCGATCGAGATCAAAACAAATCCAACGCATATCTGCCGGCGTCGATACCATCGAGCCGGGTCGATAAACAAATCCAACGCATATCTGCCGGCGTCGATACCATCGACGCGGGTCGATGGTATCGACCCAGCGGATTAGCGGCAGCTTTCCTTTCTTTTATTCTGAGCGCCTGTGGTGATCTCGATACCATCAACTTGTGTGTCGATGGTATCGACTCCTTTAGCGTTGGTTGTTGTCGTTTAGCGACGCTGTAGCTCCCCTTGTGTCGATGGCATCGACCTGGGTCGATGCTATCGACAGTTTCCTCGCCAGCAACTTGAAGGGATCTCGATACCATCGACTTAGGTGTCGATGGTATCAACTCTGTATTGCTCTTCTCGGCTGACAACCTGTGGCTTGGTCGATGGTATCGACTTCCGTCGATGGTATCGACGGAAGCAGATACTTGTTTTTCCTGAAATTTCACAACAAGACCAAGTAAATCCACACAATTTATAATAAGATGATAAATAATGCTCAAAATAGTAAAACAAAGGGGATTTGATATAAAATGATGGCAAAGACCAAATAAAGTGAATTATGCAATAATATCCATGAAAATGAGTAATTAAGGCACAAAACACATATGAAACAGGTCTATAAATGTGACTCAAAATCATCGCATCAAACTCCCCTAAGCTTAAACATTGCTCTCCCTCGAGCGACTAATCCTTAGAATAGAATTGCAGATGTCAACTAAAAATCAACACAGTACCCCACATCCCACATGACTCCCACTGAACGTTCTCAAACCGGCCTTTCCTAATCACAGAATAGTAATTACCCTACAGGCGACAATAATCATCAATAAAAGAAATTATCCTTCAAACCGACGAACACTATCACATAAGGCAGTTAACATAATAAAATTTGCCGATTCAGCATTAGTGCATCTTGTGATCGCCTACACTACGTTGCTCGCCCTAACTACCATCTACATGGAAGCAGTTCTCCTGATAAACATGAGTGAGGAGAAAATCACGGTGGCCTACCAATCCGAGCAACGGGTGGATGGAATGGGTGGTTCATGGAAGAATTTGGAAGTATTACACAATTTCAAAATGCATACAACAAAATGCCCTAAAAGATGCCAATGCACATTGAAAATGCCCTAATGCTTAAAATTGGGTGGAATGATGCATGCACTAACCTTCCACCTCAAAAAGAGATAGAAATCTAATTAAGCCACATCATGTACTCAGTTTCCTTGTTATGCAAGTGATATCATGTTCCTTTCTCCCTCTTATTCCATTTCCTTCTAAATTCTTTTTTTTTCATTTCATTTTTTTTAGATTTTTTTTTTAGCCCACATATCCATAATTGCTTAGAGATACATGTGTTAGGCTATTTTCTTCATGATTGGAAATCTTTGTACTAATGCGAGGGTATGGGACAATTTAGATCACTTTTCAAGACAAACTGAGGTACATGGTGTGGCTTATGCATGAAAATCATGAAAGTTATGAGTGCAACTACATGACATGCACCTAAAGGTAATGTGCATGAATCACTATACATTTTTTTTTCATTTTATGCAAAAATATGAAAATAACAATGCAAATCCTATCTACATGCTATGCACGCAAGAAGGAATTAAAACTGTACTTTACTTCCAATTCTTGGGTGGATTATGAAAAAAAAAATATGAAGTGGAATGATCACAAGATTAAGTTACTGAACCTTAGAAAAAATATCATGTGTCCCTCCTTACTGACATGTGTAGTAGTTCAAAGGGTTCTTTCTCGTATATCCAATTAAGGTCTCATTACCATTTGATTAGGTTAGGCTCAAACAACCATTACTATCCACTTTTCATGAGTCAATGGGGGTGTGGGTGCGACATATTGCTTCAAAGTTGACATAATCAATCATTTTCATAGGACAAGTTTCCCAAGGACAACCAAGTTAAGCTATCCAAAAGACCCAGAAATTTTGAAATTCCCTTAAATTTCCCATGAAAAATCGAGATGACAATTTTTACGACATCCACAATTACACTAGATAGATGTGGATCCTAAGCAAACACTAAAATTGCAAGAACAAATAACAAAGCAGAAACTAAAAACAACTAAAGAAAAGATAAAAGATAGAGTTGTTCCAGCCACCCCCCTAAGCTTGAATTCGACTATGGCCTCATAGTCAAAAACCAACTTAAGGGTGGAACAGTGATACCATGATCATTCTTGTGGAGGCGGAGGTGGGTACTGCCAGGGTCGTGGGGTCTGGATTTGCTCTGGATGATGTGACTTCATTTGGCCAATAACCCCGTCTTGAATAACTGACACCGACACTGCTGTGAGCCCGTCGATACCATCGACGGAAGTCGATGGTATCGACTCACTGATTAGGGCAACTGCCTCGCGAGTCCGGCTGCTGCCTTTTTCACTTGTAAATGTCGATACCATCGACCTGTGTGTCCATGGTATCGACTCTACTGAGTCGATTTCTTCTGAAAATCTCCAGAGATCTCGATGGTATCGACTGGCATGTCGATACCATCGACCTTTATTGCGCAGCCTGTCTGTGACCATGTCGATACCATCGACAGAGGTGTCGATAGTATCGACGTAGTGCGATTTATGTTGGTGTCAACCTGAACCCATGTCGATACCATCGACGGATGTGTCGATGGTATCGACCCTGCCTGTGCCTGCACATTCAACAAACGGATCAAGGTATCATTTTTAAACTAAAATTTAAACGAAATAAAAGCAATCTATGATTAAAATTAAACTATCCTAGTGTACCGATGGTTGGGTTGCCTCCCAACAAGCGCCCTTGTTTAGCGTCTTAGGCTAGACGGTGTGACAATAATCATCTTTTCACCTTGGGAACTGGGCTTAGAGGATCATGCGGTAATTTGAATTCAACACGATCTCCTCCAATGCCAAAAGACAAAGTACCTCTCCCTAAGGCAGTCACGACATCTGCCGTTGCTTGAAACGGTCTTCCTAGGAGAATTTCACAGCTCTGGAGTGGTGGCATATCCATGACAACAAAATCCACCGGAAATATGAATCTGTCCACTTTGACTAGAACATCTTCACATACTCCATAGGGTCTCACAGTAGACCCATCCGCCAATTCAATTGTTGCAGCCAACTTCTTTATCTCTTTTAACCCCAGCTTTTGAAATGTAGCCAAAGGCATGAGATTTATGCTAGCACCAGAATCACATTGCACTTTAGGAAAATGTTGACCACCTATTGAGCACGGTATGTAAAAACCTCCTGGGTCCTTTCTCTTCTTTGGTGAACTCCCGTGAATCATAGAGCTCACCGTCTCATTCATCCAATAAATTTCACCGTCTTTTATCCGCCTCTTCTTAGTGATGATTTCCTTGATGAACCTCCCATAAGCGGGTACTTTCTCAATCATCTCCACTAATGGAATATTGATGTGGAGTTTTCAGAATATCTCCAAAAATTTCTTAAAGTGACGATGCTCTTTCTATGACTTCGGATTGACCGGATCTGAAACATCAGCTGCATCAGCACGCCTGTGAGGTGGCACATAAGAGCTTTTCGGAGGTACCTCCCCTAAGCTTGCTTCAATCACTCCCTCCGACGTGGGCTTTGGCGAGACATCCTCAATAGTAGCAGCTTGTTGTGGTTCCTCTCTCGCCTTAGATGTCTCCACATGTGCACAAACAACTTGCACTTGTTCTTCCTGCCTAGGTGGAGATACAATATTCACAACTCTTTGTGATTTTCTGAAGAAAGGGTTTCCGCCCGGCAATCCATAGTACGTGCGTGGATATGGTATCGCCGGTGTTGCATTCACATTGAAAGTCATTTTTCTTTCTTCTACAGCTTCTTGCACCTGAGATTCCTCATTTCTTACCACCGACATGTACTTAACCTGATGATGTGCTTGGGCCACGTTCGCATTCTCAGCTGGTTTCTGTTGATTGGCGTGCTTGATGGCCGCCACTTCATTTGAAATCTGTGCCACGGTGGTCTCTAATGCCCGCATTTGTGCTCCATGGCTTTGTAGCGTCTGCCCAAATTTGGTTAGAATGTCACCTTGAGATTGTAATTGTTTACCAAACATGGCCATCATCTCTTGGTTTTGCTGAACCATTTGACTTAGCAATTCAGTGTTTTTGTCCTCAGCTTTTTGCTGCGATTTGGCATCCGGATCCTGCAGAAAATTGTTCGGATCCTTCCATGAAAACTTTTTATCCTTTCTCCAGGCATAGTCATTGTTTCTATAGCCCTGTTGTTGCATGAACTTCACTTGGGCTTCCTCATCCTCAGATGTATCTTCCTTAGCTAGCAGCTTCTTGGCTAGAAGATCTAGCTTGTCATTCAGCTCCCTAACTGTTCTGGATTCGCCGGCAGCCTTGACATGTTCTACTGCACCTCTGTCGCCCCATGACTGTTTCCTAGCCATGTTCTTCAGTATTTCCCAGCATCTTGTATCGGTGTTATTTAAGAAAAATCCGGAACCGGCCGAGTCCAAATTGCTTCTATCATGCTCGGAGAGAGCAAAGTAGAAGATCTTCACTTGGGTTTCCTTGTCCAGTCCATGGTGTGGACATCTCCTCAACATGACTTGGAATCGCTCCCAAGTCTCAGAATAAGTTTTACCCGCTTGTTGGGTGAAATTGTGGATCTTCCGGATCATATCATTGGTCTTCTCAGGAGGGAAGAACCTCTCGAAGAAAACCTCCACCATGTGATCCCATGATTCAACAAACTCGTCGTCGAGGTTATGAAGCCACTCTCTTGCCACTCCAGCCAAGGAACTCGGGAATAACTTGAGATAGAGCACATCATGCGGAAATCGATCTATCTTCACCATATCGCAGTTCTCCACGAACTGGCTGATGTGGGCCACTGGATCTTCATTTTTTAATCCGTGAAATGCGTTTGATTTAACCAGGTTAATCAGTGCTGGATCGATCTTGTAGGTTGGAATGTTTAGCCCTTGTTTCTTTATAGGCCCCTTTGATGCTGAGGAAGAAGACGCCTTGATCTTCTCCCATATTGTCTGTGCTTCAGCCATTACTTCTTCTTGTTCTTGCTCAGATTCAGAATTTATATCACTGTGGTGTTCCTCCTCGTAGTAGTCCTCGTCCTCTGGTCCCGCAGATGGAACCTCAGGTGTGCGATTCACGAAGTCTCGACTACGTGTGTGCACCATACAAAGTACCTGAAATTTGGAAGTAGTGGTTCAGTACAATGCCTTGAACGAGTCAACACTATTATAGAGAAATAAAGGAATTTTTGAAATTGTTCTAAAAAAAAAAATGTGGCCTAGAATGGCCGCTCTTAGCACTCAAAGTGCCAATAATTCGCCGTATCCCCGGCAACGGCGCCAAAAACTTGACGTGTATTTTACTACGCGCTAAAAACGCAAGTGTACGCGCCGAGTAATATAGGCCTTGTGAGGCCCGAGTCGAACTCAGGGATACGTGAATTATTGGAGACTTCTACTAACTAATCGCAATCAGCTAGACCGATTAACAAAGTAGGGTTTTGTTGTTCAAATTAAAAGAAAATAAAAATCTAAAAAAGAAAACAATCGATTAAAGGTTAATTTAATCAATTAAAAGGGATATCTTTAGGATGGCGGTTTCACCGCGGGTCAACATTGTATTAAGTTTCATATCATTCTTCACACTTCTCTCTCTATCCGGGTAGTGGCCTGAAAACAGAATTACCCACTGTCGTGGTGTAATTCACTACTTAGATTTAGGTTGATTCCACCGTCGTAGTAATCATTCCCCTAAACTAAGTGCATTAAAAACGGTCTCTCAGTTCCCACCATTAATTTTACAACTCCTTTGTCAAGGGTTTTATTAATTAATGTAGAATTCGTCTCTTTTCAACCGTTAATCCTTCTGTCGAAGTGATTAAGGGCATTAAGTTATTATTATGGTGATCAAGCATAACAATAGAAATGGAGAAAACGAATCTATACCACGGATTTGAGAGAAAAATATAAATTATTGATATAAAAATGTCATACAATGCATTCCCGGGCTACTCCCGGTCCTAAAGATTGAGGGTTTTAGCCTCTCATGTTCATCTCACGCGAATACATGGTAGAAATTGGGGAATTCATAAGAAAAACGGGAAATAAATGGGAAAACCCCTGAACGGAGAAGAACCGGTGGATCCTTGGCGTAGAACACGAGCTTCCCCCGCCTGTCGGTGGTGGAAATCGTCTTCGGCAGCGTCCGAATCACCCGGGATGAGCTTCTCGGCCTCCGTTCTCCTTTCTCTCCTCCTCGGCACTCGTGCAATCCAAAATGAGATCATCCTCTCGTCTGGGTGGCCGTCATTAGGTATAAGTCCCTAATTAGGTCGTCAAATAACAACAGTCGTCTGATCGAGATCAAAACAAATCCAACGCATATCTGCCGGCGTCGATACCATCGACGCGGGTCGATGGTATCGACCCGGCGGATTAGCGGCAGCTTTCCTTTCTTTTATTCTGAGCGCCTGTGGTGATCTCGATACCATCGACTTGTGTGTCGATGGTATCGACTCCTTTAGCGTCGGTTGTTGTCGTTTAGCGACGCTGTAGCTCCCCTTGTGTCGATGGCATCGACCTGGGTCGATGCTATCGACAGTTTCCTCGCCAACAACTTGAAGGGATCTCGATACCATCGACTTAGGTGTCGATGGTATCGACTCTGTATTGCTCTTCTCGACTGACAACCTGTGGCTTGGTCGATGGTATCGACTTCCGTCGATGGTATCGACGGAAGCAGATACTTGTTTTTCCTGAAATTTCACAACAAGACCAAGTAAATCCACACAATTTATAATAAGATGATAAATAATGCTCAAAATAGTAAAACAAAGGGGATTTGATATAAAATGATGGAAAAGACCAAATAAAGTGAATTATGCAATAATATCCATGAAAATGAGTAATTAAGGCACAAAACACATATGAAACAAGTCTATAAATGCGACTCAAAATCATCGCATCAACCTCCTAATATGCGTATATAAGAACCGTTTGGGGTGTGTGGTTCTTATCCTCTTGTTTAAGAGACCATCGCCTCACTGCTCCCATACTAACCTATGAACGATGGTTGTAAGAGGTCTCTGGACCACTTTGAAACCCAAGGGCGGAACCAGCACACAAGTCCAGAGGGGGAGGAACGACTCTTGGTCATCATTGATGGATCTCATGCAAACAGTAAGGACCCATGATAGTATTTTTCTAAGGATGGTGCGGGTAGAACCACCTGGCCTCACTTTTAGGAGGTGCTAGGGTATAACATGGTTTCTGGTTGTTCTAAAGATTAAGAGGGAGACCAAGTGGTGGAAGTGCTCGACAAGGGTGGTGAGTTCCAGCCGTCGACCTTGTCACAAGCAAGGAGCCGGACGTGGAGTCAGCGACATGGTTGTGTTTATGGCACTATAACAAATAGGTAATTGCACCCTCACCATTGGGAGGTTGGACACCAGGGAGAGTGTCAATCAAAGTCACAAGGGGAAGCCTTGAGATGGCGCCCTCGGGTGCAGGGAGGTCGGCGTCGCGAACGCTACAGTAGTGTCTGATATGCTTATGTCAAGGAGCGACCATTAGTGGTGGTCCATAAGGAAGTGGAACTAGATAGTTTAGGTAGAGAAGGAGGCATCCTGGAGCAGAAGTTGGCACCATGTCATGATGTTGTGGGCGGCATGTGCGGAGGTAGGGCTTATAGAGCCTGAGAAACCATAATAGAGGGAGGTAAATATGTTCGCAGCATGAAGACAAAGGATAGGGAAAGAGGGACTGAAGAGAGAGAGCCTAGGTCAGCGAGGAAAAAGCCTTGAGGGATGTCACCCTCAACTAAGAGGCCTGGCATCAAAGGACACACATCGCCAGAAGCAGCAGTACCATGTTTTCACATAGAGATGACAGTCTGGGTGTGGGCAAAGATGCGAGCCAATAGCTTAGACAGGGTGACTGGACCAACCAGCTTGGGTGCAACACAGGAAGGGCCATTGCCCACTTATCCACCTAGACAAGGAGTTGAAGAGAGGCAGACCAATGAGGAGCCACTACATCACCCCTCTTTAAAGGTATAGTTGTTGATCTTGCTTAATTAGTAGAAAATGCTAGGAATGCCTGAAAATAGTGAAACTATATATCATTTTGATCAGAAAAATGAGAAAAATCCAAATAAATTAGTTTTAGAGTCTAGTTATACTTTTAATTTCGAAAATAGAGTAAAGTTGGGTTAAAGTGGTTATTAAAGTATAAAATTCCAAGTTTTGGATATTAATATGTTGAATATGGTAAAAGACCTTCTTTGATGTTATTATCTAATATTTTTGAATAGGATGATAAATCAAGATGACCATCATAATGATGAAGATAATTGGTGTTTCTAAAGTGGTTAACCATACATGTGAATGATTAGGGTTAATGATCATATCTTGCAATATTGTTATGGAATGTAATTGGGGATATTTCTCATGATATAATAATATGGTAGATTTGATAATCATGACAACACCTAATATGAATTATGGTTCTTGGCTCATTAAATTAATGAACATGGGAATATGGGTATCAAATATAACCCTAATGATAACTTGATGATAAGGAAACCCTAAACCATATACTAGGATCGGAGTAGGGTATAATGTGATTGATGAGATGGTGACAATTTAGGATTTACAAATATGCAAATTAAAGTTAATTGCTTGGATTGCTTGTTGATTGGATAATATGCTTGAAGTGTATGTACCACATATTCGGCATGGCTCACCATCAAGGTATGTGGATATGCCTAAGAATAATCGTTGTAGTTTCATGTTGTTTCCCAGAGATTTATTTGCATGGTTTGAAAATATATGTCTGCTTGTTTGTTTCATTACATGCAAACTTTAAAGTGACTATGATTATCACATAATATATGAACATGAATAGCCTGAGTATAGGCCACATCTGGATCTATGGAAAGGCCATCCACCTGAATAGGGGAAGGAATATTTTGGTACCAGCCTAAATAGGGGGTACATGATGAAGTCACCCGCCTGGATAGATATGGTGAAGTCACCCCTAGATAGGGGGAGACATAATGAATTCATCTTCCTGGATAGGGGAAGATAGTGAATACTACAATATGAGGCCTTGAGGGGTTATGACAGAGGGCGGAGAAACCTGGATTGGGTAGTCATAATTGAAATAATTAAATTTGATTTGTTATACAATAATTGGCTAGAAAATATTGTTATAAATATATGTGAACATTTTGTTTCCTCCACATATTGGTATGAATTGTCATACTGAATGGGTTTTGTTTCACGATGTTTCAGGTATATGATGATATACATGATAAGGGACATGAAGATGAAGATGAAACCATGTGAAGACACTAATCTAAGTAAGGAGGATTTAGATAGATGCTTCTTCTCTATGTATACTTTTGGTAAAGGAATTTTATGTAAGAATTTAGTAAACAATATTTTTGAATTAATGAAATTATTTTCTATTATTTATTATTTGCTAAATCTATATCCATGGGAGTATAGGTAATGTCTCTCAATTTGAAGGTCTTTCCTTAATTGGGGGATGTGGAAAGTGAGGTCGTTACATCTGCCCAAATAGAGGAGTAAATCAATCTGTTCAATCTGTTGAACTGATCGACTCCACTCAAATTCATCAGACTGCTGCCTGGGTGAATGTGACGGGTGTCGTGCATGGGTGAGATGCTTCAGTTGGGGCTGAAAAAAGGTTATGGATGTTTCTCGAACTTGTTTGATTGCACATTACTTGTGGTGTAAGGAATTAATATGTGATATTAATTGGAATCGAAATTGCCAAATTCCTATGGGATTGGGAAACTGCCAAATATCCATTTGGCAGTGCGAGATGACCGTCTTGTGTGACTAGATGACTGTCTGGGTCACTAGACAACCATTTCGGATATCGTATGTTGTGAAAGTTCAAGATCTTCTTATTCCTTCTAATCCTGCACAATTCCGTACAGACTGGGAACCCTAACCTTAACCTCGCCTATAAATAGAGGGATACTGTGGGATTCCCAGACACAACACAAACAACTGAGAATCAGTTCCTCTAAACATTGTTGTCATCTCTGTTTGTGGTAACCGAGATCCCAAGAAAGTCTGCCCGATAAGGGAGGGATAGCAATGGGAGAGAACAACTGAGGATCATTGTTGTAGGAGAGCACGTTGGTGACTAGTACGCCAATGGGAGGAACAAATCATTCCTGATTGTTCTTGTTGAACGATAGGAGTTCTAGTTGGTCCATGTGGAATACTCTAGAGGTAAGAGTCTTTTAGCTACTGCTAGGAAAGCAAAGTCATCCTACAGTCTGTGGCAAAACCATAGGAATCACTATAGAATTTGTTCTATTTGTTGTTTGTTGATGAAGTGAGGATTTACACATAAAGATTCCTCTTCGAATGGAAGTCCTAATGTGCACCAAAAACCCTAGGGAGTTGATGTTCTCTCTAGGTTTACCTAAAACTGGTGCTAGATAAATTCTCTAACCCCACAAGAGTGTGGAAGCCTTATCATAATACATATTTAGGATCGAACCCAAAGGACAACATGAAGAATCTTGATGTCTTTGTCTCATCTCGTCTTGATCTAAGTTAATCATTTACAACCAAGAGATTCATATGATTAATCTAAACTAATCTAGAACATGCAAAAGTAAAGGCAAGTATGAAATCTAGTTAAAGTTTGAAATCTAAGATTATCAGATGACGATGGATCACTGGGGTGATGTGGATATTCACCACTGCTATACATGCATTATACCTGTACCAACATAGCAAGACCTGCAAGCAAGATACATGGATGTTGTGCAATGTCAATGCCCTCTCAGACAAGGAGCATTGCGCACATCCTTTACAGGTTGGGCATCTCCCATCTGGTACATATCTGTGTGTCAATGGAGATATGTGCCCTCCAAAGGGAGATCTTACTCAACCTCATAAAATGTGCATCAAAAGACTAACAAGCGAGCAATATTATCTATTCGATTAGTATCCTTATAGACTATCCCTCTTTCAAGGACATAGCTATGAGAAACGTGGGAGTGTTGCAATGCCAGCCATCCCCAAATGAATGGTCACTTACTTTGCATCACTCCCTTCACAGAGTGTGTTACTCGATCTATCAAGATTGTACTTTCATACGTCAAATGATTCCATTTCATAGTATACAAGTACAACGATGGGGGTGAGTTTACTCCACTCCTAGAAAGGCGTTCCTAGATACCGAAATAGATGTGTGGTGGATACACACATCAAGAAACAATGCTAAATTGATAATTGAGTCTCAATAGTAGACGTAGACAATCGACAACAAAAGACAATAGATCATGCAAGAAGGCAGCCAACATTCAAGCATGCAATGGAACGATTAGCATTGAATCAAAAAGATAATATCTTTAGGTACATATTACAAAGCATGGGTAGTGGGGCTAGTCCCTACACCCCAGTGAATTACACTACTCACTCCTCATAGAGGGATAAATAAGGACAGAAGAAAGATAGAACAAGCATCGTCAGAGCAGAAGAGTAGATCTGTAACAACCCGATGTAGATCGCCCCAGTCTTCGAGACTACTCTGACTTGGTCGATGAAGTTCATCTCTCTGCCTCGATCCTCATGTACACCTCCAGAGATGTACGAGTAGGGCAATTACAGAGTGTCTGGATCAATATGACTCTCTCACAGTGGGTCGAGGCAGAGCTTGGTGGAACAATGGAGATGATTGAACAGTGGAGCAGCCTTGCAGCCTCCCGAATCGCCCCTTTGATGAGGACCCTTTTAGGTCCTATTTATTGTCATGGGTGGAGTATTGAACGGTTTGGAATCTTGTCTTGGGCCCAATTTCCTTCTTTACATGATTTTGAAACCGTTAGCATGTTCACAATTTTGAGATCGATTAGGGTCTTCACGCAAACTCCCCGATCATTGGGATCATGAGCTTCCTCACACAGTCTATCTTTACGATTTAGGAAATCAATAGCCGTCCTCACAGTCTTGAGACCGTGAGGGTATTCATGTTCTTGAGACCGCTAAGGTCTTCACGATCGTAAGAACGGTTGCATCTTTCACATGGTCTCGAAACCTCTAGAGCACTCACGATCTTGATACCGCTAGGGCGCAATCAGCGTGGAGAGGGAGGTCTGTTGCAGGTCATGAAGGTGATGCATGGAGAGCATGAGAGTGGAGGTAGAAGATGATCTTGGCAGCATCGTGAATGGAGGAGGATGAGGTCTGTTGCAGGTGATGGTTGCGAGGAGCAGGTAAAGGAAGAGATCGTAAGGAGGCGGTGTCACGATGTGGAGGCGGAGGGCGACACAGGTGCATTGATGATGGCATGGATGCAGACGATCATGAAGGTGAGAAGGATGTGAGTCCTCCTGGTTTGAGGACTGCTTGGGGTCCTAGCAGTTTGAAGACTGCTTGGGCATGAGGAAAGGGTCATGGTGATGGAGACAGAGGTTGAAGCATGTGGAGAAGGACGCTGCAAGTCGCGAAGGTGAGGACGGATGATGATGCCATCGCGGAGGTCTGGACTGGCAGAGGCAGGTGGTTGTCGTGGTGGTCATGGAGTCATCGCTGGTGAAGGTTGAAGACCGAATGGATGAAGAGACCGCATGGGCAAGAGACCGAAGGGCCAAGACCGCTCGGGTCAAGACCGCTAGGGTCAACACCGCTAGGGCCAAGACTGTTAGGGTCAAGTTGTGATGGGAGATGGGGGAGTGTTGATTGCTATGAGGATGGAGGTTAAAGGTGTGTTCACAATGAGGTTGTTTGTGGTTTGGATGGAAAATGGGATGAAGGAGAAAGATGATCAAGAGGTTGACCATGGATGATGGCTATTGATGGATGATGATGTAGATGGAGGATATTAATGGATGTGGAAGGTGGAGCACACCAAGGTGGTGATGGTGGTTGTATTGATCATGGTAGTAGGGTTGATAGGAGGATCTAGGGTTGCTAAGAGTTGATTCGAGTGAAGTTGGGCCCGCAACCATTGGTTGGGCCCAGATGAAGATTTAGCCTCATTGTTACCTGCATTATCTGCATGAAATTCATATAAACCCTTAGTTAATAAGCTTGATAATCCAATCAATTAAGCAAGATTGCACATTAGGAGATAAAAGTGAATGTACTGAGCCAAATTGAGCCCAAGATGGTGACTAAAATCAAGATGAATATGCATTTATTAGTAAACCAAAACAAGGGTATATCAGTCGATATGAGGCACAAAATCCCTAGAATTGGCAACTGTGAGGATGAATTTGGAGGATTCATCACCACACCAAACTTAAGTGTTGCTCGTATCAAGGAACAGAAAAGCCCAAGAAAGTCACCAAAGAGCTCGTTCATCTCGTATTTACCTCATCCTCAGTAAATGTCAGAGTTTTCATGAAACTGAGAAAAAATATGAAGAAAAATAGAATTAGGGCAAAAATGTCATAAATCCCTTGAATTGGTGACTGAGGATGAATCTGGAGGAATTCATCACCACATTGAACTTAAGCGTTTCTCGTCCCGAGGAATGAAAAACCTAAAACAGTCGCCAATGAAATTGTTCATCTCGTGATTTCCTCATCCTAATGTCATGTCATAATTCGGTTCATGGCCCGAATCGATACAACATCAAGGCTTCCTTAGATCACGGAATACATCTTATGATATCCTCATTTATGAGTTTAGTTTACTGAAACATTTCCTTCTCATTTTCTGTTGTATCAGTCATGTATAAAAGTTTTATGAAACTTTGAAAAGGGTCACAGAATCAATCAAGAGAGTGGTTGAAATGGAGGCAATTGGGGTGCTAGTAGGTTGAAAAAAGGGAAAGAATGGAGGTGTGATCAAGAGTTAAGAGTCTTTCCTATAATCGACTCAAGACTCTTATTGTTGGTGGATCATCAAGATACTTTGAATGCTTTGTGCACAACTCTAGTAGACTTAGCCTTACACCCGATTTTTTTTAAAGGTAACTCAGAATTGTGTATAGGTTGGCTTAAGGCTTTTGGTTAACTTACCTCTTCGAGAGGAGGTAAGGGGTTATTTTTGGAACCTTATGATCTCACTACTGGGAGCGACACATCTACCTTTATGAGGACAACTAATGTACTGGCTGGGTAAGACCTTTATTGGTTATCCTTATTCAGGGAACAACTCTCATGCTTTTATTCACACTCTAGATTTTATTCATTCTCACACTTAGGAGAAAGGGTATTTTTGGATTTTTGTATATTTGGGCTGTCGTGCCTCTTTTTTTGAATCGGGGTAGATTTTTCCTCCACCTTGGTATGTGCACAATCATCATCATATACTTTTTGAACAAAATGAGAAGGTGATACACCCCTGTTATGTATTGAGGGGTATGGAGGAAGCAGTTATAGAAAAAGAGGTGTGGTGTACCACACCAAACTTAGAGTTTGGCAATGTTCTAGCTTTCGCTGGAAGAGGTGTGGTTTACCACACTGAACTTAGAGTTCGGTGATGTTCTAGCTTTCACTAGAAAAGAGTGTGGTGTGCCACATCGAACATAAAGGTTTGGCATGGTTGGTGAGTGTTCAGATCATAATGCAGTTTGCTTAGTGATTCCATATGACGGGTTCCTCTTCTCCTCACACTCTGCTCAAATAGTGACATGATAGAACTTCAACTGAGAAATCTATACAGCTGATCCATTCATCAGTGAGAGGCATGGTGCATTTGATCTATCTCAGTCTTTTTTAGGCTTATCATATTTTAAAGATATGACATTATGGACTATACAAGATGAAATCATGCATCAGCTAGTTTTAAGCATTGTTTTCTCATGGATTTGCAATGAAAAGAGGTGATGGACACAATTTTAAAAAGCAAAAGCCAACTAGATAAAGGCTTTATTTTAAGAAGACTACACAATTACGAAAAACATGGAAAATTATGAAAGAGAAACTAGAGTGGAAAAACAAAAAGTAGTAAAGATAGAGGGTGGAGTGAGAAACATACCACCCACCCTCCACCTCGAACTTATGAGTTTTCTCATCTCTGGGCAAATGTTAGGTTCGATATGTAGGGGAAGAGATGTGTAGTGTTAACCAGGCGGTCCTCGTAATTGAAAGAAGATCCGATGAAGATGTTTCATGATGGTTAGAGCTGAGAGTGAGGAAGTAGCACAGACAACTTGTTGATTGGGTGGTCGTGGTGACTCGAACATGTTTTCTAGATGAATTGGATGCACGTTTCTTTCACCTCTTTGTCTGTCTAGAAGAATCTAGAGACCTTCCCCCATTAGTAGGGGAGGTGGAATATATGCAGTTGAAACTGGAGGACTAGATGAATAATTGAATTCATGCCTATTTTTGTACTCCAGTTGTGGCTCGCCCTCAAAGTTCAGAGTCAATCTTCCTTTTTCATGATGCAAATTAGTTGATAGAGGGTCGACCACTTGAACTTCTTCTTGTCTCAGATCAGGTGGTGGATCTGGTTCAAGCTTCATTTTGTCACCCAACTTTTCGTGTGTAAGGTGTGGCTTCCAGGGTGACATTTCTTCATCAGGGGGATTGTTCTGAGGATCATCATTTTGATGTAATGAATCCTCTGGAGGCTTAACATTATCAATGTTGGGGTTGATAGGAGCAACATATTTCATTCCGAAGTAAAGATGTTGTTAAAATTCTTCTTCGTTGTGCACTTTTAATTCGTCTGAGTAATTAGAGGAAGATTCAATAGGTAGAACAAACTCTTGATCGAATAAGGGAATCATGAGGACCTGAGGCTCCAGTGATGTCTCTTCATGGGAAGGGTTAGCCCATGGCATATCATATTGTGGACTAGAATCCTCCCATGAATCTATTTCTTTGATATTGAGACCAAAATACTCCATTCCTGAGTCAGGCTGTTGTTCCAATTCTTCCTCATAACACTCCTCCATTTCTATTAAGTGTTCGGGAAGAGATTCTACGGGAAGAATGAAACCTTGTTCAAGTAACGGAGATATGTCAGTTCTTATATGTTTGGTAGCTCAGGAGGAGCTTCTCCGTAGGGAAGAGTGGCCATAAGAAGATTTTTTATGGCTTTATTTCTTCCCAAGGGTCCTCCTTGTCATTACAAGGGTCTACAAAAATATCGTATTCTGTTCCAAAATCAAGAGATGGTTCATGTTTCTCTTCATAGTACACCATCAACTCATTCAAGTGAATAGAAGGAGATTCAACAGAAAGAACATACTCTTGTTCAAGAACTGGCTCTGTCTAGACTTCTTGTAGGGGTGGCAGCTTTGGTAACGTCATTTCATGGAAAGGATCGGTCATGAAGTCATCATCTTGGGGCCCGTTATCCCCTTGGGAATTGTCATTGATGTTGGATGGAGCTACATATCCCATCCCAGAGTCAAGATGTTGTTCCGACTCTTCCTCATAGTTCACTCCCAATTTATGTGAGTGACTAGAGAAAGATTCAATGGGAAGAAAGAACTCTTGCTCGGGAGATGGCTCTATCTGGACCTCTTGCAGAGGTAGTAGGTCTGGTAAAGTCATTTCTTGAAAAGGATTGGTCATAAAATTGTCATCTTGAGACCCATGATTCTTTTTCATCATTATTGGGGTCAATGAGAGTGGTATAGTCCACTCCAAAATCAAGATCTTGATCAGTCTCATCCTTGAAGTCTGTTCCTAGATCAGCCAAATGGTCAGGAATTTCTTCATAAGGATAAATCAGATCTTGTTCCAGTAATGGATATTTTTGAGTTTCTTGCATAAAAGACATCTCCTTATCTGAACCAATTACATATTCATCTGAGTCTGACTGTGAAGGAGTGTAGAGTTCTTATAATGTAGACCCTTCTTCTTTGGAATTCATCAACAAGACAACTGAAGTTGAAGAATATTTGTCGTATCGAGAGTCAATCATTGCTGATTGCTCCTCAATCTGTATGGTTGGATTTGGGTCTACGAGGAGAGAAAATGGGTGAATACCAAAATTTATCCCCAATTGATCTCCTGACTGTAGAAAATCTCCATATTGTCTAATCAATTTTTCATCTAAGAGAATAGTGCAGGATCCATTTTTCGAGTCACACCTTGGCTCGGAAAATGATTTTTTTCTTATGATTATGTGGATAAATCATCCTCGGGTTCTATCATTAGCTCTAAGGATGATTCCTCTCCCTACACTGATGCTAGAAGATCATTGGAGGGCACCTCCTGAATGATATCATAATTGTCATCGTAGTCGATTGCAATATGCGGATGAGGAATGCACCCAAGAGAAATTGGTGATTGTTCTTCATGTTGCTCAGAAGCGTGGACGAATTGCATAAGTTGATCAAGCTCGGCTATCAACTTCTCGTTTGAGGTTGTCTGATCAGCGAGTTGTTGAGCCACCGACTTCTGTAGAGCACATACTTCTTCTATTAATGTGTATTGATCTTCATAGTAGGGCTCTTCACTGTACCTGTTGGGTTGATGATGATAGTATCTCTCCTCATCGTAGTATTGATTTGCATTATAATCCGGATTTCCTTCTATATTGCAATCTACACCTTGAAATTCATCATAGTTGGGTTCTTCGTAGTAGCTTCCAGGAGGATATGGATTATAACTTGCGTTATATCCATAGTTGTATGAAGAGGCTGCATTGAGATTCCCAACTATACGATTTGTGATAACCTGACATGGTGCATTTACGTAGTGAGGAGGAGCGTTAAAGCAGTTGATTGATGAATGGGAATAATCACCACATAATTGAAATCTAAAGGTTGGTGGCATTGACTGCTTCATTTTGAAGAGAATTGGTACCTGAAATCAAAGAAGGTGTTTATCAGGCTTGACCAATCACTTCAAATTCAAGAGAGTATGCAATAAAAACTTAACTTTTGAGACTAAGGTTTTCACTTTTTAGATTTTTGAAAGGAAAATGAAAAACCCTAGAGAAACCTAGGTCGATACAGAATTCAACAAAGATGATTCTTACGACATTGTCCCCGGCAACGACGCCATTCTTTGATGAAGTGAGGATTTACACCGAAAGATTGCTCTTCCAATGGAAGTCCTAATGTGCACCAAAAACCCTAGGGAGTTGATGTTCTCTCTAGGTTTACCTACAATCGATGCTAGATAAATGATCCAACCCCACAAGAGTGTTGAAGCCTTATCATAGTATAGATTTAGGATCGAACCCAAAGGACAACGTGAATAATTTGGATGTCTTTTTCTCATCCCATCTTGATCTAAGTTAATCATTTACTACCAAGAGATTGATATGATTAATCTAAACTAATCTAGAACATGCAAAAGTAAAGGCAAGTATGAAATCTAGTTAAAGTTTGAAATCTAAGATTATCAGATGATGATGAATCACTGGGGTGATGTGGATATTCACCACCACTACACATGCATTATACCTATACCAACATAGCAAGACCTACAAGCAAGATACATGGATGTTATGCAATGTTGATACCCTCTCAGACAAGGAGCATTGCACACATCCTTCACAAGTTTGACAGCTCCCATATGGTACATATCTGTGTGTCAATGGAGATATGTGCCCTCCGAAGGGAGATATTACTCAACCTCATGAAACGTGCATCGAAAGACTAACAAGCGAGCGATATTATCTATTCGATTAGTATCCTTATAGACTATCCCTCTTTCAAGGACATAGCTATAAGAAACATGGGAGTGTTGCAATGCCAGCCATCCTCAAATGAATGGTCACTTACTTTACATCACTCCCTTCATAGAGTGTGTTCCTCGACATATCAAGATTGTACTTTCATATGTCAAGTGATTCCATTTCATAGTATGCAAGTACAACGATGGGGGTGAGTTTACTCCACTCCTTGAAAGACGTTCCTAGATATCGAAACAGATGTGTGGTGGATACACACATCAAGAACCAACTCTAAATCGATAATTGAGTCTCAAGAGTAGACGTCCACAACAAAAGACAATAGATCATGCAAGAAGGCGGCCAACGCTCGAGCATGCAATGGAAAGATTAGCATTGAATTGGAAAGATAGTATCTTTAGGTACATATTACAAAGCATGGGTAGCGGGTCTAGTCCCTACACCCCAGTGAATTAGACTACTCGCTCCTCATAGAGGGAGCAATAAAGACAGAGAAGAAAGATAGAACAATTATCGTCGGAGTAGAAGAGTAGATCTGCGACAACGTGATGTAGATCGCCCCAGTCTTCAAGACTACTCTGACTTGGTCGATGAAGTCCGTCTCTCTGCCTCGATCCTCGTGTACACCTCTGGAGACATACGAGTAGGGTGATTACAGAGCTTCTGGACCAATCTGACTCTCTTACAGCAGGTCGAGGTAGAGCTTGGTGGAACAATGGAGATGATGGAATAGTGGAGCAGCCTTGCAGCCTCCCGGATCCCCCCCTTTGATGAGGACCCTTTTAGGTCCTATTTATAGTCATGGGTGGAGTCTTGAATGGTTTGGACTCCTGTCTTGGGCCTGATTTCCTTCTTCATACGATTTGGAACATGTTAGCATCTTCACAACTTTGAGATCGATTAGGGTCTTCACGCAAACTCCCCGATCATTGGGATCGCGAGCTTCCTCACACGGTCTCTCTTCATGGTTTAGGAAACCGATAGCTGTCCTCATGGTCTTGAGACTGTGAGGGTCTTCATGTTCTTGAGACTGCTAGGGTCTTCACAATCCTGAGAACGGTTTCATCTTTCACACAGTCTTGAAACTGCTAGAGTGCTCACGGTCTTGAGACCACTAGGACGCGATCGGCGTGGAGAGGGTGGTCTGTTGTAGGTCGTGAAGGTGATGCATGGAGAGCAGGAGCACAGTGGTAGAAGATGATTGCGGCAGTGTCATGAATGGAGGAGGGTGGGGTCTGTTGCAGGGGATGGTTGTGAGGAGCAGGTGAAGGAAAAGATCACGAGGAGGTGGCATCGCAATGCAGAGGCAGAGGACGACGCAGGTGCGTTGACAGTGGCAGCGATGCAGACGATCGCAAAGGTGAGAAGGATGAGTCCTCGCAGTTTGAGGACTGCTAGGGCTCCTTGCGGTTTGATGACCACTAGGGCTCCTTGCGGTTTGAGGACCGCTTGGGGTCCTAGCGGTTTGAAGACCACGTGGGCACGAGGAGAGGGTTGTGATGATGGCGATGGAGGTGGAAGTAGGTCGAGAAGGACGCTACAAGTCATGAAGGTGAGGACGATGATGTCGTCATGGAGGTTTGGACTGGCAGAGGCAGGTAGTTGTCGTGGTGGTCATGGAGTCATCACTGATGTTGGGAAGTGAAGGTTGAAGACCAAATGTATGAAGAGACCACATGGGCAAGAGAACGAAGGGCCAAGACCGCTAGGGCCAAGACTTCTAGGGTCAATACCTCTAGTGCCAAGACTGCTAGGGTCAAGGAGTGTTGATTGCTATGAGGATGGAGGTTGAAGGTGCGTTCACAATGAGGTTGTTTGTGGTTTGGATGGAAAATGGGATGAAGGATAAGGATGATCAAGAGGTTGACCATGGATGATGGCTATTAATGGAAGATGATGTAGATGGAGGAAATTAATGGAGGTGGAAGGTGGAGCACACCAAAGTGGTGATGGTGGTTGTATTGAACATGGCAGTAGGGTTGATAGGAAGATCTAGGGTTGCTGAGAGTTGATTCGAGTGAAGTTGGGCCCACAACCAGTGGTTGGGCCCAGATAAAGATTCAGACTCGTCGTGACCTGCATGATCTGCATGAAATTCATATAAATGCTTAGTTAATAAGCTTGATAATCCAATCAATTAAGCAAGTTTGCACATTAGGAGATAAAAGTGAATGTATTGAGCCGAATTGAGCCCAATATGGTGACTAAAATCATGATGAATATGCATTTATCAGTAAGATAAAAAAGGGTGGATCAGTCGATATGAGGCACAAAATCCCTAGAATTGGCGACTGTGAGGATGAATTTGGAGGATTCATCATTTGTGGTGAAGACCAGGAGCTGAACAACCACCATCCAAGGGAAACTACTTCATAGTTGCATTGAAATGAGTTGTTGTTGTTGGACTTGCTCCAGAACTAGGTATAACTCGTTAAACCATCCTTCTTATTTCATAGTTTTTGATGCGATCTTGTTATTATGGGAATACAGATAGATAAAATTTATGTTTCCATTGCTATACTTTGTGCCCATATTTCCAAATAGTGGTATCAGAGCCATGTTAATTTACTATGTTTTAGGATAATCTATATGATTGGATTTTCAGTTTAATCGTTTCTTTATTGCATACGATGAGAATATTTAAACTATCTCATATGTGTATCTGATCAAATACTACACAATTCCAAGCTTATATATATATATATATATATATATATATATATATATATATATATAGAGAGAGAGAGAGAGAGAGAGAGAGAGAGAGTCGGGCTAGAATACACTTGAGTGTATTTGGAGCAGAATACACTCAAGTAGTTTTTCATGATGTAATATTTTTTTCAAAATCTAATCCATTGATCTTATTACACATCTTTTAAATAGCTCATACGCAAAATTTGAGCAAATTTGGACATTTATAGCTCATGTTATAAAGACTGCAAAAAATATGCATTTCAAATTAGTTTCGCGCGTCAATTTTGTTTCTCTTGGATAAGTGACTTACACTCATCCAAATGGGATCAAATTTGGTATGTAGCCTAGTTATAGTATGACAGTGAAGATCAATGGTTTACATTTTGTAAAAAATAGTCTTGATATGTGAACACACTTGAGTGTATTCATGCGATCTGTACACTCGAGTGTATTCTAGCCTTTATATATATATATATATATATATATATATATATATATATATATATATATATATATATATATATATATATATATATATATATATATATATATATATATATATATATATATATATATGCAATTTACACGCGTCACCCTAAAAGCAATTTTGATGATGGATGTGTAGCATGGTTATGGTCAATACCCAATATTTGTGTGTGGTTGGATGATTATGTTTTACTCTTATTTATCTCAGCCTGTGTATCGAGCCTCTACCATCCTCTTCTCAATGTAGTGTTAATTCTTTCCTACCTTTGCTCCCCTTGAATGTAACTCGAGGTTACTCTTTACTATGTAATAGTTTAAATATCAATATGGTAGTTTCTTTTTTTGCAATGATGAGGAAGATGATCATCGCCGGATGAGATGACCAGTTCGTGAGATGAGTCGACTGTATGGAAGACCATGGAGGACAGAACAATGGAGCCCAATGATCGTATGTTTGACTCAACTGACCGTTTGGAAGGATCCAAACATCAACTGGATTAAAGTCCGAACAACTGTCCATGAGGACCTACCAACCAACCAAGAGGCGAGATGACCGGTTCAAGGGTTGAACTGATCTACCCAGATTGATAAGCACATATCTACACCAACAACAGGTCCATGCATGTGATGTGATGATTGGCCTGGGTGGTAGTAATTCCTTGTGGCTCCAATTACAAGTAGACATGGCCATAACCATCACTTTTTGTTTTATATTACATGTTTACATTTTGGGATATAGCATGTAAATGATATGTACTATATATGTATTTATTGGATACAATATATGTATATATATGATATATAAATACCTCAATCAAATATTTTAATTCTAAGATGCTTTCCAATAGAAATACACATGAAAAGCTTATTTGACTAAGTGTAGGTTATGCCAAAGCATGGTGCACCGTCTACCTTGTGGTAGTGTGATGGTAGTAATGTAGGTTTCGCCAAAGCGGGGTGCATTATTATCATATTGGCTATTGGATCATGCCTAACTGTTGATTCTTAGAGTGTGTAAGCCTAGAAGCATGCAAATGATTATGGTATAGATTTGTGAATATCATCTATCCAAGAATTGCATATGATGCAATTGGCATGATTGCCTACCTTAACGGTTGATTATGGACGCTAGTGTAGGACGGGTAATAATTGAATCATTTTGGATCTTAGCTCATTAGAAAATTGTTCATTGTAGTTTTCCAAATTAATACCTAAGGGTTATCAATTTGAACAAAATAATGAGAAGGATAATGAATTAAAGACATAATTATTATCACCCAAAATTTATCAAAGTAAATCAAAAATGTGTTTTTGATAAAATTGCAAATTCTTTTGTAAAATCAAATGGAAACAAACAACAATTATTTTCTCTATGATCGGTCCTTCAGAAGGACAAACTAACTGGGAACAACTTTCATGACTAGTTTAGGATGCTGAGAATTGTTCTCACATAGGAGTGCAAGCTCTATATCCTAGAAATACCAGAACCAAGGGAACACCTCAAAATGCACCAAGGGATGACAAGGATGCTTTCAAGAAGCATACTGAAGATGTCATGGATGTCAAGTGCCTGATGCTATGCTCCATGAAATATGAGTTGCAGAGGTAATATGAGAATATGGGTGTAATTGAGATGGCCACACATATCAAGAACATGCACCAAGATCAGGAAAGACAAGAGAGATATGATGTCTCCAAAGCACTGTTCAATTGTAGAATGACAGAAGGAGATCCAGTAGGTCCTCATGTACTCAAGCTCCATGGGTATGTGGAGAACCTAGCTAGCTTGGGATTCCCTTTGGGTCAAGAGTTGGCCATTGATGTGATTCTACAGTATGTGCCAGACTCATATAGTCAATTTGTCACTAACTACAACATGAACGACTTTGACAAACCATTGAAAGAGTTGTTGGGTATGTTGAGAACAGTTGAGAAACAAATGAAGAAAGATAAGACCAAGTCTGAGATGATGATCAGCAAGACAAAGGGGAAGTTTAAAGGCAAAGGCAAAGCTGAGAGGAGTTCTAAAGCTAGCTAGAATCCCAAGTCTTCAGATCTCAAAGCAAAGGGAGGTGTAAAGAAAGTAAGAGGTGATTTTCACCATTGTCACCAGCCTGGACATTGGAAAATAAATTGCCCACTCTAATTAGAAGACTTAAAGAAGAAGAAGGAAGGCACTGAGGCCTCTACTTTAGGTATAAATGTTATAAGATTAATTTGATTACCTTTTCAATTTGGTATATGATACCAAAGAGAGATATGACACATTGATGTGCAGGATCGGACAAGAAGTAAAAGCCTTCATCGAAGGACAAAGATGAACAAAGCAGAGCAAGAGTTGCAAAAGATTTAGTTTATATTTAAATTTATCTTAGCCTAGTGGGCATGTGTAACATCCCAGGATTTGAGGCCTCGGATAACATGATCTTAAAAGGAATGATTGGACTACCCATATCACCAAGGTGCACCTCCTTTTCCAGGAGCCCATCACTAAAGAAATCCATAGTTAAGTGTGCTCATCTTGGAGTAGTACTAGGATGGGTGACCAGTGGGGAAGTTGATCCTGGCTTGCGCGTTAGTCTGGACAAAGTGCGTAGTTAAGGCTAGTGGTGGTCTGTGGGGCCAGCCGTCATTCCTGAAACTCTACTAGAGCTTTGGGCAGTGGGCTCGGGTGTTAGAAATGGTATCAGAGCCATAACTCCTCTAGTAGGTGGGGCTCACATGGGCATGGCATGCCAGTCTTGAGCCGTGCGGTCCAGGCATGTAGGAAAGGGTTGTCCATGGTTGACGTAGCCACCCTTGCGCTCGTATTCCGTGATCGAGAGATGGGTGTCCATGGGCCATTGTGGGTCTGCACTGAAATGGGGTCAGATTATGAGGCCATATAGTTGAGCCTTGATGAGGACATCAAGAGTCTAAGTGGGAGAGATTGTAACATCCCAGGATTTGAGGCATCGAATAACATGATCTTAAAAGGAATGATTGGACTACCCATATCACCAAGGTGCACCTCCTTTTCTGGGATCCCATCACTAAAGAACTCCATAGTTAAGCGTGCTCGGCTTGGAGTAGTACTAGGATGGGTGACCAGTCGGGAAGTTGATCCTGGCTTGCGCGTCAGTCTGGACAAAGTGCACAGTTAAGGCTAGTGGTGGTCTGTGGGGCTAGTCGTCATTCTTGAAACTCTACTAGAGCCTTGGGTAGTGGGCCTGGGTGTTACATCATGTAATAGAGTTAGTAGAACTATTATTTCATTATGCCATAAAATAGAAACATTTACTTTAAAAGCATCTTGTATGACAAGGATGGTATATCAATAAAGTATGATGTTGATGTTTCTATTTCAAAAGATATGATCTTGCATGGAAATGTCCAAACATCTAATGATCTTTGTACGAAAGACTTTGAGATGAATGTTTACAACATTAATACCAAAGGATTATAATTGATGACTCAAGACTTTAAATATCAATAGTCACATTGAAGTACATATAAGAGATGCATGTCTAGAATACATGTTGATGGTAATCTAGATTCCCTTGGTTATTAAACCTAAGGAAACATGAAAAGCCTTATTTACACACAATGTGACGTCATATCCTTCACTAGATGTAGTGGGAGGATAATCCTTCAATTAGACCTCATGCATATGATGCATGAATATCTTATGGAATGAATGTTATAGATAATTACTCATACTTTGTTTCTATCACTGGTAATATGATGATATGTACTCAATAAAATAGAAACATAAATTTTTTGACGTATTCAAAGAGATTATACATGAAGTGAAACTTTGATGGAAGTATTAAGAAACTTTGATGAGATCAAATGTTGAAATATTTTACATCAATACCTTGAGAACCTTTAGGAAAGAACTGTGATAATGTCTCATAAGTAAAATCCATCTGAGCATGATGATGTGTTAGAATGAAGGAATTATACCATGAAGAGTCATGATATGATTATCAATTGGTCCAATCTTCTTATCCTCATAAATATATATACCTATCACTAAATAATGTACCATCTGAATGGTTTATAAGACATCATATATGATATGAATTGGGAATGTCCAAATATGTCTAGAGGATTTTATCCTACATTGAGAAAGCAGTTTCTTTAAAAGGGTTTATCCAAAAACCATAATTGTTGAATATTACTATTAATCCCAATCCAATAACAAAAGGTGTTTTGTTGATAGGATAATCGAGTTCCAAAAGAATCGGTCGGAGTAATAGTAGAACTCAAAATGTTTGAGGTCAACAAAGAGGTACAATTAGAACTAACAGAATTACAAGCTATTGTAGAAATCTCAAGTTTATCATGTAACACAAAATAAAATAGGTCTAGTAGAACATATCTGAGATTGGAGGACTGTGAATCTAACGATTTAGATGGGTTGGTCATAATAGGATGAGCCAATTGGTCAACTAGAAGCTATTTCTGAGTAATATGGGATCCATATAAGCTAACAAGGTAGAACCTTAATAGAGTCACCTAAAGGGATAATACCCAAAGAGTGCAATAAGGTCTTGTGGCAAAGACCTACATGGATAACAAAAAAAAGACAAATTGGTTCAATAGGTCTTCAAATCAGTTCGAGTTGTTGAACATGATAGAAATTCATTTACCAATTGTCAAGCTTATTGTTGTAGTTAAAATAGACTAGAGATTTGGCATATGAAGATAAAACTAGATTCCTTAAAAGGAATACATCAGATGATGTGTACGTGACACCACCTAAAAGGATTTTATAACTTCAAGAATGAAAATAAAGTCTATAAACTACAAGATTCAATCTGGGATTGAAACAAGCAACTAAGAGGAGGATCTTTTGACTTGACAAGATAGTCAAAAAGTTTGACTTGAATCAAGATAAAAGATGAAATATGTGATTATAAAATATTTAGTGGGAGCATATATGAATATTTCACATAAGATGAGGAATAACATCTCAATATTGTGAATATTGAGATCTGGCATGGAAAGCTCCTTCACCGATAAAGGATTAAGATGAAAAGTCTTATAAGATAGGGATCAAGATCTATAGAGATAGTTCTTGAATGTTTCACATTGGAAGTTTAAGCACATACTATAGCAATGTGTTGAAAGAGTTCAACACGGAAAGGATTCAATGAGGGAGAATCTAGATTGGTCTCTCATGAACTATAAGTTCCAATTCTTGTGAAGAATGGAAATGACATGATTAAGATGACATAGGCTGTAGCAATGGATCTATCATGAATGCTATAAATGTACTTATCCCATATAATCTTGTATGTATTAGACACGAGAAGATGATACTAAAATTCAATAAGGGTTATTTGAAGGTCATTAAAGATATCCATTAGTACTTGAGAATTATTTAAGGATAGATTGCTAGTCTATAAGGATAGCAATAAAGGAAGAGTTGAACGTAAAGAATTAGATCGATGCAAGCTTCCGTAATGACAAAACTGATCACAAATTAAAATATGTTTAATTTAAAAGGAGAAATGTTGTTAGTTGGAAGGGTTCCGAACTAATAGCCATTGATTCTATTCTATAATAAAAGTCAAATATATGTATGTTACGAAAAATAGTGATACTATATGGATCTAGAAGTTCATATGATGAACTTATAGATGTTCCAACCATGAATGAGTCAATAGTGATACTGTGACAAAAATGGAGCTAATCGTTACACAAGGAATATCAGATGCCATATTATGGAAATTCCCTCACATACGAGAAATGGTACAACAAAGATAGAAGGAAACATGCAATATATCAACTACAAGCAAAGTGTTGCTAACACATTGAATTAGCACCAGCGCAATAGTAGCATGTTGGACATGTTTACATCACCATGAAGATGATTCGTGGGTTATTGGCTCTAAGTGCAAGTGGGAGTCTGTTGGTAAGCTATGCACACAGAGCCAATCATGTGATGATTGACATGGAATAAACCATAAAGGATTTGATTAATACTCATAAAGTTAAGCTTCCAATTCATTCTGTTTCATTCAATTATGAGATAATGACAAAATATTATGAATGTCCAAAGAATGAAAACACTCAATGATGTATGTCTTCAAGTATGTGACTTGGAAGAATGAGATCATATGGATTCTAAGAGTATGTACATTCTTATTATGTCTCTAGTCGGTTGTTACTGTGGAAGGTAGATAGACACCAGTAACACAATACTTGAGTGTGGGTTGGTTGACGACATGATCTCATTAGTCATGATATGACAATCTCAAACCAAGCACACAAATACATGTTAGGGAACATTGATCATA
Source organism: Alisma plantago-aquatica (assembly GCA_963693085.1). Lineage (NCBI taxonomy): Eukaryota > Viridiplantae > Streptophyta > Magnoliopsida > Alismatales > Alismataceae > Alisma > Alisma plantago-aquatica. The sequence goes on along the minus strand of OY856415.1, from coordinate 656,782,160 downwards.
TAGAACTATCTTGACAGTGACACATAGAAACCATCATTGGTGTTCATAGTCATCTCTTGTATTAAAGGTGGTGATTGTGATTTTTAGACCTAAAATCACTACACTTATCACATATCATTCGATAGGCTTTGACATCATGAAACGCAATCTTGAAACATGGGTTGTTATAAAGGTCATTATTGGGTGACTTTGACACATAGGGATAGACTGTGAGTGATAGATATGAGATTTTTCCTTCCTATAAGAGTAAGATATCCTAGCCACTTGATAAGCCAGACTGAGAAACATGTGTGCATGCACATGTGAATCAATATATGATATTGAAGTCACATTATCTCAGACATTCTTCTCTTAGTTCAAGAGACATGTATTAAACATAGTGAGGATGACTATGCCATGCCTCAAGTTCATCCTATATATCGATGACAAAGGAATTATACAATCACTACAACACCTTACATAGAGTGTAGGTTAGAGTTGTTCTACAACTTTCTATTCACTTGGGTAGCACTAATGTGAGATTAGGAACCGCTCCTTGCTTGTGATGTCATAAGCTAGTTATGGAAATTCACTACCAATGTGATATGGGACCTATAGGGTCACACACATAGGAACTCATCTAGAAGTGGAGTTTATCTTGAATGATGATTGGACTGATTACTAAAGTGTTTATGTATTCAATTCATGCAACATATTGATAGATTGGCTGGCTGAACTGCTAATAGACCATCTCAAGTGTTGAGATGGTCATTTGGGTAGCCAGATTACCGTCTCAAGTGTTGAGATGGTAGTTTGAGTTTATCAGAGTTCAAATTGGAAAAGTTCTACACATATAAAGGAGTAAATCAACCGGTTCAATTTTCTGAACCGACCATATCGACTCAGGTTCACTAGAAGGTTGTCTAGGGGAATGAGACAGGCATCTCACATGGGTGAGATGGCTCGATGGGGTCGAATGAAGGTTTTAGATGTTTCCTGAACTTGTTCGATTGGACATTACTTGTGGTGCAAGGAATTAATATGTGATATTGATTCGAATCAAAATTGCCAAATTCATGTGCGATTGGGAAACTACAAAACGGTTGTTTGTCAGTATGAGATGATCATCTCGTGTGACTAGATGATCATCTGGGTTACTAGACAGACATCTCGACTATCACAGGTTCCAAAATTCAAGAGCTTCTAATCCCTTCCACTCCCGCACAATCCTGTACATATGGGAACCTTGACCCTAATCCCACCTATACATAGAGGGGTACTGGGGCCTTACCAGAACACAACACAGACAAATGAGAATTAGTTCCTCTAACAATTGTTGTCCTCTCTAGTTATGGTAATCGAGAGAGCCCAAGCAAGTCCTACCCGACAAGGGAGTGATAGCAATGGAAGAGAACAACTAAGGATCGTTGTTGTGGGAGAGCACATTGGTGACTAGTACCTAACAAGAGGGACAACTCCTTCTTGACTATTCTTATTGAACGACAAGAGTTCTAGTTGGTCCGTGTGGACTACTTTAGAGACAAGAGTACTTTGGTTGCTTCTAGGAGAGCAAAGTCAGCATGCAGTTCATGGCGAGACTGCAAGAGTCGATGTAGAAGTTGTTCTGTTCATTGTTCATGGTGAAGACCAGGAGCTGAATAGCCACCGTCCAAGGGCAATTAGTTCATAGTTGAATTGAAGTGAGTTGTTTTCGCTCGACTTGCTCTAAGACCATGTAAAACTCACTAAACAATCCTTACTATTTCATAGTAGTTGATGCGATCTTGTTGTTATGGGAATGCTGATAGATACTTTTTTTTGTTTCCGTTGCTATATTCTATGCCCATATTTCCCAACACTCTTGACATCCGTATGATCTCATTGTTTATGTCCTCAACCCAAAGACATATGTCATTGAGTAATATCATTCCTTAGACATTTATTATATTTCATCATTAATGACTGAACAAAATAGAAATAAATTGGAAGATTGCCTTTATTATTAATCAAATCATCTACAAAATATGCCATTACAATCATCATATGATTGGATCTCTAGGCATACATACCAACATAAACTACATCAATCATGTTTTGAATAAGAACCAACAAGATTCTTACAAAATTCATTGGGATTTGCAACCTCAAAAGACATAAATAGTATATATTTTAGTTCTATAACACTCCTTTATAAAGAAAGTAATCATCCTTAGTCATTAAAAGAGTGACTACCACTAGAGTGCATCGAGCCATAAACATCACTGAGATCAGGACAGAACTAACGTCATGCAATAGTATTATGAACATTCAAGATTTAGTACCAAGGAGTTACCCTATGATTTAGGGTCTTGTCCAACCATTGTCACACCACCAAAAATGCAGAATAAAGAAATATAACCATTATATATTAACTACCATATAATAGGGTTTAAAGTGTGGGTACCAAAAGAGTACTTATGTGATAGTTTACAAGTCATTACACGTATACATGAACTTTAGGCCTTGCATGTTTAAAGGAACAATTCAAAAGCCAACAAATAATATTCATAAGACTTGATATATAATGATTGGCTTGGATCATCATTTTTTATACAAAACAACACTTATAAAGGACATCTTTTAGCATGATTATGGGTTTTCCAGAGCAATATTAATCACATGAATGTATATAGTAGGGAAAAATGCTTCAAAATTATATGACTCACCTGAAGGGTGCAGGAAAACATCTAAATAGAAAAGGGTAATGACGAAGAGAAGGGAAAACCCAAGATTTTTCCTCTAAAATCTCCAAGAAGTTCTTATCCTCATGAATGAGGTAGATCCAAAGAAAAAGAGAGGAGAAAAAGGGTTCTTCATCCATATGCTCTAGATTCTAGCTAGGAACACCATGGTTTCTGTCTATGGACGAAGACAGAAACAAAGAAAACAACATGAAAATGAGGTAAGGAGGGAAGATCATGTTGGTATGTAGGCCCATAGAGTCTTGATCAAAGACTAACCGATCTTGCTGCCCCAGGTTCAACCGGTCTTGATCATTCAGCGTCCTCCAAATGGTCTTGATGACCCAAGCTCCAAATGGTTTCTATTCTACCAGTTTTGCAGAGTATCCTTTCGATCTTGCTTCTGTAGTTTGCTTCCCTAACTGGTCATGGGATCTTCACCAAACGGTCTCAGCATCTACGAGCCTCGTGGTTTGCTGCCTCAGTCATCATTGCTTCACGATCTGGACAAGCCCTACTCTTCACAGATCCCTTGCCTTATCATCCTAAACGGTTTTAAACCTTCTCAGCCGAACGGTCTTGGACCTACTCATCCAAATGGTCTTGCATACCATTTGCCGATCAAACGGTCTTGAGGGGCACATGATGGTGGCTGAAGAGGAGCCGATGTGTTGTTGTGATGTTGCTGAAGGTGACAGAGGTTCTTAGGGTTGTGCCGCCGGTGAGGTTGTAGGTCGGTGGTGTCGCTGCTGTGTTATAGAGTGGGCGGCTATGACGGTAGAAGGAAGTTTAGGTGGCATGGTGGAGCCCAAGGGTTTGTAGATGGAGGTAAGGTTTCTGAGGTTGAAGATGACGGAAGAAGACGGGAAGCAGGAGGTGAGGTCCTCCAAAGAGTTTTGAACATATTGCCCAACCGGTCTTGAAGACCGGTGGCATCCAACGGTCTTGGAGAAGAGTTAAGTCCAAACGGTTTTGGGGTAGAGGTTGCCCATACGGTCTTGAGACCGTATGGATGAGACCGTTTGATCAAGATCATTTGGTCAAAAACCCATTGGTCAAGACCAAGGATGAGTGAAGGTAGATCTATGGTTGAGAAAGGTGGGTCCCACTCATTAGGGTTTGATATGGATGATGGTTGATTGACATGAGGATCAAAATCGTGGTGATTTTTGTGGATTTGGGTTGAATGGAGGTGGGTGACATCTGACGGTTGAACCTCATAATGGCCTGCATAAAATCAACATAAACTTAGTTAAAACCTTGATAATTGAACCAATTAAGAAATTTTGCACATTTTGATATTTAGTAAATGAAATTGGATGAATTGAATCAAAATGATCCCAAAAAGGCGACTAAAAATCAAGATGCAAATGCATTCATCAATTAGAAGTATGGATAAGGTAAGGATTCATCAATATAGAAAACTCCATTATACATTGTTAGCTTATTTCTAATATATGAAATGATTACAAATGTTTTACAGCCATTTATATACTGAGACGACAAACTTTGATATAAGGAATGTTGGATTCTTAGTTCCTTCAATCACTAGTCAAGTGGAGACACACATTGAGGATGTGAATGAGTACTTCTGTACTGCATTCAAATATTTTGCTAGTGTGGGAAAGGAAATTATCCTAATTCCTTTTAACATCAAGCAAGTATTATTATTAATATAATTCTAACATTGATTAAATTTATAATTAGAATATTTGTTTTCAATATGCATTTTACTCAGATCTAGACATTGGGAACTAGTGGTGGTTGTCCCAAAATTGATGACTTTCTATTATCTTGACTCAATGGGAATAACAACAAGGAGTCACAAACTAAAATTGCAAACTAAAATTGCCAACTATGGAGTAAGCATAAATGTAGTTTCTACCACATCAATTGTTATGCTTCAACATGATATTTCTACTTAGAATTTCTATTTTGACAACTATCATAATCAATTAATTGATAGGGGTATAAAGGCTTTTCATGAAGGTGGAGGAATAATACCCACCAAATTAAAGACATTGACTTTGAAAAATATCAAGGTAACTACTTTGACGGGTTAGTCTTATATATGTACAACTCTTATAGTAATGTATATGTCAACTCTTATATGTCAAGTCTTATATGTCAACCCTTATAGTCTTATCTCAACTCTATTTATAGTAGTTTACTAACATTAAGTATAATTCTTTATTTGTAGTGTCATATACAAAATAATGATTGGGCTTGTGGCTACTATGTAATGAAATATATGCAAGCTATTGTCAAAGGAGAATCAAATGACATTCAGACTATAGATCAGGTACTAAAGAATAACATCATTAATTTACAACTGAGATGTACTCATTTTATAAAATATTAGCATGTGCATTTTCTATTGCAGATCTTTACAACTCAGCCTTACACAGTTGATGAGTTAAATGATTTCTAAGAAGAGTGGTCAGAGGCTTTTCTTAATGAAGTAACTATAGCAATGGATTGAATGCATAGCTTCATTTGTGTATGTAGTTTTAAAACTCTATCAAATTTACTTTTGTATCTGACATAAATTTTAATATCATATTAGACTAGCAAACTATCATTGTTGTTAGTATGTGCTATGTGTATGAATGTTAGTATGTGCTATGTCTCAACTGAAAGAACCTATCTTAGACTTGCATGAACGTTAGTATGTGCTATGTGTATGAGTATGTCTCAACTGAATATGGGAATTATTGTTGTTATGAATGTGTTTGGTTTGGAGATTGATACATCAATTCAAAAAGGATTGGACATAAAAGCTAGCAAATGGCTTTGGAATGCATTTTCTAGCTTGCATCATTGCATTTGCAAGTCTATTTCTATTGTAGGTTTTGAACTGTGTAAAGTAGATTTTAGTTCTGCAGGTTTCTGTTATGAAGATTTTTGTTCTGCAGAATTTTTCTTTAAAAAAATGTGACTTCTAGGTTCGGTTATTTAAAAAAAAATGACCTTAGAGACCTACTACGTCGGTTTTTTTAAATAACTGACCTAGTAACTTCAACACAAACTTATCAAGTACTCGCTTCCCTGTTGGGTCAGTTTTCTTCAAATAACCGACCTTAGAGCTTCGCAAATTCTCTCTACGTACCCTTTTGGGTCGGTTTTCTTCATTTAACCGACCTTAGAGATCTCTAGGGTCGGTTTTAAAATGTAACCGACCGAAGAGCTTCGCAAATTAAATCTCCAGGTACCCTTTTGGGTCGATTTTCTTCATATAACCGACCTTAGAGATCACTAGGGTTGGTTTTTTTCATAACCGACCTTAGAGATGTCGGGAGCTCATTTTTTGTAGACCTCTAGGTTCGGTTTTTGTAACTCTCTAGGGTCAGTTTTTGTACCTCTCTTGGGTCAGTTTTTGTATCTCTAGGGTCAGTTTTCAAATATAACTGGCCTAAGAGCTTCGCAAATTCTCTCGATGTACCTTTTTGACCCTTTTAGGTCGGTTTTCTTCATATAACTGACCTTAGAGATCTCTAGGGCCAGTTTGTATACATAACCAACCTTAGAGATGTCGGGATCAACAACTCATTTTTTGTAGACCTCTAGGGTCGGTTTTTGTGCCTCTCTAGGGTCCATTTTTGTACCTCTCTAGGGTTGGTTTTTGTACCTCTCTTGGGTCGGTTTCTGTACCCCTCTAAGGTCGGTTTTCTTTGATTTAAAAATTGACCCTATAGAGCAAATTCTCTAGTGATGTCCACTTAGGCGTCAGTTAAAAAGTGACACTAGAGGCTTAAAAAAACCAACATTACAGACCATTCCTGTACTAGTGAGACAAGACATCTCAATTCTGGGCAAAATTGGCCAAAACAGTGCCAAGTAGCCTTCAATCACATCTAAGCCTATATTATTGAACTTAAAACAGTAAATAAGGAAATTATAGATAAAACATGCAAAAATTACCCAAAATATACATGATATGCAATGCATGGCAAAAAGAGCAAAATTTTTAAAAATTATGCGAAAATGCATGAAATTAACTACATGTTATGCATGGATGCAAGAAAAAGTAAGAACAAGAAAAACTAAGCAAGATATGCATGGCATGGCAGAGTTGGAACAAAAATCACAAAGAGACAGAGATAGGGTGGTGCATACCGCCCTACCCACCCTAAGCTTTAGAATCATGTTGTCCTCAACATGAAGCTATATCTTATGGTAGATAAGGGAAGTGTCATGGCTGTTGTGGAGACTGGTCAGATGAATGAGGATGATCCTAAGGAGGAGCTAAGCTTGAGGTAGGTTGCTGATAGTAGTGCCCCCAGTAGTCATCCTGGAGTGGAGGGTACGTCTCTGAATATCCCACAATACCACCCCAAAAGTCTCCACCCCATTCATGGTTTCTTGCTGCTTGGGCATGGTGGTAATGGTACATGTGGCTGACCTGGTGGTGCATCTGTTGTTGGTCCTGTCACATATATTGTTGGATCAGCAGCATGTCATGTTGTGTCTGGTGGATGCTCTCAAGCTGTGTTTGGATGGCAGACATGTCATATGCATTTGTTGAGGGTTGTTGCAGCTGGTATGTTCCTTCATCCCTTCTTCTTGACTTTTGGGGCTGCCTTTCTTCTTCAGCTTCTTACTCCTACCCTTGCACATTGGACTCGGCAATTTCTTCTTGTGCGGCAGTGGTTCCCCTGGTGTATGTTTCCCTTGGGTTGTTCTGATGCCATTCCTACAAATTTGCCTCCAATTTATGGGGGATTCCCAACATAGAGAGAAGTGTCACATCATGGTATGGTAGCTCAAGATCAATCTTTGAAACACTACTCACATGATACATCATTCTTTTATCCTTGATCGTGATAGTGTGGGAGCGAGTGAGATAGTTTAAGTCAACAAATTGAGCTTCAACTGTGTCTTCTAACCCAGAAACATCATACCCCAAAGCTAGTGTAATTGAGGTTACAAAACCTCCCATGACAAAAGGTGTTTTACTTTTGTAGGGTATGAACCTTAAATGATCAATCAAATGCACTCTAAGGTCAATATACCGCTTGTGGTGCATTGCCATCAAGATGAAAATGTCTTTCTGAGAAATTGTGCCTTGATTATCATATATGCCCACAATGGTGTTGGCCAAAACCTTCTCCACATAACGAAACATGGGATTTCTTATAGCTAAAGTTTTTTGACCTCCCTGCATAATAGTCCTTTCTTCCTGTCAAGAGGTACCAGAAATTTGCATAATTAAATCCACCTCTCTTTAGGTTGTCATCCATTTTCTTGGCCTCTTCGGGGTTGGCAGCAAATATGCAATTTAATTTAGATGTCGTGAGAGTGTGCATTTTTTTCATCATGGAAAATTTGATTGTGTCATCACCACTCACCTTTGTATATTCAATCGTGGCAAAGAATTCTTGAGTCAACGCAGTATAAGTTGGTTGGGGTGTGAAAAGAATGTTCCACAACCCAATTTTCTTCAAACTACCCTCCACAACCACCTTGATTCCCAACTCATCAATGACCTTCTTGTTGGGTTTTAGGGGAGGCAGAGAAGGCAGCAGAAACAAAAAAATGTCTCCCCCAAACCCAGAACAAGGAAACGCGTCAACATCTATACAATAGGAAAGGATGTCTTGTGGAATCATACCTTGTCCCGAGGCTTTCTCGGCGACAATACCTCGCGCCTTGTGTGGTCTTCACCTCCGGTCTTGGATGGTGTATGTACAGCTCTTGGTCGCACCGGGACTGACTCCTCCTCCTCTCACCGGGACTATCGGGATTGACAGTTGTCCTCCTAAGCGGTAGAAACCTCCCGCCTCTGAAGTAGTCCACACGGACCACCTGGAACTCCAATCTCCTTGTCCCACAAGGAATTCACTACTACAGAACCTACCTTTAGTGTCGGTTTCTGAGCGACGCCTATGTGGGGACACTAAAAGGTCACCCATTACGCGTCGGTTCCAGAACCGACACCCAAACTCGTCGCGCGCGACCGAAAACGCGCCATCAGGGGACTATAGGCGTCGATTATTAAATAAGAAACCGACGCCCAAACCCTTCGCGCCACAGAAAGGGCGCCATCTTGGGCGCTATCAGTGTCGGTTATAAGCCAACAACCGACGAAATATGTCTTCGCGCCAAAAGAATATGTGTCAGTTACATTTAAATAACTGACACTGTAAAGTTATGTGTCGGTTGTTTACAAATACCGACGCCTGTTATTGGCGCCAGCTTGGGCACTATCAGTGTCAGTTTGTATTAAGAAACTGACACCATATATGTTCGCGCCACATGAAATAGGCGCCGGTTATATCTAAATAACTGACGCCTATTGGTTTTTTTTTTACAGACCTGCTGTGGCTGGTCGCAGGATGAGAAACCTGCAGTTCAGTTAACTGAACTGCAGGTTTTACGACATCCATTGATATCAGCCAACAACAGGCCACAAACCTGCAAATTTAACAACAAAAATATTCACACATGCATTTAGCAATACAACCTGCAGTTCCATTTTATTTTCACACATTTTGAAACATTCATGTAGCTAGCAATCTGTAGTTCCATTCATTCACATTCACACATGTAGAAACATTCATATAGTAACCAACACTTTCATTCATTTTCACTCAGACAAATGTAGAAACATCTAGACATGTAGAAACATTCACACATATTATAATTCAGAAATTCATTTACAAAATCCCCACTATTTGTATGGTTGTTGCCCATTCTTCTCTTACTTCATTTAATTCTCCCATCGTATAGGGAGCATGTACATCTGGTAAGTCCGTTCCTGTAGTGGGGTCAGCTTTAAACACCTGTAAAGAGAATGATGTATATATATAATTAATGAGCTATAAATAAGATTGATATATTTCATATTATCTAATGAGACTATATAATACCTGAGCAATACAATCGATGTCCATACAACATGACATACTAACACATATATAGTACATAACAAGAGCAGCGTCGAATTTACATACAACACTAGCTTAGTACATATATAGTGGGACTTATAAGGTGACGATCCCACCTGGTAAAACAGGTTACCGACAACTACATGTTACGACTGGGAGGTCGTGATTCAGCAACAGTATGCATTAGCAGGAGGACAAACAGATCACCATCTGTTTGTCCTCCTGCTAATGCATACGTTGCTGAATCACGACCTCCCAGTCGTAACATGTAGTCGGTAACCTGTTTTAGCAGGTGGTATCGTCACTTTAGTCCACTATATATGTACTAAGTTAGTGTTGTATGTAAATTCAGAGCTGCTGTTGTTATGCACTATATATGTGTTAGTCTGTCATGTTGTTATATGAATCTGAACCACTGGTGTTTGCTGCACTTTATGTATTGTATCTGTATCCTGCTTCTCTTCATTGGGGCTTCTTCCTGCATATCCTGCATAGCTATGTCATGTCCGTCCTGCGTAGCCTTCTTCCTATATTTATTTTTCAAAGAGAATACAAACAAAAATTATTAGTGTAGAGTTAGTGAAATACTGATCAATGTCTAGAATTGGAATAGATCAAGAACCTACTCTCAGCATCGCGTATGTAATCTCGGGTGAGATTGGTCCTATAGTTCTTTAGCACCCTCCCACAATGTTTAGCATTTGTATTAACTAGAAGATAATGAAACATCAAATCAGAAAATGATATTGATATTAAAAAAGTAAACATTTAGCTTCAATAAAAAAATATAAACATGCATGCCTCTAAAATTGTGATCTTTTATCAATTAACAATCCTTCATTGTGATCTCCGCGCACATATAAGTCATCATTAGCTTCAATATTTTTTGGAGTTGGCAACCCAACTGAGAATGGACTGGAGTCATCAAATTTATCATAGTACTCTTCTTCATCTATAGGATCTTCAATGAACTGTCTTTTACCATGAAGAAAAACCGACCATTTATCATTTGCATGATCATTGATATAAAATACTTGTTTCGCCTGTGATGCCAATATGAATGGTTCAGCCTTCTCGCCAATCTTTTCAAAGTTCACTAAAGTGAAACCCAATTCATCCACTATAACTCCTTTGGTGTTATCAACCCAATTACATTTGAAGAGCGGAATTCTGAAATCTATGTAGTCAAATTCCCATATCTCTTCAATGACACTGTAATATGACATTTTAGCTTCACGTGGACTCTTATCCTTTGCACTTGCAAAAAACATAGTCGATGCTTGAAGGGTGACCCCACTGTTTTGGACGACACTCTTATCATCTTGGCGCTTTGTGTAATATGTGAATCCATTAATGTCATACCCTTCATAAGACATAACAGTCAACTTTGGTTTAAAGGCGAGGCATTTGATAGTTTCAGTAATATCATCTGGTGTTTGAGATAGTTGATGTAAGACTTTATCTTCAAACCACTTAATAAAAGTCTTGTTATGCTCTCTAGCAAGCCACATTGTATTGGCTCGAGGATATTGTCTTTTGATGAAATTGATATGTTCCTCGATATAAACGTTCACTTCATCCATGTTGTGTAAAATATACAAATGACCTTGTTCCAACTGCTCACGGCTGATTACTTTCACACGTGATCCCAAAATTCCTTTGCCAAATAGCTCGTCAATATTCTTGTCATTATCAGGAGTTTCATTACCACTGAGAAATTCATTGCAGAAATCCATAACCTCTCTCGCCACATAACCTTCAATAATACTCCCTTCAGGCCAATAACGGTTTCGAACATCACCTTTAAAAACGCTCATGTATCGTTCAAAGGGATACATCCAATGCAAGAAAATCGGGCCCATGATTTTCACTTCCCTAGTCAAGTGGACAACAAGATGTACCATGATATCAAAGAACGAAGGAGGGAAATACATCTCAAGCTGACATAGGGTAACAACCACTTCTCTTTGCAAATTATCGAGAGTCTCAGGGTCAATAACTTTGTTGCAGAGACTGTTGAAAAAGAAACAAAGTCTGGTGATTGCAAGCCTTACATGCTTCGGCAATATAGATCGAATTGCCACGGGAAATATTTGTTGCATTAGAGTGTGACAATCATGAGATTTAAGTCTTATCAACTTCAGATCTTTCATTGATACCAATCTACGGATGTTGGATGAGTAACCATTTGGCACCTTAACATTTATCAAGCATTCACAAAAAGCTTTCTTCTCTTTTCTAGACAACTTGTAACATACGGGAGGTAAGTATGTTCTTTTACTACCCATTTCACGTATTTATGTTAATTCTGACCTTATTCCCATTTCACGTAGGTCCAGTCTGGATTTTATCCCATCTTTAGTCTTACCTGGTATATTTAACAGAGTACCAATGATGCTATCGCAGACATTTTTCTCAACGTGCATTACATCGATACAATGTCTAACTGTCAGAACTCCAATAAGGAAGATCCCAAAATATTGACTTCTTCTTGAATGAAGAATTGTCACTCCGTGTAGTACCTTGTGATCTCTTACCAAATTCATTGACAAAGTCTTTTATTCTTTCATAAACAACCTCCCCTGGTATAGGTTTAGGTGCATTGCGTTCCTCATTCAATCCATTGAATGCTTTGCGCTTCCTACGATACGGATGGAATTTTGGAAGAAACCTTCGATGACCGAGATATACATTCTTACCGCCATCTTTTAGTCTTGTTGAATCAGTGTTCTCTTCACATATAGGACACGCTTTAGCTCCTTTGACACTATATCTAGACAAATTCCCATATGCTGGAAAGTCATTAATAGTGCAAAACAACATAGCATGCAAACGAAATGTCTCTCTTCATGAAGCATCATAGGTCATCACACCTTCACCCCAGAGTTTCTTTAAGTCATCAATCAGAGGTTCAAGATAAACATCGATGTCATTTCCAGGTTGTTTAGGGCCCGATATCAACAACGACAACATTACATACTTATTTTTCATACACAGCTAGGGAGGAAGATTGTATATAACAAGCATGACTGGCCAAGTGCTATGTTGGTTGCTCAATGTCCCGTATGGATTCATCCCGTTTGTACAAAGCCCAAGTCTTAGATTCCTGACTTCTTCACCAAATTCAGGGTACAATACATCAATCTTCTTCCATTGTGGGGAATCAGACGCATGTCGTAGGATCCCATCATTAATTTTCTTAACATCTGCATGCCACCTCAAATTCTTCGCATCTATCAGATTGGCAAACAAGAGTGAAACTGTGATATTATAGGTAGATACCACATCACCTTGGCAGGAGAACCAGTTTTGGACTCCCCTGAAGTCGTCAATTTATACCGTGACGCACCACATTTTGGACAATCTTTCAAATCTGCATAGTCCTTTTGAAATAATACACAATCATTAGGGCATGCGTGTATCTTCTTGGCATCCATTCCCATTGGGCACAACAATTTCTTTACCTGGTATGTTGAGATTGGCAGCTCGTTTCCTTCAAGAAGCATTTCTTTCAACAAAGACAGCAATGACGTGAAGCTTTTGTCGCTCCATCTATTGTTATCTTTCAACTTATACAATCTCAACACAGCGTTAAGCTTCGTAAACTTAGTACAACCTATGTATAACTGCATCTCAGCATCATGCACAATGTTTCTAAAAATGGGAGGTGGATCGGTGTGCTCTACCCCACAACTATCCAGCATCGCATCAACGATGTCTACTGGAACTGGTTCATTCACATCTACGTCATCGTAGGCAATTTCTTTTTCCATACATGCACTGCTATCGACATCCTCTAGTTTCGGGTTTGAAATCTCTCCATGCCAGTGCCATTCTGTATAGCCTTGTATAATCCCATTGCACATGACATGGGTCATGATTTCGTCACCAGTGTTGACTTTCAAGTTGTTACCGCAATGTCTACATGGACAGTAGAACCTATCTCCAGTTTGTTTCCTATGTTCCTCGGCAAATTTAATGAACTGGTGAAGGCCAGAAATAAACTCTGGGGTGCAGCGATTGCCAATGGACATCCATGATCTATCCATTCTACGATCAAAGAGAAAACAAGTATATATTAGGACAAGATTAGGGTCTAGGGTTAACAAATACATGTGATGTCATTATTATATATAATAAATGTGTACCACCTATCCATTCTTGAACACCTAATCTCACTAGTAAGTGTATAATGTGTATTGGGTTTTCAAGAAAATTTCGGCAGCATTTCCCCGCTGTTTTCCAAGTACATATGTACTTAGAGAACAAACGGGGAAATGCTGCCAAAATTTTCTTGAAAACCCAATACACATTATACACTTACATCCTAAGCGAGATTAGGTGTTCAAGAACAGTCCCAAATCGGGGACTATCCAAGATTTACTCCTAATGAGTAAATCTTGGACAGGTTTCTAGGCCAACAAATAACGTATTGTCATTCTTATACCTAAAATCCTAGTTCTTCAATTTAGGGTGATTATTGATGTCTTTAAAAGCATGATTGGCAATTTAGGGAAAATTTCATCATTTACATTCCAAGCATGTCACATGTGTGCATTACAGTTCATCATTAAGCAAGATATAAGCAAGTATGTCATATTAAAATAGACTAAACAATATGAGAAAATAGTAGTGTAATCATGCAAATGGGAACATTCATGGGAACACACACTTCAGTTATAAGCATTCATGTAGCAACTTTCAGTTCCATTCATGGGAACACACACTTCAGTTATAACAATAACTAAACAAAGGGGTTGGTGTACCCCTAAACATGCGCATAATTAAAAAAACTATTACTACAGACAAGTCTAGATAGATAGACAACTAAATACTACACCAACATGGTCCCGCATGCATCAGTAACTTCTTTTTGATGATGAAGCTGTGTGACGAAGCTCCTCACTGTATTTAGACGAATCTGAACTGACAGGGGCCTCAGATTTAGATTTGTCCGAGCTGATATGCGACGCCGTGCGCTCATACCACAGAAGATGATCGGGGGTCTCGCAGTTGTTGTTGGTTATCCAAACTTTGATGGAATTATCGCCAACTGGACGGAGAAAAAGCCTGTTCCAACGGACGACATGCAGCTCTCCAATCCAATCACGCCAACCAGATTTTGATACAAGATTTCCCGCCAAATCATACTCAACCTCGATAACATGTGAATAATTACCAAAAGTTAGGGTCACTTTACCAGGCATGTAGTGTCTTCCTTTTAGAAAATGCCAATGTTTGGGTATGACCAATTGGTTTAAGGAACGATCATCTAGGATGATGTCCAATTATTCTTCAATAGGGAACGTTAACGTTGACATAGAGGCCCAGTTCATAGTGACTGTTATGGGTGGACAGAGACTGCACAATATTAGTATTAACAAAGTGTAAGTACATATAATGATGTTATATATTTTCAGAAAAAGTTGTATAATATCAGTTAACCTTTTATTGCTTGTCATAACCAACTTTATTGTGGTAGACATGATAGCTTGAAAAGAATTCTACAAATGTACTTAGAGAACAAACGAGGAAATGCTCCTAATGAGTAAATCTTGGACGGGTTTCTAGGTGCTTACTAAAATAGAACCATTATATGGAACTAATCCTACATTATACACATACTTTTCCTGAGTAAGATAATGTGCACTTCGTGGAATTATTAAGATCTGAATATATATAAGTTGTTTCTACCTAATTTGATGGGATTTTATAACATTCGAGTCTTCTATTTAAGGCATTAGATGCATATATTGCAGTCCATTGTGTTGAGATAAGAATCCCATGTGATACACATGATTGAGAATCTTTCACAATACTAGAAAAATACACAACTAGATATTCATTTAGGTGTTAGACATTCATTTAGGTGTTCCTGATAACTCACAGGTATGCACAACTATAAAACAATAGACTTGTCACACATAAAACACCCTATACAACTATAAAACAAAAAAGTATTAATATATGCATGATACAATAACTATTTTGCATCACATTACAGCAGACTTATCATTGATACCTTACTAACTTATTTCCACATTTACATATCATCACTTGATCAAAATTACATGTATTGTATAGACAATAGAGGATTCAACTCAGTAGAAGCACAAAATCAGTACCTAAACCCTAAACACAAATAAGTAAATAACTTAAAAAAAAATAAAAAACGCCCAGCAGCTGCTTGGGCGTGCCTTGGCACCGCCCAAGCAGCCGCCGGAGCAGAGGAAGAAGGAAGAAGGCAGGGCGGGCGGACATACCTTGAGGGAAGACGAGAGCAGCGGCTGGAGCACAGCAACCACCGGTGGAGGCGGCGACAAAGAGAGGAAAGCGCCGGTGAGGACACAGAGCAGCAGCGGCGAGGGCACGGAGCAGCGGCGGCGAGAGCACGGAGCAGCGGCGAGGGCACGGAGAAGGAGCACAGACGGCCGCCGGTGAGCACAGAGGGCAGGAGCAGGAGCACGGCCGCCGGTGAGCACGGAGCAACGGCGAGGGTAGGAGCACGAGAACGGCAGCGGCGGCGGAGGAGCAACGATCGGCGGGGGCGAGCAAGAAATCGCCGGACCTAACTGAAATCGGGAATGAAACTGGGAAAGGGGGAAGAGTCGCTCGCACTGGTGAGATATTAAGTTGACAATAAGCGTCGGTTATTCAAAATAACCGACAACTAAACCAACAGTGTCGGTTCCTTTCCAACAACCGACACCTATACTTGATTATAGTCGTCAGTTTTTAACTAAAAGACAACCGATAACTATTCCTGTCTCGCGAATAATCTTTGGTCGTCGGTTATTCATTTATAAACCGACGCCATATGTGAAATTTTGGAGGTAATTTTTTCACTGGAATTTTGGTTTTGGCGGTTGATTTTAGGTGTCGGTTGTTTATTAATTAACCGACACTTAATAAAAGTGGTACCCATGTCTGGTCGACCTTCACAGATTGTATGTCGGTTTATGTTATAAACCGACACTGTAGAGTTTAGGTGTCTGTTTATGTATACAACCGACACCTGGAAAAGTGACTTTATAAGCCATTTCTGTAGTAGTGATTGGAAGGAGTCGCACCCTCCTGTTGACGTACTAGTCACCAACACACTCTCCTGCCTCCAGTTGCAACTGTAGTTGTCTTTCCCTTATTGCACCTCCCTTTGTGGGTAGCACTTGCTCGGGCTCTCTCTCGGTTACCAAAACCAGAGAGAACGACAACTTTGCAGAGCAGCTGGTTGCACTGAGTTGTACTTTGAGAAGCCCCCAATACCCCTATATATATAGGAGGGTCATGGGACAAGGTTCTTCATCCCGGGAAATGCGGGACTAAAAGAAGGAGTAGAAGGGTTCGAGATTTTCCACAAAATAACCAACTCGCACCCTGAATCGATCATTTCACAACTGAAACGGTCAGTTGGGGACCTGAACCGGTCGGTTGACACCTCAATCGATCAGTTGGGACACCTCAACTGGTCGGTTCACAAGTGAACCGGTCGGTTGGTGGTCCTGGTCGGTTCCCGATTGAATTTCCTTCTTTTGTTTCTGATTGGTATCGAATACCAATCCTTGTTCCAATAAAATTGGGCAAGTGAAACGCAAGGAAAATTCTCACCAATCCTACTTTCCCAACTTGCTCGATTGCACCAGTTAAACTGATCGTTTCAACATTTGAACCGATCGTTTCACCTTGTCCATGAGCCGATCGACTCAACACTTGAGCCGACCGGTTCACCAAGCTGAGCTGATCGGTTCATCTCATGAGCCAATCGGTTGGGAGTGCTGATTGTGTAGAATCAGTCAATTGTGATTTCAATCAATCCTATACTCCAATAAATGTGTCCAACACCTTGAACACTATGATTTTGAGCTATCAATTAATTGAGCATTTAATTGAACTACTAAACTCCTTTAGTAATCAATCTAAACATCATTTGTGGACAAAGATCCTCTTCCAGGTTAAATCCTATGTGTGTGACCCTGCAAGTCCTTTTCACGTTGGCAGTGAAAGTCCATAACACTTATGACTTCACAAGCAAAGAGTGGTGCCTAGTCACACATCATTGCTACCCAAGTGAAAGAGAAAGTTGGAGAACAACTTTCAATCCTACAATCCGTGAATGGTTTTATAGTGAATGTATAATTCCTTTATCACTGATATCCTGAATGAACTCGAGGCATGGAACAGTCATCCTGTCAACATTCATTCACTTTCTTGATCTCAGAGCAGATTGAAGGAGATATGTATGACATCAATATCACATATTGATTCACACATGTGTGCACATGCCTATTTAAATCCTACTCATCAAGTGGCCTTGGATATCAAACTCCCTCTGGAGGGACAAATCCCATATCTATCACTCACCCCTCAAAAGCCCCATGTGTCAAAGCCACCCAATCATCACCTTTATAACAACCCATGTTTCAGGACTGCGTTTGATGATGTCAAAGTGTGCCCAATGACATGTGTTGAGTGCAGTGATTTCAGGTCTAAGAATCACACTCACCACCATCACTGTGAGTACTGACTGTGACTACCATGTCATGGTTCCATGTGTCAAACTCACAGTGGGTCTATCCGGTACACTTGTTCTCTAACAAGTACCTATGTGTTTGGTTTGATATCTCTATATCATGACTAATGAGATTCTGTCATCAACCAACACCACAATCTAGTCTTGTGTGTCATTGCTGTCTATCTACCTTCCACAATGACATCTGACTAGGGACATAACAAGAATGTACAAACTCTTAGCATCTATATGATCTCATCATTCAGGTCCTCAACCTGAAAGCATACATCATTGAGTATTGTCATTCTCTAGACATTCAATCTGTTCTATCACTATCTCATATGACTGAACCAGAAAGAATTGGAAGCTTGCCTTTGATGTTTATCAAATCAATCTTAATGTATCCCACCAATCATCCCATGATTGGCTCTCAGGGCTTACATACCAACAGACTCCCACTTGCACTGCGAGCCAATCACCCTTGAATCATATTCATAGTGATCTTCAAACATGTCCCACATGTTACTGTGCTCTAGTGCGAACATAGTGAGTAATGGAAACACCTTGCCAAAGTCAGTATAAATTGCATGTCTCTCATCTCCTCGCTATACGTCACACGTATGAGATGGAGTTGTCGTAATATGTGATCCAGTATTCCTTTGCTAACCTTTAGCCACATTGCATGATCAAGGATTCCATACTTGTCATCAATGAGTGGAATATCTCTAAGTTCATATTTTAATATCCATATTTCAAATGCCTTAGTCATTAAGTTGCAATCAACAAGCATCATCCTTCTCAAAATGTTATCCATGTGTCTTAACACTTAATACTCATTTGCACTTATGGATTTTCATCCAATGAGTGCTACCATCAAGGTCATACCTTATGGTTCATATGGATGTCATTTAGGATGTAATGGTCATAAACCATAACTCAAAATTCGGTTCCTCATATTCATCTAGATAGTTGACTCATCACATAGATAATTGAGGTGTATCTGTTAAGGATATAAGAATTCACAACCCTTGTGATTCTTAATTTCTTTTATTAGTGAGGGGTATTCTGTTATTAAGAAGAATTCAGTTATTTGATAATCATTCTCTAACTCCTTAGAGTATGATCCCTTCCTGATTTAGACATCACCATGCCTTAATCATGAGTTCATTATGATACACTATCATAACTACTCATAAGGATCTAAAACATTTGGTCTAAGTATCTTATTCATTGATCTCATCAAGAATTAACACTTTACCAAATTTGCAGTTCATCTATGATAATCTTGAACACTTCAAGATATTCATATTTGAAGTATTAGCATTTGTTCCAATAGATATGTAAATACATCACATGTATTATACCTTATAGGACAATCATTCTCCCACTACATTAGTGAAGATTTATTAATCATGTCCAAGATATTCATGTCTCTTACTGGTTCTCTAACCAAAAGAGTCTAGATTTATCCATCATATGGAAACTAGAAATGAATTCCTCATGATTGATGCTAATTAGATTGTTTGAGTTATCAATAACTTTAGGTATCATTTTATCTTATACATACCATGTATTACAAGATAAACAAGGCATTGCCACAAAGATCGTATCTTTAAGATTGAAACATCAACTTTATTAATTGCCATCATTTTCATACAATATGCAAAAATAAAGTGTTTCTATCTATTGGCAATATATGAAATAGCAGTTCTCAACTCTATTTCGTGCACTTTAGGATGAAATAAACTGAAAGATACTCCTATCTATGGTAGCAACACTTGCTCCAATGATGGGTACTTCTTTCTTGGTCCTTTCACAAAGGCCATCACTTCTTTGCGGATCTTGCATATCATATATGATAGATCCATATCTTGGTATCATATACCTTAGATATAGAAGTGGTTCATTTCATGATACCTTAGGTGGAGATCTCCATCCCCTCCTTCATCTTCTTTTGTTCTTCCAGATATAGAGGGAAATCCCTCATACACTCTTTCCCCATGTGCCTTGAGGCTAAAGACGGCTTGAATTGTTGGATAGCATCAGAACACTTCTTTTCTTTGCCCTTATCCTTGCCTTTAAGAATTACCTTTCTCTTTGATCACATCAAAGATTATGGTTTGTCTTTCTTCATCTTTGCCTCTACTATCATCAACATGTCCAACAACTCTGTCAACACTTGTCAAAGTTGTTCATGTTGTAGCTTATCATGAATTGTATGATTCTCGCAACATTTGCAGTATCATACCAATAGCCAACTCTTGGCTCAGAGGTAATCCTTCTTAGTCAGGTCTTCACATGCCCAATCACATTGAGTGTGTGAATACCTTACTGGATCTCCTTCTGTCATGACATACTAGGATAGTGTCTTGGAGACATCATATGTCTCATGTTGTCTCTGCAACTCATAGTTCAGAGAACACAACATCAAGCACTCCTCATCAATGTCTTCCTCGGTATGCTTCCATAAGCATACTTTCAGCCATTGATGTGGTGGGATTGAGTTTATTTGGTCTTGGTATAACTAGGACTTAGAGCTTTCGCTCTTTGAGAACACTTCTCATCATCCTAACCAGTCATGGAAGTTTGTCCCATTTAATTTGTTGGTCTCAAAAACCAATCGCAAATAAAGTGATTTGTTGATTAACCATTTATTTTCACAAAAGGAAATATATGCAATTTTAGTCCAAAACTCTTTTGACTTGTTTGATTGATTTGAAAAGTTGACGATAAAATTAGGCCTTTAATTAATTATCGCTCCCACTATTTTAGTTCAAATTGATAGCCCTCACCATAAATTCGGAAGATTGTAGCATACAACCTTCTAGTGGGCAAGATCCTGAAATCCTCTAAGCCATGGACCAGCTAGGGCTGTCACGCACAACATAGATCTCTCAGGTAGGCAACTTTTGCCAATTGCATCATATGCAACTCTTGATAAGATGTCATATGCAACTCCTTGCCATGATCATCTCCATGCCTCAAGGTGATAGATCCTACCTAGGTCACCTTGTTAAGTCCGACCCAAAGCAAACACGGTGAATATGCACCCTGCTTGGGCAGACCCACACATTCATCCTTCACACTTCCACGAGATAGACGGTGCACCACGCTTGGGAGTGCCCACACTTGGTCGATCAAGCTTTTCACGTGTGTCGCATTTGGAAGGCATCTAAAACTTAATATTTTAATGAGGGATTTGGTTTTTATATACATATACATATCCAATCACCACAATACATAGTACGTATCATATACATTCTATATCCCACAAAAAACATGCACAAACGATAAAAGCGATGATTATGGCCATCCTAATGTGATTCCTGGAGCCAAGAGGAATCACGGTCATCTAGGCCTTCATCACATGCAACCTGTACAAGATGAACTTTGTGCCTTGCCATCTGAGTTGATCAACTCATCACATGAATGATCTGCTCTCTCTAGCCGGTCATCTGGTTCCACCAGCCGATCGGTTAGCTCCTCCAACCAATCGGTTCGCCTGGTCATCATGCATCTCTTCATGGCCGCCACCCGCTCGTCTTGCTCCTTGAACCGGTCATCAACCGATCAGTTCACTCCTTGAACCGATCATCTGGAATGTTAACTGATCGTCTCAGCTGTCGTTTGGATGTCTGTCGTTCCTCGACATAACAGGAAATAAAATCAATCCTATTTTACATTATAAAAAGAGAAACCTCGAGTTACATTCGAGGGGGGCAAAGGTAGGAGAGAAATCTCGAATTATTTCGAGTTACATCAGGAATAGGAGAAGGAAGATCAGTGCGTAGACCAAGATGCAAGCAACCACATACAACCATACACAGATAGGGTTTATTGGCCATAACCACGCTATATATCCACCACAAAACTCATTTAAGGGTGACGTGTATCCAGTGCATTCATAATACATATCATATATGTAATTTTGGGATTTGTGGATTTAGGATTGGACACGCATAAAGCCAATTTTATTCGCATCGTATGCAATAAATAAAGGCAAAAAACTAAAATCGATCATATCGATATTCCAAAAATATAGAGTAGTTGACGTGGCTCTAATACCACTGTTGGGTTTTAGGGGAGGCAGAGAAGGTAGCGGAAACAAAAACATTTCTCCCCCAAACCCAGAACAAGGAAACGCGTCAACATCTATACAATAGGAAAGGATGGCTTGTGGAATCACACCTTGTCCCGAGGCTTGCTCGACGACAATACCTCGTGCCTTGCACGGTCTTCACCTCTGGTCTTGGACGGTGTCTGTGCAGCTCCTGGTCGCACCGGGACTGACGACTCCTCCTCTCACCGGGACTGTCGGGATTGACAGTTGTCCTCCTAAGAGGCAGAAACCTCCCGCCTCTGAAGTAGTCCACACAGACCACCTGGAACTCCAATCTCCTTGTCCCACAAGGAATTGGAAGGAGTCACACCCTCCTGTTGACGTACTAGTCGCCAACACACTCTACTGCCTCCAGTTGCAACTGCAGTTGTCTTTCCCTTATTGCACCTCCCTTTGCGGGTAGCACTTGCTCGAGCTCTCTCTCGGTTACCAAAACCAGAGAGAACAACAATTTTGTAGAGCATCTGGTTGCACTGAGTTGTACTTTGAGAAGCCTCCAATACCCCTATATATATAGGAGGGTCATGGGACAAGGTTCTCCATCCCGAACAATGTGGGACTAAAAGCAGGCGTAGAAGGGTTTGAGATTTTTCCACAAAACAACCAACTGGCAACCTGAACCGATCGTTTCACAACTGAAACGGTCGGTTGGGGACCTAAACCGGTCAGTTGACACCTCAACCGATCAGTTGGGACACCTCAACCGGTCGGTTCACAAGTGAACCGGTCGGTTGGTGGTCCTGTTCGGTTCCCGGTTGACTTTCCTTCTTTTGTTTCTAATTGGTATCGAATACCAATCCTTGTTCCAATCAAATTGGGCAAGTGAAACGCAAGGAAAATTCTCACCAATCCTACTTTCCCAACTTGCTCGGTTGCACCAGTTGAACTGATCATTTCAACACTTGAACCGATCGTTTCACCTTGTCCATGAGCCGATCGACCCAACACTTGAGCCTACCAGTTCACCAAGCTGAGCCGATCGGTTCATCTCATGAGCCGATCGGTTGGGAGTGCTGATTGTGCAGAATCAGTCAATTGTGATTTCAATCAATCCGATACTCCAATCAATGTGTCCAACACCTTGAACTCTATGATTTTGAGCTATCAATTAATTGAGTATTTAATTGAACTACTAAACTCATTTAGTAATCAATCTAAACATCATTTGTGGACAAAACTCCTCTTCCAGGTTAAATCCTATGTGTGTGACCCTGTAGGTCCTTTTCACGTTGGCAGTGAAAGTCCATAACACTTATGACTTCACAAGCAAAGAGCAGTGCCTAGTCACACATCAGTGCTAACCAAGTGAAAGAGAAAGTTGGAGAACAACTTTCAATCCTACAATCCGTGAATGGTGTTATAGTGAATGTATAACTCCTTTGTCACTGATATCCCAAATGAACTCGAGGCATGGAACAATCATCCTGTCAACATTCATTCACTTTCTTGATCTCAGAGCAGATTGAAGGAGATATGTATGACATCAATATCACATATTGATTCACACATGTGTGCGCACGCCTATTTCAATCCTACTCATTAAGTGGCCTTGGATATCAAACTCCCTCAGGAGGGACAAATACCATATCTATCACTCACCCCTCAAAAACCCCATGTGTCAAAGCCACCCAATCGTCACCGTTATAACAACCCATGTTTCAGGACTGCGTTTGATGATGTCAAAGTGTGCCCAACGACATGTGTTGAGTGCAGTGATTTTAGGTCTAAGAATCACACTCACCACCATCACTGTGAGTACTAACTATGACTACCATGTCATGGTTCCATGTGTCAAACTCACGGTGGGTCTGTCCGGTACACTTGTTCTCTAACAAGTACCTATGTGTTTGGTTTGATATCTCTATATCATGACTAACGAGATTCTATCATCAACCAACACCACAATCTAGTCTTGTGTGTCATTGTTGTCTATCTACTTTCCACAATGACATCCGACTAGGGACATAACAAGAATGTACAAACTCTTAGCATCTATATGATCTCATCATTCAGGTCCTCAACCTGAAAGCATACGTCATTGAGTACAGTCATTTTCTAGACATTCAATATGTTCTATCACTATCTCATATGACTAAACCAGAAAGAATTGGAAGCTTGCCTTTGATGTTTATCAAATCAATCTTAATGTATCCCACCAATCATCCCAAGATTGGCTCTCAGGGCATACATACCAACACTTCTCACATCCATACCTGGTGGAGATGACTCTCCTTGTCATGTATTCAGGGTATGTGAGAGAAATTTTTCTTTATGTGTCCTCTTCCAAAGGACACTCCAGCGGGGGCCTTTCTCAAGGCCTTCAATCTGTCATCCTCTAATTGTGCTAGTATATCCTCTGCCTCAGCTGACAATTCCATCTCTTCATCATCACTATCATCCTCTTCTTCATCCATCATGTATGATAGAGACCCAGAACTTGTATAAATATTGAGTGGTACCCGCTATTTGGGATACCACTGTGCAAATTGTTATTCTTTCAGATGCAATTGCCGCCTTGGTTGCGTCTATTATCCATGCCCCTCTATCATGGAAGATGTCGAATGGTGGTTTGGAGTGGTCTTCGATGGATGTTGTGATGAGGATAGGGTTGCTTTGATCTTTGGCTTCTTTTTGCAACCACCAGCTTGACCTCATCGATCAAGTCATCAATGTTGTCCTTGGATGCCTCCTCCTCCTCTCCCCTATATGTCTCGTAAGTGATGTGATGGACGTTAGATGACCGTGTGTGGGATTCACTCACAGACATTGAGCGGGGGAGCAATTAGGCAATGGAATTTGATAGTGAGGGGGTGTGTGAAGGCATGGAGACTTGGGAGGGGGCTTTCTTGGTGCGCGCCTTGCCTCCGGTGATCACCTCAAGTCTCTTTTGAGCCCCTTTCTTCACTGCCTTAGTGATCCCCTTCATTTTTTTGGATGTGGAGGAGGTGGTAGGGCTGTGAAATTTAGATATTTAGACAGAGGATGAGATGGAGATGAATTAAGGGGTGGAATGAAGGGATATGGAGGTTTAGATGGTGGGTGAATGGTTAGTTTTTGCTTTGGATGAGAAATGGAGGTTTTGGTGGAGCTTTTGGGTAGGGTGGTTGTAGGATGAAATGGAGGTGAGAGTGGTGGTGGAGGGTAGATTGATGGATGATTTGATGTGGAAATAGAAGGGGAGTGGTAGAGGGATGATTAGGGAGTGATTGGTGGTGGATTGGAGGTGATTTGGGGACTTTGAGGTGGAGTTTGGGGGAGCTAGAGGTCGGGGTGCACCGCCACGGTCGTGTGCTTGCGAAAGAAGAGGATAAAATGAGGGGAGGGGAGGGTTGGAGAGGAGTTTCAGTTATATTTTTTGTGGGGTTGGGGCGTGCCATAGTTGTGGTGGGGGTTTGGTAGCACATTCGTGGTCGGTGCCACGGTCATGTAGTCGATGAAGAGCACACCCACTCGACCTCACCGCGGTTGTGGTCTCCTGCCACGATCGTAGCCATTGGTCCTTGACACGACTATGGCCATTCGTGTACAAACTTGTCCAATCAACATGATCCTCTGACTTCTTCGACAAATAAATCACATGGCCATTGCGGGAGGCCACAAGGGTGTTGGAGGGCTATGGCCATAGCCATGGCGAGCTCCACGACCATGGTGGGGGACATTTCTTCAAATTTTTAGCTCAAATTCAAGAAATTTGTTTTTCCTCTAGATTTTTCCACAAAATGAGCTTAGTGTCCATGATTCACCTCTGATACCTCTCTCTTTAGTGCTTAATACCTTCCATGTCATCAAAACTCAAAGAAAAATATTAAACACATGTGTTTGTGTGTATTTTATGGAAAAGAAAGCAAAAGTATCAAAAAGAGAAGGTTGGGTGAAAAAGCTCCCAAACCTAGGTGGGTTGCCTCCCACTAGTGCTAAATTTTATGCCTTCAGTTGGGCTTAATGATTCTTGACTTCATTCATCTCTGTGGGATTCCCAAAGAATATTTTTAGTACATGTCTCTTTCATCTGCATTCAAGAACATCTCCTCATCAACCGGATGTTCTTCCACTAGCATCACTATATCAAAACTTTGATTCTCTTTGTCCAAACCTACTTCCATAACTGATTTCAATCTTTGAGAATTCATGGTGAATTCATTAGCTTCTTCTTTCTCACAAATCAACACAGCTCCAGACAGATAAACCTTTTTGATGAGATAAGGCCCTTCCCATCTAGATCGGAGTTTTCTGGGAAAAAACTTCATCCTTGAGTTATACAACCATACCCACTTTTCAGGCTCAAAGTCTTTCTTCTTGATCATCTTATCATGTAGAAACTTTGTCCTCTCTTTGTAGAACTTAAACATTTCATAAGCTTCATGGCACATCTCCTCTAATTCATTCAACTAAAACTTTCTTTTCATTCTGGCATTCTCTCCATCAAAGTTCATGGACTTCAAAGTCCATAATGCCTTGTGTTGCATCTCAACCGACAAATGGCAGCTTTTGCCATACACAAGCTTGAACAGTGTGGTGCCAATCGG
This sequence comes from Alisma plantago-aquatica, assembly GCA_963693085.1. Classification (NCBI taxonomy): domain Eukaryota; kingdom Viridiplantae; phylum Streptophyta; class Magnoliopsida; order Alismatales; family Alismataceae; genus Alisma; species Alisma plantago-aquatica. The sequence continues at coordinate 656,755,422 of OY856415.1, read as the reverse complement.
GGCTTTCTATGTAGTCCTATATGCCCACAAAGCTTCATTAAGACATAGTGACCAATCCTTGCGGTCTGGTCTCACTATCTTTTCTAGAATGAGCTTTATCTCCCAATTGGAAAACTCAACTTGACCACTTGTTTGGGGGTGTTAAGGAGTAGACACACGATGGTTCACTCCATGTTTCTTAAGAAAGCCTTCAAAGGTACGCTGGATGAAATGACTTCCCCCATCACTAATCATTGCTCTAGGAATATCAAACCGACTAAAGATATTGGATTTCATGAAGTCACACGCCACTTTGTGATCATTTATCCTTGTTGAAACAGCCTCGATCCACTTTGATACATAATCAACGATGACCAAAATGTAGACATATCCAAAAGAGGGGGGAAGGACCCATAAAGTCAATCCCCCAAACATCAAACACCGATGTTACAACCCCAATTTTTGGGTTCATTGGTGAGAAATGTAATTTCTCATATAAAAGATAATTGAACAAATAAAGATATGATTTGGTTCAAATAAATGGATTTCGTTTACAATAGCCTTGATGTTTGTGTTGTGGGCTTTATTGGCTATTGGGCCCAATAACAAGGAAATAACAAAGAAAATTCAATTAGTGAATGAATAATTGAATATTCGAGAAAAGAAATATGTAGAAACTTTTAGAAGGCAAATCCAAAGAGGATTTCGTGCCTCTTGGGTTCCTTGGGTACCAAGGAGACCAAGGTTGCAAAAAGAAGGTAATTAGAAAAGAATAGGGTGATTAAGTATTTCTTTATTAAGAAAGAAATTGAAAATGATGATAAAATGTGGAAAATGAGTGGAAAGAGGCATACATGAGTTTTCTTGGTGATAATTCGTATCCATGAGGTTTCTAATGATAAAAGGAATACCCATGAGGAAAATAAAAGGGAAATAAAGAGAAATCCTCAAAAAGAAATAATTTAATGAGAAATAAACAAGGTAATGTGAAATAATGCATATAGATGCATCTAGAAGGATAATAAGTATCCTTAAAAAGTAATTTCGAAATAATGGAGTATCTTGGGATCCAAGGAGTCCCAATAAAGAGGAAAGAAAGAGAAAATACTAAAAAGGAAAAATAAGAGGATGATGTGTTGCATTATTAATGAAATATGAGGTATTGTTAAAAGAAAGTAATTTTGATTAAAGGAAATGGAAATTCATGCCTTTGGGATAGAAGGCAAGTGTAAAAGAGATTAATTAAGAGGAATTCCGAAATCCTAATAATTAAAGAAGAAGGATTATCAAAGGAAATTAAGAAAGAGAGAGAGAGAGTTGCTTCTCATCGAAGGAATAGGTTTCCCAAGGGGTAGAGGACTTGTTTCCTCTTAGAAGGGGCAACTTAGGGTGAGGATACCCTCCCCCATAAAAAGGGGTAGACCCCTTAGCCTCGAGTCCAGAGAATCACATGTTTCTTCCTTTTCTTCTTCTTCCTAGTTTTGTCCATAAACCCTAACCGAGCAGCGTGGCACGACCAGGACACAATCAATAGTAGCCGACTGAACCACGGTATCGAGGATCCACATAACCATCGAAGCCATACACTGGAGTGCACACAACAGAAGCCGCCATGCTGCAGTGACGGCTGCAAATGCGTGGCCGAAGAGCGGGGAACAAGACCACTTTGGCCAAGAAAGAGGGATGCTTCAGGTGCACCAAAACATGGCGGAGGTAGGGCACCAACTTCCGGTGGGTTTCAAGTCCTAGCTTGGGAGGGAGAGCCGCGCCAAGGGCCGCTCTCGGCGGCCGCTGCTGCTGACCCGAGGTTGAAGACAACCTAACAATCAATGGACCAAAGTACCCCTCTAGGAAATAAAGGGCGGGCAACATAAGCAAGGGCAGGACGGTCTTTTCGAAATGTTTTCAACTAACCAACGTTGCATGGGAACAAGGCGACGTGGCGCCTCCCCATTGGCCCAAGTGAGGTAATTCTTCCAAAAATCATAACTCCTAATTGGTAGCTCGGATTTAGATAAGTTATATATGAATTTTGATCAGGAGAACACAAGGAATTCATTAAAAATAGTTTTATAGTCTGAATCTGATCATAGTTCGAAAAGTAGTGTAAATTATCATCTTTAATGAATTTAATATTAAGAAACCCTATTTTGAAATGATTAATGTGTTTAATAGGGTTTAATGGATCTTTTAGTTAATGTTAACCTGTTAAATGTAAAAAGGTACATTATGTTCAAAAAGGAAGAACTTTGCACATGATAATTCTAATTTAGAGTTTATGTGCTTAAATATGCATGAAATTTGAAAAAGGCATAAAGTTATTATCTTTAATGATTTAATTAAGGAAAAACCCTTAGTTTTGATGATAGATGATGTTATTTGGATAATTCATTCTGATATTAACCTGTTGTTATTAAAAGTGAAAATAGGATTTAAAAAGATGATCTTTTTATATAGTTGATCTCATTTAGGGTTCTATGTACATGAATATGCCTTAATGGGATTAGAAACCCTAATTTATGTTGATATGAATTCTAATGGTTTTAATTGTACAAATCGAAGAATAAAATAGAGATATGATGATTCGAAGATAATTTGAGTACCAAAGATCTTTAATGTGAATTATTTGGATAATTGGTGTTTCCTAGTGTATAAAAGTGGAAATAGTGATAAATAAGGTTCATGTATGTGAGTTGAACTATAATGAAATATGATTTGTCAATTTGAAAGAAACCAAAGATGATAATTAGCCTTAATGTTTTGGATATGACCTAAAAGGATAAATAAAATAGTTTTAGTGTAAAAGAAACATATTAGACTTAATTGACATTCAATTGTGCCTATGATGCAGAAATTAAAGTTTGTAAACTAAAAGAACATTAAAAGTGATAAATGCATAATGAAGACTAAAACCCTAATAAAACCCTAAACTTGGCCTAGAAATCATAAGGTGGAATCCAAGTTGATCTTGAGGATGTTTTGAATAAAACAATGACACTTGAATGTTATGCATTATTTTTAGGATATTGTTGATTGCTTGTTAATTGTGTTGAATGTTAATGCATGGACATCAAGTTACTATGGATCAGGTATGTGGTTACGATTATGAATAACCTCTATAGTTTCCCGATGGATTCTCGAATGTTTAATCGCATTTTTTTTTTAAATTGGCGATTCATTCATCCTGTCGCCTGGGTTTGAACTCATGACCTCTCGGTCTTACATCATCAATTTTACCATTGGGGTGCCACTTCATTGGATTCCCGAATGTTTAATCGCATTGAATGCAACTAAACTGTTGAATGTTTATTTATTTCATGCAACTATAAAGTGACTATGATTATCACTATAAATGTGCATATATAACTGGCTAGATCTGGGTCCACCTCTGTTACTTTATAAAGGCTAAAAAAGGGGTAATCCTAGAGCAAGGTCTAGGTTACCGTGAGTTAGAAACTGGGCTACCTACGTGTAGTGCCATGAGACTCTTTAGCATGCCATGAGTTAAGGAATGGGCTATTTACGAGTAGTGCCATGTGACTCAACCCTAGAAATTGGTTCACTTATAGGTGGGACCATGAGGGGTTTAATGGGGACAACACAGAGGATAGGGTACTCTTCGATCGTGGAGTTATATCTAAAACGTAATCTTGGTTGTTAAATGATTGATTGAATGATTACATTGTTATCATAGTTGCATGTTTATTGTTTCCCCCACATACCAGCTTCGACTGACCGACGTTTTGTTTGTTGGCGTTTTAGGTACAATGAAAAGAACAAACAGTAAAGTGGCACATGTGATACTAAATGAGAATTAAAGTGCAAAGGAGGATTAGATAGATTAGTATCGGTGTGGATAGAAGATTAGAGATCCAAGTTTTCAAAAGGTATGCAAAAAATTATTTTCTTACAGCTCTCAGTATAGTATGTTAAAATTTGATAATTATTCTTGGTTAATTGTCGAACCTTTGATCCGGAAGTCATGGGTGCGGCTTCGAACTCTCGGTCTACCTTAATTGGGGGTTATCGGGAGGTGGGGTCGTAACATTTAGTATTAGAGCTTGGGTTCCTCAGTTAACCATTAATAATTATTAAATTTTACAAACTCCATAGAACCCAAGGGAGTTATTAGAGGAGTATCTGAAAGACGGAGGTGTCTAGAAAGGGATCACGACCGGGGGCTGGCAAGATTTTCCTCCGCACCGCTAGTCGGAATACGAGGACTCCCAGACCCGTGTGACCGCCTGGCCAAAGTCTTAGGGTATGAATCGAAATACGATACCTTTAGGACTTCTCATCTTATTCATCCCTTCTCATCACAAAATTCTGATAACGACCTAAAGGATTAGGGTTTTCTTTCTTCTCCTCACCCTCTTGAGGTTTGGGTAAGGTTGATAAGGTTTAAGGGATCCTCCACCACATTAAAGGAAATGCATGTAAAGAAGATGTCATGGACATAAGCTTAATAGAGTAAGCGCAAATTAAAGAATAGATACATGCTTAGGTCGTATGACATAAGTTGTCATGTCCTCAGAATAGACCTGAGAGTAGACCTTCTTGTCAGGAGGATAAGTTAGTCTTGGAGATAGAGATCTCCATTGCAAGTAGAGACCTGGCACATCCTCTGAGGATGATGCTAACCCTAACCCTAAGTGAAGGTTAGAGAGAGATGAGTTAGACCAGATGTTTGAAAGGACATGCCTTTGGGATGCCATATGATCCATGGGTGACCTAGCACCTTTGGCAACCCAACCCTGGGAAGGGTCGTGCATGTTAGGGTAAAGGATAGTTCCTTAGATGATGTTAGTGAAGGACCTTAGAAACCCTATGGGCTTGTGCAAGTAGGGTATAGCTGGCATCTAGGGCACGTCATATTGCTGACAGTGGGATGAAACCCTGGATAAGGAATTATGATGGAGCATTAAGGGTTATGGATGATCTTGAGCAACCATAAGTTCGAACCTAGGCTTCACCCATGTAGAGCATGCCTTTGAGGTTGAACCTTCATGAAGAGAGGACCTCTAATGGTGAGGTTGGATGTAGGGTTAGCTCTAGAGAGAGCAGGAAACCCCACAAGAAGGTTGGAAGCCTAAAACCCTGAACAATGGATGATATTGGTTGCCTCATGATCGATCCCTGAAAGTTGATGATATCTTGGTTATCTTTAGGAGGACCCAACCCTAAGTGTTGCTTGATTTGAAGGATGACAAGAAGTGCATGTCATGCCTTTTGCATGCTTGATTCGTAGCTAAGAGATAGGGCATGCAGTTGGACACCTACAAGTGAACCTAGGGTCCTAGGCTTAAGAGGGGAAGTAGTGTACCTAATGCTCATGGTGAGAATTGAGTTTCTGGTTGAAGCGAGCATGGTACTTCTCATGAATAGAGGAAAAGGGAAGCCCCTTAAGTTAAGGTATGTTTGATGAACCCCTCACAACTAGGATAATGATAAGGGAGAGATATGATCTTGATCCAACATTGAGGAAAGAGGACAAGTATGACCTAGCATGGTACAGTAAGTGATCTGCTCGTGCCTTAATGGCTTGCTAGGGTTAAGTAGGCTCGGGTGGATGTAAACCCTGGACCTAAGAGCTTTTGTGACCTTAGAGATAGTTTTCCTCCCATCCTGGGAGTGGGACCCCTTTGGAAGGGTGTATAACAGTTTTGTTGGTTCAAGGTAACCTAAAGAGGTCTCATAGGATCTTAAGAAGCTAAGTGAAAGGTACATAGTAAGAGATTGAATCTACAAACCCATAGATATCCATCTCTATTGCATGTGAATGTGTTACCATGGAGGTAACCAGTATGGGGCTTGACCAAGGTAGGCAGGTTGCCATAATGCCTATGAATAGATGGGAGCCAGCCCATGAATGCAGAAAGAGAGATGGTGAAGACTTGGGTAAGGTTCTAAGTGAACATGTACTATGATGGAGAATCCTAAGTCTATCCTAGGGTCAGGTAGGGATAAGACCGATGAAAGTAGGAGTTTCCTAATTCCCCAGTTGCACATGACCATAGGGTCGGGAGGTAACAGCTATCATTGTCTGAGGGCCATGGGTTAGGAGATTGATCACCTTCATGAACTCATGGGACCCAAAGGCAGATGAGTAGGGCACTCTCTTGATGCATGAGGGAAGAGGGATGACCCCAAAAGAGCTGGTACCCTATAGACCTAGAGGATATGACCAAGGATATAAACCTTAGTAGGTTCAAGACTAGTTGGATATCATGATGGTTGTGATGAAGAGACATATGTGGCACGTTACAACTTAGATTTAAAGGTGTACTGGCAAGGTGGGATGTACCATCTCTACTCTTGGAACGGGAAGAACTCTGTATTTGGACTGCATGCAAATGCTTATTTCCTCTTGTTATGGGGGTGAGAGATAGTACATTATGCATGTCATACACCAAGGATAAGAGATGATGTAGGTTGGAACGGTGCCACGAGAAATGGGGATAGAGAAGATAATCTACCCTGGTAAAGTGAATGATACATGGATGGTTTGTAAACACTAAGAGGAATGAGGTAGTCCCCTTATGAGGATGTTTTTATCATGAGCTATGTGGAACTTACAAGTTATACCAGGTTGAGTTTGATCACCGTGATGATGAAATCAGAGAGTGTTCTTAACAAAGATAGACATAGAGTTTGAGGTGAGATGATAAGTGAAACACATGGAAGTGTATGTCTTCAAGGTTGCCTGATACCTACTGATGTGAAGTGGTAATGGATGCTCTGGTTGAGATACATCTGACTTGTTTAACTAGGAGCTAGAAGAGGTTGTTGGGCTAACCCTAAGTTTGGAAAGGAGGGGTGTTTGGATAACACTCAGATGTAACAAGATACGTTGAAAAGTTAAGGGTTGTTTGGTTAGCCAGTCTAGTCCTTAATACGATGAAAGGATGGTGGAAGAACCTCAAGTGCACCTCTTTGGAAAAGAAAGTGATGAAACCCCAATAAATTGGTTTAGGGTTTTTGAGGTATTGATCTTGAAGAATAATGACATACATGAGATCATGATCACCATATATCGTGGTACTACCAAGATAATGAATGACAATAGTACTTTGGATGCTTAAGATGAAGTTGCATGTGGGTTATGACCATGAAATCCAGGAGGTAAAGGACGAACCCCAGTAACCCAGTATATCGATATAGAGGACAAAAGAATCCCTGAGAGGGAATGAGAGCTCAACATTATGGATGTTGTGATAGGTCTTCCCTGGATCGAGGAAGGTCGAGATGCAATATGGGTTATGGTAGATCGCCTTACCTAGATGACATAAGAAAGAAAGAGTTCTGTTAAGGGACGGACCTAGTTGAACTACCCATAAGAGAGATGGTTCAACTACACCATGAAGTGAGTTTGATCTAAAGGTTCACTTCCATAAAGTGGAAGTAGGTACATGAAGAACTCAATGTTAGTATAGTTTATCACCCCTAACTATGGTTAGTATGATCCAGACTAAAGGGTCTGATGAGGGCATGTGTGCTCGTTCAGGGTGATATCTAGAGACAGTTCTTGTCCTATGTGACAATGACCACCATAGCCAGTATCGGGTTATAAAGAAGCTATGTAAGAGAGGTTGTGTCGGTCACCACTTCAGTAAGGTGATGTTGGTGAAAGGACCACATGATGGTTAGAAAAGAACCACAGTACGTGTAGATGAAGTCGCTTTGATCGTGTAATGGCTGAAAGGAGCCTAGAGATGACGAAAGTCATAAGCAGATGCAAAGTAGACTGACATGCAGTACACTGTGGGAGATTATGTGATATGAAAATCTGACCCCTCTAAGTTATAGCTAAGAGAGTTGAGTCCCCGATGCGTGGGTTCTTTTGATATGGTTTGGTGGAGAAGGTTAAGTTTGACCTTGCCCCTCAGGATAAAGTAATGTGTGATGAGTTCCATGTGTCCAATTTAGAGCACTATGTGAGGTACCTGACCATGTGCTGAACAGTGAACCTAGAGAGCCCCAAGGGAGGCTGAAATGGCTTGAGTCACCTGTGTAGTTTATAGACGCCAGGATGAAAGAACTCAGAGAAAATATGTGATGATAAAGGTTCTTTGGAAACGCCATGAGTACGGTAAAGCCACATAGGGGCCAATGATGGACATGAACAAGTCTTATCCTATTTTGTTTGTTTGCTTGATTGAATTTTGAGGACAAAATTCCTATAAGAGGGGAAGGATGTTACAACCCCAATTTTTGGGTTCATTGGTGAGAAATATAATTTCTCATATAAAAGATAATTGAACAAATAAAGATATGATTTGGTTCAAATAAATGGATTTCGTTTACAATAGCCTTGATGTTTGTGTTGTGGGATTTATTGGCTATTGGGCCCAATAACAAGGAAATAACAAAGAAAATTCAATTAGTGAATGAAGAATTGAATATTCGAGAAAAGAAATATGTAGAAACCTCTAGAAGGCAAATCCAAAGAGGATTTCGTGCCTATTGGGTTCCTTGGATACCAAGGAGACCAAGGTTGCAAAAAGAAGGTAATTAGAAAAGAATAGGGTGATTAAGTATTTCTTTATTAAGAAAGAAATTGAAAATGATGATAAAATGTGGAAATGAGTGGAAAGAGGCACAAATGAGTTTTCTTGGTGATAATTCGTATCCATGAGGTTTCTAATGATAAAAGGAATACCCATGAGGAAAATAAAAGGGAAATAAAGAGAAATCCTCAAAAAGAAATAATTTAATGAGAAATAAACAAGGTAATGTGAAATAATGCATATAGATGCATCTAGAAGGATAATAAGTATCCTTAAAAAGTAATTTCGAAATAATGGAGTATCTTGGGATCCAAGGAGTCCCAATAAAGAGGAAAGAAAGAGAAAATACTAAAAAGGCAAAATAAGAGGATGATGTGTTGCATTATTAATGAAATATGAGGTATTGTTAAAAGAAAGTAATTTTCATTAAAGGAAATGGAAATTCGTGCCTTTGGGATAGAAGGCAAGTGTAAAAGAGATTAATTAAGAGGTATTCCAAAATCCTAATAATTAAAGAAGAAGGATTATCAAAGGAAATTAAGAAAGAGAGAGAGAGAGTTGCTTCTCATCGAAGGAATAGGTTTCCCAAGGGGGAGAGGACTTGTTTCCTCTTAGAAGGGGCAACTTAGGGCGAGGATACCCTCCCCCATAAAAAGGGGTAGACCCCTTAGCCTCGAGTCCAGAGAATCACATGTTTCTTCCTTTTCTTCTTCTTCCTCGTTTTGTCCATAAACCCTAACCGAGCAGCGTGGCACGACCAGGACACAATGAGGAGCAACGATGAGTGCAATAGTAGCCGACTGAACCACGGTATCGAGGATCCACATAACCATCGAAGCCATACACTGGAGTGGAGACAACAGCAGCCGCCAGGCTGTAGTGACGGCTGCAAATGTGTGGCCGAAGAGTGGGGAACAAGACCACTTTGGCCAAGAAAGAGGGATGCTTCAGGTGCGCCAGAACATGGCGGAGGTAGGGCGCCAACTTGCAGTGGGTTTCGAGTCCTGGCTTGGGAGGGAGAGCCGTGCCAAGGGCCGCTCTCGGCGGCTGCTGCTGCTGACCCGAGGTTGAAGACAACCTAACAATCAATGGACCAAAGTACCCCTCCGGGAAACAAAGGGCGGGAAACATAAGCAAGGGCAGGACGGTCTTTTCGAAATGTTTTCAACTAACCAACGTTGCATGGGAACAAGGCGACGTGGCGCCTCCCCATTGGCCCAAGTGAGGTAATTCTTCCAAAAATCATAACTCCTAATTGGTAGCTCGGATTTAGATAAGTTATATATGAATTTTGATCAGGAGAACACAAGGAATTCATTAAAAATAGGTTTATAGTCTGAATATGATCATAGTTCGAAAAGTAGTGTAAATTATCATCTTTAATAAATTTAAGATTAAGAAACCCTATTTTGAAATGATTAATGTGTTTAATAGGGTTTAATGGATCTTTTAGTTAATGTTAACCTGTTAAATGTAAAAAGGTACATTATGTTCAAAAAGGAATAACTTTGCACATGATTAGTCTAATTTAGAGTTTATGTGCTTAAATATGCATGAAATTTGAAAAAGGCATAAAGTTATTATCTTTAATGATTTAATTAAGGAAAAACCCTTAGTTTTGATGATAGATGATGTTATTTGGATAATTCATGCTGATATTAACCTATTATTAAAAGTGAAAATAGGATTTAAAAAGATGATCTTTTTATATAGTTGGTCTCATTTAGGGTTCTATGTACATGAATATGCCTTAATGGGATTAGAAACCCTAATTTATGTTGATATGAATTCTAATGGTTTTAATTGTACAAATCGAAGAATAAAATAGAGATATGATGATTTGAAGATAAATTGAGTACCAAAGATCTTTAATGTGAATTATTTGGATAATTGGTGTTTCCTAGTGTATAAAAGTGGAAATAGTGATAAATAAGGTTCATGTATGTGAGTTGAACTATAATGAAATATGATTTGTCAATTTGAAAGAAACCAAAGATGATAATTAGCCTTAATGTTTTGGATATGACCTAAAAGGATAAATAAAATAGTTTTAGTGTAAAAGAAACATATTAGACTTAATTGACATTCAATTGTGCCTATGATGTAGAAATGAAAGTTTGTAAACTAAAAGAGCATTAAAAGTGATAAATGCATAATGAAGACTAAAACCCTAATAAAACCCTAAAGTTGGCCTAGAAATCATAAGGTGGAATCCAAGTTGATCTTGAGGATGTTTTGAATAAAACAATGACACTTGAATGTTATGCATTATTTTCAGGATATTGTTGATTGCTTGTTAATTGTGTTGAATGTTAATGCATGGACATCAAGTTACTATGGATCAAGTATGTGGTTACGATTATGAATAACCGCTATAGTTTCCCGATGGATTCCCGAATGTTTAATCTTATTGAATGCAACTAAACTATTGAATGTTTATTTATTTCATGCAACTATAAAGTGACTATGATTATCACTATAAATGTGCATATATAACTGGCTAGATCCGGGTCCACCTCTGTTACTTTAAAAAGGCTAAAAAAGGGGTAATCCTAGAGCAAGGTCTAGGTTACCATGAGTTAGAAACTGGGCTACCTACGTGTAGTGCCATGAGACTCTTTAGCCTGCCATGAGTTAAGGAATGGGCTACTTACGAGTAGTGTCATGTGACTCAACCCTAGAAATTGGTTCACTTATAGGTGGGACCATGAGGGGTTTAATGGGGACAACACAGAGGATAGGGTACTCTTGGATCGTGGAGTTATATCTAAAATGTAATCTTGGTTGTTAAATGATTAATTGAATGATTACATCGTTATCATAGTTGCATGTTTATTGTTTCCCCCACATACCAACTTCGGATGACCGACGTTTCGTTTGTCGGCGTTTTAGGTACAATGAAAAGAACAAACAGTAAAGTGGCACATGTGATACTAAATGAGAATTAAAGTGCAAAGGAGGATTAGATAGATTAGTATCGGTGTGGATAGAAGATTAGAGATCCAAGTTTTCAAAATGTATGCAAAAATTTATTTTCTTACAACTCTCAGTATAGTATGTTAAAATTTGATAATTATTCTTGGTTAATTGTCGAACCTTTGATCCGGAAGTCATGGGTGCGGCTTCGACCTCTCGGTCTCCCTTAATTGGGGGTTATCGGGAGGTGGGGTCGTAACATCTACCACAAGAATGGGTAATAGAGGCATCATGTCTCTCTTAGAGATAATGCCCACCTTTTGGCACTTCAAACAACACTTGCAAAATTCATGTGAGTCTTTAAAAAAGGAGGGCCAATAGAATCCACTTTGGAGAACATTGGCAGTCGTATGTTTTCCACCAAAATGGCCTCCACAAACTCCAGAATAGCACATGGATAGATTTCTTGCTGCTCCATCTTCATAACACATCTCCTAATAAGTTGGTTGGGATAATACTTGAATAGGTGAGGACCATCCCAAACATAATTTTTTTCCATAGCAAACAACCGTTTGCTTTCATCCCTCATCCAAGTGCTTGGTATCCTTCCATTAGTTAAGAAGTTAGCTATGTGTTTATACCATGGCATGTGAGTGGATGAGAGTAGGAATAGCTTCTCATGTGGCATTGTCTCTTTGATTCTGCTTGTGTCATCAAAAGGTACTTCAATTCGGGAGAGATGGTCGGTGGCATAATTTTATACTCCCTTCTTTCTACAATCTCAATATCAAAATCTTGAAGCAACAATATCCAACAGATCAACCTTGGCTTAGAGTCTTTCTTTGCCATTAGATATTTCAAAGCAGCATGGTCTGTGTATATAATCACCTTGTTTTGCAGAAGATATGATCTAAACTTGTCAAGAGCAAAGATAACCACAAGTAACTCTTTCTCGGTAGTCGTGTAGTTTCTTTGGGCTTCATCTAGAGTCTTCCTGACATAGTAGATGGCATGTGGAATCTGGCCAACACTTTGTCCCAACACAACCCCCACTGCCATGTCAGATGCATCAGTAATGATCTCAAATGGCAAACAAAAGTCTGGGGGCTGCATTATAGGAGCAGAAACTAGCTTTTCCTTCAAGTGGTTGAAGGCTTCAACACACTTATCATCAAAATGAAATTCAACATCTTTCTCCAGCAAGTAGCAGAGAGGTCTCAAGATCTTGTTAAAATCTTTGATGAAGGGGTGATAGAAGCCATCATTGTTGGTATGTATGCCCTGAGAGCCAATCATGGGATGATTGGTGGGATACATCAAGATTGATTTGATAAACATCAAAGGAAAGCTTCCAATTCTTTCTGGTTCAGTCATATGAGATAGTGATAGAACAAATTGAATGTCTAGAGAATGACAATACTCAATGACGTATGCTTTCAGGTTAAGGACCTGAACGATGAGATCATACTGATGCTAAGAGTTTGTACATTCTTGTTATGTCCCTAGTCGGGTGTCATTGTTGAAGGTAGATAGACAGCAATGACACACAAGACTAGATTGTGGTGTTGGTTGATGACAGAATCTCATTAGTCATGATATATAGATATCAAACCAAACACATAGGTACTAGTTAGAGAACAAGTGTACCGGACAGACCCACCGTGAGTTTGACACATTGAACCATGAGGGAGGATACCACCTAAAAAAAATTGCTACGCTAGAGGAAAACACAATTTGTCTTGTAATGACATTTAACTAAAATGAAGATCAAGGCTGAAGACTTGGAGCTAGAGTGGGTAAGCCCTTGGAAAAGGCACAAGACTCAAGCTCAAGTGGGTAAGTCCTTGGTGGAAGCTTCTCCGAGTGAAGGTGAAGTCAAAAGTTGAAGATCCAAGAAGAGTGGGTAATTCCTGCAAAGCTGAAGACTTGTGCTAGAGTGGGTAAGTCCTTGGAGAAGGCCAAAGACTTTTGCAAAGTGGGTAAGTCCTTGGTAAGGTTGAAGACTCTTTGTCTTGGATAGGTAAGTCTTTTGTTTGGCCATGCATTGTATGTCTTATGAATGAATATAAGAGTGCAATAGTTTGGAAGTCCTAGAGGTTGACCTCTCTAGGCAAGTGGACTGACACACTTCTAGTTTGAAGTGTGGAACCACTCTAAATAGCTTGTCTAATTGGTGAATGTTCAATCTCTCTCATCCTTGCTATGCATGTTTTAGTTGCACTCAAATTACTTATTCAGTAACCTTATCTTGTCACATATCTTGAAGGTTTAATGAATTTTGTTTAAGTGCTTTCAGCTCTATTCACCCCCCTCTAGAGCATCTAATCACCCATCTAGGATCCAACAATTGGTATCAGAGTGGGTCTTCTCCAAGCATACTTCCACAAGTAGGAGAATATGGGTGATTATGAAGATGGGAAACCTTCAAAGAGAGCAATAGAAGGAAACAAGAGAGAAAAGGGATCACGAAGGCTCCATCAACAAATGAAAGCACTAGTGGAAGATCTAGTGAATGTGAAGATGGAAGATGTCATTGCGCCCTCATGACAAGCTCAATTGAATATTTAAATGAGGTAAATTCAAGTGTTGAGATTCAAACAAATGCTTATATTAGTCAACTAAATGCTCTTAAATTTGTGAATTCTAGCTTGCTTGATAAGATTAAGTTTTAGAATCTCAACCTTCTATGACTATTTCATATATAGAGATTGCTTCTCTCTCTTTTATTTCTTATGCTCTTAAATGCGCTTATTGGAGTCAAGAGCTTACTTTGCAAGGAATAGAATGTGTAGATAAAGTTTATCCTTCAAAGATTACTTGTCTTGTATATGACCTTGCTTCCTTGCATAGTAGTGTAATTGCTCTTGACCCTCATACTATCTTTCTTATAGAGAGAAAGTTTTTGATGCTCTATCTTGTGATAAAGATTCTTATATGACTAAAGATGTTTTCTTAGAAATCTATCTTGTGCATGCTAGAGATGATATGAATCTATTGTGTTTTACCTTTACTTCTCTTATGCATGACAATCATTGTTTGAGATATTCTTTGCAAAGATTCGTTGGTGATAAAAAGAATCTTAATCAAATCCTAGACCATACTACCAAACAAATGGGTAGAGATGGCATTGGACTTGACTGTATCCAAATGAACAACAAAGACAAAGGACCTTCAATTTTCAATGAAGAATCCTCCAGTTCCAAGGCTACGGGCACTTGTAATTATTGCAATGATTTTGGTCATTATTCTACTTGTTGTCCTTTTAGGAAAGCACCCAAGAGCAATAGGACTTGGGTTGCTAAACTAACCCCTCTGGACCCAAAAACATGATTAGGGACCATTTCATCTTTCTTCTTGTAGGTACTTGCAAATGGATTGACTTGAAATATTGAATTGCAAATGGACTTGTCAATCCACATAAAAGAAGAAAGGTGAGACGTGTAGAGGGTGACAACAAGTGGAAAAAGCAATGGTAAGCACAAAGGTAAAGGTTTTATGGCTTATAACCATTTCAAACTTGTTTTTGTCAAGTTAGTGTGCACTATACATTTGGTTTTCAAGTCAAAAGTGGTATTTTGTGTTTCTCTTCACACTCTTGCTCAAAAACTATTTCTAATGCTTCTATAGTGCATTACTAACTTGCTTAGACATGTTTGGATATGGTTTGTATATTTAGCATGCCTTTGAATATTTTTTTATGAAATATATGTGCTTTTTGACAACTGGTCTGTCGGTCGAGTTTGTCCTGTTTGAAACTCGACTGATAGGCACCAATGGGTGTTGCCAACAGTTGTCATCGGTCGAGTTGTCAATGCACAGAACTCGACCGATAACACTGTGCACAGAATATAAATTTGGCTTATTGAGTGAGAATTTCCCTCTCGACTAGATTTTCTCAACCAATATCCTTATTCTTTGGCACTCCTTTGGTACCTTTATATATGCATATTTCCATGTTCTAAATTTCCTATCTTGCTTAAAACTCTAACTCTCTAATTGCTCTAAATTGGTATATAAATATCTTGCAATTACTTTCTTTGAGTTGTTTTGCAGGTTTTTGATGATGATCTCTTTGGATCTCTTGGTTATGTTTTAAATTGCTTCCGTTGTTCTCTAACTTTCTACATCTATCTAGGTGTATATCTTGTTTCGATACAACCTTGAGGTTCTTAGTGGTAATCATCTTATGGTAAGGATGCATATCTAGTGAGTTATATCCTTTCATGCTTCTAAAATTGCATATCTCTTTGTTTGGATATATCTCTACATCTACTCATAGATTGCTTTATCTTGTGTATCTTTTGGTATCTCTTGCTATGATCTAGATCCTACTAGTAGTCATAACTTGTGATATCATCTACTAGTAGTTCACATACATGTAGTTATAACCGTGTTTATATTTGGCATCTTTGCTCATCTATATGCTATGCTTCCATCTTGTCTCATACATGCTCAAGATTGTTCCTTGAATTGCAGATCTACTATCTTGAGTTGCTTGCATAACATTGTGATGTAGGGTACATAGATCTACATTGTATGTAGAAATTGGAGTATTTTTGGATTTTATGCAGATTTTGCTCCAGTTTCAGTTTTTGGTGCAAGACTAGTGTTTTTTATGCACAAACAACCTTTTGAGCAGGACTCATTGCCTCGCGATGAGCTCTCATGGTTTTTGGTCAAATTCCGTCATCTTGAGGGTCAAAATTGCAATTTATTGTTTTTCTATAGCACTTTATCTTGCATTTTGGGTGGTTCAAGTATATACTTTAACTTGCTTTTCTTTCTATGCTTGGACAAGCCCCTATCTGTGCTCCTCTACTCTCCTTATTTATATTTGTGTTATCTCCTTTCTCTTTAACAAGCGATGTTTCTTATTTCTTCATAACCCCACTTTTTGAAATCACAAAGGGGGAGAAAGGTATGTCTTCTTTTGAAAGAGGAAGAAGGTATGTCTTACATGAAGAGGAGAAGAATGTTCATGTAAAGAGAGAAGGTAAAGGGGAGAATACATGTATGTGTAGAACATGTATGAGTAGAAGACATAGTTTCTATAAATGTTATGAAAGCTAACCATGCAGGAGAAATAGCATCAATTGAGGGGGAGTATGAAAACTCCATGCGCATCCATTGAGGGGGAGCATATGAACTCATTTCCATTAAAACCCCTAGGTTTCTCCAAAGGTATGAATTTACTGAGATGCTTTCAATACATTTATGGAATGGTTTGTCATCTTCAAAAAGGGGGAGAATGTTGACTCAAGGTCAATTAGGTCAATGTTGACTCACGTCTAAATTGACTAAACCTGTGTTTTGATGATGACTAACCATTCCACATATTGGTGTCTAATGTCTCTACTTGAGTGATTTTAGATTAAGTATAGACACACTCCAAATGCCCCAACTTGCACATATCAAATTGGAGAAAAGACAAGTCAAAGTCATACAAGTGCACGTTTTTGTAATATGATGTATATCCATTAGAAACATGTTGTAAATCACTTGTAATGATTGTATGACTTGTAATTAAGCTTAGAAAAATATCAGGAGCACTTAGATCGAATATTAGAGCACACTAGATGCAACTTTGAAAATTGATTACAGGCACTTTGCCGGAAGAGTTTCCCAGCCTGAAAACTCGACCGATCATCCTTGATCAATTTTTTGGAGATTGCATCGGTCGAGTTGTGTTTTCACAGAACTCGACCGATGGAGTAATTGACCAAATCGATTTTCATTGGTCGGTCGAGTTTCCTCAGGACAAACTCGACCGATGGTCTGAATATCGGCTTTGTTTTTTACTCTATCAGTTGAGTTACCTTAATAGAAAGTCGACCGATTGCACTGCACGAAAAAGTGCAGAAAAGTGTTTCTAGCCGTTGTGGAGTTGCAACAAGTGGAAATAGATCTGTTGCAAGCCAAAAAATGGCTAGTTTTCGTTCACAAGTGTTCCCAAAGGGTAAGAGGCATCCCCAGCTATAAATAGTACCCCTTGGGCTTCATTCCAAGGTTGAGCATTCATTGCAAACTCTATGTGAGGTTCCTATTCTATAGTTGAGTGCTTCCTACAGCCTCCTCTCTCTCTAAGATTAATCACTTGCTACATCCATTAGAGTGAGTAAAAAATCTGTAAGAGAGCTAGTCCTACATGTATATCTTGTGAGGCTCTCACTTCCACCACCTCCCTTTCTATGTTTTCAATCATGAAGATGAAGGTTCTCTCTCTTGTCCAAGAGAGGTGAAGAAGAACAAGGGAAGGAGTCCCTTGGTGAAGATCAAGGCTGAAGACTTGGAGCTAGAGTGGGTAAGCCCTTGGAGAAGGAAGAAGACTCAAGATCAAGTGGGTAAGTCCTTGGTGGAAGCTTCTCCGAGTGAAGGTGAAGTCAAAAGCTGAATATCCAAGAAGAGTGGGTAATTCCTGCAAGGCTGAAGACTTGTTCTAGAGTGGGTAAGTCCTTGGAGAAGGCTGAAGACTCTTGCAAAGTGGGTAAGTCCTTGGTACGGTTGAAGAATCTTTGTCTTGGATAGGTAAGTCTTTTGTTTGGTCATGCATTGTATGTCTTATGAATGAATATAAGAGTGCAATAGTTTGGAAGTCCTAGAGGTTGACCTCTCTAGGCAAGTGGACTGACACACTTCTAGTTTGAAGTGTGGAACCACTCTAAATAGCTTGTCTAATTGGTGCATGTTCAATCTCTCTCATCCTTGCTATGCATGTTTTAGTTGCACTCAAATTACCTATTTAGTAACCTTATCTTGTCATATATACTGAAGGTTTAATGAATTTTGTTTAAGTGCTTTCAGCTCTATTCACCCCCCCCCCTCTAGAGCATCTAATCACCCATCTAGGATCCAACAATTGGTATCAGAGTGGATCTTCTCTAAGCATACTTCCACAAGTAGGAGAATATGGGTGATTATGAAGATGGGAAACCTTCAAAGAGAGCAATAGAAGGAAATAAGAGAGAAAAAGGGATCAAAAAGGCTCAATCAACAAATGAAAGCACTAGTGGAAGATCTAGTGAATGTGAAGATGGAAGATGCCATTTCACCCTCATGACAAGCTCAATTGAAGATTTAAATGAGGTAAATTCAAGTGTTGAGATTCAAACAAATGCTTATATTAGTCAACGAAATGCTCTTAAATTTGCAAATTCTAGCTTGCTTGATAAGATTAAGTTTTTAGAATCTCAACCTTCTATGACTATTTCATATATAGAGCTTGCTTCTCTCTCTATTATTTCTTATGCTCTTAAATGTGCTTATTGGAGTCAAGAGCTTACTTTGCAAGGAATAGAATGTGTAGATAAAGTTTATCCTTCAAAGATTACTTGTCTTGTATATGAACTTGCTTCCTTGCATAGTAGTGTAATTGCTCTTGACCCTCATACTATCTTCTCTTATAGAGAGAATGTTTTTGATGCTATATCTTGTGATAAAGATTCTTATATGACTAAAGATGTTTGCTTAGAAATCTATCTTGTGCATGCTAGAGATGATATGAATCTATTGTGTTTTACCTTTACTTCTCTTATGCATGACAATCATAGTTTGAGATCTTCTTTGCAAAGATTCTTTGGTGATAAAAAGAATCTTAATCAAATCCTAGACCATACTACCAAACAAATGGGTAGAGATGGCATTGGACTTGACTGTAGCCAAAGGAACAACAAAGACAAAGGACCTTCAATTTTCAATGAAGAATCCTCCAGTTCCAAGGCTACGGGCACTTGTAATTATTGCAATGATTTTGGTCATTATTCTACTTGTTGTCCTTTTAGGAAAGAACCCAAGAGAAATAGGACTTGGGTTGCTAAACTAACCCCTCTGGACCCAAAAACATGATTGGGGACCATTTCATCTTTCTTCTTGTAGGTACTTGCAAATGGATTGACTTGAGCTATTGAATTGCAAATTGACTTGTCAATCCACATAAAAGAATAAAGGTGAGATGTGTAGAGGGTGACAACAAGTGGAAAAAACAATGGTAAGCACAAAGGTAAAGGTTTTATTGCTTATAACCATTTCAAACTTGTTTTTGTCAAGTTAGTGTGCACTATACATTTGGTTTTTGAGTCAAAAGTGGTATTTTGTGTTTCTCTTCACACTCTTGCTCAAAAACTGTTTCTAATGCTTCTATAGTGAATTACTAACTTGCTTAGACATGTTTGAAAACTAGCCGTTTTGTGGCTTGCAACAGATCTATTTCCCCTTGTTGCAACTCCACAATGGCTAGAAGCACTTTTCTACACTTTTCCGTACAGTGCAATCGGTCGAGTTTCTATAAAGGTAAATCGACCGATAGAGTAAAAGACAAAGCCGATATTCAGACCATCGGTCGAGTTTGTCCTGAGGAAACTCGACCAACCAATGAAAATCGATTTGGTCAATTACTCCATCGGTCGAGTTCTGTGAAAACACAAATCGACCGATGCAATCTCCAGAAAATTGATCAAGGCTGATCGGTCGAGTTTTCAGGCTGGGAAACTCGACCGACAAAGTTCCTGTAATCAATTTTCAAAGTTGCATCTAAATTGCTCTAATATTCTATCTAAGTGCTCCTGATATTTTTCTAAGCTAAATTACAAGTCATACAATCATTACAAGTGATTTACAACATGTTTCTAATGGATATACATCATATTACAAAAACTTACACTTGTATGACTTTGACTTGCCTTTTCTCCAATTTGATATGCGCAAGTTGGGGCATTTGGAGTGTGTCTATACCTAATCTGAAATCACTCAAGTAGAGACATTAGACACCAATATGTAGAATGGTTAGTCATCATCAAAACACGGGTTTAGTCAATTTAGACATGAGTCAGCATTGACCTAATTGACCTTGAGTCAACATTCTCCCCCTTTTTGAAGATGACAAACCATTCCATAAATGTATTGAAAGCATCTAAGTAAATTCATACCTTTAGAGAAACCTAGAGGTTTCAATGGAATTGAGTTCATATGCTCTCCATCAATTGATGCGCATGGAGTTTTCATACTCCCCCTCAATTGATGCTATTTCTCCTGCATGGTTAGCTTTCATAACATTTATAGAAACTATGTCTTCTACTCATATATGTTCTACACATATATGTCTTCTCCCCTTTACCTTCTCTCTTTACATGAACATGTTTCTCCTCTTCATGTAAGACATACCTTCTTCCTCTTTTAAAAGAAGACATAGCTTTCACCCCCTTTGTGATTTCAAAAAGTGGGGTTATGAAGAAATAAGAAACATCGCTTGTTAAAGAGAAAGGAGATAACACAAATATAAATAAGGAGAGTGGAAGAGCACAGATAGGGGCTTGTCCAAGCATAGAAAGAAAAGCAAGTTAAAGCATATACTTGAACCACCCAAAATGCAAGATAAAGTGGTGTAGAAAAACAATAAATTGTAATTTTGACCCTCAAGATGACGGAATTTGACCAAAAACCATCAGAGCTCATCGCGAGGCAATGAGTCCTTCTCAGAAGGTTGTTTCTGTATAAAAAACACTAGTCTTGCACCAAAAACTGAAACTGGAGCAAAATCTGCATAAAATCCAAAAATACTCCAATTTCTACATACAACGTAGATCTATGTACCCTGTATCACAATGTTATGCAAGCAACTCAAGATATTAGATCTTCAATTCAAGGAACAATCTTGAGCATGTATGAGACAAGATGCAAGCATAGCATATAGATGAGCAAAGATGCCAAATATAAACACGGTTAGAACTACATGTATGTGAACTACTAGTAGATGATATCACAAGTTATGACTACTAGTAGGATCTAGCTCATAGCAAGAGATACCAAAAGATACACAAGATAAAGCAAGCTATGAGTAGATGTAGAAATATATCCAAACAAAGAGATATGCAATTTTAGAAGTATGAAAGGATATAACTCACTAGATATGCATCCTTACCATAAGATGATTACCACTAAGAACCTCAAGGTTGTATCGAAACAAGATATACACCTAGATAGATGTAGCAAGTTAGATCACAACGGAAGCAATTTAAGACACAACCAAGAGATCCAAAGAGATCATCATCAAAAACCTACAAAACAACTCAAAGAAAATAATTGCAAGATATAGATATACCAATTTAGAGCAATTTGAGAGATAGAGTTGTAAGCAAGATAGGCAATTTAGAACATGGAAATATGCATATATAAAGGTACCAAAGGAGTGCCAAAGAATAAGGCTATTGGTTGAGAAAATCTAGTTGAGAGGGAAATTCTCACTCAATAAGCCAAATTTATATTCTGTGCACAGTGTTATCGGTTGAGTTCTGTGCATTGACAACTTGACCGATGATAGCTGTTGGCAACACCCATTGGTGCCTATCAGTCAAGTTTCAAACAGGACAAACTTGACCGGCAGACCAGCTGTCAAAAAGCACATATATTTCATAAAAACATATTCAAAGGCATGCTAAATATACAAAGTGTTCCCAAAGGGTAAGAGGCATCCCCAGCTATAAATAGGACCCCTTTGGCTTCATTCTAAGGTTGAGCATTCATTGCAAACTCTATGTGAGGTTCCTATTCTATAGCTGAGTGCTTCCTACAACCTCCTCTCTCTCTAAGCTTAATCACTTGCTACATCCATTAGAGTGTGTAGGAAATCTGTAAGAGAGCTAGTCCTGCATGTATATCTTGTGAGGCTCTCACTTCCACTACCTCCCTTTCTATCTTTTCAATCATGAAGATGAAGGTTCTCTCTCTTGTCCAAGAGTGGTGAAGAAGAACAAGGGAAGGAGTCCCTTGGTGAAGATCAAGGCTGAAGACTTGGAGCTAGAGTGGGTAAGCCCTTGGAGAAGGCATAAGACTCAAGCTCAAGTGGGTAAGTCCTTGGTGGAAGCTTCTCCGAGTGAAGGTGAAGTCAAAAGCTGAAGCTCCAAGAAGAGTGGGTAGTTCCTACAAGGCTGAAGACTAGTGCTAGAGTGGGTAAGTCCTTGGAGAAGGCCAAAGACTCTTGCAAAGTGGGTAAGTTGGTAAGGTCGAATACTCTTTGTCTTGGATAGGTAAGTCTTTTGTTTGGTAATGCAGTGTATGTCTTATGAATGAATATAAGAGTGTAATAGTTTGGAAGTCCTAGAGGTTGACCTCTCTAGGCAAGTGGACTGACACACTTCTAGTTTGAAGTGTGGAACCACTCTAAATAGCTTGTCTAATTGGTGCATGTTCAATCTCTCTCATCCTTGCTATGCATGTTTTAGTTGCACTCAAATTACCTATTCAGTAGCCTTATCTTGTCATATATCTTGAAGGTTTAATGAATTTTGTTTAAGTGCTTTCAGCTCTATTCACCCCCCCCCCTCTAGAGCATCTAATCACCCATCTAGGATCCAACAATTGGTATCAGAGCGGGTCTTCTCCAAGCATACTTCCACAAGTAGGAGAATATGGGTGATTATGAAGATGGGAAACCTTCAAAGAGAGCAATAGAAGGAAACAAGAGAGAAAAAGGGATCACAAAGGCTCCATCAACAAATGAAAGCACTAGTGGAAGATCTAGTGAATGTGAAGATGGAAGATGCCATTGCGCCCTCATGACAAGATCAATTGAAGATTTAAATGAGGTAAATTCAAGTGTTGAGATTCAAACAAATGCTTATATTAGTCAACTAAATGCTCTTAAATTTGCGAATTCTAGCTTGCTTGATAAGATTAAGTTTTTAGAATCTCAACCTTCTATGACTATTTCATATATAGAGCTTGCTTCTCTCTATATTATTTCTTATGCTCTTAAATATGCTTATTGGAGTCAAGAGCTTACTTTGCAAGGAATAGAATGTGTAGATAAAGTTTGTCCTTCAAAATTTACTTGTCTTGTATATGAACTTGCTTCCTTGCATAGTAGTATAATTTCTCTTGACCCTCATACTATCTTTTCTTATAGAGAGAAAGTTTTTGATGCTCTATCTTGTGATAAAGATTCTTATATGACTAAATATGTTTGCTTAGAAATCTATCTTGTGCATGCTAGAGATGATATGAATCTATTGTGTTTCACCATTACTTCTCTTAGGCATGACAATCATAGTTTGAGATCTTCTTTGCAAAGATTCTTTGGTGATAAAAAGAATCTTAATCAAATCCTAGACCATACTACCAAACAAATGGGTGGAGATGGCATTGGACTTGACTGTAGCCAAAGGAACAACAAAGACAAAGGATTTTCAATTTTCAATGAAGAGTCCTCTAGTTCCAAGGCTACGGGAACTTGTAATTATTGCAATGATTTTAGTCATTATTCTACTTGTTGTCCTTTTAAGAAAGCACCCAAGAGCAATAGGACTTGGGCTGCTAAACTAACCCATCCGGACCCAAAAACATGATTGGGGATCATTTCATCTTTCTTCTTGTAGGTACATAGAAATGGATTGACTTGAGCTATTGAATTGCAAATTGACTTGTCAATCGACATAAAAGAAGAAAGGTGAGATGTGTAGAGGGTGACAACAAGTGGAAAAAGCAATGGTAAGCACAAAGGTAAAGGTTTTATTGCTTATAACCATTTCAAACTTATTTTTGTCAAGTTAGTGTGCACTATACATTTAGTTTTTGAGTCAAAAGTGGTATTTTGTGTTTCTCTTCACACTCATACTCAAAAACTATTTCTAATGCTTCTATAGTGCATTACTAACTTGCTTATACATGTTTGAATATGGTTTGTATATTTAGCATGCCTTTGAATATGTTTTTATGAAATATATGTGATTTTTTGATAGCTGGTCTGTCGGTCGAGTTTGTCCTGTTTGAAACTCAACCGATAGGCACCAATGGGTGTTGCCAACAGATGTCATCGGTCGAGTTGTCAATGCACAGAACTTGACCGATAACACTATGCACAGAATATAAATTTGGCTTATTGAGTGAAAATTTCCCTCTCAACTAGATTTTCTCAACCAATAGCCTTATTCTTTGGCAATCCTTTGGTACCTTTATATATGCATATTTCCATGTTCTAAATTTCCTATCTTGCTTACAACTCTATCTCTCTAATTGCTCTAATTTGGTATATCTATATCTTACAATTACTTTCTTTGAGTTGTTTTGCAGGTTTTTGATGATGATCTCTTTGGATCTCTTGGTTGTGTCTTAAATTGTTTCCGTTGTGCTCTAACTTGCTACATCTATCTAGGTGTATATCTTGTTTTGATACAACCTTGAGGTTCTTAGTGGTAATCATCTTATGGTAAGGATGTATATCTAGTGAGTTATATCCTTTCATGCTTCTAAAATTGCATATCTCTTTGTTTGGATATATCTCTACATCTACTCATAGATTGCTTTATCTTGTGTATCTTTTGGTATCTCTTGCTATGATCTAGATCCTACTAGTAGTCATAACTTGTGATATCATCTACTAGTAGTTCACATACATGTAGTTCTAACCGTGTTTATATTTGGCATCTTTGCTCATCTATATGCTATGCTTGCATCTTGTCTCATACATGCTCAAGATTGTTCCTTGAATTGCAGATCTACTATCTTGAGTTGCTTGCATAACATTGTGATGCAGGGTACATAGATCTACATTGTATGTAGAAATTGGAGTATTTTTGGATTTTATGCAGATTTTGCTCCAGTTTCAGTTTTTGGTGCAAGACTAGTGTTTTTTATGCAGAAACAACCTTCTGAGCAGGACTCATTGTGTTGCAATGAGCTCTGATGGTTTTTGGTCAAATTCCATCATCTTGAGGGTCAAAATTGCAATTTATTGTTTTTCTGCAGCACTTTATCTTGCATTTTGGGTGGTTCAAGTTTATGCTTTAACTTATTTTTCTTTCTATGCTTGGACAAGCCCCTATCTGTGCTCTTCTACTCTCCTTATTTATATTTGTGTTATCTCCTTTCTCTTTAACAAACGATGTTTCTTATTTCTTCATAACCCCACTTTTTGAAATGACAAAGGGGGAGAAAGATATGTCTTCCTTTAAAAGAGGAAGAAGGTATGTCTTACATGAAGAGGAGAAGCATGTTCATGTAAAAAGAGAAGGTAAAGGGGAGAAGACATGTATGTGTAGAACATATATGAGTAGAAGACATAGTTTCTATAAATGTTATGAAAGCTAACCATGCAGGAGAAATAGCATCAATTGAGGGGGAACATATGAACTCAATTCCATTGAAACCCCTAGGTTTCTCCAAAGGTATGAATTTACTTAGATGCTTTCAATACATTTATGGAATGGTTTGTCATCTTCAAAAAGGGGGAGAATGTTGACTCAAGGTCAATTAGGTCAATGTTGACTCACGTCTAAATTGACTAAACCCGTGTTTTGATGATGACTACCCATTCCAGATATTGGTGTCTAATGTCTCTACTTGAGTGATTTCAGATTAGGTATAGACACACTCCAAATGCCCCAACTTGAGCATATCAAATTGGAGAAAAGACAAGTCAAATTCATACAAGTGCACATTTTTGTAATATGATGTATATCCATTAGAAACATGTTGTAAATCACTTGTAATGATTGTATGACTTGTAATTAAGCTTATAAAAATATCAAGAGCACTTAGATCGAATATTAGAGCACTTTAGATGCAACTTTGAAAATTGATTACAGGCACTTTTTCGGTCGAGTTTCCCAGCCTAAAAACTCGACCGATCATCCTTGATCAATTTTCTGGAGATTGCATCGGTTGAGTTGTGTTTTCACAGAACTCGACCGATGGAGTAATTGACCAAATCGATTTTTATTGGTCGGTCAAGTTTCCTCAGGACAAACTCGACCGATGGTCTGAATATCGACTTTGTCTTTTACTCTATCGGTCGAGTTACCTTTATAGAAACTCGACCGATTGCACTGTACGGAAAAGTGCAGAAAAGTGCTTCTAGCCGTTGTGGAGTTGCAACAATTGGAAATAGATCCGTTGCAAGCCACAAAACGGCTAGTTTTCGTTCAAAAGTGTTCCCAAAGGGTAAGAGGCATCCCCAGCTATAAATAGGACCCCTTGGGCTTCATTCCAAGGTTGAGAATTCATTGCAAACTCTATGTGAGGTTCCTATTCAATAGCTGAGTGCTTCCTACAGCCTCCTCTCTCTCTCTATGCTTAATCACTTGCTACATCCATTAGAGTGAGTAGGAAATCTATAAGAGAGCTAGTCCTACATGTATATCTTGTGAGGCTCTCACTTCCACCACCTCCCTTTCTATCTTTTCAATCATGAAGATGAATGTTCTCTCTCTTGTCCAAGAGAGGTGAAGAAGAACAAGGGAAGGAGTCCCTTGGTGAAGATCAAGGCTGAAGACTTGGAGCTAGAGTGGGTAAGCCCTTGGAGAAGGCACAAGACTCAAGCTCAAGTGGGTAAGTCCTTGGTGGAAGCTTCTCCGAGTGAAGGTGAAGTCAAAAGCTGAAGATCCAAGAAGAGTGGGTAATTCCTGCAAGGCTAAAGACTTGTGCTAGAGTGGGTAAGTCCTTGGAGAAGGCCAAAGACTTTTGCAAAGTGGGTAAGTCCTTAGTAAAGCTGAAGACTCTTTGTCTTGGATAGGTAAGTCTTTTGTTTGGTCATGCATTGTATGTCTTATGAATGAATATAAGAGTGCAATAGTTTGGAAGTCCTAGGGGTTGACCTCTCTAGGCAAGTGGACTGACACACTTCTAGTTTGAAGTGTGGAACCACTCTAAATAGCTTGTCTAATTGGTGAATGTTCAATCTCTCTCATCCTTGCTATGCATGTTTTAGTTGCACTCAAATTACCTATTCATTAACCTTATCTTGTCATATATCTTGAAGGTTTAATGAAATTTGTTTAAGTGCTTTCAACTCTATTCACCCCCCCCCTCTAGAGCATCTAATCACCCATCTAGGATCCAACAATTGGTATCAGAGTGGGTCTTCTCCAAGCATACTTCCACAAGTAGGAGAATATGGGTGATTATGAAGATGGGAAACCTTCAAAGAGAGCAATAGAAGGAAACAAGAGAGAAAAAGGGATCACGAAGGCTCCATCAACAAATGAAAGCACTAGTGGAAGATCTAGTGAATGTGAAGATGGAAGATGCCATTGCGCCCTCATGACAAGCTCAATTGAAGATTTAAATGAGGTAAATTCAAGTGTTGAGATTCAAACAAATGCTTATATTAGTCAACTAAATGCTCTTAAATTTGTGAATTCTAGCTTGCTTGATAAGATTAAGTTTTTAGAATCTCAACCTTCTATGACTATTTCATATATAGAGCTTGCTTCTCTCTCTATTGTTTCTTATGCTCTTAAATGTGCTTATTGGAGTCAAGAGCTTAATTTGCAAGGAATAGAATGTGTAGATAAAGTTTATCCTTCAAAGATTACTTGTCTTGTACATGAACTTGCTTCCTTGCATAGTAGTGTAATTGCTCTTGACCCTCATACTATCTTTTCTTATAGAGAGAAAGTTTTTGATGCTTTATCTTGTGATAAAGATTCTTATATGACTAAAGATGTTTCCTTAGAAATCTATCTTGTGCATGCTAGAGATGATTTGAATCTATTGTGTTTTACCTTTACTTCTCTTATGCATGACAATCATTGTTTGAGATCTTCTTTGCAAAGATTCGTTGGTGATAAAAAGAATCTTAATCAAATCCTAGACCATACTACCAAACAAATGGGTAGAGATGGCATTGGACTTGACTATAGCCAAAGGAACAACAAAGACAAAGGACCTTCAATTTTCAATGAAGAATCCTCCAGTTCCAAGGCTACGAGCACTTGTAATTATTGCAATGATTTTGGTCATTATTCTACTTGTTGTCCTTTTAGGAAAGCACCCAAGAGCAATAGGAATTGGGTTGCTAAACTAACCCCTCCGGACCCAAAAACATGATTGGGGACCATTTCATCTTTCTTCTTGTAGGTACTTGCAAATGGATTAACTTGAGCTATTGAATTGCAAATTGACTTGTCAATCCACATAAAAGAAGAAAGCTGAGATGTGTAGAGGGTGACAACAAGTGGAAAAAGCAATGGTAAGCACAAAGGTAAAGGTTTTATTGCTTATAACCATTACTTGTTGTCCTTTTAGGAAAGCACCCAAGAGAAATAGGAATTGGGTTGCTAAACTAACCCCTCCGGACCCAAAAACATGATTGGGGACCATTTCATCTTTCTTCTTGTAGGTACTTGCAAATGGATTAACTTGAGCTATTGAATTGCAAATTGACTTGTCAATCAACATAAAAGAAGAAAGCTGAGATGTGTAGAGGGTGACAACAAGTGGAAAACGCAATGGTAAGCACAAAGGTAAAGGTTTTATTGCTTATAACCATTTCAAACTTGTTTTTGTCAAGTTAGTGTGCACTATACATTTGGTTTTCGAGTCAAAAGTGGTATTTTGTGTTTCTCTTCACACTCTTGCTCAAAAACTATTTCTAATGCTTCTATAGTGCATTACTAACTTGCTTTGACATGTTTGGATATGGTTTGTATATTTAGCATGCCTTTGAATATGTTTTTATGAAATATATGTGCTTTTTGACAACTGGTCTGTCGGTCGAGTTTGTCCTGTTTGAAACTCGACCGATAGGCACCAATGGGTGTTGCCAACAGCTGTCATCGGTCGAGTTGTCAATGCACAGAACTCGACCGATAACACTGTGCACAGAATATAAATTTGGCTTATTGAGTGAGAATTTCCCTCTCAACTAGATTTTCTCAACCAATAGCCTTATTCTTTGGCACTCCTTTGGTACCTTTATATATGCATATTTCCATGTTCTAAATTTCCTATCTTGCTTAAAACTCTATCTCTCTAATTGCTCTAAATTAGTATATCTATATCTTACAATTACTTTCTTTGAGTTGTTTTGCAGGTTTTTGATGATGATCTCTTTGGATCTCTTGGTTATGTTTTAAATTGCTTCTATTGTTCTCTAACTTTCTACATCTATCTAGGTGTATATCTTGTTTCGATACAACCTTGAGGTTCTTAGTGGTAATCATCTTATGGTAAGGATGCATATCTAGTGAGTTATATCCTTTCATGCTTCTAAAATTGCATATCTCTTTGTTTGGATATATCTCTACATCTACTCATAGCTTGAGTTATCTTGTGTATCTTTTGGTATGTCTTGCTATGATCTAGATCCTACTAGTAGTCATAACTTGTGATATCATCTACTAGTAGTTCACATACATGTAGTTCTAAACGTGTTTATATTTGGCATCTTTGCTCATCTATATGCTATGCTTGCATCTTGTCTCATACATGCTCAAGATTGTTCCTTGAATTGCAGATCTACTATCTTGAGTTGCTTACATAACATTGTGATGCAGGGTACATAGATCTACATTGTATGTAGAAATTGGAGTATTTTTGGATTTTATGCAGATTTTGCTTCAGTTTTAGTTTTTGGTGCAAGACTAGTGTTTTTTATGCACAAACAACCTTTTGAGCAGGACTCATTGCCTCGCGATGAGCTCTCATGGTTTTTGGTCAAATTCCGTCTTCTTGAGGGTCAAAATTGCAATTTATTGTTTTTCTGCAGCACTTTATCTTGCATTTTGGGTGGTTCAAGTATATACTTTAACTTGCTTTTCTTTCTATGCTTGGACAAGCCCCTATCTGTGCTCTTCTACTCTCCTTATTTATATTTGTGTTTTCTCCTTTCTCTTTAACAAGCGATGTTTCTTATTTCTTCATAACCCCACTTTTTGAAATCACAAAGGGGGAGAAAGGTATGTCTTCTTTTAAAAGAGGAAGAAGGTATGTCTTACATGAAGAGGAGAAGAATGTTCATGTAAAGAGAGAAGGTAAAGGGGAGAATACATGTATGTGTAGAACATGTATGAGTAGAAGACATAGTTTCTATAAATGTTATGAAAGCTAACCATGCAGGAGAAATAGCATCAATTGAGGGGGAGTATGAAAACTCCATGTGCATCAATTGAGGGGGAACATATGAACTCAATTCCATTGAACCCCCTAGGTTTCTCCAAAGGTATGAATTTACTTAGATGCTTTCGATACATTTATGGAATGGTTTGTCATCTTCAAAAAGGGGGAGAATGTTGACTCAAGGTCAATTAGGTCAATGTTGAGTCACGTCTAAATTGACTAAACCCGTGTTTTGATGATGACTAACCATTACACATATTGGTGTCTAATGTCTCTACTTGAGTGATTTTAGATTAGGTATAGACACACTCCAAATGCCCCAACTTGCGCATATCAAATTGGAGAAAAGACAAGTCAAAGTCATACAAGAGCACATTTTTGTAATATGATGTATATCCATTAGAAACATGTTGTAAATAACTTGTAATGATTGTATAACTTGTAATTAAGCTTAGAAAAATATCAGGAGCACTTAGATCAAATATTAGAGAACTTTAGATGCAACTTTGAAAATTGATTACAGGCACTTTGTCGGAAGAGTTTCCCAGCCTGAAAACTCGACCGATCATCCTTGATCAATTTTCTAGAGATTGCATCGGTCGAGTTGTGTTTTCACAGAACTCGACCGATGGAGTAATTGACCAAATCGATTTTCATTGGTCGGTCGAGTTTCCTCAGGACAAACTCGACCGATGGTCTGAATATCGGCTTTGTCTTTTACTCTATCGGTCGAGTTACCTTTATAGAAACTCGACCGATTGCACTGTACGAAAAAGTGTAGAAAAGTGCTTCTAGCCGTTGTGGAGTTGCAACAAGTGGAAATAGATCCGTTGCAAGCCAAAAAATGGCTAGTTTTTGTTCACAAGTGTTCCCAAAGGGTAAGAGGCATCCCCAACTATAAATAGGACCCCTTGGGCTTCATTCCAAGGTTGAGCATTCATTGCAAACTCTATGTGAGGTTCCTATTCTATAGCTGAGTGCTTCCTACAGCCTCCTCTCTCTCTCTAAGCTTAATCACTTGCTACATCCATTAGAGTGAGTAGGAAATCTGTAAGAGAGCTAGTCCTACATGTGGGCTCTGATCTCCAAACCACGATATAAACACGATTTAAACGTAGCGGAAACGGTTCGATTAACAGCGGAAGACAAAAATCACAGAAAATTAAAACTTTTCGAGATAAGAGCTTGAATCCATAAAAACTTCTTTCATAAAAGGAGATAAACTATTTACATCTTTGATAATTACTTCTTGAGTAATTATATACAACATGATACAAAATCTCAAGAATCTCAGAATCAAAATCTCAGACCAAAAGACTCCAAGGACCTGAGAGTATAGAGAACAGATAGGACTGACTATCTAACTACACAACTCAGCAGTCTGAATCTCCACCTGAGATTTACTGCTGCTCCTGGTGCTGCTGCTGCTGATACTGTCCACTTGCAGACTGATTCCTTCATCCTCGACGACCACCTAAAAAGGTTTAAATCTACGGGGTAAGACAATTGTAAATAATTGTCCCAGCGAGAGTTATAACTCTTCGCCAGAAGCTTTATTATAACAATTCAAGAACAACATAGGCAATAAAAGCTTTAAGGTAATCAACAGCAGATTGTTATCAATTAGAACAACAACATTTAAGGAATATGAAGAACATGTATACTAAGTAATGTATCTTCAATCAATGTATCTCGTGGATCAACCTAAGCAGATATGCTACACGGTTAATTATGTTTTACAAACATCATTATGCCCTGCGGAGATGAGGTATACCACTCATACTCCAACCGATCACTATTAAGTCGCATCGGTATCATACATAGGTCATCAAAAGAGCCGGATTCTTATGACCTCATCTTCCTCAGTCAGTGTGAGGATCAACATGCAGGACATCTAATGTCTCTACTACTATAGCTTACCAGGGTATTCTGGTACTTCGCTATTAGAGTCACAGTGGCATTCTGTACTCTCTTTGCCATCGAAAGATTTCTTGTTTATCTCTCATCGATTGCGGTATAAAAGACTTCCCCGGGAGATTAGTGTTACATCACCCCGGCATAAACCATAGTGAAGGATTGATAGATTAAGATACATCTACATCAATTCCTACACTAGGATGTAAGGACATTCACATCCATTTTCCCCACATACTCAAAAGTATGTGATCCAGGAGTTCCCTTAGGAAAACCTGTTTCACCATCATTTAACTCCTGACAATGATGGATCTATGATCAGGGCTCTACATGGTATGATTATACTTGATTAGTTAGGTACATTTTAGTATTCTTTTAACATCATACATGTTTTCAAACATTAATCATTAGAACAGTAGTTATGAAAGTAGAATACTAAATGTATCAAGTCTAACTCACATAATCATCATTTCTCAGTACTCTCATCACAAGTCATCTCTTAAAGCATGACCTTGATGGTATTCATGGCTCTCACAGCCTATCAATCTCATAAGATGCTATTAACAAGGCATCAGGATAAATCACTATTCATAAAGCTAACAACATTATTTCAATGAATATAGTATCATCATCCATACCTGGATATGATCATCCTCATATAGGAACCTGCATGGTTAAATCAACTGATAACAATAAATAACTCATTTAAAGAAGTTGTATCTCCCTACTCATACAAGAGCTAGGTTTCCCTGATTTTCATCAATTAGGGTTTACTATTCACAATACATGTCATCATCCTAAAATTAGGGTTTACTATTCACCTATTGGTGAATTGATCTCATAACATCACCATGTATGAGAAACATCATCATTAAAGTCCTCAGATAAGATTAAGATTCATCAATTATCATAAATAGGGTTTTCATGATCTCACATAGGTGGATCATACCCTAATCATGTACATTCATATATATTGAAGGTATTTTACTTGGATTTCAACCATAATTGGGATTTTCTCTCTCCTCTTGCTCATAGGTGATGATTACATCCCTCTAGATTGGGTTAGGTCTAATCAACATTGATAAGCCTAGCCAAGTCATCACCATTGTAACCATTGGGGTTTGCATGATAAAAAGGGGTTTCCTACTTGAATCCATAAAGGGTATTTTGGTAAAGTTCACCATTGATCATAACATGGTTTAATATACTAACTACTTGACCCTTAATGTCCCTAGGTATCATTAGGGTTTAGGTTGAACAACCATCAAACCATCTAAGCCTTCAAGGCATTAGGCAGACTTATCCTTAAAAGTCCCCAATAGGTTTCACACCTTCAACCTTCAAACGATCCTGAGATCGTTTAAGGTTGTAGACCGTTTAGCTTTGGTTGACTTCAAGACCGCATGACACTCAAGACCGTTTACCCTTAAACGATCTTGAGGTCGTTTGCCCAAGATGGGGTGAAGACCGTTTAGTCATAGTTTGACTTCTGAAGTCGTTTGAGCTCATTCGGACCTGAAGTCGTATGAACTCATTCAGTCCTGAAGTCGTATGAACTCATTCGGTCCTGAAGTCGTATGAACTCATTTGGTCCTGAAGTCGTATGAACTCATTCGGTCCTGAAGTCGTTTGAACTCATTCGGTCCTAAAGTCGTATGAACTCATTCGGTCCTGAAGTCGTATGAACTCATTCGGTCCTGAATTCGTATGAACTCATTCGGTCCTGAAGTCGTATGAACTCATTCGATCCTGAAGTCGTATGGTCCTAAAAGCTCAAGATCGCATGGACCTCCAAGGTGATTCAAAGGGTAAACTCGATTAGGGTTTCCTGTGTTGAAGCCTTCAATTGGTCTCAAGCTTGCTAACCATTTATCAATTGAGACAATTAGGGTTAGCCTTAACCAATTGGTCACTCAATTGATCCTCAATTGATATCCAATTAGGGTTGGAGTCGGTTCAATTAAGGTCTATAAACATTCAACCATCAACACTCAACAATGTGAATCAAATCGAAGTTGATCCCATCAATTGACCTCCAATCGGGCTCAAACTTGGCCCAAACGGTCTTGGGATCGTTTGGATAACCTCCAAACAGTCTTGAGACCGTTTGCCCAAGAATTCATCAAAATCTAAGTTGATTTGATAGGGGTTGAACCTTAATTAAGTCACAAATCAGCAATTTGATTATTTCAATAACCCACTGTAATTGGGCCCTCAATTGATCAAATTACCTTAACCCTAGACCTCCAAACCATCTTGGGTTGACACCAAACGGTCTTGAGACCATTTGGATGAGTCCCAAACGGTCTTGAGACCGTTTGCCCATCCATCCTTTGGACTCTAGTGAAAATTCATCAAGGTTTGATCTATTGAGTTGATCATCACATCAATACTTAATTGCAATATGATTTGGTACCTTTGGACCTTCAATTGGTCAACTATACTTGACCCCAGACCTCTAAACGGTCTTGGGTGATCCCCAAACGGTCTTGAGACCGTTTGGATGATTCCCCAAATGGTCTTGAGACCGTTTGGGCTAATCAACCCAAAATCACTAATTAACTCATTGGAATTTCAGCACTGATTTCAATTAGGATTTTCCCTATTAATCAACCTTCAAATCATAACTCGTTTGGAATTAATCCATAAAATTTGGTGAGTCATTAATCAACATCATTATGAACAGTAATCCCAAACGGTCAATGCTTGGTCAACCATCTTAAACGGTCTTGAGACTATTTGCCCAAAAAAGGCAAATTAAACAGATTGAAAATCAGAACTTAATTCAATTGGATTTGCTAATTTATTTGCTTATATCTCACGATTACTTTGGAGTTAACCCCTCAAATTTTGTGGGTGATTAGCCTACATAATTATAAACAAGATTCCCATACGGTCGTCGCTTGGTCAACGCGAACAAACGGTCTTGAAGGCCGTTTTCCTTCATACGACCCTAAAACTGTTTGCCCACCAAACGGTTGTGTAAACCATATGGGCAATTGGTGGAGGTCGTTTGGTAAAGTGGAAATCCGTGGATAAGCATAGGAATTAATGCTCTTATCTTCTACCTCAAGAACAGTAGCAGTTCTGCACGATTTTTCTTGCAAGGATGCAAGGGAAGATAGGGAAGAAGAAGAACTAGCAACTATATGCATAGAAAAAGATGTATAATCAAAGCATAAGGTTTAGAGTTATAAAACCCACCTAAAGGTTGTTCCTTGAGCTCCAAGCTTCCAAGCTTCAGGTCTTTAATGACGTCTTTGAGCTCCACAGGTCGGCCAAGGTAAATTCTCCAAGGAAAAGTTGGAAAGGAATGGCTAGAAAGATAAAGCTAGGTGAGCTAGCCATGAATTCAACCTTGAAATCGAGTTTCCTCAATGAATTCAAGCAAAAGGGATGATCCAAACTTACCTTGAACTCCCTGGTCGTTCTCCTATGCTCCAGAGCTCTGCCTTATTCGATTTGAGCAAGGGGGATAAGTGAGGGAATGAAAGAAACGTTCCTTTGCTTGCAAAGGAAGTGGTATATATATTTTGGGTGAAATTTCTCCATAAAGCTTCTACTTTATCCCATTTCTCATCTAAGTCCTTCCTTTCTTCTTTGCTAGTCCCTACCCCTTATTTCTAAGGACAATCTCCTTATAAGGTCAAGAATTGAAGGCAAAAAAGATCAACCCATTACTAAAGTATACATATAAAAGAGCTATTATACTTATTCCTTGATTATTTAATCACAAAGGTGTTCTTTATTATATGATTATTCAAATGAAGTGCCCTCTTCATCATTTCTACTCTAAATGATGACAAAAGTTATAAAAGATATTTTAGAAGATGAAATTTACAAGTTGCACTCCAAATTTTGGGTAAATTGCATTTTACCCCAAAACCAGGGTTTCAAGCACAGGGATTGCTTCCACAGCTGCACATTGGTGCTCAAGCTTGGGAAATCCTTCAAACTTTACCATAATCATTCTTATGATGCCTCAACATCAGAGGAACATCTCAACATGTGCAAATTGCAAGTTAACCATTCTAACTGGGTAAATTGCACATAGGTCCCTGTATTACAAAACAATACTAAAACATTGTTCAATTAGGGCAGAAATGGAAATATGTGTTCCTCAAGAGTTTAATTACATGCCAAAAGATAATCACCAATATCTTAATTACATAATTAGGCAAAACACCTAGGGTTAGCTTATAACCCAGGTCAGGGATGTTACACTACATGTATATCTTGTGAGGCTCTCACTTCCACCACCTCCCTTTCTATCTTTTCAATCATGAAGATGAAGGTTCTCTCTCTTGTCCAAGAGAGGTGAAGAAAAACAAGGGAAGGAGTCCCTTGGTGAAGATCAAGGCTGAAGACTTGGAGCTAGAGTGGGTAAGCCCTTGGAGAAGGTAGAAGAATCAAGCTCAAGTGGGTAAGTCCTTGGTGGAAGCTTCTCCGAGTGAAGGTGAAGTCAAAAGCTGAAGATCCAAGAAGAGTGGGTAATTCCTGCAAGGCTGAAGACTTGTGCTAGAGTGGGTAAGTCTTTGGAGAAGGCCGAAGACTCTTGCAAAGTGGGTAAGTCCTTGGTAAGGTTGAAGACTCTTTGTCTTGGATTGGTAAGTCTTTTGTTTGGTCATGCATTGTATGTCTTATGAATGAATATATGAGTGCAATAGTTTGGAAGTCCTAGAGGTTGACCTCTCTAGGCAAGTGGACTGACACACTTCTAGTTTGAAGTGTGGAACCACTCTAAATAGCTTGTCTAATTGGTACATATTTAATCTCTCTCATCCTTGCTATGCATGTTTTAGTTGCACTCAAATTACCTATTTAGTAACCTTATCTTGTCATATATCTTGAAGGTTTAATGAATTTTGTTTAAGTGCTTTCAGCTCTATTCACCCCCCTCTAGAGCATCTAATCACCCATCTAGGATCCAACAGTTCTTCCACCACCACCTATATATACATGGGTGGCAGATACAAAACTAGGTTAGATGCCTTAGCACCCTCCTACCTACTCTAGAGCATTCATTGCCATCTTCCTTGCATTCAAGACCTCCACCTATCATATATTTCCACCCTAGAAACCTAGTTTTCTAGGTTTTCTACTACAATCCCCTTCATTTTCCATGCTCTTCACCCACCTTGGAGGAGGGAGGTCATTCTAAAATAGTTAGGAGGTGAAGGAGAAGAATCTTCCACGATCTCCTTGGATTCCTACCCCTTTCTTCTCCTTTCTTTTCTCTTTTATATGATCATGTCTAGCTAAGCCCCTAATGGCGGGCTATTTGGGGTTAACATGTTACTTTGATACCATGTTGGGGGGAAATTACTTGTATTAAATATATTTTCATTCTATGATGATTGCCTCTTGCTTCTATCTCATTTCCCATTATCTTATTTGTGGTTTGTGCTTTTAAACATAGATTGCTTATTTTATGATGCTTGATTATACTTAGATTCTAGGGGAAAATGGAATGTGTGCGGCTATCTTAGGAATGGCTCCTAGGTCCAATTAGTGGATCCGTAGCTATCCCCCTTTGTTCCTACATACAACTCCCTTCTCCTACAAGTAGGTGTGAGATCTAAGTAGCTAGTGTAAGTGTGATTAATGCAATTGCCTAGAATCTCCTAAAGGTTAGATGGAAAGTAACATGAGGTGAAACACCCTCATATCTACTCCCATTCCTACCCTTGGCTCTTAATTGCCCTAATACCATTTACCCAAAAAGCTAGACTTCCCAAGTCCTATTAGAATTACACCTAGCCCTAGTTCTTCAACTAGTAGTATAGGGTATATTCTAATAACACTTGCCTTGTTGTTTGGTTTGGTAATCTAGATTGAAGATATAAAGCTTGCTTGTTATGTAACCTCCTGCAACTAAGATCAAAGTTTCATTCCCAAACGGCCCACCTATCCATCTTATTGGTTAAAATCTGCCCTTGCCTTCTTAGCTTGTTAATGCTAGTTTAGTTAATTTCCTTTGTTACTTCCTAGCTAATTTCATAGTTCTTGATAGTTAGGTCTTGTTTAAGTAGTTAGGGCTCTTTTGAGCTTTCTTGTGTTACTTTAGTTAACTAGTGTTAACTTAGGCTCTTTCTTGTCTTATTGCTTAGCTTGCCTCTTAGTTGATAATTTGCCTTTCTAGTGTAGTGTAACTCCTTGCTCTAGCTTAGTTGTTTGTCTTGCCTAGTTTCTTATTCTTGACTTGCTTAGGGTAATCTAAGGTTTTTATTAATCTAGTTTCCTTCTTGTTGGTAATTACTTGCAATCATACCATAAACAACCAAAACCAATCTTTAAACCCTCAAACCTTACACTCTGCTTTAGGAACGTAGCTTATATTAACCTAGCTCTAGTGCCCCCTCTCTCCCTGAGGATCAACCATACTCTTGCCACTTGCCTATACTACAACACGACCCCGTGCGCTTGCAGGTACGTGTGATTAGTTAAACAAATGTGTCGGACTAGGTCCGTATATAAATTTTGAGAGATCCTTGTATTTTCACTAAGGGGTTGCATCTAGTCGCCATCTAGTTGGCTAGTGTGTGACCTTGAGAAGATCGCACCACCCGACAATGGGAAACAAATAACGGGCGGGACGCCACAACGGCTATGCCACTGCTTTTTCTCGGTAGTCAGCTAACGGTCGGTAGTGGCGATAACTCTCCTTCTTCCCTATAGTTGGCATTTAAGAACTAATCTAAACTAAAATAATATGATGATTTATAATCATACTTGTAACATAATGTTTGATAAAACACAACTAAGTTGTCTTGATGTTCTAGTGTTTTTTAATCAGCTGATTTCACTTCAAAACAAGTCAATCCAACAAATCTTACTCCAAATAGTCCCTTGGGCTGACTAATTTTGTTCTGGGGAAACCATCTGACCAAAAGTAAGTTTGATCATCCCTTAAGGTTGGTTATTTTTCCCCAACAACAACAAGCCAAGCATAATATTTTGGATGACCCAAAAACACATAGTCTACTGATTTTTATAGATGAAGAATCAAACAACATTCGTTATTGATAAAATTTAAAATGTGATGCTTGGGCTGATATGTGAATGTCCTAAGCACCGTAAATCCTAACACCCGAATATCTGTCATAATCCGTCATCACACCCATAACTCATGGCTAAATCAATCACATTAAAACACCAATATCACTCCCACAACCTTGATTCTACTGACATTAAGTTCAATCTCACTAAAACGTAACCAAGCATCTTGGTTACATATAAATGTGTCATTTCGAATGTAAATCATATTAAATAACTAGTCTTGAGTTAAATAGAAATGGGCACACAATGTCATTAGATAGGTCTAGGGCTTACAATGGGCCGGATTTGGTCGGGTATTTTTTCGCAATTATAGGCAACGGGAAAAGGAGTTGCTGCTATGATTTGTTATGAGCCGGATTTGCTTTTAGGATATGTTATAGCAAATAAAAACAATTAATGTTCCCGGCAACGTGAAACAAATAACGGGCGGGACGCTACAACGGCAACGCCCCTGCTTTTTCCCGGTAGTCAGCTAACCGGGCGGGACGCGACAACGCTTCCTTCTTCCCGATAGTCGGCTGCCATCCTTCTCCTCTGCGATTCGATGGCGATTCATAGTGGCGGCCGCTCTTCCGTTAATCTGCAGCGTCATCCGTACAATCGCGGAGAAGTCTGCCGCTTTTTCTTGCAGGGGAGGTGCAATCGCAGCCCGTGTCGATTTCTTCACCCGACAACGAATGAGCAACGGTCACCTGTGCCTGCCGCCGGCAGGGGAATGGTATGGAGAAACCCTAATCTCCATGGCGTTGGCAAAGACGGATGCCGTCGCAAGAAGGAGAACGACGAAAACGAGAAAGCACCTGCCGCTGGGACGGAGATCAATTCTAGCTCCTTCGCGCCGCAATCGTGCAGTCCAGTGGTTGAGTCCGCTCCTGTGATCACTACCGTGCTCGGCGCTGCTTCGGTACTAGCGCAGAAAACATATGCTCCGGTTGTCTCTACTGCGCTCGATGCTGTTTCTCTGGAGTGGGAAGCCAGTTCCGTGAATGTTACTAGTGCCCTTGCGCACGAAATCTCCTCTCCCGTAGAGATTGCTTCGGTTGCACAGGAAATCTCATCTCCAGAGATGGAGTCCGAGGATGAAGCTGCTTCATTTGAGTTGGAATCATCTGCCCTAGCCGTTAATAGTGCTCTCAAAGATGGATTCACTTCTCCGGCCGTTTCTTGTGAGATCGAAGTGTTGGAATATTTTGGGACTCCACAATCCTTATTGTGGGATTGTTGGTATTCCGAAATTCATTAATTATCTTCGTTACGTGGCCCATATAACAATTGTGGTTAATAGGAAACGGCAGGAATTGGGTTTTTATTAGAAGTCTTTTCCTATTATTATGGCAACCTTGATGGACGGCTGCGATTAAAGGATACAGGAAATCCGTCCCTCTCTCTGCCTATAAGTATAACCCTGAGATCCATCTCTTAGGGTTAATCACACTTTACGGAAAACACACTTGACGGCTATAGGCTAACAAAGAGAAGACGTCTTTCGTGGCGAACGACTAACACGGGCGTGGACTTCTCCGAAGATCACCTCCGCAGATCTCACCACCGTATTCAACCATGTCTACGGGTACGTTTTACTTTAATAGTGACTAGTTTATGATCAAGATCCTAAACCGTACACATGATTAAGCTTTACATGTTTACGTATCACGTTTTTATGCTAACATGTGGTATCAGTCGCTTCGTTAAGATCATACTCATAGTCCTAATTAAGAGAAAATATCAGTTTTATCAATTTTCCACAATCTCGGCCACCAGTGTCAGATTTTAACGCACATATACTTTTTCTGATTGGAAACGGCGAGATCTTCAAAATTTGTCGCTTTGCCACAAACTATTCATTTTTTAGCCAAATTCGGCTGTTTAGACCCTCAAAATCGCGTTTTAAGTAATTTCAGGGCCTTTTTTGGGCATAATTGTTGGATAAAATTGATATTAAAATTTTTATTAGATGTTTCCGCACCTTATGAATGATCCTGGAATTTTATCCTATCATGTTCCGGTCTGTTAAAATTTTTTTTCCTTACCTTTTTGTTCACTCATATGTCATATATATGGAAAAATATGCTTTAAGAGCAATATTCACATTATACTGTTTTGATAATCACCACAGTGATTTCACTTCGGTTCGTGAATGTTTCTTTTCTTAAGAATATGATGTTCATATAACTGTTTGAAGTTCACCACAGTGGACTCATAGAATGCAATGAATATCGACTAAGTAAACTTATTGTTGGTTATTTACTAGCATTATGTATTACCCACAGGTAGTCAATGCACTAAAAGTAAAATAACTATTACGGAGTTGCTTTATTTTTGTAATTAAGTCGGTATAGGATATCCACAGATACCATACTTGCTTTGATTATTAGTTTAAATCACTCGTTTATGCATAAACCTTAGTCATGTTTGTCTATATGTGTTTACACCTCAAAGATTAATTATCGTGAACATGTTTCTATAATGCAGTTCATCAACCCGCTAGTCTTAATTCTTTTGTCAACTCTGTTCCCGAACTAGATGGGACTAATTACACCGAGTGGAAAGAACATGTTGAATTTTACTTGGGTGTACTTGAGATTGACTCAGGACTTACAGTAGACAAGCCTGCAGATATTACTACTACCTCAACAGAAAGTGAGATCAAAACTTTTAATGCATGGACTAGAGCTAATAAACTTTGCTTGAAATTCATGCGCTTAACCACTGCTAGCAATATCAAGTCTTCTATTTCTGAAAGTGAAGATCTGACTGCTAAGGAATACTTAAGAATACTCACTGAACGCTTTAAGGTTGCTGATAAAGCAATTGCTGGAAAACTTATGGCTGAACTAACGACTGCCCGTTATGATGGTACCAAAACTATGCAGAAATATGTACTTGATATGACTAATCTGGCTGCAAAATTAGGTAAATTGGGCATGACTGTTGCGGATTCGTTCCTAGTCCAATTCATCCTAAACTCGCTGCCTCCCCAGTATGGTCCTTTTCAGATTCACTATAACACGATTAAGGATACGTGGAATGTGAATCAACTGACCAATAAACTGGTTCAGGAAGAGGCTCGAATTAAGCAGCAGAATGGTCATGTTGCTCAGGCAAATTACATGCATGGTAATGGGTACGAGAAGAACAAAGTCGGTAAGAAAAATTGGAAGGGCATTAAGACTAGTCCATCCAATCAGTCAGGCCAATCTGCACCTAAGAAAGTAAGGAAGAATGATAATTGCCACTTCTGTAAGAAGCCTGGACACATTCAGAAAGATTGCATAAAGCGCAGAGA
This sequence comes from Alisma plantago-aquatica, assembly GCA_963693085.1. Lineage (NCBI taxonomy): Eukaryota > Viridiplantae > Streptophyta > Magnoliopsida > Alismatales > Alismataceae > Alisma > Alisma plantago-aquatica. The sequence goes on along the minus strand of OY856415.1, from coordinate 656,712,936 downwards.
ATGGTTCGAAAAGAAAGGTAAGCCTTTGGCTTTTGTATGTAGTTTCGAATCAAATTTTTTTAGAAGCACCTTGTAATACTTGGTGGATTGATTCTGGCTCTAATGTTCATGTTTCAAACTCGATGCAGGGATTCCTTACAACCCGGAACATAAGTCCAAATGAAGCCTATCTTTACATGGGAAATAGAGTGAAAGCTCCAGTAGAAGCCATTGGCACTTTTCGTTTAGTATTAGACTCTGGTTTTTATTTAGATCTGGAGCAAACTCTTTATGTACCTTCCATTTCTAGGAATTTAATTTCCATTTCTAAACTTGATAATGATGGCTTTTCATTAGAAATTGGTGGTGGACGTTTTAGTTTGTTTAAGGAAAACTGTTTGTTTGGTTCAGGAATTTTGATTAATGGCTTATATCAAATTTTTCTTGATGATACATTTTCTGAATCGCTTCTTATTACCTTGCATCCTAAAGTGGGTTTGAAACGAAGTAGGTCGAGTGAAAGTTCTGCGTTTTTGTGGCATAAAAGATTGGGTCATATATCCAGAGAAAGAGTTAGTCGTTTAGTAAAAGATGAGATTCTTCCGAGTCTTGATTTTACTGATTTTGGTGTTTGTGTGGATTGCATTAAGGGTAAGCAAACCAAACAGACCAAGAAAGGAGCCACAAGAAGCACTGAACTACTCAAAATCATACACACAGACATATGCGGACCTTTCGATGTTCCATCTTTTGGTGGAGAAAAATATTTTATTACCTTTATAGATGATTATTCACGTTATTGTTATCTTTACCTTTTGCATGATAAATCTCAATCTGTGAATGCTGTTCAAATTTACATTACTGAAGTTGAGAGGCAATTAGGTAAAAAGGTGAAAATCATTAGGTCTGATAGAGGTGGTGAATTTTATGGAAAATATGATGAATCAGGACAACGTCCTGGTCCTTTTGCTCTTAGAAAAATTAGGAATTGTCCCTCAATACACAATGCCCGGTTCCCCGTGGATGAACGGTGTAGCTGAGAGACGTAATCGTACACTTCTAGAAATGGTTAGGAGTATGATGTGTTTTTCTAATCTGCCCATATCTTTGTGGATGCATGCCCTTATGACTGCTGTGTATATCTTAAATCGGGTTCCGAGTAAAGCTGTCCCTAAGACACCTTTCGAGATGTGGAAGGGATGGAAACCCAGCTTACGCCATTTACATATATGGGGATGTCCAGCAGAGGCACGCATTTATAATCCACATGAGAAGAAACTCGATCCAAAAACCATTAGCGGTTTTTTCATTGGGTATCCTGAAAGATCAAAGGGGTTTAGATTTTATTGTCCTAATCATACTACTAGAATTGTAGAAACCGGTAATGCTAAATTCATTGAGAATGGCGAAATCAGTGGGAGTGATAAAGTTAGAGAAGTAATCATTAGAGAAATAAGGGCACCTATACCAATCCCCTTGCCCTCAATCTCGACTGACACCGTTCCACCTAATGATGTTGATCCAATCAACAATGTAGAACAAAATGTCAATGATCATGCACTCCATAATGTACCTGATAACGTCATTGAACCGAATGTAAATGCAACACCTGCAGTAGAATTAAGGAGATCTACAAGAAGCAGGAAATCAGCCATTTCGGATGATTATTTGCTGTATTTACAAGAATGTGAATTTAATATGGGGATGGATAAAGATCCGGTTACGTATTCACAAGCTATAAAATCTGAAGATTCTGAAAAATGGATTAATGCCATGTGTGATGAAATAAACTCCATGGATGCAAACAAAGTTTGAGAGTTGGCCGATTTACCTGAAGGGTAGGTGCAAGTGGGTCTTTAAGACCAAACGTGACTCTCTTTGTAAAATCGAACGACATAAATCCAGACTTGTAGCCAAAGGTTTTAATCAAAAAGAAGGCATTGCTTATAATGAAACATTTTCTCCAGTTTCTAAAAAGGATTCTTTACGAATCATTATGGCTTTAGTAGCTCATTTTGACTTAGAGTTACATCAGATGGATGTGAAAACGGCTTTTCTGAATGGGAGTTTAGAGGAAGAAGTCTACATGGCTCAGCCAGAAGGCTTCATTATAGATGGAAAGGAAAACATGGTCTGTTTATTAAAGAAATCAATATATGGATTAAAGCAAGCTTCACGTCAATGGTATATTAAGTTTCACAATACCATTACGGCCTTTGGGTTTACGGAAAACATTGTTGATCAATGTATATACCTAAAGATCAGTGGGAGTAAGTTTGCATTTTTGGTTCTATATGTTGATGCTATTCTTATTGCCAGCAGCGATCTTGGTTTATTACGTGAAACCAAAGATTTTCTTTCTCAAAACTTTGAAATGAAAGATATGGGAGAGGCTTCTTATGTGATAGGAATAGAAATATTCCGTGACAGGTCACGTAGGATTTTAGGATTGTCTCAAAATGCTTATATCAAAAAAGTTTTGGAAAGATTTAATATGGCATCATGTGATTCTAATGTTATTCCAATTCAGAAAGGGGATAAGTTCAGCTTAAGTCAATGTCCTCAAACTGAATTAGAACGTGATCGAATGAAAGATATTCCTTATGCTTCTCTTGTAGGAAGTTTGATGTATGCACAGGTTTGCACTAGACCTGATATCAGTTTTGCAGTTGGTATGTTGGGCCGTTATCAAAGCAATCCAGGCATTGATCATTGGAAAGCGGCAAAGAAAGTGTTGAGGTACTTACAGGGAACGAAGAAACAAATGCTCACATTCAGACATAGTGATCACCTTGAAGTGATTGGTTACACAGATTCAGATTTTGGAGGATGCGTGGATACTCGGAAAAGCACTTTTGGTTATGTGTTTGTATTAGCTGGAGGTGCTATTTCCTGGAAGAGCGCCAAACAAACTATTATTGCATCATCCACCATGGAGGCTGAATTTGTAGCATGCTTTGAGGCTACAGTTCAAGCTTTATGGCTGCAGAATTTCATTTCAGGGCTTAGAGTCATGGATTCTATTGCTAGGCCGCTGAAAATTCACTGTGATAACGCCGCAGCAGTTTTCTTTTCGAAGAATGATAGGTATTCTAAAGGCATAAAGTACATGGAGATGAAATATCTATCAGTTAAAGAAGAAATTCGGGAGAAGCGGGTGTCAATTGAGCACATTAGTACGTGTTCAAATATAGCAGATCCATTTACTAAAGGGTTACCTCCCAAGACATTTAAGCAGCATGCAGAAACCATGGGTCTTGATGATAACCATTAGCTTTTCTTTATTTGTGGATTGTTATGTGCTTTTGTAATGACATTATTTGAGTACTCATTATTGGAACTTCTGAATTTTTCTGTTTCATAGTATGATTTGATCATGTACATATTATTGCAATATATGATAACAGAAATAGTCTTTTCAAGACATTAAGGGGACATTTATGATTGCTTCGCGATACAGAATTGTTTAATGTGATTGTTGGTCAGTGGTACATGGAAGGGACTATGTTCTTTAATTAATGTAGAACCGCTATGACTCTCATCAATAATTCACGTTAACCAATGTAATAAAAGTAAACCCGTTATGCATATTATTTCAGCATTTATGCGCGCCTTATATTTTTTCTATATAGCACCATTAAAGAATTGTCATATGGACCAAATGGGAGACTGTTGGAATATTTTGAGGAATATTTTGGGACTCCACAATCCTTATTATTGTGGGATTGTTGGTATTCCGAAATTCATTAATTATCTTCATTATGTGGCCCATATAACAATTGCGGTTAATAGGAAACGGCTGGAATTGATAAAGGAATTGGGTTTTTATTAGAAGTCTTTTCCTATTATTATGACAACCTTGATAGACGACTGCGATTAAAGGATACAGGAAATCCGTCCCTCTCTCTGCCTATAAGTATAACCCTGAGATCCATCTCTTAGGGTTAATCACACTTTACGGAAAATACACTTGACGGCTATAGGCTAAGAAAGAGAAGACATCTTTCGTGGCGAACGACTAACACGGGCGTGGACTTCTCCGAAGATCACCTCCGCAGATCTCACCACCGTATTCAACCATGTCTACGGGTACGTTTTACTTTAATAGTGACTAGTTTATGATCAAGATCCTAAACCGTACACATGATTAAGCTTTACATATTTACATATCACGTTTTTATGCTAACACGAAGCTGATGATTCTATGCAGAATGCCATTTGTGTCGACGTCGACAATGCCGCAGCAACGCAAGAACCCTATTCTCGTCACAACCTGCTGCTGGAAAAGGTAATTCCCTGTGCTTTCTTTCTTAACGGTTCTAATTGCGAATTTGGGGAAACCTGCAGGAAATTACATTCTTGGTCGATCGAAGCCGAGGACTTCTTGATGGTGGCGGCGCTGGAGGGAAACCGGAAACCAATCAAGGGAATCGCTCTGCCTCCCAATTCGACGAATCTATACACCAGCAACAGCGACGCGGTGACTACCTGGGACTGCCCAACTGGTCAGCGAACTTCGAATATCAGCCCGGGATGTGAAATCAGCTGCTTGGTCGGCGACGAAGGGTGGGTTTTCCTTGGCCTCCCTGGCGTGATCAAGGCCTGGAATTCTGAGACCAAAGTCAATCTCTCCTTCAACTACTACCCTGCTGACCGGTAAGTTAACGCCTTGGTGATCGGCAATGTGAACGGCGACCATGTCCTCTTCGCTGGTCTATCGGACGGCAACATACTGGCTTGGAGATGGACACCGTCGAGCAACACATTCGAGCCTGACATTCCGGCCACATCTGCTTTCTCCGGCGCGCACAGTCTCGGCATCTTAACCCTGGTCGTCGGCAGGGAGCGTCTGTACTCTGGATCCATGGATCGTACCATCAAAGTCTGGCTTCTCCCGACCCTGAAGTGCCTTCAGACTCTGACGGGCCACAGCGACGCAGTCACGTCCTTGATCTGCTTTGACAAGTACCTGCTGTCGGGCTCCTTGGACGGAGCAGTGAAGGTTTGGGGCGTCAACGGGGGTTCCTTGCAATTGGAAGTGATCTGCACTCACAGCCATGAAGCAAGGGTGGTGACGCTCGGCGGGATATCAGATTCCAGCAAAACCAGGCATGTGCTGATGTGCTCCTGTGACGACTCCACTGTCTACCTCTACGACTTGCCATCCTTTTTCGAGAGGGGGTGGATCTTCTCCAGAGAGGAAGTAACACACATCGTGACAGGGCCAGATAGGTTCTTCTTCATTGGGAATGCACTGGGCGACTCGCAAGTGTGGAGATGGAGTGATGGTTCTGCGGGATGAAGAATTGAAGATCCCTACAGATTGAAACAGCTGCTTGCAAATTCGATTCATTAGGATGGCAAATGGTGTATTCTACTGCCTGCTAGTCCCTAGCAATGAAGATCCTGTGAACTACTCCCTGTATACTTTATTCATTCATTCTTTGATCCACAAATTACTATTGTGGGCAATGCTGTATTCCTGTGACAACTCGGCAACACGTTGATCCTCCTGATAAATACAAGAAATTCGCTCAATTTACTACAACATGTGGTTCTTCTCGCAATTAATATTTGGCATAATTTAATTTGGTTGTAAGTATTGGTGAATTCACCACCAGTGATCCCTTTTATTAATGCTATAATTATGTCATGTGTGGGCATTGCAAGAATGCATCCCAGGCCCTGCAGTCTCTCATGAAAATGCCTGAAAATAAGCACAACAATCTGATCCTTCGTGTTAAAGTTGAACGCGAGAATATGACGATTTCGCAGCGGAAGAACAAGAAACGAGAAACAATCACACAACCAAAACACATGATTTACGTGGTTCGGTCGAGATGACCTACGTCCACGGGAGGGGGTGAAATTTCTACTATTTCAGAGAAAAGATTACAAAGGAGAGATACTCTCAAAGAAGAGAGAACTCTCTTCAGTACAACACTGTACGTTGGCACTTCTCAGTACAAGAAAATCTCATGTCCCTAAGGTCCTATTTATAGGCTCCATGCCATAAGGCTTCAACTAGGAATAAACAATCCTAATAGGAGTCTAGTACACAATAGGAGTCCAAGTTGCATGAAGATAGAGCCATCTACAACTCCAAATAGGAATACTAATCTAAATCCAAGCAGGAACATGGGTTGGACTCAAACCAAGACAAGACCCAAAATAGGACTGCCACACCATGTAGGATTAGGATTAGGATTAGGAGTCTTCAAGTCAAATAACAATCTCCACCTTGACTTGAAGGATGCCTTTGTTGAATGGCTAACATATAATATGGTTGATGATAAACCTGTTTTGGCTCAAGTCCTAGAATACCAAAACTTAGTGTCTAAATCCATTGCCAAAGGTTACAACCTTGATGAGAATGTTCAAGTAGCAGCCCTCATAGAGAAACTCCCTCCTTCTTGGAAGGATTTTGCCAGGACCCTTAGACATAGACAAGGGAACATGTCCATGACATCCTTAGTTAAATCCGTACAAACCAAGGATAGACATAGGGAGCAAGACAGGAAGTCTAACCCGTCTGTCAATATGGTTATATGTGATAAAACTAAGAAGAAACCCAACCAATCCCATCTCCATAAGAAATCTAAACATTCCTTTAAGGCCGGCGAGCACCACCAAAATCAGAGTAATAATAATCGTGATCAAGGAGAAAAATGTGTCTGCTTTGTGTGTGATAAACCTGGCCACTTCACGAATGTGTGCAGATTTCACAAAGGTTAGAGAAAGTAGAATGTCCAGGCTCCTAAACATCCTGAAGTAAATATGATCACTGTGGGGGCGGTCCCTTCCTCTTATATAAAAAGGTTAGAAAATCCTACTATTCTTTTTGCTGACCTATCTTCAGAGTGGTACATAGATTCCGGTGCTACCTGCCATATATGTTTGAACCAATCCCTCTTTTCTACATATCAGGCCAAAACCGACAGAGTGATCAAGTGGGGAGATCATTCATCTACCATCGTGATTGTTGGCTTTGGGCGTGTTGACATAAAGCTTACTTCTGGGAATGTCCTTAGATTACATGATGTCTGACATGTATTGTAACATCCCTGACCTGGGTTATGCCTTAAACCTAGGAGTTTTGCTTAATTAATTCATTTATATTCTTGTCTTTATCTTTTGAAAAGTAATTAAGACTAAAGGAGAGCTTATGTTTCAATTTTGGTCCTATTTGAATAATGTTGAAGCAATATTTGCTTGTTTTGGACTAAAGTGCAATTTACCCAATATAAGGGGTGACCTTGCAAAATACATGATAAATGTTCCTCAAGTACTTTAGCATCATAAGAATGAGAAGGATGCTAAGGGATGGTTTGTGGAAGCCTAAATTCCAAGAAGGGGCTTGTTTGAATAATACTTGTACATTGAATACTAGTTTTGGTGTAATTTGTAATTTACCCAAAACCTAGGGTTGAATATGTAAAATACCACCTCAAGAGTGTCCCTACTGTCTCTTGGTATCATTTAGAGAAAAGAAAAAGAAAGGGGCGTCTTGTTTGAACAATATTTGAGAAATGATACTCTTGATAATAAAATAATCAAGAAATAAGCATAATTGAAACCCTGAGTTATTTTTTAGCAAAAATATATAAATTAAATGAAGTGCCCATCAACTAAAAAGCTTTTGAGTGAAATACTATAATGAAATGGAGGCCAAAACACCTTGGAGGAGCTGCTATAATCCTAAGTAGGTGAAAAATATATACCTACATTTTTAATTGAAAAGTAACGACCACTAAAGTAAAGGTGCTTATGGATAATAATATTTTATTCATTAAGGAGCTTAAATGGTAGACTATAATTCCGGGATAATTCAAATGAATTAAAGGAAAAGAAAGATAGCTTCGGAGATAAGGAAGTGGAGGGGGCATGTGGTGCCTAGTAAGGAAGGCTGATGACTTCCCTGCTACCCTCTCTCTCTTACGAATTCAATTAGATATACTCCACCATTCACCTACTAGAAAGGCTATTTGCGCACCACACTCACTGTTCACTTAGGCCAACGACCAAGGAAGCAAAGGAGAAGGAGGAGATAGTTTCCCAAGCTTAAGGTAAGATCCATGGTCATCTTCAACCTTGGGTTGAAGGCTAAAATCGAGTTATAACTCTTCTTTTCTTCTGTCTTCCATCCAATGTTCAACTTTGGCAATCGTTTACATCAAAAGGGTTGAGAACGTGCCTTGGATAATTGGAGGAGCTATATTCACCATTAAAGATGAAAAGATTGGAGCTTTGAAGTTGCTTTGAAGGTGGGTTATATAACTTGAACCCATTGATATTATTATTTGATTTCAATCTTACAATATATGTTGATCTTTCCTTCTTCTTGAATTTTTCTTGAGTAATTGATGAATCAATGAATTCATCAGTTGTATGGACAGTAGAAATGGAGGTCTGAAGCTTGATGATGATGACATCATCTTAGCACACACCTCTAGATCAATAATATCAACCGGTTTCAATTTTGTATGGCCAAATGGTTTCAAAACCGTTAGAGGCCAAACGGTTTCAAAACCGTTAGAGGTCAAGCGGTTTCAAAACCGATAGAGGCCAAACAGTTTCAAAAGTGTTTAGTGGTCCAAATGGTTTCAAATATGTATGGCCAAACGGTTTCAAACCGTTTAGTATTCAAACAGTTTCAACATAACCTAGGTCAAACGGTTTCAAACCGTTTAGTGTTCAAACGGTTTCAACCTAATCTAGGTCAAACTGTTTCAAACCGTTTAGTGTTCAAACAGTTTCAACCTAATCTAGGTCAAACGGTTTCAAACCGTTTAGTGATCAAACAATTTCAACCAAATCTAGTTCAAACCGTTTAGAGGTTCCAAACCATTTGGAGATCAAAGAGATCCAGACCGTTTGAAGATGAGAGGATCTCAAGACCGTTTGAAGGTCAAAGGGGTCTCAAGACCGTTTGAAGGTCAAAGGGGTCTCAAGACTGTTTGAAGGTTAAAGGGGTCTCAAGACCATTTGAAGGTCAAAGGGGTCTCAAGACCGTTTGAAGGTTAAAGGGGTTTTCAAGATTGTTTGAAGATTAAATGATCTCAAACCATTTAGAGACCAAATAGTCTCAAAGCCATGTAAGATGAAACAACCTTATGAGTGTTTGTAAAGTATCTCAAGGTTGATTACAAGGGAAGTACCTCTAAAGTACTTAGGTGAATAGTACACTTAGAGTGATTGTCATTTGATGCTTATGAAAGTAATAAACTCAATACACTATGATAAGCATAGGTGCATGTACGTTAGTGAAAGGATGAGCCAACTTAATAAAGTATGGAGTAATCAACATCCTAGAGAGGATGAGAGAGAAACTCATACTTGTGTAATAAACATGTAATGTGCATACATTGATACTTTTAATAAGTGTAGAGTATGAATTAGGGTTTGATCTTTGATAATGTGATCATGAAACCCTAATTGATAAAGAATGGGAAACCCTAACCCTAATTTCAGGTAATGTTATGAGAAACCCTAATTGATAAAGAATGGGAAACCCTACCCCTAAATTTAGGTAATGGTATGAGAAACCCTAATTGATAAAGAATGGGAAACCCTAACCTTAATGAGGGAATAGTGGTGTTACCCTTGTATTGCATGGTATTGATATGTAATTGATATGGTTGTTATCAAGTATACTAACTATGCAGGTATTATGAGATGATGAGTATTGCCAGGTATGAGCTATGATGTTTATTTAATAAAAATGCTTAATGGGCCTTGTGAGCCATTATATTATTTGTTGCCTAGTGAGAGGTGACAAGATGTTAATGGACCTTGTGAGCTATGTGAGATGCTTGTGTAACAAGTATCATGTATACCTTGGTCAGATGACTTGGAAGTAATAGTTACATGATAAGTGATAAGAATGTTCAGTGATGAACTAAGGGTTTGAATATCCAGATCCAGTAAACATGATAATGATATTGTTGAGGGATGAGAATTCCTGGTAATGAGATAAGGGATTGAGATCTCAATGTTTTATAAAGTTTTGAAAAGTACTTGATAGATGTATTACACCTTTCTTTGTAGCATTTGTCATAATAATTCATGTTTGAAAACTTGGCTGATGCTAAAAGAATATGGTAATGCACTTAATTAATCAAGTGAAATCTTATCATGTAGAGCCCTGGCCATAGACCCATCATCATCAGTAGCTGGTGATGGTGAAACATGTTTTTCCCACAGGATCTCCTGGAGGGCATATTTTTGAATATGTGGGGGCAATGGGCGCGAATATCCTTACAACCTAATGTGGGATTGACGTGAGATAAACACGAGATCTCTCAATCCTTCATTATATGTGCCGGGATGGATGTATCATGAATCTCCCGATGATGATTAATGCCAGATTGATGTGAGACAAACATGAAATCTCTCGATTGTGAAGAGAGTGCAGCCGCCACTGTAGCTCTATAGCGAAGTTGCCAGTATACCCTGGAAAGCTATTTAGCAGTGACACTAGATGTCCTACATGTGGTCTCGCACTGACCGAGACGTATGAGGTCATGGATTCCGTCTCTTCCATTGACCTAAGTATGGAACCGATGCTTTACGCCACCATGGTCAGTTGGAGTATGAGCGGTATACCTCATCTCCTCAGGGCATAAGTGTGATTGTAAAATGTAATCAGCCGTGTAGCATATTTGCTTAAGGATGAAATACGGAAATCATTGGTTGATGTTACATTGTTTAATGTATCCTAAAATGGATAAATGTTATACATGTTCTTCATATTCCTTATTAAATAGATGCGTTACTACTTCATCATATATAGCTATAATGCTTTAAAAGATGATATTACTCTATTATGCTTAAATAATGATTTATTCTGCTTATTAATAATAAAGAATCCTCTACTCAATTTATTACCGTTTATCTACAATGATAATATTTTTGATAGAGAGTTATATCTCTCGCTGGGACATGGGTCTCACCACATTGGTCACCAACATTTTTAGGTGGATGCGGACGAGCATGTAGGGACCATACAACATGGGAAGGACAACCACATCAGGGACCGCAGTAACATCTCAAGTGGAGATACTGATTGTCGTATCTTGTAGATATGAGTCCTATGTGTCGTCTCTGTACTCTCAGGTCCTTGGAGTCAGTACTCAATGTTTTCATGATCGATCTGAGATTTTGGCTTGAATGCCTCGAGGTTTTATGTTGCTTATGTATAGTTTAGCAACTGTTGTAAATATATTCCTCGAGAAGAGATGGTACATAGTATGTACAATGTGAACTATAATGTATGCAGTACTTTGGTTCTCTTTATAAGAGTTTCCTAGAATTAGATCTCTTTGCAAAAGGTTTTAATTTTTAGTGATTTTTGTTATTCTGTTGATTATGGTTAATTCCACAATTAATTACACAGTGACAGTCTGATTTGTTGTCGGATCGTCACAAAGTTTTGGTGTCAGAGCCTAAGGTTCGCTGAGTCTACAGAGACATAGGACTAAGGTCGTTGAGTATGTTCTCATGTCTTCTAGTTTATCTGATAGTGACTTCTGCTCTCAGGAGAAGAAGTAAAGCTTGAAGATGGTTGGATCAAACGAAGAACATGCTGCTGAAAGCAGTGTTGCTACACTAGGAGGAGGTGCAAGGGGTCAGGCTAGAGAGGAACTAGTATTTGAGAATCCCCAGCTTGACCAAGCTTCGATAGAAAACCCAACTTTCCATGCCCTCTTTGGGCAGTTCATGGCGACAATGACACATATGGCGGATAGGATGCCACCACCTTCACCTAGGGCACCAGTCCCCAATGAGAGACATGGAGCTGGAAATACTTTTGAATGACTTCGATGGGTAGGAGCCATTGATTATACTGGTACAGCTGACCCAACAGATGCAGACTTGTGGCTGACTGAGCTGGAGAAGGCCTTCATAATTATTAATATCCCATAAGCTGAGAAGGTCAGGCATGTGGTGTACCTTTTGAAAGGGAGTGCAGGCCACTGGTGGGCCATTGAGGAAGAGAAATGACCATGAGTTGAGGTCGAATGGAGAGATATCTGACAAGAGTTTGTTAGTAGATATTTTCCCAAGACTTACTTGGATGAGAAAATCTCTCAATTTGAGCAGATAAGGAAAGGACAAATGAACATTAGTGAGTATGAAGCTAAGTTCATGGAGCTTCTACAGTTTTGTCCGCACATGGCTACTACAGATGAGGAGAGGATTCAACATTTTGAGAAGGGTTTGAACGCTGATTTGACCACATCCGCGTCTACTCTAGATAATAGAGAGAGGTTTGCCACCTTTTTGGAGTCAGTTAGGTGGATAGAAAGGTCCGTAATTGAGAAAAGTCAAGCCAACAGTAAAAAAAGTGTATACACAATTCCAAGGACAGAGGTATGAAAGTTTTAAGAAACTAAGGTTTTCTGTGCGAACAATACTACTGAGGTTTAATAATCAGACGCAATGGACATCCAACAAGGGTAGAGGCCATAGTTTACCACCAGAGGGAGCCCGCAGCTCAGCATCAATGTCAGTAACATGACCATATAGGCCACAGTGGGAGAACAGAAGCTGTTATAAATGTGGGAAGATGGAGCATCTGATGAAAGATTGTCTAGCTAGAGATGTGAGTGTAACCCAACCACCAAGGTAGAGTCAACAAGGCTCTCAGAAGCAATAGTTTAGCAGTGGCACATGAGGACGTGGACATGAATCCCAAACTGGTTCATCTGCACCCAACAACAGGGCGAGTGGTCGACAACCAACAATGGCAAGATTCTATGCTATACATCAGCCGGAAGAAGTGGTCAACCCACGAGTCGTAACAGGTCAGATGGAATTTTTTCATTATGATATGTCTTCATCCTGCTTTGTATCTATTTTGATTGATCCGGGTGCTACACATTCCTTTATCACTTGAGAAGTGATTCATGACTGCAATATGACTGTCAGTCATAGAGCAGATAACTTGTTATTAGAAACTCTGTTAGTTGGATCTGCAATGTTGTGGGAGGTATGTTCTCCCTGTGTTCTTTCTTTTTCATAACATAGAATTCAGGTGGATCTTATACCACTTGAGATGCATGGGTTCAACATAATCCTTGGTATGGACACCCCAGAAAAGTATAAGGTTGTCTTGGATTGCGGTTCCAAACATGCTATGTTCTCAGAAAATGGTGATACATGGGTCTTTCATGGGGATAGAAAGATTCTTTCAACCTGTCTAGTGTCAGCAATGATAGCTGAGAAACTGTTGTGACAAGGATGTGAAACATTCTTGGCACATGTGGTAGATACCAGAGCAGAGAGTCCTAGTCTTTCTGAAGTTCTGATTGTTAAGGAGTTTGAGGATGTGTTTCCTGAGGAACTTCTAGGTGTTCTTCCACCCCGAGAGATTGATTTGAAGATTAATCTAATCCCGGGTATGCAACCTATAGCTCAAACACCATATAGAATGACACCTATTGAGATGGCAGAACTCAAGAAACAGTTATAGGAGTTGCTTGAAAAGGGTTTTATTCGATCGAGTACTTCACCTTGGGGTGCTCCAGTTCTCTTTGTGAAAAAGAAGGAAGGGTCTATGCGATTATGCATCAACTATAGATAGCTAAATAAAGTAACCATAAAGAATAAATATCCCCTGCCAAGGATAGATGTTGACCAGTTGTGTGGTGCAACTATATTCTCTAAAATAGATCTGAGGTCAGGATACCATCAGTTACGCATCAAGGAGAGTGACATACCTAAATCAACCTTTAGGATAAGGTATGGTCATTATGAGTTCATAGTTATGTCATTTGGACTAACTAATGCACCAGCTGCATTCATGGAACTCATGAACAGAATTTTCCGGCCATTCCTTGATCAATTCATAGTAGTCTTTATAGATGACATCCTGATTTATAGTAGAGATGCTCAACAACATGAGCAACACCTCCGTCAGGCCCTGACTTTATTGAGAGAGCACATGCTATACGTCAAGTTTAGCAAGTGTGAATTCTGGTTATCAGAAGTGTCTTTCCTAGGACACGTAATATATGCCTCAAGTATCCATGTTGATCCTAAAAAGGTAGAATCTGTCTTGGAGTGGGAACAACCAAAGATACCAATGGAGATATGTAGTTTTCTAGGACTGGCAGGCTACTATAGGAGGTTCATTAAGAACTTCAGTTCTGTATCATTACTCCTAACTAGGTTAACTAGGAAGGAGGTTCCTTTTGTCTGGAATGATAAGTGTCAACATTCCTTCCAGTTGTTGAAAGAAAGGTTAACAAGTGCGCATGTGTTAGTGTTACCTGAGCAGGGAAAGGGGTATATTGTTTTCTGTGACACTTCTAAGAACATGCTAGGATGTGTGTTGATGCAGGATAAACAAGTGATTTCTTTTGCTTCTCGACAGCTTAAGAAACATGAGGAAAATTATCCGACACATGATCTAGAATTAGCTACAGTGGTTTATGCATTCAAGATATGGAGACATTATCTATATGGAGAGACATTCCAGATTTTCACAGACCATAAGAACCTAAAATACATCTTTTCACAGCATGAGTTGAGCATGAGACAACACCGCTGGATGGAGTTAATCAAAGACTACGATTGTATAATTGATTATCATCTGGGAAAGGCTAATGTAGTGGCTGATGCACTAAGTAAAAAATCATCGTCGCAATCATAGACAAAGCACAGTTGAACTCTTTAGTGTGCTTTAAATGAGACATGCTTGTCTCTTTGAGGCAAAACAATGTATATCTTAAAGTATCTGTAACGACCTCACCTTTCAGTAACCACCAATTAAGGGAGACCAAGAGGTTGAAGCCGCACCCATTAATCCCGGATCAAAGGTTCGACATATAACCATAAACAATTATTAAATTCTAACAGACTATACTGAAAATGGTAATAAAATTTTTCTTTGCATACCTTTGAAAAGTTTGGAACAAACTAAACTTCTAACCTCAGCTGAACTATTCTAACTAGTTCCTCCTTGTTCTTGAATTCTTGAATTCACAAGGTGTCACTTTACTGTTTGTTCTTTTCATTGTACCTAAAACGCCGACAAACAAAACGTCGGTCAGCCAAAGTTGGTATGTGGAGGAAACAGATAATGTTCAACTATGTTAACAATATAATCATTCAATTAATCATTTAACAATCAAGATTACATTTTAAACCATACAACTCAATCCATACATATTCTCGAACTCTGGGTTGTCCCTGCAGTGGACATGGATATCACCTCTCTTTTAGGTAATAGAGTCGCATGGCACTATCCGAAGATAGCCCAATATCTAACTCATTGTGACTTGATGGTCCTACCTCAATGGTAGCCATGTACTAAGTCAACCATAGACCTGATGGACCTACCCAATAGGTAGCCATGTACTAGGTCATCCATAGACCTGATGGACCTACCCAATAGGTAGCCATGTACTAGGTCATCCATAGACCTGATGGACCTACCCAATGGGTAGCCATGTACTAGGCCTTTCTCTAACCTGATGGACCTACCCATAGGCAGCCATGTACTAGGTTAGCTATAATGCCATAGAGAGAACCAAGATTTGAGTTTGTAGGCATATATTCTTTGTGATAGTCATAGCCACATTATAGTTTGCAATATGAACATCCAAACAGTTTAGTTGCATTCAATGCGATTAAACATCCGGGAATCCATCGGAAAACTAAAGCGTTTATTCATAATTAACCACATACATGTCTTGGAGATCTCAAGCAACAATTTATCCAAATCCAACTAGATGTCCAATCAAGCAAGCCAATCAATCAATCAAGCAAACATTGATCCTGAAAACATGTGTAATGTCTAATTGTCACAAGCATATCCCAAACAACTCCTTATTGACTTGAGACATCTTTCTAAGGTTCCTAAGTCTCATTAGGATGCATTAGGGTTTCTTAGATCAATTTCTCAAACTTTACCCTTTTTAGGTCAACAAACCCTAAAACAACTTTTCCACTCATAAAAACCCTAATTACTCAAATTATCCACATTAAGGATCTTTTATGCTCAAATTGGCTTAGGATCATCACATATCTATTTTATTCGTGGATTTACACAATTAAACCAAATATATAAAAAGATCATATTTTTAAATCCTTTTTTCTCTTTCATTAACAACAGGTTAATATCAGCTTGAATTATCCATCTATCATCAAATCTAAGGGTTTTTCCTTAATTGAATCATTAAAGATGATAACTTTATGCCCTTTTCAAATTTCATGCATATTTAATCACATAAACCCTAAATTAGACTAATCACATGAAAAGTTCTTCCTTTTTGAACTCAATGTTCCTTTTTACATTTAACAGATTAATATCAACTCCAAAGATCCATTAAACCCTATTAAACACATTAATCATATCAAAATAGGGTTTCTTAATCTTTAATTCATTAAAGATGATAATTTACACTATATTTCGAACTATGATCAGATTTAGGCTATAAAACTATTTTTATTGGATTCCTTGTGTTTTTCTAATCAAAATTCATATTTAAACTTTTGTCATCCGAACTACGAATAATGAGATATGATTTTTGCAAATTTTACTTACTCTGGCCAATAGAAGGGCGCCACGTGGCCCGCTCTATGCAACGTTGTTTGCTTTTTGGGGAAATATAATGAAATGACTCTTTTGCCCTCCACTTGAGTTGTTGGTTCTTTGATACGCGGAAGGGTATAATCGTCCAATGCAACTTGGTCGTCTCCCACCTTGCACAACCCTACGCTGCCGTTGCAGCAGCCATCGAGCGCGGCCCAACTGCCTCCTCCCGACCTCGACGGCCACCCTAGTGCCCCTCCCTTCCTCCGTCGTGCCCCATGCAGGCGAGGGCGCATCTGCTACATGGCCGATCGATCGGAAAGAAGTCCAACCGTTCAGGCGCCATGGATGACCGGCGACCTGCTACAGCATTGCGTAGGAGCAACAGTTCAGTAAGGCAGGCACCAAGAAAGGTCCTCCTCCCTCCATAGATCCTCCACGCTTCTGGTAGTGCCCTCCGCTCACAGCCTGGGCGGCTGGCTCACGTTGGTCGGGCCTGTAACCTGCGGCCGGCCGGGCAGCCAAACTGCAGGTGCTGCACGGCGGTGGTTGGCAAGGAAGAGGTGGTTGACCACCCTAGGTACTTGCGGACACTTCCTGCCTCCCAGGAGATCCCGTTACAGCCACTACTTGCCCCCGAGAAAGCCCCATGCTTCTTGGTTAAGGTTTACGTGCAAAGAAGAAGGAGAAAGGAGAGAGTTGAGTGGGATTTCTCCCTGGACCTTGACCAGGGTTTTCCCCTTTTATATAGGGTGAAGTATCAAGCCCTAAGGCATGCCTCATAAGGATTCAAGTCCCAACTCAAAAGGAAATACACTTTCCTTGGTTGTGAAGCAACCATCTCTCTCTCTCTCTTCATTAACCTTTATTTCCTTGATATTCCTTATTGCATGGCTATTTAGGAATTCGAATTTCCTCCTTCTTATCCTTTTTATTCTTACTCTTTAATCCATTAAAACGAATTTCTATTTTCTTTTAATAGAAATTACTTCCCTTTTCATAATGCCACCAAAACCTTAAATCATATTATCTTTTATTCTGCAAATTGGTATTTTCTCTTTCCTCTCCCTTTATTGGGGCTCCTTGTACCCCAAGAAACTTTATGAGTTCGAAATTACTTTTTAAGAATACTTATTATCCTTCTAGATGCATCTAAATGCATTATTTCACATTATTATGTATATTTCTCATTAAAATATCTCTTTTTGAGGATTTCTTTTTATTTCTCTTTCATTTTCCTCATTGGTATTCCTTTTATCATTGTAATCCTTGGGATACGAAATTCCACCAAGGATAACTCAATTATGCCTCTTTTCACTTATTTCCCACATTTTCCCATTGTTTTCAATTTCTTTCTTAATAAAGAAATACATAATTAATCTTTTATTTTCTTATTGCTTTCTTTATGCAACTTTGGACTCCTTGGAACCCAAGGAACCCAAGAGGAACGAAATCCTCTTTGGATTTTCCTTCTAGAGGTTTCTACATATTTCTTTTCTTGAAAATTCAATTATCCATTTACTATTTGAATTTCCTTGTTATTGGGCCCAATAGCCAATAAAGCCCACAAAGCAACCAATCAAGGCTATTGTGAAAGGAATCCATTTATTCAAAACAAATCATATCATTATTTTTTCAATTATCTTTAATATGAGAAATTACATTTCTCACTAATTGAACCCAAAAATTGGGGTTGTAACATCCTTCCCCTCTTATAGGAATTTTGTCCTCAAAATTCTATGAATCAATCAAACAAGCAAACAAACAATTCAGGATAAGACTTCCCATGTCCATCATTGGCCCCTATGTGGCTTTACCGTACTCATGGCGCTTCCACATAACCTTTATCATCACTTATTCTTTTCCATGAGTTCTTTCACTCTGGCGTCTATAAACTGCACAAGTGACTCAGGTCATTTCAGCCTCCCTTGGGGCTCACTAGGTTCATTACTCAGCACATGGTCGGGTACCTCACATAGTGCTCTAAATTGGACACATGAAACTCGTCACATATTACTTTATCCTGAGGGGTAAAGTCAAAACCTAACCATCTCCACCCATCCATCTCTAATGGACACATGTATCGGGGACTCAGCTTTCTCAGCTGCAGCTCAGAGGGGTCGGATTCTCACATATTCTTCCACAGTAACTTGTAAGTCAGTCTACTTTGCATATGTTCACGACTCTCATCGTCTTTAGGCTCCTTTCAGCCCTTGCACAATCAAAGTGACTTCATCTACACACACTATGGTCCCTTTTCTAACCATCATGTGGTCCTTTTCTAACCATCATGTGGTCCTTTCACCAACATCACCTTACTGAAGTGGTGACCGACACAACCTCCCTTACAGAGCTTCTTATAAATCCCGATACTGGCTATGATGGTTATCTTCACATCTTTCATAGGACAAAAACTATCTCTAACTATCACCCAGAACGAGCACATATGCTCTCATCAGACCCTTTAGTCCGGACCATACCAACCATTATTTAGGGGTGATAAACTATACCATCGAGTTCTTCATGTACCTACTTCCACCATATGGAAGTGAATCTTTAAGTCATACTCATGAACTTTTGGACTCGCATCATGGTGTAGTTGAACCATCTCTCTCATATGTAGCTCAACCCAATCTGTCCCTTGACAGTACTCTTTCTTTCTCATGTCATCTTGGTAAGGCGACTTACCATAACCCATATTGCATCTCGACCTTCCTTGGTCCCGGGGAGACCTATCACAACATCCATGGGGTTGAGCTCCCATTCCCTCTCAGGGACTCTTTTTCCCCCTATATCCATGCATTGGGTTACTGGGGTTCTTCCTTTACCTCCTGGCTTGCATGGTCATAAACCACATGCAACTTCATCTTAAGCATCCAAAGTGCTATTGCCATTTTCAGTATAGTCTGTTAGAATTTAATAATTGTTTATGGTTATATGTCAAACCTTCATATGTTAGAAGGAGAAAGGAGAGAGTTGAGTGGGATTTCTCCCTGGACCTCGACCAGGGTTTTCCCCTTTTATATAGGGTGAAGTATCAAGCCCTAAGGCATGCCTCATAAGGATTCAAGTCCCAACTCAAAAGGAAATACACTTTCCTTGGTTGTGAAGCAACCATCTCTCTCTCTCTCTCTTCATTAACCTTTATTTCCTTGATATTCCTTATTGCATGGCTATTTAGGAATTCGAATTTCCTCCTTCTTATCCTCTTTATTCTTACTCTTTAATCCATTAAAACGAATTTCTATTTTCTTTTAATAGAAATTACTTCCCTTTTCATAATGCCACCAAAACCTTAAATCATATTATCTTTTATTCTGCAAATTCGTATTTTTTCTTTCCTCTCCCTTTATTGGGGCTCCTTGTACCCCAAGAAACTTTATGAGTTCGAAATTACTTTTTAAGAATACTTATTATCCTTCTAGATGCATCTAAATGCATTATTTCACATTATTATGTATATTTCTCATTAAAATATCTCTTTTTGAGGATTTCTTTTTATTTCTCTTTCATTTTCCTCATTGGTATTCCTTTTATCATTGTAATCCTTGGGATACGAAATTCCACCAAGGATAACTCAATTATACCTCTTTTCACTTATTTCCCACATTTTCCCATTGTTTTCAATTTCTTTCTTAATAAAGAAATACATAATTAATCTTTTCTTTTCTTATTTCTTTCTTTATGCAACTTTGGACTCCTTGGAACCCAAGGAACCCAAGAGGCACGAAATCCTCTTTGGATTTGGCTTCTAGAGGTTTCTACATATTTCTTTTCTTGAAAATTCAATTATCCATTTACTATTTGAATTTCCTTGTTATTGGGCCCAATAGCCAATAAAGCCCACAAAGCAACCAATCAAGGCTATTGTGAAAGGAATCCATTTATTCAAAACAAATCATATCATTATTTGTTCAATTATCTTTAATATGAGAAATTACATTTCTCACTAATTGAACCCAGAACTTGGTGTTGTAACATTTGTTAGAATTTAATAATTGTTTATGGTTATATTGTAACATCCCAGGATTTGAGGCCTCGGATAACATGATCTTAAAAGGAATGATTGGACTACCCATATCACCAAGGTGCACCTCCTTTTCCGGGAGCCCATCACTAAAGAACTCCATAGTTAAGCGTGCTCAGCTTGGAGTAGTACTAGGATGGGTGACTAGTCGGGAAGTTGATCCTGGCTTGCACGTCAGTGTGGACAAAGGGCGTAGTTAAGGCTAGTGGTGATTTGTGGGGCCAGTCGTCATTCCTAAAACTCTACTCGAGCCTAGGGCAGTGGGCCCAGACGTTACAAATGGTATTAGAGCCATAGCCCCTCCAGTATGTGGGGCCCCCATGGGCATGTGACATGCCAGTCTTGAGCCGTGCGATCTAGGCAAGTTGGAAAGGGCTATCAGCAGAGACGAGATGGAGCCACCCTTGCGCTGGTAGCTGTGGACGGGAGTTGGGTGTCCATGGGCCATTGTGGGTCTGCACTGAAATGGGGTCAGATTATGAGGCCATATAGTTGAGCCTTGACGAGCACGTCAAGAGTCTAAGTGGGGGAGATTGTAACATCCCAGGATTTGAGGCCTCAGATAACATGATCTTAAAAGGAATGATTGGACTACCCATATCACCAAGGTGCACCTCCTTTTCCAGGAGCCCATCACTAAAGAACTCCATAGTTAAGCGTGCTCATCTTGGAGTAGTACTAGGATGGGTGACCAGTAGGGAAGTTGATCCTGGCTTGCACGTCAGTGTGGACAAAGTGCACAGTTAAGGCTAGTGGTGATTTGTGGGGCCAGTCGTCATTCCTAAAACTCTACTCGAGCCTAGGGCAGTGGGCTCGAACGTTACAGTATCCTTGTTAGATGGACTGTTAGCTAAAATGCAAGTGAAACCTACTCTGAAACAACAGATCAAAGAAGCACAACAGGCTGATACTATGATTCAGCAAATTAGGTCAGAGTATGGTAGTGAGAAACGGGATGGTTTTCATGAGTTAGATGATGAGGTAGTCTGTTACCATGGTAGGATGGTAGTACCTGATGCCAATGACTTAAGGAAGTTAGTCATGGAGGAATCTCATTCATCCATGTATGCACTGCATCCAGGGAGCACCAAAATGTATCATAACTTGAAAGATATGTATTGGTGGCCCGGATTGAAGAAAGATGTAATTGAGTTTGTTATGCGGTGTCCAGTGTGTCAGCAGGTTAAAGTTGAACATCAGAAGCCCGCAGGAACAATGCAACCTTTACCTATACCAAAGTGGAAATGGGATCATGTGACCATCGACTTTGTGGTTGGTTTACCCAGAACAGCCAAAAGTCATGATTTCATTTGGGTGATAGTTGATAGGTTGACTAAGTAAGCACATTTTCTTCCTGTCAAAACAAGATATATTGCTGCGAAACTTGCACAGATCTATATAGATGAGATAGTGCGATTACACGGGGTTCCGGCTACAATTGTTTCTGATAGAGGTCCCTAGTTTACGAGTCATTTTTGGGAATGACTACATAAAGCATTGGGTACGCAGTTAAGATTCAGTACCGCCTTTCACCCCCAGACGGATGGACAATCTGAGAGGACTATACAAACCTTGGAGGATTTTCTTAGGGCATGTGTCCTTCAGTTTGTAGGAAGTTGGGATCTACACTTGAGCTTAATAGAATTTACTTACAACAATAGTTATCAGCACAATATTGATATAGCACCATATGAAGCATTATATGGTAGACGTTGTAGATCTCCATTGTATTGGTATGAATAGGAGAATACCAACTTTTGGGTCCTAAATTAGTGCAACAGACAACTGAGAGGATTAAACTAATACAAAAACAGTTAAAGGTTGCACATGATAGACAGAAATCATACGCTCATAAACTGCGAAGACCCTTAGAATTCCAAGTTAGAGACAAAGTATATCTCAAAGTCTCACCTTGGAAAGGTGTTCTTAGATTTGGGAAAAAGGGTAAGTTAGCTCCTAGATTTATGAGGCCTTATCCAATCACTGAACGGATTGGAAAGGTAGCCTATAAGTTGGAGTTGCCACCTGAACTACATAGATTGCATCCATTATTCCATATATCCATGCTGAGAAAGTGTCACCCTGATACGGAGTTAGTATTGCATCCTGTAAAGGTAGAGTTAAATGAAGATATATCCCATGAAGAAGGACCAATGATGATTCTTGACAGGAGAATCAAAAAGTTGAAAAAGAAAGACATAATTCATGTGAAAATTCTCTGGCATCATCGTGGTGTTGAATAGGCTATGTGGGAACTGGAGGAAGAGATGAGGAGGAAGTACCCTTCTCTTTTCTCTTGATGATTTCAGAGATGAAATCCCTGTTAGGGGTGGATAATTGTAACATCCCTGGCCTGGGTTACGCCTTAAACCTAGGAGTTTTTCTTAAGTAAGTCATTTATATTCTAGTATTTATCTTTTGAAAAGTAATTAAGACTCAAGGGGAGCTTATGTTTCAATTTTGGTCCTATTTGAATAATGTTGAAGCAATATTTGCTTGTTTTGGACTAAAGTGCAATTTACCCAATATAAGGGGTTACCTTGCAAAATGTTACATGATAAATGCTCCTCAAGTAGTTTAGATCATAAGAATGAGAAGGATGCTAAGGTATGGTTTGTGGAAGCCTAAATTCCAAGAAGGGGCTTGTTTGAATAATACTTGTACATTGAATACTAGTTTTGGTGTAATTTGTAATTTACCCAAAACCTAGGGATGAATATGTAAAATACCACCTCAAGAGTGTCCCTACTGTCTCTTGGTATCATTTAGAGAAAATAAAAAGAAAGGGGCGTCTTATTTGAACCATATTTGAGAAATGATACTCTTGATAATAAAATAATCAAGAAATAAGCATAATTGAAACCCTAAGTTATTTTGTAGAAAAAATATATAAATTAAATGAAGTGCCCATCGACTAAAAAGCTTTTGAGTGAAAAACTATAATGAAATGGTGGTCAAAACACCTTGGAGGCGTCGCTATAATCCTAAGTAGGTGAAAAATATCTACCTACATTTTTAATTGAAAAGTAATGAACACTAAAGTAAAGGTGCTTATGGATAATAATATTTTATTCATTAAGGAGATTAAACGGTCGACTATAATTCAGGGATAATTCAAAGGAATTAAAGGAAAAGAAAGATAGCTTCGGAGATAAGGAAGTGGAGGGGGCATGTGGCACCTAGTAAGGAAGGTTGATGACTTCCCTCCTACTCTCTCTCTCTCTTATGAATTCAATTATATATACTCAACCATTTACCTACTAGAAGGGCTATTTGCGCACCACACTCACTCCTCACTTAGGCCAATGACCAAGGAGGCAAAGAAGAAGGAGGAGATCCTTTCCCAAGCTTAAGGTAAGATCCATGGTCATCTTCAACCTTGGGTTGAAGGCTAAAATCGAGTTATAACTCTTCTTTTCTTCCCTCTTCCATCCAATGCTCAACTTTGGCAATCTTTTACATCAAAAGGGTTGAGAATGTGCCTTGGATTATTGAAGGAGCTATCTTCACCATTAAATATGAAAAGCTTGTAGCTTTGGAGTTGCTTTGAAGGTGGGTTATATAACTTTAACCCATTGATATTATTATTTGATTTCAATCTTGCAATATATGTTGATCTTTCCTTCTTCTCGAATTTTTCTTGAGTAATTGATGAATCAATGAATCCATCAGTTGTATGGACAGTAGAAATGGAGGTCTGAAGCTTGATGATGATGACATCATCTTAGCACACACCTCTAGATCAATAATATCAATCGGTTTCAGTTTTGTATGGCCAAACAGTTTCAAAAGCGTTAGAGGTCAATCGGTTTCAAAACTGTTAGAGGTCAAACAGTTTCAAAACCAATAGAGGCCAAATGGTTTCAAAAGTGTTTAGTGGTCCAAATAGATTCAACTATGTATGGCCAAAGTGTAACGACCCCGTCTCCCAGTAACCCCCACTTAAGGGAGACCAAGAGATCAGAGCCGTTATCCAATAACACGGATCAAAGGTTCGACAAATAATCATTAATAATTATTGAATTCTACCAACTATACTGAAATACGGTAAAAAATAAAACTTTGCTTACCTTTTAAAATTGGGATTTCAAAACTTCTATCCACACATATATTAATCTATCTAATCCTCCTTTGCAATTTAATTCTCATTTAATTCTACATATGCCACTTTACTGTTTGTTCTTTTCATTACAACTAAAACATCGACAAACTAAACGTCGGTCAGCAAGAAGTTGGTATGTGGGGGAAACAATAATCGTGCAACTATAATAACAAATTAATCATCCAATTATCATTTAACATCCAAGATTTCATTTTAAACCATACTACTCAATCCTTTCCTATCCCCTATCTCTGTGGTGTCCCTACAGTGGACTGAGATACTACCTCTCCCTGGGTAGATCCTTATTAAACCCCACATGATCCTACCTAACAGGTAGATCAATATCTAGGGTTGAGTCGCATGGCACTACCCTTGAGTAGTCCAATCCCTGACTCAAAGTGACTTTATGGACCTACCCCATTGGTAGCCATGCACTAGGTCAATCTATTAAACTACAGAGGGGACTAGGATCTGAGCTAGTAGGCACATCTCTTATGTGATAGTCATATTCACATTATAATTTGCATGAATTAAATTCATCCAAAAATTAATTCAAGCCACGATGTAAACATCGATAAAATCCTCAGAAAACAAATGCGAGATAATCATAAGCGTAACCACATACCTATCAAGTTGATGTGAGACAGAAATAATCCAATCAACCAATAGGCAAGCAAGCATTCAATAAGATCCTAAAACAATTATACAATTTTATTTTATTACTCATGCCATTAAGATCTATTAAATCTAGCTCGCTTCATAGGGTTTCTAGTCCACTTTTAGGGTTTCCATTGCAATTAGGGTTTCCCTTCATCTTTTACTATTTTAAACCCTAATTTAACGCAATTGATCACAAACCCTAATTATCTCAAAATCTAATCCTCAGTTTCAGATTTAAGGCATAATTAACCATTAAATAAGTCCATTAAGCCTCTTTTCATTAAAGGTACCATTTTTATCCTCTTTAACCCATGACAAAGTCACTATGCTCATTTATCATCAATTTATAGTTCATTATGCTCTAATACTCATATGAACGTTATTTATTATTAATTCTACCTTGATTCATTAAAAAAACCTAATTTCTATATTAAGGTTATTTATCCACAAATTAGGAACTTTAATACTCGAAATAGCTTAGAATCATTATATCTTATCTTTATCCACCACTTTGAATAATTAGAGCTATTAAGAGTTGAATTTGCCAACATTAGGGTTTTAAGGCCCATTAAAGTTTATTCATGCACATGAAACTGTAAATTAACTAATTACGTGCCAAATTCATATTTTTCGATCTTAATGTATCTCTTTATGATTAACATGTTAATATCAACTTTAACCATCAATTAAACCCTACTAATCGCATTAATCATATCCAAATAGGGGTTCTTAATCACTATTACACTAAAGTTAACAACTTCCATTACTTTTCGAATTTCAATCAGAATTAGGCTTCAAATATATTTTTTTTGCATTCCTCTCATTTTTCTGAGCAAAATTCATGTATAATGCACATCTATCTGAGCTACGATTATTGAGATACGAATTTAACAAAATAACTTACTATGGGCCAATGGGAGGCTGCCGCGTAGGCCTATTCCCATGCAAAGAGCTCGCTGGTTTGGGAAACATTTTGAATTGACGAAACGACCCCTCCTTAAGTGGCCAGTTCTCCATTACCCGGAAGGGTAAAATGGTCCAACGCACTCCAGGTTGTCTTCAACCTCGGGAAGCCTAGCTTGGTGCCGAACTGCAGCAGGTTGCGGCTGCCATTCTCCACTCCCGACCTCAGCGGCTACCGAGGATGCTTCCCCTACATCCATCGTGCCTCTGCACACGTGAGGATGCCGTAGGGTCATGGCTAGGGCAGCCGTTTTGAGCCTGCTGGTTCTCCACCTTACGACCGTCTTACAGCCATCCAGAGGCTGTTGCACGAGCTCTAGGACACAGCCACGATGGCCAAGTTGTTCTTTAGCACCGTGGTACACCCAGCTACTAGCAGAACCCTTCATTTGCCCCTAGTTGCTCCCTGGTTATGCTATTTTTCTCTCTTAGGGTTTAAGGACAAAAAAAAGAGGAAGAAGAAGAATAGGAGAGAGGGGTGCATGGGGTCCTTCTTGAACTCGACCCCGACTCTACCCCATTTATATAGGGGTGGGAAATGAAGCCATAGGTTGGCTTAACACGAGTCAAAGTGTCCCGTTCCAAATAGGAATCATATTCCTTCAAGGAGAAGTATTCCTTCTCTCTCCCTATAACCTCTTTGATATTCTTATTTCTTGGATAGATAGGAATTCGAAATTCCTCTCATTTATCCCCTTTATTCTTGCTTTTTAAACCATTGGCATGAGTTTCTATTTTCCTTTTTAACAAACCACATAATCCATTAATAATGTATTCACATTATATTCTTATTTTCTTTTAAAGGTATTTTCTCTTTCCTCTTTCTTCATTGGGACTCCTTGGATCCCAAGAAACTCTATTATTTCGAAATCCTTTTTATTGGATACTTATTATCCTTCTAGATGCATCTAAATGCATTATTCTTCATTATCTTATTTTATTTCTTGTTAAAATATTTCCTTTTGAGGATTTCTCTTTATTTCTCTTTTATTTTCCTCCTTGGTATTCCTTTTATCATTAGGAATCCTTGGGATACGAAATTCCACCAAGAATAACTCAATTACACCTCTTTTCACTGGTTTTCCACATTTTACCATTGTTTTCAATTTCTTTCTTAATAAAGAAATACTTAATTAATCTTTTCTTTTCTTATTGCTTTTTCTTTGCAACTTTGGACTCCTTGGAACCCAAGGAACCCATTTGGCATGAAATCCACCTTTGGATTAAGTTCCTTGCCTTCTAGAGGTTTCCACATCTTTCTTTTCTCGATTTCTTAATTTATTGAATTTCCTTGTTATTGGGCCCAATAGCCAATAAAGCCCACAACACAATCATCAAGGCTATTGTAAATGAAATCCATTTATTCAAAACAAATTATATCATTATTTGTTCAAATGTGATAAATTACATTTCTCACCAATTGAACCCAAAAATTGGGGTTGTAACATCCTTCCCCTCTTATAAGAAATTTTCCCTCAAAATTCCATCAAGCAAATGAACAGTTCAGGATAAGCCTTTCTTATGTCCATTAGGGCTCCCATGTGGCTTCACCCTTTCCATGGTTCTTCCCAATAACCTTCATCATCTCATATTCTTCCATCTGAGTTCTTTCTTACCTTGGTATAATGACCCTCATAGGTGACTCAGGACATTTCAGCCTCTCAAAAGCTAAATAGGTTCAAGGCTCAGCACATGGCTTGGGTACCTCACATAGTGCTCTAGATCAGACTCATGGAACACATTATACATCATGTTATCCTGAGGGGTAAGGATAAACACAACCTTCTCCACCAATCCATCTCAAATGGACCCATATATCGGGGACTCAGCTTTCTTAGCTATAGCTTAGCGGGGTCAGATTTTCACATCACATATTCTCCCACAGTGAACTGCATGTCAGTCTACTTTGCATCAGCTCATGACTCATGTCACCACTGGGCTCTCTCTCAGCCATTACATGATCAAAGCGACTTCATCTGCACACACTATGGTTCTTTTCTGACCTTCGTGATACCTCCTTCACCAACATTATCTTAATGAAGTGGTAACCGACATAATCTCCTTATGGAAATTCTTACATCCCGATAAAGGCTATGGTGGTTAACATCACATCTTAAGAACTATCTCTATGTATCACCCTGAATGAGCACACATGCTCTCATCAGACCCTCTAGTCTGGATCATACTGTCCATTAGTACGGGGTGATAAACTGTACTATTTTTGAGTTCTTCATGTATCTACTTCCACCTTATGGAAGTGAACCTTGGTCATACCCAAGAACTTTTGAACTCGCATCATGGTGTGGTTGAACCATCTTCTCTCTTAAGTAGTTCAACTGAATCTGTCTCGTGACAGTACTCTTCCTTTCTCTTATCATCTAGGTAAGGTGATCTACCATAACCCATATTGGATTTCGACCTTCCTTGGTCCAGGGGAGACTCACAACATCCACAGTGATGAACTCCCATTCCCTCTCGGGAACTCTTTATACTTTATATCCATGTACTGGGTTACTGGTGTTCGTCCTTCGCCTCCTAGCTTGCATGGCCACATGCTACATGCAACTTTGTTTTAAGCATCCAAAGTGCTACTATCACTTACTGTCTTTGTAGTTTCACGGTGTGTGGTGATCTTAAAATCATGATTTCCTATATATCATGATTCCTCAACATTGATTCCTCAGAAACCGTAAACCACTCTCACCAGGGTTTTATTTCCTTCCTATCCAAAGAAGTGTATTCGAGGTTCTACAACCATCCTTCTAACACATCAAGGACTAGGCTAGCTAACCAAACAACCATTAACCACTATTGATACATATGGGTGTTAGCCAAACTTATCTCTTTTCCTCAACTTAAGGTTAGCTTAGCAACCTCAACTTCTTCTAGCTTCCAGATAAACTAGGCAACTATATCTCAACTAGAGCATTCATTACCGCCTTTCATCCTCCATGTATTATACTTATCATCTCATCTCAAACTCTAAGTTTATCTTCATCAAGAAACTCTGAGCTCATCCACCTGGTGATCAAACTCAACCTTGTATAACTTGCAAATTCCACAAAGCTTCTACTAGGAACATCCTTAGAAGGTGATTATCTTAATACTTTTATCGTTTGTACCTGTCCATGTATCATTCACTCCACCAGGGCACATTATCATCTCTATCCTCATTCCTTATAGCAACATTCCAACTCACATCATCTTTACCCTTGGTGTATGGCATGCGTACGGTCCTATCTCTCACTCCCATAACAAGAAGATATAAGCATTTGGCGGCCGTCCAAATATAGAGTTCTTCCTATTCTAAGAGTAGAGATGGTACAACCCACATTGCCAGTACACCTTCAAATCTAAGTTGAAACGTGCAACTTATGTCTCTACATCACAATCATCTTGATATCAAAGTTACTTTCATGGAAAACTGGTCTCAAACCTACTTGGGTCACCACACAATCCTTGGTCATCTCCTCCAGGTCTATAGGGAGCCGGCACTTTTGGGGTCATCCCTCCTCCCTCATGCATCAGAGAGTGTCCTACTCATCTGCCCTTTGGGTCCCATGAGTTCATGAAGGTGATCAATATCCTAACCCATGACCCTCAGATAATGATAGATGTTACCTCCCGACCCTATGATCATGTGCAACTAGGGAATTAGCCAACTCCTGCTTCCATCAGTCTTATCCCTACCTGACCCTAGGATAGACTTAGGATTATATCATAGTACATGTTCAACTTAGAACCTTACCCAATCCTTCATCATCTCTCTCTGCATTCTTGGGCTGTCTTTCATCCTTTCTCAGGGATCATGGCAACATGCCTACCTTGGTCAAGCCCCATACCAGTTACCTCCATGGTAACACCTCCACATGCACATAGAGATGGTTATCTATGGGTCTACAGGTTCAATCTCATACCATGTACTTTTCACTTAGCTTTCTCAAGATCCTATGAAACCTCTTTAGGTTACCTTAACTCCAACAAAACTGGTATACACCCAACCAAAGGGTCCCTCTCTCAAGATGGGAGGAAACTACAACTCTTGACAACAAGGTCACAACCGTCCTTAGGGTTTACCTTCACATGAGCATGCCTAAACCAGCAGCTACTAAAGCACAAGAAGACCACCTATTATACCGTACTTGTTCTCTTTCCTCAACATTAGATCAACTTAGTTGTAAGGGGTTCATCAAACATACCCTTAACTTAAGGGGTTCCCTTTACCTCTACACATGAGGAGTATCATGATCAAAATGATAGAGACTCAAATCTCATCATGAGAATCGGATACACTGCTTCCCCTCTTAGGCCTAGGAACCCTAGGTTCACCTTTGGGTGTCCAACTGCATGCTCAATCTCTTAACCATGAAGCAAGCATGTCCAAGATATGTCATGTACTTCCATGATCCTTCTACTTGAGCAACACTTCGGAGTTGAGTCAACCAACTAAGTATAAAGCCTCACAACTGGTTACTTAAACCTCCTCAGGGTCTAAAGCACTCTTTATCTCATCCAGTAGATAATCACTTATACCATAGGTACCAGAAGCATCATCCTCCCTCTAGGGTTTGGTTCCTCTAAAGTCAACCAAGATATCATCAGCCTTCAGGGATCACGCATGAGGCAACTGCAACCATCCACTTTAGTTGCATCATCCTCAACTCTCCCTTATCCAACCTTCTTGCTTGAGTCCTGCTTTCTCTCTCTAGAGCTAACTCTACATCCATCCTTACTACCAGAGGTCCTCTCTCCATGAAGGATCAAACTCACAGGCATACCTCTACGTGGGTGAAGCCTATGCTCGAACTTATGTTTGCTCAAGATTATCCAATCCCCTTATGCTTATCTCATAAGCCATCCATCATGATCCCTTGTCTAGGGTTTCAACCTACTGTCAGCACTATTGACGCACTCTGGGAGCAAGCTATACCCTACTTGCCTAATCCCATAGGGTTTCTATAGGTTCTCCTCTAACCTCATCCATGAAGGAGCTATCCTTCTCTCTAACATGCACGACCCTCTCTAGGGTTGGGTCGTCAAAGGTACTAGGTTATCCAACCTCTCATGGCTCGTATGGCATCCAAGGCATGTCCATCCAAACACCCAATCAACCATGTCATCTAACTCATCATGTCATCTCTCTCTCTCTCTAATCTCCACTTAGAGTTAGGGTTAACATCATCCTCAGAGGATGTGCTAGGTCTCTACTTCCAAAACTAACACTCTCTACTCATCCTCCTACCAAGGAGGTCTATCCTCAGGTCTCTCCTGAGGGTAATGACAACTCATGTCATACGACCTAAGCATGTATCAATTCCTTTATGCTTACTCTATTAAGTTTATGTCCATGACATCTTATTTACATGCTTTTTATTAATTTGGTGGAGGATTCCTTAATCCTTATCAACCTTACCCATACCTCAAGATGGTGAGGAGACGAGAGGAAACCCTAATCCTTAAGGTCCTTCATAGAATTTGAGTTGAGAAGGGATGAACAAGATGAGAGAGTCCTAAGGGTATCTTATTTTGAATCATACCCTAAGACTTTGGCCAGGCAGTCACACGGATCTGGGAGTCCTCATTTTTTGACTAGCGGTGCGAAGGAAAATATTGCCAGCCCCCGGTTGTGATCCTTTTCTAGACACCTCTGTCTTTCAGATAATCCTCTAATAACACCCTTGGGTTCTACAGAATTTGTAAAATTTTATAATTATTAAGGATTAAGTGATGAATCTATGCTCTGATACCAATTGTAACAACCCCGTCTCCCAGTGACCCCTACTTAAGGGAGACCAAGAGATCAGAGCCGTTATCCAATAACCCGGATCAAAGGTTCGACAAATAATCATTAACAATTATTGAATTCTACCAACTATATTGAAATATGGTAAAAAAATAAAACTTTGCTTACCTTTTAAAACTGGAATTTCAAAACTTCTATCCACATATATATTAATCTAGCTAATCCTCCTTTGCACTTTAATTCTCATTTAATTCTACATATGCCACTGTACTGTTTGTGCTTTTCATTGTACCTAAAACGCCGACAAATAAAACGTCAGTCAGCAAGAAGCTGGTATGTGGGGGGAAAAATAATCGTGCAACTATAATAACAAAGTAATCAGCCAATTATCATTTAACAACCAAGATTTCATTTTAAACCATAATACTCAATCCTTTCCTATCCCCTATCTCTGTGTTGTCCCTGCAGTGGACTGAGATACTACCTCTCCCTGGGTAGATCCTTATTAAACCCTGCATGATCCTACCTAACAGGTAGATCAATATCTAGGGTTGAGTCGCATGGCACTACCCTTGAGTAGTCCAATCCCTGACTCAAAGTGACTTGAGGGACCTACCCCATTGGTAGCCATATACTAAGTTATTCAATGACCTGATGGACCTACCCCATTGGTAGCCATGCACTAGGTCAATCTATTAAACTACAGAGGGGACTAGGATCTGAGCTAGTAGGCACATCTCTTATGTGATAGTCATATTCACATTATAATTTGCATGAATTAAATTCATCCAATAATTAATTCAAGCCACGATGTAAACATCGATAAAATCCTCAGAAAACTAATGCAGGATAATCATAAGTGTAACCACATACCTGTCAAGTTGAGGTGAGATAGAAATAATCCAATCAACCAATAGGCAAGCAAGCATTCAATAAGATCCTGAAACAATTATACAATTTTCTTTTATTACTCATGTCATTAAGATATATTAAATCTAGCTCGCTTCCTAGGGTTTCTAGTCCAGTTTTAGTGTTTCCATTGCAATTAGGGTTTCCCTTCATCTTTTACTATTTTAAACCCTAATTTAAGGCAATGGATCACAAACCCTAATTATCTCAACATATAATCCTCAGTTTTAGATTTAAGGCATAATTAACCATTAAATAAGTCCATGAAGCCTCTTTTCATTAAAGGTACCATTTTTATCCTCTTTAACCCCATGACAAAGTCATTATGCTCATTTATCATCAATTCGTAGTTCATTATGCTCTAATACTCATATGAACGTTATTTATCATTAATTCTACCTTGATTCATTCAAAAAAAACCTAATTTCTATATTAAGGTTATTTATCCACAAATTAGGAACTTTAATACTCAAAATAGCTTAGAATCATTATATCTCATCTTTATCCACCACTTTGAATAATTAGAGCTATTAAGAGTCGAATTTGCCAACATTAGGGTTTCAAGGCCCATTAAAGTTTATTCATGCACATGAAACTCTAAATTAACCAATTACGTGCCAAATTCATCTTTTTTATCTTAATGTATCTCTTTATGATTAATAGGTTAATATCAACTTTAACCATCAATTAAACCCTACTAATCACATTAATCATATCCAAATAGGGTTTCTTAATCACTATTACACTAAAGTTAACAACTTCCATTACTTTTCAAATTTCAATCAGAATTAGGCTTCAAATATATTTTTATTGCATTCGTCTCATTTTTCTAAGCAAAATTCATGATAATGCACATCTATCCGAGCTACGATTATTGAGATAGAAATTTAACAAAATAACTTACTGTGGGCCAATGGGAGGCTGCCACATAGACCTGTTCCCATGCAAAGAGCTCGCTGGTTTGGGAAACATTTTGAATTGACTAAACTGCCCCTCCTTAAGTGGCTGGTTGTCCAATACCCGTAAGGGTAAAATGGTCCAACGCACTCCAGGTTGTCTTCAACCTCGGGAAGCCTAGCTTGGCGCCGAACTGCAGCAGGTTGCGGCTGCCCTCCTCCACTCCTGACCTCGGCGGCCATCGGGGATGCTTCCCCTACCTCCGTCACACCTCTACACACGTGAGGATGCCGCGGGGTCGTGGCTGGGGCATCCATTTTGAGCCTTCAGGTTCTCCACCTTGTGGTCGTCTTACAGCCATCCAGAGGCTGTTGCGCGAGCTCTAGGACACGGCCACAATGGCCAAGTTGTTCTTTAGCACGTTGGTACACCCAGCTACTAGCAGAACCCTTCGTTGGCCCCTAGTTGCTCCCTAGTTATGCCACTTTTCTCGCTTAGGGTTTAAGGACAAAAAAATGAGGAAGAAGAAGAATAGGAGAGAAGGGTGCATGGGGTCCTTCATGAACTCAACCCTGACTCTACCCCCTTTATATAGGGGTGCGAAACGAAGCCATAGGTTGGCTTAACACGAGTCAAAGTGTCCCTTTCCAAATAGGAATCATATTCCTTCAAGGAGAAGTATTCCTTCTCTCTCATCATAACCTCTTTAATATTCTTATTTCTTGGATAGACAGGAATTCGAAATTCCTCTCATTTATCCCCTTTATTCTTGCTTTTTAAACCATTGGCATGAGTTTCTATTTTCCTTTTTAACAAACCACATAATCCATTAATAATGTATTCACATTATATTCTTATTTTCTATTATAGGTATTTTCTCTTTCCTCTTTCTTCATTGGGACTCCTTGGATCCTAAGAAACTCTATTATTTCGAAATCCTTTTTATTGGATACTTATTATCCTTCTAGATGCATCTAAATGCATTATTCTTCATTATCTTGTTTTATTTCTTATTAAAATATTTCCTTTTGAGGATTTCTCTTTATTTCTTTTTTATTTTCCTCCTTTGTATTCCTTTTATCATTAGAAATCCTTGGGATACGAAATTCCACCAAGAATAACTAAATTACACATCTTTTCACCGGTTTTCTACATTTTACCATTGTTTTCAATTTCTTTCTTAATAAAGAAATACTTAATTAATCTTTTCTTTTCTTATTGCTTTTTCTTTGCAACTTTGGACTCCTTGGAACCCAAGGAACCCATTTGGCATGAAATCCACCTTTGGATTAAGTTCCTTGCTTCTAGAGGTTTCCACATCTTTCTTTTCTCGATTTCTTAATTAATTGAGTTTCCTTGTTATTGGGCCCAATAGACAATAAAACCCACAACACAATCATCAAGGCTATTGTAAATGAAATCCATTTATTCAAAACAAATTATATCATTATTTTTTCAAATATGAGAAATTACATTTCTCAAAAATTGAACCAAAAATTGGGGTTGTAACACAAACGGTTTCAAACCGTTTAGTATTTAAACGGTTTCAACATAACCTAGGTCAAACGGTTTCAAACCATTTAGTGTTCAAACGGTTTCAACCTAATCTAGGTCAAATGGTTTCAAACCGTTTAGTGTTCAAACAGTTTCAACCTAATCTAGGTCAAACGGTTTCAAACCGTTTATTGATCAAACGGTTTCATCCAAATCTAGTTCAAACGGTTTCAAACTGTTTAGAGGTTCCAAACTTTTTGGAGATCAAAGAGATCCAGACCATTTGAAGATTAGAGGATCTCAAGACCATTTGAAGGTCAAAGAGGTCTCAAGACCGTTTGAAGGCCAAAGGGGTCTCAAGACCGTTTGAAGGTCAAAGGGGTCTTAAGACCGTTTGAAGGTCAAAGGGGTCTCAAGACCGTTTGAAGGTTAAAGGGGTCTCACGACCATTTGAAGGTTAAAGGGGTTTTCAAGATCGTTTGAAGATTAAATGATCTCAAACCATTTAGATACCAAATAGTCTCAAAGCCATGTAAGACCAAAAAACCTTATGAGTGTTTGTAAAGTATCTCAAGGTTGATTATAAGGGAAGTACCTCTAAAGTACTTAGGTGAATAGTAAACTTAGAGTGATTGTCATTTGATGCTTATAAAAGTAATAAACTCAATACACTATGATAAGCATAGGTTCATGTACTTTAGTGAAAGGATGAGCCAACTTAATAAAGTATGGAGTAATCAACATCCTAGAGAGGATGAGAGAGAAACTCATACTTGTGTAATAAATATGTAATGTGCATACATTGATACTTTTAATAAGTGTAGAGTATGAATTTGGGTTTGATCTTTGATAATGTGATCATGAAACCCTAATTGATAAAGAATGGGAAACCCTAACCCTAATTTCGAGTAATGGTATGAGAAACCCTAATTGATAAAGAATGGGAAACCCTAACCCTAATTTCGGGTAATGGTATGAGAAACCCTAATTGATAAAGAATGGGAAACCCTAACCTTAATGAGGGAATAGTGGTGTTACCCTTGTATTGCATGGTGTTAATATGTAATTGATATGGTTGTTATCAAGTATACTAACTATGCAGGTATTATGAGATTATGAGTATTGCCAAGTATGAGCTATGATGTTTATTTGATAAAAATGCTTAATGGGCCTTGTGAGCCATTATATTATTTGTTGCCTAGTGAGAGGTGACAAGATGTTAATGGACCTTGTGAGCTATGTGAGATGCTTGTGTAACAAGTATCATGTATACCTTGCTCAGATGACCTGGAGGTAATAGTTACCTAATAAGTGATAATAATGTTCAGTGATGAACTAAGGGTTTGAATACCCAGATCCAGTAAACATGATAATGATATTGTTGAGGGATGAGAATTCCTGGTAATGAGATAAGGGATTGAGATCTCAATGTTTTATAAAGTTTTGAAAAGTACTTGATAGATGTATTACACTTTTCTTTATAGCATTTGTCATAATAATTCATGTTTGAAAACTTGGTTGATGCTAAAAGAATATGGTAATGCACTTAATTAATCAAGTGAAATCTTATCATGTAG
Source organism: Alisma plantago-aquatica (assembly GCA_963693085.1). Lineage (NCBI taxonomy): Eukaryota > Viridiplantae > Streptophyta > Magnoliopsida > Alismatales > Alismataceae > Alisma > Alisma plantago-aquatica. The sequence continues at coordinate 656,676,045 of OY856415.1, read as the reverse complement.
AGCCCTGGTCATAGATCCATCATCGTCAGTAGCTGGTGATGGTGAAATAGGTTTTTCCCACGGGATCTCCTGGAGGGCATATTTTTGAATATGTGGGGGTAATGGGCGTGAATATCCTTACGACCTAATGTGGGATTGACGTGAGATAAACACGAGATCTCTCAATACTTCATTATATGTGTCAGGATGGATGTATCATGAATCTCCCGATGATGATTAATGCCAGGTCGATGTGAGACAAACATGAAATTTCTCAATTGCGATGAGAGTGCAGCCGCCGTTGTAGCTCTATAGAGAAGTTGTCAGTATACCCTGGAAAGCTATTTAGCAGTGACACTAGATGTCCTGCATGTGGTCTCGCACTGACCGAGATGGATGAGGTCATGGAGTCCGACTCTTCCACTGACCTAAGTATGGAACTGATGCTTTACGCCACCATGGTCCGTTGGAGTATGAGCGGTATACCTCATCTCCTAAGGGCATAAGTGTGATTGTACAATGTAATCATCCGTGTAGCATATTTTCTTAAGGATGAAATACATAAATCATTGGTTGATGTTACATTGCTTAATGTATCCTAAAATGGATAAATGTTATACATGTTCTTCATATTCCTTATTAAATAGATGCTTTACTACTTCATCATATATAGTTGTAATGCTTTAAAAGATGATATTACTCTATTATGCTTAAACAATGATTTATTCTGCTTATTAATAATAAAGAATCCTCTACTCAATTTACTACCGTTTATCTACAATGATAATATTTTTGGTAGAGAGTTATATCTCTCGCTGGGACATGGGTCTCACCTCGTTGGTCACCAACATTTTTAGGTGGATGCGGATGAACATGTAGGGACCATACAACATGGGAAGGACATCCACATCAGGGACTGCTGTAACATCTCAGGTGGAGATACTGATTGTCGTGTTTTGTAGATATGAGTCATGTGTGTCGTCTATGTACTCTCAGGTCCTTGGAGTCAATACTCAATGTTTTCATGATTGATATGAGATTTTGGCTTTAATGCCTTAAGGTTTTATGTTGCTTATGTATAGTTTTGGCAAAGCAACTGTTGTAAATATATTGCTCGATAAGAGATGGTACATGGTATGTACAATGTGAAATATAATGTATGCAGTACTTTGGTTCTCTTTATAAGAGTTTCCTGGAATTAGATCTCTTTGCAAAAGGTTTTAATTTTTAGTGATTTTTGTTATTCTATTGATTATGGTTAATTCAGCAATTAATTACACAGTGACGGTCTGATTTGTTGTCGGATCGTCACATGTACCTTCTTTCTGTAGAAATCTGATTAGTCAAGTAGTGTTGCAACATTCTGGTTATACCTTGTTATGTCAAGGCAATAGAGTTGTAATTTCAAAGAATGATTCTTATATTGGTCTTGCATACACTTGTAGTGGTTTGATTAAACTATCTTCTATTTCATGCAATGTTTCTTCTAGTAATGAAATATCTTCTAATGTTTTTGTTTCTGAAACTAGTGATGTTTGGCATGCACGTCTTGGTCATGTGAATAAAAATATGATGAAACACATGATTCATTTAGATCTGATTCCTAAGACACATATTGATATTTCTGATAGATGCCAAGTTTGTGTGCAAGCTAAGCTTCCTAAGAAGTCATTTAAATAAGTAGTAGATCGTAGTACATCTTTGCTTGAGTTAATTCATATTGATGTTTGTGATTTAAATCATGTTCTTACTCATGATGGTATGAGATACTGTGTTACCTTTATAGATGATTTTTCAAAATATTGTTCTATTTTCTTGCTGAAAACTAAGGATGAACAACTAGAAAAATTTAGAATATATAAAACCCAAGTAGAGAAACAATTAGAGAAGAACATTAAGAGAGTGAGGTCCGATAGAGGTGGTGAGTACACTTCTAATGAACTTAACAAGTTCTGTGAGGACCATGGCCTTATTCATGAAACCACTACCCCATATAATCCTCAATCTAATGGAGTTGTTGAGAGGGAGAATAGAACATTGATTGACATGGTCAACTCAATGCTAGCCGAGTCTGGACATAGTCATAGACTGTGGAGGGGAAGCCCTTCATACAACCAATTACCTTCTTAACCATGTCCCTTTTAAGCACCTTGACAAAACACCCTATGAACTTTGGCTTAACAAGAAACCCTATTTGAAATACCTCAAAGTGTGGGGGTATTTGGCCAAGGTTACGATCCTTGAGAATAAGAAGAGAAAACTAGGACCTAAGACTGTTGACACTGTCTTTATAGGATATGTTAAAAATAGTAAAGCCAATAGATTCCTAGTAATAAAATCTAAAATCTCAAACATTAGAATTAACTCTATACTTGAGATTAGACATGTAGATGCTATCTATTATGAAACTATCTTTCCTCATAAGGAAAAGGTTACTAGGCAAGTTAGTGAAGATCCCTCTTATTCTTCTCCTACTAAACCTCTTGTAGTTCCACCTTCTTATGAAGTAGAACATGAACTCCCAGTAAATGAACCTCTGAGTGATCTAGGTAGGGGTAAAAGGACTAAAATTGATAAGAATTATGGTCCCGACTTCTAAACCTTCATAGTAGAAGAAGACCCACGTACCTATGAGGATGCCATGAAATCCATATACTCTAGCTTTTGGAAGGAAGTTGTTGATAATGAAATAGAATCAATTATGAGAAATCATACTTGGACTCTATTTGAGCTTCCTCCAGGCTGCAAGACTATTGGATGTAAATGGGTGTTTAGAAAGAAGATGAGGGTAGATGGTTCCATTGATAAGTTTAGGGCTAGACCAGTAGCCAAAGGCTTTAGTCAAAAGGATGGATTTGATTACTTTGATACATATGCACCCGTAACCAAAATCTCTTCCATTTGTGTCCTAGTTGCTTTAGTTGTGATCCATAAGCTTGAAATCCATCAAATGGATGTCAAGACAGCCTTCTTGAATGGAGATCTTGAAGAAGAGATCTATATGGATCAGCTCGAAGGCTTTGTAGCACCTGGACAAGAACACAAAGTTTTTAGACTTGTCAAGTCCTTGTATGGACTGAAACAAGCACATTAACAGTGGAATGATAAGTTTGATAAAATTATTTTATCTACTGGATTTATTGCGAATGAATCTGATCGTTGTATTTATTCTAAAATTGTTAATGATTCCCGCATAATAATTTGTTTATATGTAGATGATATATTGTTGTTTGGATCTAATTCTAGAATTATATATGAAACCAAATCTTTTCTTGCTGGAAATTTTGATATGAAAGATTTATGACTTACTGATGTAATACTTGATATTAAGTTGAGTAGATCTATTTTTGGTTATGTACTTACTCAAACTCATTATGTTGATAAAATCTTACATAGACTTGATATGTTTGATTGTACTCCTATTAATACACCTTATCATACTAGTTTACATCTTGATGTACATAAGGGTACTCTTGTGGATCAACATAGATATGCTCAAGTTATAGGAAGCTTAATGTACCTTGCTAATTGCACTAGGCCCGATATTTCTTATGCTATAAGAAGGTTGAGTAGGTACACTAGCTGTCCTAATGAGGACCACTGGAAAGAATTGGTAAGAGTGTTTAAGTACCTTAAAGGTACACAACTACATATAGCCTTCATTATAGTGGTTTTCCACCTATATTAGAAGGATATATCGACGCTAACTGGATTGCATATTCAGCTGAAACTAAATCTACCAGTGGGTATGTATTTTGCCTTGGAGGAGGTGCAGTTTCTTGGAAATCATCCAAGCAAACTGTGAGAGCTAGATCCACAATGGAGGCTGAGTTTATTGCTTTAGATTTAGCTTGTTGTCAGGTTGAATGGCTTAGAAATTTACTTATTGATCTGCCTATTTTTTTCTAAACCATTTCCTCCTGTTTGCTTATTATGTGATAATAAAGCAGCCATAGACAAAGCTAAGCAATCTAAAGGCAACTTGGAAAAGTGCTTTATGAGATTAAGGTATGAATATGTGAGAGATCACATCACCTGAGGGATCATATCTATAGAGTATGTGAAATCTGCTAGTAACATTGTTGATCCACTTACTAAGAGTCTAGCTAGAAAGCTAGTACTCAGTTCGTCGAGGGGGATGGGTCTTCTGCCCATAGAATAAACATTACAGTGGTAACCCTACCTTTCTAACACTGGAGATCCCATGAGGAATTGTTCAAAGGGACAAATAAGCTGTCGTTTTATGCGGAAGCACACTTTGGAGTTTTACTCCATGACCCTCCCTATGGCGCTAGTGCTTCAACTCTATCTGAGTATAGGAAGAGCTTTGCTGTGAATGGGTTCAAGGCCATTTATTGGAAGGGTATGCATCAGACAGGATACCCTTGGAGATCCCTACTATTTGAGTGTAACCTGAGAGTCAGGGTTTATGTGAGTTGGGCATACTCACTAGAGCGCTCACGAAACAAGATCTTGCGAAGGTCGTTTATGCGCAACACCGATACAAACTCATTCTAGTGCCTGCACTATGGTTGTTTGATTTACTAAGGTCTGAATTAGGGAGTCTGGTTCAAGACGTAGTTCACCACATCTCTCCCGATTGAAGTGAGTCATTCTAGGTAATGGTTCAAAGCCACAAGCTACCAATGTTGAAAAATATAGTAATGTCACAAATTTTAAATTTTTTTTATTTATTGAATTTCGGAAAAGAATTATGGAACATGTGGGGGAATGTTGTATTCCTGTTCCAGACTTCAATTTTCTACAACCAACCTTTTATCCCATTCTGCCTACAGTAGAAACCACACAATTCCTTATATGTGCTAGTGGTCCCATAGAGGTTAGGACCTCTCAAGGGCATAAGGTTGTTTGTCTTGTCTGGTGTATTTCTTTGAATAAAATAAAAATATACACATGCATGCGCGTGGACGCATGTTCGTTCACTCTCCCGCCCACCCCGGCCGGCCCGACCTGGTTTGGTTCGGTGCGTGCGTGGATTTATCTTTTTATGAAATATTTTATTTTGTTTTGTTTGTCCCAAAATGACATTTTGTTTTCTGTGTTGTGTCATTTGAAGTTCGTTTGACAACATTTAAGACACATCAATAAACCTCTCTTGACTACCCGTTAAATCCAAACATTAAAGCGATGTTAATGACGCGCGTTGGAGAGTCCAACAGGTGCGGGCAGTTACAACGGCGGTTGAGACACGCTCCATATAAGGAGACATACGATCTCATTTGAGAGATATACAATACACACCTATAGACAACAAAGTGAGATAAAAAGAGATAGAGAGAGATCTACAACAGTTCCTTTCCTGATATACACTGGTTCCTTTACTAGTGTATCGTGGTTCCTTAGTTGTTGTACCACGGTTACTTCACTGCTGTTTTGTAGTTCCTTTACTCGGTACAAAGCAGTTGTTCCCTTCCTGCTATACCGTTGTTACCTTGTTGTTGTACATCGGTTCCTTTCCTGCTGTATTGTGGTTACCTTCCTGCTCCTTTGATCTGTTACTCCACCACAATAAGCCTATTCTCCCAAACACCACCACACCTTGCTGCTGTCTTGCGCCGACGGCTACTTCGCGACGTCTGCTTTGCTGTTTGTGACCAAGGGCTAAGGAATGAGTTCAATACAACATTCTCGCTTACACTGAGCGGCTATACCAGAGTTGGGGTGGCTGAATCTTGGAGATAGATCGCCAGAGATGCTCGTGCTAGGAGCGGTAGAATCTGTCTTGAAGATAATGTTTCACACGCCTTCATCTTCAAGCTCTGGTGTTTGATTTCTAAATTCATTTGCCATTTTCTCCGAATCTGATTTAGTGTTAATATTACTGTTGCATTTTGGTGGTTAACTGTTTGCAATATCTAATTAACATCTATCTTACAGAGCTACGACAACCACTATTTTCCAACATTTTCAAGACAGATTCATCCATTTACTGCTCTGCTTTAGATTATATAAACAATTGCATAGATAGACCAGTTTGTTCCTAGATAGTTGTTAATTAGATATAAATCTTAATTTCCTATTTGAGTAATATGGATTCGAAAACTATGCTATCGCTTGACGATGTAGCCTCCCTTCATCCAGAACACTTTTCTAGTTTGCACTTCCATTGTTGGCAACAAAAAATGCAATTTTGGCTCACACCCCTCGGACTTGTGTCCGCCATCTTACCACCTGATGAATCTGCACCTGCAGTGCCTATACCACAACCAGAAAACCTCCTTCTTGGAGAAGATCAACCTGAACCCGTTGTTCCTGAACCGGTTGTGCCCACTCCTATTTCTAAGGAAACTGATTACCTTTGTCATTGTAGGATCCTATCATCCTTATCTGATGAATTGTATGACATCTACCATAGCATCCCAACTACTCTTGAGCTATGGACTACCTTAGACTCTAAATTTGATCCAGAAAACATTGGTCTTGAGAGTTATGCTTTTGTTGAATGGCTAACATATAATATGGTTGAGGATAAACCTATTTCGGCTCAAGTCCTAGAATACCAAAACTTAGTGTCTAAATCCATTGCCAAAGGTTACAACCTTGATGAGAATGTTCAAGTAGCAGTCCTCATAGAGAAACTCCCTTCTTCTTGGAAGGATTTTTCCAGGACCCTTAGACATAGACAAGGGAACATGTCCATGGAATCCTTAGTTATATCCCTACAAACTGAGGATAGACATAGGGAGCAAGACAGGAAGTCTAACCCGTCTGTCAATATGGTTATAGGTGATAAAACTAAAAAGAAACCCAACCAATCCCATCTCCATAAGAAATCTAAACCTTCCTTTAAGGGCCGCAAGCACTACCAAAATCAGAGTAATAATAATCGTGATCAAGGAGAAAAATGTGTCTGCTTTGTGTGTGATAAACCTGGCCATTTAGCGAATGTGTGTAGATTTCGCAAAGGTTAGAGAAAGCAGAATGTCCAGGCTCCTAAAAATACTGAAGTAAATATGCTCACTATGGGGGCGGTCCCTTCCTCTTCTATATAAAGGTTAGAAAAATCCTACTATTCTTTTTTCTGACCTATCTTCAGAGTGGTACATAGATTCCGGTGCTACCTGCCATATATGTTTTGACCAATCCCTCTTTTCTACCTATCAGGCCGAAACCAACAGAGTGATCAAGTGGGGAGATCATTCATCTACCATCCTGATTGCTGGCTTTGGATGTGTTGACATAAAGCTTACTGCTGGAATGTCCTTAGATTACATGATGTCCAACATGTACCTTCTTTCCGTAGAAATCTGATTAGTCAAGTAGTGTTGCAACATTCTGGTTATACCTTGTTATGTCAAGGTAATAGAGTTGTAATTTCTAAGAATGGTTCTTATATTAGTCTTGCATACACTTGTAGTGGTTTGATTAAACTATCTTCTGTTTCATGCAATGCTTCTTCTAGTAATGAAATATCTTCTACTGTTTTAGTTTCTGAAACTAGTGATGTTTGGCATGCACATCTTGGTCATGTGAATAAAAATATGATGAAACACATGATTCATTTAGATCTGATTCCTAAGACACATATTGATATTTCTGATAGATGCCAAGTTTGTAAGCAAGCTAAGCTTCCTAAGAAGTCATTTAAATCAATAGTATATCGTAGTACATCTTTTCTTGAGTTAATTCAATTGATGTTTGTGATTTAAATCATGTTCTTACTCGTGATGGTATGAGATACTTTGTGACCTTTATAGATGATTTTTCAAAATGTTTTTCTATTTTCTTACTGAAAAGTAAGGATGAACAATTAGAAAATTTTAGAATCTATAAAACCCAAGGAGAGAAATAATTAGAAAAGAACATTAAGAGAGTGAGGTTCCGATAGTGGTGGTGGGTACACTTCTAATGAACTTAACAAGTTCTGTGAGGACCATGGCCTTATTCATGAAACCACTTCCCCATATAATCCTCAATGTAATGGAGTTGCTGAGAGGGAGAATAGAACATTGATTGACATGGTCAACTCAATGCTAGCCGAGTCTGGACTTAGTCACAAACTGTGGGAGGAAGCCCTCCATACAACCAATTACCTTCTTAACCGCATCCCTTTTAAGTACCTTGACAAAACACCCTATGAACTTTGTCTTAACAAGAAACCCTGTTTGAAATACCTCAAAGTGTGGGGGTGTTTGGCCAAGGTTAAGATCCCTAAGAATAAGAAGAGAAAACTAGGACCTAAGACTGTTGACACTATCTTTATAGGATATGTTGAAAATAGTAATGCCAATAGATTCATAGTAATAAAATCTAAAATCTCAGACATTGGAATTAACTCTATACTTGAGATTAGACATGTAGATGCTATCTATTATGAAACTATCTTTCCTCTTAAGGAAAAGGTTCCTAGGTAAGTTAGTAAATATCCCTCTTCTTCTTCTCCTACTAAACCTCTTGTAGTTCCACCTTCTTATGAAGTAGAACATGAACTCCCAGTAAATGAACCTTCGAGTGATCTTGGTAGGGGTAAAAGGACTAAAATTGATAAGAATTATGGTCCCGACTTCTACACCTTCATAGTATAAGAAGACCCACATACCTATGAGGATTCTATGAAATCCATAGACTCTAGCTTTTGGAACAAAGCTGTTGATAATGAAATAGAATCAATTATGAGTAATCATACTTGGACTCTAACTAAGCTTCCTCCAGGCTGCAAGACTATTGGATGTAAATGGGTGTTTAGAAAAAAGATGAGGGCAGATGGTTCCATTGATAAGTTTAAGGCCAGACTAGTAGCCAAAGGCTTTAGTCAAAAGGAAGGATTTGATTACTTTGATACATATGCACCCGTAACCAAAATCTCTTCCATTCGTGTCCTAGTTGCTTTAGTTGTGATCCATAAGCTTGAAATCCATCAAATGGATGTCAAGACAGCCTTCTTGAATGGAGATCTTGAAAAAGAGATCTATATGGATCATCCCGAAGGCTTTGTAGCACCTAGACAAGAACACAAAGTTTGTAGACTTGTCAAGTCCTTGTATGGACTGAAACAAGCACCTAAACAATGGAATGATAAGTTCGATAAAATTATTTTATCTGCTGGATTTATTGCGAATGAATCTGATCGTTGTATTTATTCTAAAATTGTTAATGATTCCTGCATAATAATGTGTTTATATGTAGATGATATATTGCCGTTTGGATCTAATTTTGAAATTATATCTGAAACTAAATCTTTTCTTGCTAGCAATTTTGATATGAAAGATTTAGGACTTGCTGATGTAATACTTGGTATTAAGTTGAGTAGATCTATTTCTGGTTATGTACTTAGTCAAACTCATTATGTTGATAAAATCTTACATAGATTTGATATGTTTGATTGTACTCCTGTTAATACACCTTATGATACTAGTTTACATCTTGCTGTACATAAGGGTACTCCTGTGGATCAACATAGATATGCTCAAGTTATAGGAAGCTTAATGTACCTTGCTAATTGCACTAGGCCCGATATTTCTTATGCTATAAGAAGGTTGAGCAGGTATACTAGCTGTCCTAATGAGGACCACTGGAAAGCTTTGGTAAGAGTGTTTAAGTACCTTAAAGGTACAACTACGTATAGCCTTCATTATAGTGGTTTTCCACCTATAGTAGAAGGATATATCGACGCTAACTAGATTGCAGATTCAGATGATACCAAATCTACCAGTGGGTATGTATTTTGCCTTAGAGGAGGTGCAGTTTCTTGAAAATCATCCAAGTAAACTGTGAGAGCTAGATCCACAATGGAGGCTGAGTTTATTACTTTAGATTTAGCTTGTTGTCAGGATGAATGGCTTAGAAATTTACTTATTGATTTGCCTATTGTTTCTAAACCACTTCCTCCTATTTGCTTATTATATGATAATAAAGCAGCCATAGACAAAGCTAAGCAATCTAAAGGCAACCTGGGAAAGCGCTTTATGAGATTAAAGTATGAAGATGTGAGAGATCACATCACTCGAGGAGTCATATCTATAGAGTATGTGAAATCTGCTAGTAACATTGTTGATCCACTTACTAAGGGTCTAGCTAGAAAGCTAGTACTCAGTTCGTCGAGGGGGATTGGTCTTCTGCCCATAGAATAAACATTACAGTGGTAACCCTACCTTTCCAAAACTGGAGATCCATTGAGGAATTGTTCAAAGGGACAACTAAGGTGTCGTGTTATGCGGAAGCACACTTTGGAGTTTTACTCCATGACCCTCCCTATGGCGCTAGTGCTTCGACTCTGTCTAAGTATAGGAAGAGCTTTGCTCTGAATGGGTTCAAGGCCATTTATTGGCAGGTTATGCACCAGACAAGATACCCTTGGAGATCCCTACTATTTGAGTGTAACTCGAGAGTCGGGGTTTATGTGAGTTGGGCATACTCACTAGAGCGCTCAAGAAATAAGATCTTGCGAAGGCCGTTTATGCGCAACACCGATACGAACTCTTCTAGTGCCCACACTATAGTTGTTTGATTTACTAAGGTCCGAATCAGGGAGTCTGGTTCAAGACGTAGTTCACCACGTCTCTCTGGATTGAAGTGAGTCATTATAGGCAATGGTTCAAAGCCATAAACGCTGAAAAACATAGTAATGTCACAAATTTTAATTTTTTATTATTTATTGAATTTTCAAAAAGAATTATGAAACATGTGGGGGAATGTTGTATTTCTGTTCCAAAATTCAGTTTTCTACGGCCAACCTTTTATCCCATACTGCCTACAGCAGAAACCACACAACTCCTTATATGTGCTAGTGGTACCATAAAGGTTATGACCTCTCAAGGGCATAAGGCTGCTTGTCTTGTCTTGTGTATTTCTCTGAATAAAAAAAAACACACACACACACACACTCCCGTGCACGTTCGTTCGTCGCTCGCCCGCCCGTCCCACCCGGCCCGACTCGGTTCGGTTCGGTGTGTGCACGAATTTATCTTTTTACGAAATATTTTATTTTGTTTTGTTTGTCCCGAAACGACCCTTTGTTTTCTGTGTTGCGTCGTTTGGATTTCGGTTGACAGCGTTTAAGACACAACAATAAACCTCTCTTGACTACCCGTTAAAGCCGACCATTAAAGTGATGTTAATGACGCACGTTGGAGAGTCCAACAGGTGCAGACAGTTACCGCGGCGGCTGAGACACACTCCATATAAGGAGGCGTCCGATCTCATTTGAGAGATATACAATACACACCTACAGACAACAAACTGAGATAAAAAGAGATAGAGAAAGATCTACAACAGTTCCTTTCCCGATATACATCGGTTCTTTTACCGGTGTATCGCGGTTCCTTTATTGTTGTACCGCAGTTACTTCACTGCTGTTTTGTGGTTCCTTTACTCGGTACAAAGCAGTTGTTCCCTTTCTGCTATACCGTTGTTACCTTACTGTTGTACACCGGTTCCTTTCCTACTGTATTGCGGTTACCTTCCTGCTCATTTGTTCCGTTACTGCACCACAACAAGCCTATTCTCCCAAACACCACCACGTCTTGCTGCTGTCTTACGTCGGCGACTACTTCGCGACGTCCGTTTTGCTATTTGCGACCAAGGGCTAAGGAACGAGTTCAACACATCACTCTCGCTTGTACCAAACGACTGTACCAGAGTTGGGGTGGCTGAATCTTGGAAATAGACCGCCGGAGACACTCGTGCTAGGAGCGGGGGAATCTGTCTTGAAGATAGTGTTTCACACGTCTTTATCTTCAAGCTCTGGTGTTTGATTTCTAAACTTATTCGCCGTTTTCTCCGAATCTGATTTACAGTTAATATTAACTGCTGCGTTTTGGTGGTTAAGTGGTTAAGTGCTTGCAATATCTAATTAACATATGTCTTACATAGCTAGGGCAATACTATTTTCCAACAATGAAGACCTTGCGAACTACTGCCTATATTCATTGATTCTTTGACCCACAATTCCTTTGTGGGTAACGCTGTATTCCTATGCCAACTCGCAACACGTTATCTCCTGATAATACAAGAAATTGCTGAATTTACTATAATTTTTTGAGTTTTTTTCAATTCATATTTGCCACAATTTAATTTGGTTGTAACTACGGGGGAATCCACCACGGATGATCCCTTTTATATTGTTATAATCATGTCATGTGTGGGCATTGTAAGAATGCATCCAAGCCTGAGATTCTCTGTTTTAAATGTTAAAAATAAGCATAATCCGATCCCTCATCCTTTTCCGAGAGGGGGCGGATCTTCTCCACAGAGGAAGTAACTCACATCGTGACAGGGCCAGATGGGTTCTTTTTCATTGGGAACGCAGCGGGTGACTCGCAAGTGTGGAGGTGGAAAGATGGTTCTGCGAGATGAAGAATTGAAGATCCCTACAGACTGAAACAACTCCTTGCAATGAAGACCGCGTGAACTACTGCCTCTATACTTTATTCATTCTTTCTTTGACCCACAAATTACTATTATGGGCAATGCTGTACTCCTGTGCCAACTCGGCAACACGTTGATCCTCCTAATAAATACAAGAAATTTGCTCAATTTACTATAATATGTGGTTCTTCTCGCAATTAATATTTGGCGTATTTAAAATTGGTTGTAAGTGCTGGTGCATCCACCAACAGTGATCCCTTTTAATAATGCTATAGTTATGTCTTGTGTGGGCATTGCAAGAATGCATCCCAGGCCCTGCAATCTCTCATGAAAATGCCTGAAAATCAGCACAACAATCTGATTCTTCATCCAGCGAAATCAAGGAGTTTTAGTGGCTACAAGGGTGATAGTGGTGAGGCAATGCAGTTAGAAGCTGAAATCCGCATAGAAATATAAACTGGACGCATCTCAACCAAAGGATATGATAATAATTTCCATGATGTCAGTAATAGAACATTTTAACTACCAGCCAACAAATGTAGAAACTGAAATGTTCGAGATCTATTTACATTCATCTATGTAGGTATAGCATCAATTATCCAAACTTCTCATCTAGCTGACATTTTATAACAACAGTAAATTATGGGTAATGATATGCCATCATAAAATCTGTTCATAAAAACTGAATATAAATCAATACAACATTGCAACCAAAATGCTAGCTTTGTCTCTACATAACGTGTGGAGAGGCTTTATTAGTTGTGAATAGCGGAGGTATGAAACAATGGTGCTGAGATAACCAGTCATAACAAACTTGTATTATCTGAAATGAACTGAAAAGCATTGATACATTGCATGTATAAACACCTGGAAAAGGTATCCAACTCTGATTTATCTGCTACATTCCACTACGTCTAGCATTACATTACAGTACATGATGCACTTGATAACCAATAATAACACTCCAGTAAGAATAATCAATTACTCTGAAAGTCTAAATCAAAAACACCTTTTGGATCTAGGTCTTGTCTAACATTGCGTTAATAGTGAAGTTATCTTTCACATAAATGAAGGTTTCGTAGTTCTCAGTCTCACATTTAAACCACCAGAAGAGTATGATTGTAGTTAAGTTATCTTTCACATAAATGAAGGTTTCGTAGTTCTCAGTCTTTCACATTTAAACCACCAGAAGAGTATGATTGTAGTTGGCTGATGACATATAGAATCACATGCAGGGAATATAAAAATGAGCACTGCAGCAGGGGCTGTAAAGTTGACAGTGGTGAGGACAGTAGTTTGTTGGCCGGAAATTGGCACAGGACGCGCAGGGGGATGACGCGCGTTTTGACGCGCCCCCTCCAGCTGCCTGTGACCGGTTTTGGTGGATGGGGACCGCTGGCAGGTGGGTGGAGGTGATTTTGCAGGGGTGAGGTGGCAGAGGTAAGTAAGAGGCTGATTTGATGTTTTTTTAGAGAGATTGAGACGGAAATATGAAGAAAAGTTTATTTTGCACATAACTTTTGATCCGTAATGAGTTTTTTGATTAAAATAAAAAGTGTTGGATTTATTACAGAAAATGCAATCCAACAAGACTAATATTTAATATATTTTTGAGAAAATAATATACATAAATATTAAAAATTGACACATTCAAACAAAAATGGGCGCGTTGAAGCAAACGTGGGTGCATTCAAGTAAAAGTGGGCGAATTCAAGCAAAAGTGGGCGCATTCAAGTAAAACTGGGCGTAAATTGGACGCATTTAAGTAATAGTGGGCGCAAGCAAGTAAAAGTCGGCGCATTCAAGCAAAAGTGGGTGCAATCAGGCAAAACTGAGTGCATCCAAGCAAACATGGGCGCATTCAAGTAAAAGTGGGCGCAATCAAGCAAAACTGGGCGCATTCAAGCAAAACTGGGCGCATTAAGGGATATAGTGGGCGCAATCATAAAAATGGGCGCATTCAAGAAATAATGGGCGCATTTTGGACAATAGTGGGCGTATTCAAGCAAAATGGGGTGCATTAAGGAAGGAAGTAGTTGGCACATTCAAATAAAAGTAGGCGCATAAAGTGGGTGCATTCAAACAAAAGTGGGCACAATCAAACAAAACTGGGCGCATTCAACAAGTAAAAGTGGGCGCATTCAAGCAAAAGTGGGTGCAATCAATCAAAATTGGACACATTCAAGCAAACGTGGGCGCATTCAAATAAAAGTGGGCACAATCAAGAAAAAGTGGGCGCATTCAAGTAAAACTAGGCGCAAATTGGACGCATTTAAGCAATAGTGAGCGCAAGCAAGTAAAAGTGGGTGCATTCAAGCAAAAGTGGGTTCAATCAGGAAAAACTGGGTGCATTCAAGCAAACTTGAGCACATTCAAGTAAAAGTGGGCGCAATCAAGCAAAACTGGACGCATTCAAGCAAAACTGGGCGCATTCAAGCAAAACTGGGCGCAGTAAGGGATATAGTGGGCACATTCATAAAAATGGGCGCATTTAAGCAATAATGGGCGCATTTTGGACAATAGTGGGCGTATTCAAGCAAAACGGGATGCATTAAGGAGGGAAGTAGTGGGTACATTCAAATAAAAGAAGGCGCATAAAGTGGGCGCATTCAAACAAAAGTGGGCGCATTCAAACAATAATGGGTGCATTTTAGACAATAGTGGGTGTATTCAAGCAAAATGGGGCGCATTGAGGAGGAAAGTAGTGGACGTATTCAAATAAAAGTAATCGCATTTAAACAGTATAGTGGGCACATTCAAGCAAAACTGGATATTAAGGGCTATAGTGAGCACGATAACAGTAGTAGTATACATATTTGTGTATATATTTTTTTCTTTTAAAAATATGTCAATATGAGTCTCATTAGAAAGTATTTTTTGTAAGCATTATAATGCATTTTATTTTATTAAAAAATTCTTTATATTTTGAAAGTTATGCCCAAAACAAAAAAAATAAAAAAAAATGACATCTGCCCGCCTGGTCGGGTGGCAGGCCGTGGAAGGCTGCTGCGAGTGGCAGGTGGCAGGTAGCAGCAGGCTAGCAGGGGACGGTATTCCCCTGCGCGTCAACCACGAGTCCAGTGAGTTGCGCGTCACGGGAGTTAAACTCTTTGTTGGCTGAGTAGTGTCAGAGGAAGAGTAAGGGAATTAGGTGCTTGGTCATGTCTAGACACGACATTAGAATTGTTGCAGACACTATTATTAAGAATGGCACAATTTAAACACTTTGGTTGTAATCTGAGTATGAAAAAGGGATGTACTTTTATGGTCTAGGAGAGTTGTCCAACAAACAAAAGCAGGTAAAGAGGAGTAAGCTCCTGGCTGAAAGGAATTGGCGTTTACCATGGAAGACTTAAATTACCTTTTGAGATTGCTAAAGGTAGAAATTTGGATTCTTGGTAATAGGAAGTTCGGGACCAATAATAATCTTACGATGTCGTCTGCTCTGGCGACTGTGGCGAGCGGGGGGGGGGGGGACTGCTGAGACTACGGCGGCATCCAATCCTCCAGATCTAGGACTTGAGTCAGAATCAGGAGCGACAAAGCAGGTGACGGGAACCTCTTATGGAGTATCAGTGGCAAAAGAAGCAATGAACTGGTCATGACTCTTCAAAGATAAGAATGTGGATAGCCCGATCAGTTTAACCAAAATGAAGATCCAGATGCAGGATGGGAAGATGATCTACTCGAAGAATATAGCTGAACGGAACATGGCTCGATGGAGTACAACGGCGGCTGCCTACGTCATAGGTCTCAAACCTAACTGGAATGTGCTTGTTTGCCATCTGGCTCTGATATGGAAGGTGAAGGGATCTATTGAAGTGAGATCACGTGGTAAATGGTTCTTCATTATAATGTTCGCAAATGGTAAAGGGGGACCATGATTTGTGGCTGGTAAACCACTCATTGTTAAGAAGTGGGAACGAGGGGAGCCGTTAGAGAAGATGAAACTTACCAATATTCTGATTTGGTTGAAAATCCATGATTTGCCTCTTGAATTGTGGGACGTGGAAATGTTCAATAACATTGGGTCTGCTCTAGGTACCCCTCTCCATCCAGATAGGTCGGCGCTGGAATTCTGTAGGTTGGAGTATGCTTGCATACAAGTGGTCATTTCTTCCTATCCAAATGAACTCCAGATCATGAGTGATGACGGGCAGCTTGATACTATGAAGTTTGAATATGAATGGATGCCTACCAAGTGTTCGACCTGTAACCTCTATGGCCATGAGTCATCTCTCTATGATACTCAGGTAATGCACGAGGGTAGAGCCTCGAAAAAGAGAGTGACATAGAACTGGGTGTCGAAGAAACCAGCAATGGCTGAGGAGGCTGAAGTGTTTATTGATGCAGAAGAACTTATTGCTGATACTGAATTAATTCTTTCTTCTTCTAAAATTCCTACTACTGCTGTTAGTCCTATTGGCTCTGGTTTTCCCAAGGGCAGTGAAATGGTGACACCTCCAATCTCTGGTACAGATGGTACTGAAACTTTAGCAAATGTTTCAAGTATGACTACAGATAAAGAGATTACAAATGAAGTTACTCCTATCTCGTCCCCTGTTCTGTCTCCTGAAACCTTGTGGGTAACTAAGAAGAAGGGCTCTAAATCGCCTCCCAGGGTATCTCCAAAAAATACGACATGGAAGATCCCTGAATCTGTAAATAAGTATTCTCTGTTACCAAGTCTTGCTGATACAACTAACTTGGTGGAAGGGGAATTAGTATATCAGGATGTTGATGGTGGTTCTGAAGTTACTCTCCCTCCTAATGGTTAAACCCTTCACAATTGTTTCTTGGAATGCGAGGGGAGGAAGTAACAAGATTCCTCACATTCAGAAGGAGATGGAGAAAGTTAAGGTGGATATTTTCATTTTACTTGAAACTAGAGTTAATAGAGATGTGGTTTAAAATTTTGTTGACAAAATCTTGCCAGGTGCCAGTTTTGTGGAAAATTTAGATTTCTATACGTACACTAGAATTTTGATACCGTGGAAAGATAAGGACATTAATGTTGTTAATTTTTTTGCAAATGAACAAATCATTCTGTGCTGTTACCAAGGATTTGATACGGCTCTCTCTTTCGGCTGTGTATGGGGCTAATCCAGATGCTGATAGACCTTGACTGTGGGATTCCTTGGTGGAGTTCTATATGTCCAATCCTTGTAACTGGTGTGTGCTTGGTGACTTTAACTCTGTTATATTCTCTGGTGACAAAAAGGGTAAACAACCTCCTTCAAATAGAAGTATGAAAGACTTCAATACAGCTGTTGCTAATACTAATTTGATGGAGATGACTACTAAAGGACTTTTTTTCACTTGGGATAGCCATAGTAGATTGGGTAAGAGAACTTTTTTAAGAATTGATCATATCTTTAACAATGATGAATTTCTCTCCTCTTTTCCTTACTGTTGGGGTGAAGTCATTTTTTCCTTATTCAGTGATCATAAAATTTTGGTCTTGAGGTTGGATGTGAAGAAGAAATTTCCCTCTCCCTTTCAGTTTATTAATGCCTGGATGAACCAGGATGGTTATAAAGATGTGATCAAAAGGGTTTGGGAGAGGAATTATATTTCGGGCACCCTAATGTTTAGAGTATATAGAAAGTTACAGTTGGCTGTTGTTGAACTTAAAAAGTGGAATAAAGAAGTGGTGGGTAACATCATTTTAAAAGCAAGAAAGCTTGAAGAAAATGTTTGTTTGTTGCAAATAGTTGTTGAAGCTGACCCTAGTGATAATGATTTACAAAATTCTCTTATTGAAGCTAGAGAGAAGGCTATAAAAGCAGAAAGAGATAAAGAAAGTATTATTAGACAGAAAAGTAGGATTCAATGGCTCAAGTTGGGAGATAAAAAGTCAGCATTCTTTTATGCCTCCCTAAAGTTGAGAAAAATTTGTAATGCTGCTAACATGCTTGTTACTAAAGAGGGAAATGTGGTTCATGAGGTTGACCAGATAAGATATTGTGTTAAATCTTTTTATGAGAATTTGTTCAATGATTCCTCAAATGATTATGTGGAATGGAATAAGGAGTGGGTTCTACCATCCATATCTGAAAAATATTTTGACGATTTGAGATAGTTAGTGACGTCTTTTGAGATTGAGAATGTGGTGAAGGCTATGAAGGATGACAAGGCACCTGGCCCAGATGGGTTTAATGTGGGTTTTTTCAAATCCTCTTAGGACATTATTGGTGAGGACGTTATAGCTGCCATAAAGAGTTTCTTCAATTCTGGTAAACTTCTTAAGGAATGTAATAGTACGATGATTATTTTGATCCCTAAGGTGCATGGAGCTAGTCATCTGAAGGATTTCAAACCTATATCCCTCTGCAATTCAATATACAAAGTCATCACCAAGATTATGGCTAACAGAGTTAAATCTATTCTTCCTTCTCTTATTGATCAAAGCCAAGCTGCTTTTATTAATGGTAGGCAGATAGGTGATGTCGTTATCTTGGAAAACGACATTTTGAGTACTTTTTCAGGTAATCAGAGAAATATGTGTGTTAAAGCTGATCTTGCCAAGGCCTATGATACTATTAGAAGGGACTATATCCTCTTTCTTCTTGGAAAAATGGGTTTCCCTCAATGTTGGATCGATTGGGTTAGAGTCACCTTTTCTTCAACCTCTTTTAAAGTCCTGGTAAATGGTAGCCCTTCTGAACAGTTCTCTGCATCTAACGGGGTTAGACAAGGTGACCCCTTATCCCCTTTTCTATTTTTGGTGGCCATGCAAGGTTTCTCTTCAATTATTAATGCTACTGTGAGAAAGGGTGATATTGTTCCTATTTATTCATCTGATATAGTGAGTGTCTTGCACATCATCTTTGTTGATGATTTACTCATTTTCACTAAGGTAGATGATAAAAGTGTTGAGTGTTTGAAGGATTTCTTGTATACTTTTTGAGACGTCTCTTACCAAACATCGACTAATATTAATGCAGAAGCGATCGTTAGCAGCGGAATTACTGAAAATCACTAAAAATTAAAACTTTTTGCAATGAGATCCACAAAATGTAAAACCCTTTCATAAAGAACCAAAGTAAGTTATTTACATTCTGATTCATCAGTACATCTTTGTATCATCTCATCTCGAGAGTCAGAACATTGATTGCCTTGTTAAACTGTACATAAGCAGTATACCAAAAATCTCGAGGCATTAAGCCAAAAATATCACATCTATATCAAACCATCAACTGACTCCTAGGACCTGAGAGTACAGAGACAACACATAGGACTCTCTCTATATACAGGACTTGACAGAAAGTGTCTTCACCTAAGGATCAATGTTGTCCTTGTTGTTGTTGTTGCTGCTGTGGCTACTGTTGCTGCTCACCCACTGAAGGGTTTCTTCTTCCTCGACGTCTACCTAAAAGGTTGAATCCCACAGGGGTGAAACAATTGAATAATTGTCCCAGTGAGAGATATAACTCTCTGCCAGAAACATTGTTATTGCAGATGATAGAATAACATTGAGCAATAGAAGTATAAATATTCAATAACAGGTATATCATTGATTAAACTATGTAGAACAATATTCGCTATACAGTTCATTCCAGTTATACTTGATTAAGCAGCAAGATATTTACTCAATAAGGAATATGAAGAACATGTATAGAATTTATCCAACTAGGATATAATAGACAATGTATCATCAACCATTGATTCTCGTAATTCAACCCTAAGAAAATATGCTACACAGCTGGTTACATTTTACAACCATACTTATGCCCTGAGGAGATGAGGTATACCTCTCATACTCCAACCGACCATTGCGAAATCGAAATCGGTACCATACATAGGTCAATAGAAGAGTCAGATTTCTATGACCTCATCCTCCTCAGTCAGTGTGAGGAACAACTTGCAGGACATCTCGTGTCTCTACCAAATAGCTTTCCAGGGTATACTGGCAACTTCTCTATTAGAGTTACAGTGGCATGTTGTACTCTCTTTGCAATCGAGAAATTTCTTGTTTATCTCACATCGATTCGGCATTAACATCATCATCGGGAGATTAGTGATACATCATCCTGGCATATACATATAATGAAGGATTGAGAGATTTAATATTTATCTCACATCAATTCCTCTATTAGGGTGTAAGGATATTCGCGCCCATAACCCCCACATACTCAAAAGTATGCCCTCTAGGAGTTCCCTTAGGAAGTCCTGTTTCACCATCACCTAACTACTGACGATGATGGATCTATGGTCAGGGCTCTACATGATATCATTTCACTTGATTTATTAAGTACATTACAACATTCTTTTAGCATCAGACATGTTTTCAAGCATAAAACATTATAACAATTTCTATAAAGAATGAGTACTATTTCTATCAAGTTCATTTCACAGCTTTATTAACATTGGGATCTCAATCCCTTATCATCTCATCATCATGATTTAAGAATATGGGTGTTCAAACCCTTAGATCATCAAAACACTTGTAACCACTTTAACAGGTAACTTATTGCCATCAAGTCATCTGACAGTGTAAACATGATGATTGCAATGTAGGTATTTCATATATGGCTCTTACAGCCTATCGATCTCTTTTGTTACCTTTCACTAGGAAACATAGCATATCATTTCTTACAAAGCTCATAAAGTACTTTCAATAAACAAAGCATCATAGCTCATAAAACCTGCATGATTAGTACAGATGATAACAGATACATCAATTTCATATCAGCATAATGCAAAACAATTATAACATCACTATTCAAGGGTTACACCACTATGCCCTTGCTAGGGTTAGGGATTCCCTTTCCAATTCAATTAGGGTTAATCATCCCCTTAGCTCAATTAGGATGAATGACTCATCATTTCATTATCCAACCTTAGAGCTTCATGCTATAAGGCATAACCCAGAATTAGGGTTTCACATATTCCTTCACCTTATTTGGAATTAGGGTTTACTATTCACATTGCATCACCCTAGATTAGGGTTTAAGTTCAATAACCCACAATTAGGGTTTACTATTCACTTTTTATCACCTTAGATTAGAGTTCTCATGTCATTACCATGAATTAAGATCATACTATTAGCATGTATTAGGATTTCACCTATCAATGCCCTTAATTAGGGTTATGATTCATTAACCTTTAGGGTTCCATGATCTCACTATTAAGGATCATACCTTAATTAGACATTTATTTATATTGAAAGTCCACTACATGATTATCATTCATGTAGGAAGTCTTCTCTCTCTCATCTTATATGAATGATGCTTACTTCAGCCTTGATTAAGCTAAGTCAACTCAACTTGAAGAAGAATTGACACCATGAGTTATGGCATTATCACCATGATCATTAAATCTCAATTATTTAAAGGGTACTAATCACCCTATCTCATTAAGGGTACCATTATTATAGTCACCCTTGGTTTACATCATGTAATTGTTCACTTAAACAATTAACCTTCAACCACTTTAAGTGTTCATACAATTTGATTAATTACCTTCCAAGTGATCTTGGTCACTTAGACCTCAAACGGTCTTGACCAATCAGACCTCAAACGGTCTTGGTTGAATACTTAAAACCATTTAGTAAAGTTGAGGTAGAAACCATTTTCCAAAGTGAACCCTTGAGATCGTTTGCTAAAGGTGCACACTTGAAACCGTTTGCTAAAGGTAGTCTTTGAAACCGTTTTCTAAAGGTAGTCTTTGAAACCATTTCCTAAAGGTGCACACTTGAAACCGTTTGCTAAAGGTACACACTTGAAACCGTTTGCTAAAGGTACACACTTGAAACCGTTTGCTAAAGGTAGTCTTGAGATCGTTTGAGCTTCAACCGGTTTGGGATCGTTTGGTCCCAAACGGTCTTGAGACCATTTGGTCTAAACCTCCTCAAAACCGCATGGACCAAATATGGTCTCAACCACTCAAATTGAATTAGGGTTTCCAAGATTGATTCATTCATTAATTGCAATCATATTATCACTCATCATTTGGTCCTAACATCATACTTCAATTGAGTTAAATAGGTCATCCTTCAACTGATTTGACCCTCAATTGATCATCAATTAGGGTTTGATTCAATTGGATAGGGTTTGGAATCGATGATCCTTCAATGTTGATCATTGTGAAACTAATTACTTTGAAACTATTGGACCACCATCCAAAATGGACATGACCTGACCCCAAACAGTCTTGAGGCCATTTTCCCATCTCAACATCCAAATCCAAGTCATCCAATTAGGGTTTGGATCATTGGATTGATCACCAAATCAACATTTGATTGCAAATCATCTTGGTATCTTTGGATCTTCAAACACCTAACCATACTCAACCCTGGACCTCCAAATGGTCTTGGGTGAACCCCAAACGGTCTTGAGACCGTTTGGGTGATCCCCAAACAGTTTTGAAACCGTTTGGGTCAATCAACCCAAGTTTGGAACTCAATCAATTTGGATATTAGCACTTAACCCGATTAGGGTTTGGTGATTGATGGACCTTCAACTCATGAACCAATTGGAACTAATCAATTATATTTAGTGGATCATTAACCAATATTATTCGCAAAAAATTTCCAAATGGTCAACCCTGGTCAACACCTCCAAATGGTCTAAAACTATTTGCCCTCATGCGGTTTGGTGAAACCGTTTCCCCTCAAACGGTTTGAAACCGTTAGCTCCCAAATGGTTTGGGAAACCGTTTGAGCAACTGGTGGAAACCGTTTGGACTGAGATTTCTTTGGATAAGCATCTAAGATTATGTCATCATCTTCTTCCTTCGTTCATCCAAGAAATGTAGTCATTCTTCATGGGAATTACAGTAGGGAATCAAAAGAGTATCAAAAAGAAGAACATAACCAACGATTATTGTAGAATAGAATGCAATATCAATGTTTAAGGGTTTGAGTTATAAAACTTGCCTCAAAATATGATTCCAAGCTCCAAGATCCACGTCTCTAATGGTGTATGGAGTTCCAGCAACTTCCCAATGTCCGTTCTTGAGCTTTTGGATGAACAAGTTGGCTAGGATTGGAAATCGAGTGAAGAAAACCAATAATCAAGCATTGATTTAGGGTTTTCACCATGAATCCGAGGTAGAAGATGATCAAAACTCACCAACAGGTTATGGTCGTCCTTCTCCTGCTCCTGAGCTCTCCCTTGGTCGGCCAAATCAAGGTGAGAAAAGAAAACTAAGGAAAAGATCCTTAAGTGGTTTGGAAAAAAGATATGTATAAGGGATTTCAAGGAAAGAGAAAAGAAATTATTTTCTTTAAATTCTGAAATTATTTCCTCCAAATCCCCCTCCATACCTTGGCCACGAAGACACCTTCATTTTCTTGCAAAACCTCCCCATTATCCAAGAATTAATGGAAAAGGAATTAAGCACCTTAGTGAATTTTATACTAATATCCAACTTTTAGTGGATAATACTTTTTATTATGTTAATGTGAGTGGCTTCCACTCAACCAAGATCTTTTTGTGCCATAGAAAGGCACAAGCTCGTCCAACACTTTTCTATTTCATCCCTCAACTTTTGGTTGAAGGGCTCCTCAATTAATTTATTTCTTTTTGCATTAAATTAAATTAAAGTTCCATTTATGCTTAAATCTTGATTATTTTAATATCAAGATTCTCTCTCCTCCATGATAATTCAAATGAGGCGCCCCTGTCATTTTATTTGCTCTACTTGATGCCAAGAAACATGAGAGACCCTCTAGAGATGGTATTTTGCATATTGAACCCTAGGTTTTGGGTAAATTGCACATTATACCAAAACTAGGTTTTAATGCACAAGGATTGCTTTAAAAGCTTTATCTTGATGCCCAAGCTTGTGGAAACCATACCACTACATCATATTCATTCTTATGATGTCTCAACATCAAAGGAACATTTCATCAAGTGCAATTGCAAGTTAACCCCTCAAATTGGGTAATTTGCACTTTAGTCCAATATTAACAAAACAATGTTTCAACATTATTCAAAAAGGACTGAAATTGAAATATAAGTTCCTCAAGAGCCTTAATTACCTTTCAAAAGATAAGAGAAAGCATGTAATCAACTTTGTTACGCAAAACACCTAGGGTTAAAACATAACCCATGTCAGGGATGTTACAAATTATCCACCCCTTACAAGGATTTCGTCCCCGAAATCATTAACAAAAACATTTTAAGAGAAAAGAGTAGGGTATTTCCTCCTCATTTCTTCCTCTAGTTCCCATGTAGCTTCTTCTATGCCATGATGACTCCAGAGGACTTTTACAAGACTAATGTCTTTCTTCTTCATCTTCTTGATTCTTCTATCGAGAATCAACATAGGTCCTTCAAAATAGGATATATCATCGTTCAATTCTACTTCCATAGGCTGCAGAATTGATTCTGTGTCAGGATGACATTTCCTTAGCATGGAAATGTGGAACACTGGGTGCAACTTGTGCAACTCAGGTGGTAACTCTAGCTTATAAGCTACCTTTCCAATCCGTTCAATGATTGGATAAGGCCCCATAAATCTAGGAGCTAACTTTCCTTTCCTTCCAAATCTAAGAACCCCTTTCCAGGGCGAGACCTTGAGGTACACTCTGTCTCCAACTTGGAATTCTAAAGGTCTATGATGCTTATCAGTGTGATATTTCTTCCTATCCTGTGCAATCTTTAACTGTTGCTGTATTATTTTAATATTTTTGGTAGTCTATTGTACAAGATCAGGACTCAAAAGTTGATATTCACCAGTTTCATACCAACATAGGGGAGATCTACAATGTCTATGATACAAAGCTTCATAAGGTGCCATGTCAATGCTGTGTTGATAGCTATTGTTGTAGGCAAACTTTATCAAACTTAGATGTAGATCCCAACTTCCTGTAAACTGAAGGACACATGCCCTAAGCAAGTCTTCCAAGGTCTGTATAGTCCTTTCTGATTGTCCATCAGTCTGAGGATGAAAGGTTGTATTAAACCTTAACTGTGTGCTTAAGGCTTTATGAAGTCACTCCCAAAAACGACTCGTAAACTGGGAACCTCTGTCAGAAATAATGGTAACTGGGACCCCATGCAACCGCACTATCTCATCTACATATAACTGTGCCAACTTCTCAGCAGAATAGGTTGTTTTGATAGGTAAGAAATGTGTTGTCTTTGTCAACCTATAAACTATTACCCAAATGGAATCATGACCTTTGGTTGTTCTAGGTAAACCAACCACAAAATCCATGGTCACATGATCCCATTTCCACTGTGGTATGGACAAAGGCTGCATTGTTCCTGCGGGCTTCTAGTCTTCAGCTTTAACTTGCTGACACACTGGACACCGCATAATGAACTCAACAACATCCTTCTTCATACCAGGCCACCAATACATATCTTTCAAGTTATGATACATCTTGGTGCTTCCTGGATGTATAGCATACATAGAAGAATGAGCTTCTTCCAAAACTAACTTTCTTAAGTTGTCAACATCAGGTACGATCATTCTACCATGATAATAGGATACCTGATCATTTGAATCATGGAAACCATCTCGTTTCTCACTACCATACTCTGATCTAATATGTTGAACTATAGCATCAGCTTGTTGTGCCTCCTTAATCTATTGTCTCAGAGTTGGTTTTATGTGCATCTTAGCTAACAACCCAGATAACAATGATACTTTTAACTGTACATTGTCTTGCCTTAAAGAGATAAGCATATCCTTCCTAGAACACACCAAAAAGTTCAGCTATACTTTATCTAGAGCTGGTGTTGCTGATTTCCTACTTAATGCATCAGAAACCACGTTGGCCTTCCCTGGATGATAATCAATTATACAATCATAGTCCTTGATTAACTCCATCCAGAGGCATTGCCTCATATTTAGCTCATGCTGAGAGAAGATGTACTTTAGGTTCTTATGGTCTGTGAAAATCTGGAATGTCTCTCCATAGAGATAATGTCTCCAGATCTTCAAAGCATGGACTACAGCAGCTAGTTCTAGATCGTGTGTCAGATAATTCTGCTTGTGTTTCTTAAGCGGTCAGGAAGCAAAAGAAATCACTTGTTTATCCTACAATAGCACACATCCTAGTCCATTCTTAGATGCATCATAGAAAACTATATACCCTTTCCCTTGTTCAGGTAACACTAGCACAGGTGCACTTGTCAACCTTTCCTTCAACAACTGGAATGATTGTTGACACTTGTCATTCCAAGAAAAAGGAACATCCTTCCTGGTCAACTTAGTCAAGGGTAAATCTATAGAACTGAATTTCTTAATGAACCTCCTGTAATAGCCTGCCAACCCTAAGAAATTGCGAATATCTGTCGGTGTCTTTGGCTGCTCCCATTGCAGGACAAATTCTACCTTTTTAGGGTCAACACGTATACCTAAAGTAGATATTACGTGTCCAAGAAAAGAAACTTCTGGTAACCAGAACTCACACTTGCTAAACTTAGCATATAATTCATGCTCTCGTAGAAAAGTTAGAGCCTGACGAAGATGTTGTTCATGCTGTTGAGCATCTCTACTGTAGATCAGGATGTCATCTATGAAGACAACTACACACTAATCAAGAAAAGGTCGAAAGATTCTATTCATGAGTTCCATAAATGTAGATGGTACATTAGTTAGTCCAAACGACATAACTGTGAACTTGTAGTGACCATACCTTGTCCTAAAGGCATACTTAGGTATGTCACCCTCCTTAATATGCAACTGATGATATCCCGACCTCAGATCTATCTTTGAGAAGGCAGTTGCACCACGCAACTGATCAAAGAGATCATCAATCCTTGGCAAATGATACTTATTCTTTATAGTTAATTTATTTAACTGTCTATAGTTGATGCATAATCACATAGACCCATCCTTCTTCTTAACAAAGAGGACTGGAGCACCCCAGGGTGAAGTGCTCGGTCGGATAAAACCCTTCTCAAGCAATTCTTGCACCTGTTTCTTGAGTTCTTCCATCTCAGCAGGCTCCATCCTATACGGTGTTTGTGCTATTGGCTGTGTGCTCAGAATTAGATTCATTTCAAAATCAATTTCTCAGGGTGGAGGAACACCTGGAAGTTCTTTAGGAAATACATCTTCAAATTCCCTGACTATCAGAACTTCAGTAGGATTAGAACTCTCCATGGTAGTATCTACCACATGTGCCAAGAATGCAAAACATCCTTGCCTCATCAGCTTCTCAGCTACCATAGCTGATACAAGATAGGTTGGAAGGATCTTTCTATCCCCTTGGAAGATCCATGTGTCACTTTCATCAGTGAACACAGCTTGCTTGGACTCACAATCCAAGACAACCTTATATCTTTCTAAGGTATCCATCCCAAGGATTATATCAAACCCGTGCATCTCAAGTGGTATAAGATCCACTTGAATGCGATGTTCAGAAAAGGAGAGAATGTAGGGAGAACACACTTTCTGCAACACAGCAGATCCCATCAAAGGAGTTTTTGACAACATACTATCTTCTCTATGACCGGTAGTCATGTTGTAATCAAGAATCACTCTTCGAGTGATAAAGGAATGCGTAGCACCCAGATCATTTAAAACAAATACGATGTAGGATGTAGACGTATTAGAATAAAACAATTCCATCTGACTTGTCACAGCCCGAGGGTTGATCACTGCATCAGGTGGATTCAGCGCATAGAATCTCATTGTCGCCTGTGGTTGATTTGGTGCTTGATGACTGGGTGCTGATGATCCAGCTTGGGACGCTTGTCCACGTCCTCTAGCGCCACCTAGAAACTGTCTCCTTTGAGAACCTTGTTGACTCTATCTCCGAGGTTGAGTCACACTTGCCTCTCTGGCTCTACAATCCTTCATCAGATGCCCCATCTTTCCATATATGAAACAACTTCTGATCCCTGACTGTGGTCTGGATGGTCCTATAACCGACACAGATGTTGAGTTGTGGGCTCCTTCTGGTGGTAAACTTCATCCTCTACCCCTATTTGACATCCACTTGAATCTAGGTGGTTCCATTGGTGCAAAAAACATCAGTTTCTTGAAACTTTTGGACGAGGATCCTTGAAACTGGGGGTACACCTTCTTGTTCTTGGTTTGTCACTTCTTAGTCACAGACCTCTCTATCCTTCTAACAGATTCCACAAAAGTAGCAAATCTTTCCCTGTTCTCCATAGCAGACATAGGGGTGGTCAATTCAGTGTTTAATCTTTTCTCAAAACGTCGAATCCTTTCTTCATCTGTGGTTGCCATATGCGGACAGAACCACAAAAGCTCCATGAACTTAGCCTCATACTCACTAATGTTCATTTGTCCTTGTCTTAACCTCTCAAACTGAGAGATCTTCTCATCTAGGAACATCTTAGGAAAGTATCTATTGACGAATTCCCATCAGAAAACTTCCCATTCAATCTCCACACCTGGTCTTTTTCCCTCCTCTATGGTCCACCAATGACCAGCACTCCCTTTAAGAAGGTACACAACATGTCTAACCTTCTCAGCTTCTGGGATGTTAAGGATTCTAAAGGCCTTCTCTAGTTCATTTAGCCACATATCACCATCTGCGGGGTCAGCTGTCCCAACATATTATGTGGCTCCAACACGGCGTAATCATTCAAACGTCTTGCCGGCTCCCTGTATTTCATCATGGGTAGGTGCCCTACGTGCAAGTATGGGCATTCTATCAGTCATATGTGTCATGGCAGCTATAAATTTCCCAATCATGGCTTGGAAGGTTGGGTTCCCCATGTCAGCTTGATTGAAATGGGGTGGTTCAGGCACATGCTCCTCCCTTCCTTGGTCTCTTGCACCTCCTCCGGGTGCAGCAACACAACTTTCAGCAACATGTTCATCATGTGATCCAGGCATCTTTAGTTCTTCTTCTCCTCCTATATGAGTAGAAGACACTATTGGATAGACTGGAAGACACTAGAACAGACTCACAACCTTAGTCCTATGTCTCTGTAGACTCAGTGAACCTAGAGCTCTGATGCCACTAAACTGAGATGTTTGTTACCAAACATCGATTAAGATTAATGCAGAAATGATCGTTAGCAGCGAAATTACTGAAAATCACTAAAAATTAAAACTTTTTGCAATGAGATCCACAAAATGTAAAACCCTTTCATAAAGAACCAAAGTAAGTTATTTACATTCTGATTCATCAGTACATCTCTGTATCATCTCATACTGAGAGTCACAACATTGACTGCCTTGTTAAACTATACATAAGAAGTATACAAAAAGTCTCGAGGCATTAAGCCAAAAAATATTAGATCTATATCAAACCATCTACTGACTCCTAGGACATGAGAGTACAAAGACGACACATATGACTCTCTCTCTATATACAGGACTTGACAGATAGTGTCTCCACCTGAGGATCACTGATGTCCTTATTGTTACTGCTGCTGATGTGGCTGATGTTGATGCTCACCCACTGAAGGGTTTCTTCTTCCTCGACGTATACCTAAAAAGTTGAATCCCACGGGGGTGAGAAAATTGAATAATTGTCCCAGTGAGAAATATAACTCTCCGCCAGAAACATTGTTATTGCAGATGATTGAATAACACTGAGTAATAGAAGTATAAATATTCAATAATAGGTAAATCATTGATTAAACTATGCAGAACAATATTCTCTATACAGTTTATTCCAGTTATACTTGATTAAGCAGCAAGTTATTTACTCAATTAGGAATATGAAGAACATGTATAGCATTTATCCAACTAGGATATAATAGACAATGTATCATCAACCATTGATTCTTGTAATTAAACCCTAAGCAAATATGCTACATGGTTGATTACATTTTACAACCATACTTATGCCCTGAGGAGATGAGGTATACCGCTCATACTCCAACCGACCATTGCAAAATCGAAATCGGTACCATACATAGGTCAATAGAAGAGTCAGATTTCTATGACCTCATCCTCCTCAGTCAGTGTGAGGAACAACTTGCAGGACATCTCATGTCTCTGCCAAATAGCTTTCTAGGGTATAATGGCAACTTCACTATTAGAGTTACAGTGGCATGTTGTACTCTCTTCGCAATCGAGAGATTTCTTGTTTATCTCACATGGATTCGGCATTAGCATCATCATTGGGAGATTAGTGATACATCATCCCAGCATATACATATAATGAAGGATTGAGAGATTTAATGTTTATCTCACATCAATTCCTCCATTAGGGCGTAAGGATATTCACGCCCATAACCCCCACATACTCAAAAGTATGCCCTCCAGGAGTTCCCTTAGGAAGACTTGTTTCACCATCACCTAACTGCTGACGATGATGGATCTATGATCAGGGCTCTACGTGATATGATTTCACTTGATTAATTAAGTACATTATAGCATTCTTTTAGCATCAAGCATGTTTTCAAGCATAAAACATTATAACAATTGCTACAAAGAATGAGTACTATTTCTATCAAGTTCATTTCACAGCTTTATTAACATTGGGATCTCAATCCCTTATCATCTCATCATCATGATTCAAGAATATGTGTGTTCAAACCCTTAGATCATCAAAACACTTGTTACCACTTTAACATGTAACTTATTGCCATCAAGTCATCTGACAGTGTAAACATGATAATTGCAATGCAGGTATTTCATATATGGCTCTTACAGCCTATCGATCTCTTTTGTTACCTTTCACTACGCAACATAACATATCATTGCTTACAAAGCTCATAAAGTACTTTCCATAAACAAAGCATCATATCTCATAAAACCTACATGATTAGTACAAATGATAATAGATACATCAATTTCATATCAGCATAATGCAAAACAATTATAACATCACTATTCAAGGGTTACACCACAATGCCCTTGCTAGGGTTAGGGTTTCCCTTTTCAATTCAATTAGGGTTAATCATCTCCTTAGCTTAATTACGATGAATGACTCATCATTTCATTATCCAACCTTAGAGCTTCATGCTATAAGGTATAACCCAGAATTAGGGTTTCACATATTCCTTCACCTTATTTGGAATTAGGGTTTACTATTTACATTGCATCACCCTAGATTAGGGTTTAAGTTCAATAACCCACAATTAGGGTTTACTATTCACTTTGTATCACCTTAGATTAGAGTTCTCATGTAATTACCATGAATTAAGATCATACTATCATCATGTATTAGGATTTCACCTATCAATGCCCTTAATTAGGGTTATGATTCATTAACCTTTAGGGTTCCATGATCTCACTATTAAGGATCATACCCTAATTAGACATTTATTTATATTGAAAGTCCACTACATGATTATCATTCATGTAGTAAGTCTTCTTTCTCTCATCTTCTATGAATGATTCTTACTTCAACCTTGATTAAGCTAAGTCAACTCAACTTGAAGAAGAATTGACACCATGAGTTATGACATTATCACCATGATCATTAAAGCTTAATTATTTAAAGGGTACTAATCACCCTATCTCATTAAGGGTACCATTATTATAATCACCCTTGGTTTACATCATGTAATTTTTCACTTAAACAATTAACCTTCAACCACTTTTAGTGTTCATACAATTTGATTCATTACCTTCCAAGTGATCTTGGTCACTTAGACCTCAAACGGTCTTGACCAATCAGACCTCAAATGGTCTTGGTTGAATACTTAAAACCGTTTAGTAAAGTTGAGGTAGAAACCGTTTGCCAACGTGAACCCTTGAGATCATTTTCTAAAGGTGCACACTTGAAACCGTTTGCTAAAGGTAGTCTTTGAAACTGTTTGCTAAAGGTAGTCTTTGAAACCGTTTGCTAAAGGTGCACACTTGAAACCGTTTGCTAAAGGTACACACTTGAAACCATTTGCTAAAGGTACACACTTGAAACCATTTGCTAAAGTTAGTCTTGAGATCGTTTGAGCTTCAACCGGTTTGGGATCGTTTGGTCCCAAACGGTCTTGAGACCGTTTGGTCCAAACCTCCTCAAACTGCATGGACCAAATATGGTCTCAACCACTCAAATTGAATTAGGGTTTCGAAGATTGATTCCTTCATTAATTTCAATCATGTTATCACTCATCATTTGGTCCTAAAATCATACTTCAATTGAGTTAAATAGGTCATCCTTCAACTGATTTGTCCCTCAATTGATCATCAATTAGGGTTTGATTCAATTGGATAGGGTTTGGAATCGATGATCCTTCAATGTTGATCATTGTGAAACTAATTACTTTGAAACTATTGGACCACCATCCAAAATGGACATGAACTGACCCCAAACGGTCTTGAGGTAGTTTGGATGACCTCCAAATGGTCTTGAGACCGTTTTCCCATCTCAACATCCAAATCCAAGTCATCGAATTAGGGTTTGGATCATTGGATTGATCACCAAATCAGCATTTGATTGCAAATTATCTTGGTATCTTTGGATATTCAAACACCTAACCATACTCAACCCTAGACCTCCAAACAGTCTTGAGACCGTTTGGGTGATCCCCAAATGGTTTTTAAACCATTTGGGTCAATCAACCCAAGTTTCTAACTCAATCAATTTGGAAATCAGCACTTAACCCGATTAGGGTTTGGTGATTGATGGACCTTCAACTCATGAACCAATTGGAACTAATCAATTATATTTAGCTGATCATAAACCAATATTATTAGCAACAAATTTCCAAATGGTCAACCCTGGTCAACACCTCCAAACGGTTTGAAAGCGTTTGCCCTCATGCGGTTTGGTGAAACTGTTTCCCCTCAAACGGTTTGAAACCGTTTGCTCCCAAACGGTTTGGGAAACTCTTTAAGCAACTGGTGGAAACCGTTTGGACTGAGATTTCTTTGGATAAGCATCTAAGATGATGTCATCATCTTCTTCCTTTGTTCATCCAAGAACTACAGTCATTCTTCATGGGAATTATAGTAGGGAATCAAAAGAGTATCAAAAAGAAGAACATAACCAACGATTATTGTAGAATAGAATGCAATATCAATGTTTAAGGGTTTGAGTTATAAAACCTACCTCAAAATCTGATTCCAAGCTCCAAGATCCACGTCTGTAATGGTGTATGGAGTTCCAGCAACTGCCCAATGTCCGTTCTTGAGCTTTTGGATGAACAAGTTGGTTAGGATTGGAAATCGAGTGAAGAAAACCAATAATCAAGCATTGATTTAGGGTTTTCACCATGAATCCGAGGTAGAAGATGATCAAAACTCACCAACAGGTTATGGTCATCCTTCTCCTGCTCCTGAGCTCTCCCTTGGTCGGCCAAATCAAGGTGAGAAAAGAAAACTAAGGAAAAGATCCTTAAGTGGTTTGGAAAAAAGATATGTATAAGGGATTTCAAGGAAATAGAAAAGAAATTATTTTCTTTAAATTCCTAAATTATTTCCACAAAATCCCCCTCCATACCTTGGCCACGAAGCCACCTTCATTTTCTTGCAAAACCTCCCCATTATCCAAGAATTAATGGAAAAGGAATTAAGCACCTTAGTGAATTTTATACTAATATCCAACTTTTAGTGGATAATACTTTTTATTATGTTAATGTGAGTGGCTTCCACTCAACCAAGATCTTTTTGTGCCATAGCAAGGAACAAGCTCGTACAACACTTTTCTATTTCATCCATAAACTTTTGGTTGAAGGGCTCCTCAATTAATTTATTTCTTTTTGCATTAAATTAAATTAAAGATCCATTTTATTTGCTCTACTTGATGCCAATAAATATGAGAGACCCTCTAGAGGTGGTATTTTGCATATTGAACCCTAGCTTTTGGGTAAGTTGCACATTACACCAGAACTAGGTTTTAATGCACAAGGATTGCTTTACAAGCTTTATCTTGATGCCCAAGCTTGTGGAAACCATACCACTACATCATATTCATTCTTATGATGTATCAACATCAGAGGAACATTTCATCAAGTGCAATTACAAGTTAACCCCTCAACTTGGGTAATTTGCACTTTAGTCCAATATTAACAAAATAATGTTTCAACATTATTAAAAAAGGACTGAAATTGAAATATAAGTTCCTTAAGAGCCTTAATTACCTTTCAAGATAAGAGCAAGCATCTAATCAACTTTATTAGGAAAAATACCTAGGGTTAAAACATAACCCAGGTCAGGGATGTTACACTTTTAGCATGATTTCTGGTCTGAAACTTAATAATACGAAGAGCCAGATCTTCTTAAGCAAAAATGTTCTAGTCAACAACATATCCTCTAATTTGAACATTGAAGTGGTTTCTCTGCCGGTTAGATATTTGGGTTTACCTTTGTCTACTGGTAGACTCACTAAAAATATTTTCTCTCCTATTATTGATAAAGTGAAGAGAAGATTGGAGTCGTAGAAGGGACATTTTCTTTCGCAAGCAGGAAGAGTGGAGCTAATTATTTCTACATTATCAGCTTACAACATATTTTGGTCTTCTGCCTTTCCCCTGCCAAAATCTGTTATAAAGGAGCTTGAACAATTCATGAGGAATTTCATTTGGAGTGACACAAAAGAAGGTAAACACTTGCACATAGTTTCTTGGAAAGTTATTTGTAGACCCAAGGATGAAGGAGGGCTATAACGTCCCTGATTCAACCACCTAATTTTCTTCCTTCAAAAATCAAGTAGGTAAATCTGAGCCGTTAATATGGCACCAAGAATCAAATCACAAGAGTGAGATAAGCAATATTTTATTTCAAAATATTACACCCTTACCAAAGGTATTTTTACGTTATCTCCTATATCAATAAAAAAGTTATACATGAGTTTAAAATTAAGATTGATCCACCTTTGATTCTCGACACCCTTCAAGATCTTTTCAAGAAGAGTCTTCCACAAGGAAAGGTCCTATAAATAACAATCTGCAACATGGAAGAATATGTCGCAGCCCAAGTGGGAGAGTATGGGTTAGATAAATGTCTAAGTATGGGAAAATGGAGAATAGCAGCATGACACTATTAACACAATTGTATTATATTATATTACCCCAATAACTAAAGCATCGGTTTATATATTCATAAAGTAATTATCAGATGACAACTCTATCAAAAAGTTAGAACAATATTGAGGAGCATTAACCATAATTGTAGGTATTTCTTAAATAAAGAAGGGGACTTTATTCCATAAACAAGCTTAACTACAGCTCTCAGAGAAGTTGTCAATTCACCTTGGGCAACTGGCCTGTAACCACAAAAACTTGCTTAGCCAAGACTTTAGTCCATTAGGGTTACCAAAACACCTGTAAGTACCCTGGCACACCCCCAACCCCTCGTACACACCGCATGCTCTAAAAATGAATTAGATTACCACATGCAACCACTGGTCACCTTTCCAAGACCAGAAGAGGGTGCTCCTTGTACAAAATGCCACTTGGATCATCATTAGTTAGCATGCTTAATCTTTGTAGGAGATTATTCCCCATTACTAACTTGATCATGCTTGACTCTACATGACCAACCCAAGTGTGGGCCTGAGTATGGTACAGAATTATACTCATCCATCCATGACTCCAAAGGACTTAGATTCGGATCCCAAATGTATCAATCCCCGGCCAAGACATGCTGACTCTATTACCAACACATCTCCCAATATGAAGTTTAGAATAAAAAGGACATCATCAAAGATATACAACTCTTTGATGGATATTAAAAGTTGGAGAGATCAAAAGGTAGTCAAGTAAATGAATCACTGATTATTATTTCACTATGACACCTAAAATGTAAACTTGTGGGATTGTGGTTTTGAATCAGACAAGTCTATGGCCAGGAGCATGCAAGAGGTTAGGGAGTCCCCCCATGCGAACATGGAACCAATTAAATAACCTTTCCTCTTTACTGGCTACAAACATCAATGAAACAGGCTCCTAGTCACCTTAGAAATGTTTGATAGAATTCCACTTTCCAACAATATCACATGAAACAATTAATAGAGAGAAACAAAGGAAAAGGGAACCAAAAGACAATAGGACTGGAATCCAAAGAAATGCTTGATTATCATCTAAAGCCTTTAAAGTCAATTTTGAAGGATAATATGGATGAATATATGGAAGTCATACCTAGCTTATTAATAAAGAGGTTGTGTATAGTTGATCACTTATTCATTCTTTAGGAAAGTATATGAAGTATACTATACTCTTACTGCATATAATACCAAACCATTCTATACCATACCTTTTATTGATGTTGAAATAATAGATTACAATAGGAATTGAATATCATATTAAACAATAATAAACCCTACTTTTTGGATGACAAAATGTGGGAACCATACCTTTATATGTCCTTAATACAAATTTCCACAAGAAGACCATAGAATCATTAAATATATCCAATCTTGATATATTTGGGCAGCATTCTGTCACATTTCCCATTACCTCAATCCTCATTCCTAGCTAGATCAACTTCTAGGGTTTCTCTTACTAGGGTAGAAGAGAGATGGCTTATATATTCTAGAGAAAGGATATTGTGGAAGACATAGTCTTGGGTTTCTCTTACTATGGTGGAGGAAGGAGGTAGTAGGTTTCTATAGAGAGAGTGTTTGTTGGGAGGTGGTTCCTTTCACTAACATATAGAAAGAGAGAGTGGTTTGCTAATCTACTGAGAGATGGGAGGTTTATGTTGAAGGAGATGGGAAAGGAGGGAGAAGGGACGTTCACCTTTGCTTTGGGATGAAGAAGAGTGAACTTGTAATTATGGTGGGGTGAATGAGGGCTCCTTTTATAGGAATGGTGGAGGGTAGCATGGTCCTAATTGCAAAAAGTATATGGATGACACATGGGTATATGTGTGTCATCAAAAGAGAGATGATTTGTTGTTAAGTGACAAATGAATGTGTATGTGTCATCTTAAGAGAGATAAATTTGTGGCTATATGACACATGGATGTGAATGTGTCATCTTAAGATATCTATCAAGGATTAGTTGACACATGGTAGGATATGTGTCAAACATTAGGATGTGCTAGGTGTTTAAGAGATGAGCATGACACAAAGCTACTTTCTTTACCTAATAGTGTGTTTGCTCAAGCTATCTACTTGCTACACAGCTACACACTTGCCTCCATAAGCAACTTGCTTGCCACCCATCTACCTACTTGTGTGCTTACCCACCAAAATCTTATTTTTCAAAATTAGCAAAAAGTACCGCAATTATATTTTCAATATATAAAAGCTTTTAAATAAATCATAATAGATTATTTTAACATTAAAATTGATTTTACAAAAAAATCTCAAAGAAGCATTTTTTATGAATAGCTCTAAATAAGGAGTTTCAATTTGGGCTAGAGATCAGGATGTTACATATACCAACCCTTCTTTGAGAATTATAAGAAATAGTATAATTTCCATCCTTGAAAATTATAAGATTTAGGTTATGGCTTATCTTAGTCTATTCTACTTAAGGTTATACTAACTCCAATTTTTAGTTTATACTTCTACAATTTTTTTTCGTGTAAGGTCTCATCTTGTTGCTCTGATACCATCTATGTAACATCCCCAATTCAACCACCTGATTTTCTTCCTTCAAAAATCAAGTAGCTAAATCTGAGCTGTTAATATGGCACCAAGAATCAAAGCACAAGAGTGAGATAAGCAATATTTTATTT
The DNA here is from genome assembly GCA_963693085.1 of Alisma plantago-aquatica. NCBI lineage: Eukaryota > Viridiplantae > Streptophyta > Magnoliopsida > Alismatales > Alismataceae > Alisma > Alisma plantago-aquatica. The sequence goes on along the minus strand of OY856415.1, from coordinate 656,638,275 downwards.
CAAAATATTACACCCTTACAAAAGGTATTTTTACATTGTCTCCTATATCAATAAAAAAATAATATATGAGTTTAAAATTAAGCTTGATCCGCCTTTAATTCTTGGCGCCCTACATGATCTTTTCAAGATGAGTCTTCCTCAAGGAAAGGTCCTATAAATAACAATCTGCAACATGGAAGAATATGTCACAACCCAAGTGGGAGAGTATGGGTTAGACAAATGTCTAAGTATGGGAAAATAGAGAATAGTAGCATGACACTATTAACACAATTGTATTCTATTATATTACTCCAATAACTAAAGCATCAGTTAAAATATTCATAAAGTAATTATCAGATAACTACTCTATCAAAAAGTCAGAACAATATTGAGGAGCATTAACCATAATTGTAGGTATTTCTTAAATAAAGAAGAAGGAGACTTTATTCCATAAACGAGCTTAACTACAACTTTTAGAGAAGGTGTCAATTCACCTTGGGCAACTGGCCTGCAACCACAAAAACTTGCTTAGCCAATACTTTAGTCCATTAGGGTTACCAAAACACCTATAAGTACCCTGGCACACCCCAACCACTCGTGCACACCACATGATCTAAATAGTGAATCTGATTACCACATGCAGCCACTGGTCGCCTTTACAAGACCAGAAGAGGGTGCTCCTCGCACAAAATGCCACTTGGATAATCATTAGTTAGCATGCTTAATCTTTGTAGTAGATTATTCCCCATTACTAACCTGATCATGCCTGACTCTACATGACCAACCCAAGTGTGGGCCTGAGTATGGTAGAGCATTATACTCATCCATCCCTGACTCCAAAGGACTTAGATTTGGATCCCAAATGTATCAATCCCCGACCAAGACATGTCGACTCTGTTACCAACACATCTCCCAATATGAAGTTTAGAATCAAAAGGACATCATCAAAGATATAAATCTATTTGATGGATATTCAAAGTTGGAGAGATCAAAAGGTAGTCGAGTAAATGAATCACTGATTATTATTTCACTATGACACCTAAAATGTAATTTTGTAGGATTGTGGTTTTGAATCATACAAGTCTATGGCCAGGAGTGTGTAAGAGGTTAGGGAGTCCCCCGTACGAACACAGAACCAATTAAATTACCTTTCCTCTTTACTGGCTACAAACATCAGTGAAACAAGCTCCTAGTCACCTTAGAAGTGTTTGATAGAATTCCACTTTCCAACAATATCACATGACACAATTAATAGAGAGAAATAAAGGAAAAGGGAACCAAAAGACAATAGGACTAGAATCCAAATAAATGCTTGATTATCATCTAAAGCCTTTAAACTCAATTTTGAAGGATAATATGGATGAACATATGGAAGTCATACCTAGCTTATTAATAAAGATGTTGTGTATAATTGATCACTTATTCATTCTTTAGGAAAGTATATGAAGTATACTATACTCTTACTGCATATAATACCAATCCATTCTATACCATACCTTTTATTTATGTTGAAATAATAGATTACAATAAGAATTGAATATCATATTAAACAATAATAAACCCTACTTTTTGGATGACAAAATTTGTGAGCCATACCTTTATATGTCCTCAATACATATTTCCACAAGAAGACCATAGCATCATTAAATATATCCAAGCTTGATATATTTGGGCAGCATTCTATCACATTTCCCATTACCTCAATCCTCTATCCTAGCTAGATCAACTATAGGGTTTCTCTCACTAGGGTAGAAGAGAGATGGCTTATATATTCTAGAGAAAGGATATTATGGAAGACATATTATTGGGTCTCTTACTATGGTGGAGGAAGGAGATAGTAGGTTTCTATAGAGAGAGTGTTTGTTGGGAGGTGGTTCCTTTCACTAACATAGAGAAAGAGAGAGTGGTTTTCTAATCTAGAGAGAGTGTTTGTTGGTGAATGAGGGCTCCTTTTATAGGAATGATGAAGGGTAGCATGGTCCTAATTGCAAAAAGTATATGGATGACACATGGGTATATGTGTGTCATCAAAAGAGAGATGATTTGTTGTTAAGTGACACATGGATGTGTATGTGTCATCTGAAGAGAGATAAATTCGTGGCTATATGACACATGGATGCATATGTGTTATCTTAAGATATCTATCAAGGATTAGTTGACACATGGTAGGATATGTGTCAAACATTAGGATGTGCTAGGTGTTTAAGAGATGAGCATGCCACAAAGCTACTTTCTTTACCTAATAGTGTGTTTGCTGAAATCATAATTTCTACTTTATACATAACATTCAGTCAACCATGAAAATTTGTGCATAGTAGAATGGTCGTTTACCTAGAGTAAGATAGATACTAACTTAATTTTTCTACCCTTGAGTCAATCCTAAGCCTCCTAAAATTTACCTAATTTACATTATTTATCATCTTAATTATCATCCTACATTATAATCTTAGATCATTAGGAAAAAAGGTCTTACATTATTAAATTAGAGTTAAAAATATTAAATATTGGATTCCTCATCAAAACTCCTTTATAGTGGGCATTTTTCCATAATTTTCTTACAACCCATTGATTTACTACAAATTTCTAAATAATTGACCAATCAGAGAAATAGAAAAACCCACATATTTTAATATATTTAGTAGGCCACCTGGTCCTACAGTGAGGTGGCTCAATCCAAGCCTACCTCATGGACCGGGCTTTCACTACAAGATACATGACTTTGCTAAAAAGATAGTTCATAAAAATACAAAACTGCCCATGCAAGGCACATCAAGAAAGTGACTGATGTCGGGGTAAAACTTGGATCACATGATTATGTTTATCTTCAACCTCAAGTTGATTCAAGGTACTAGTCCTTTGAAAAATAGAGGAAAACTTGTGATGACAGTCGAACATGTAGGTAGATATCAGGTGTGAAGATTGTCGAACCAACTCCGTCATGGCCTAACGGTCACCAAGATCCTTGGGTTGGAACCAGGGACAATCAGAAGTGGAACAAGGCCCTACTCAACCATGAAGGTAGGAGAAGAAGGTCTTGCAGATAGCAGTTGAAATAGATCAATGACAAAAACCAAATGCACAGGTGGATCCTTTGCACCTTGGTGAAGTTGTAGAAGCAAGAAATTGAGAAAAGAAGTCTATAGAGCGGTAATCGCAGAGGGACGAGAAACGAGTATAGAAGAACAATAAAAAGGGAAATTGGGATTTACCAATTGGATCTCCAATTGGAACTATGGACAGCTTCATGGGGACTCCCGAGGTGATGGAGATGAAAGGTGGAGTCCTCATAGGCTTCTAAAGTGCTATCAAACAAGGCCAGGGTCAAGAGGCTCCTATGAGACTAGGATACCTAATGTTAGGTTGATATAAGAAAGAGAAGGAACATAGAGAAATTGGAGGGAGTTTAGAGAAGATCCTAGAACTATTATATATAGGTGATAGGCCATGAAAGGGATAGGTTCCCAGTCAAAGAAGGAAATAGGGGACAAGGGGGAACCCTACAGTTGATGGTGAGTTTGGGGCGATGAAGTCCTCACAATCCATGGATCCCCAAATTCAATATAGAGAGTAGATTGTGGAAACAAAGAGGAAGATGGGAGAGGAGGGTTAGATCAATAAATTGGATTGGAGGAGGTCTGTAGGCTACTGAGTCTAGATGGAGATGGATGGAATCTAGAAAGAAGATGGTGTATCCACCATTGGATCTGCATCCAAAGGTCCCTATTATAGCCTATAATAATAAGGGTGTGTGACGGTGGAACCATAGGGAAAATGAGAAGTCAATCATGTAACATCAATATTACAAGTTAAGTGAAATTTAATATAGTCCTACTTACATTAGAATTCATATATAAGAATTATCTTTTTTAAGTAAACATGGATAGATAGGATTATCTAATATTTTAAAACTTGATACCTAGAATGATTAGGGAAATAGTTATTTGTTTCTAAAGTTTTAATAAAATTTAAAGATCATCTTGTATGAGTTGCACAAAATTAGGACTTGACTTATATTAATATGAATCATTAAATATCACATAGATAATCAATATTTGGAATTTTGAGTTCACTCATCATCATATTACAACCATCAAAGTTTCATGATATTATTTTACATAAATGATGATATTTTACTCAAAGATTTCATTATCTTCTTTAGTTCAAAAATAACTTATATAAACCACTTTAGTTATTCCCACTAATATTAGAATATCCACTTACTATCTACTATATTATTCAAATTACATTCCTCATGATTTCTTCATGAATATTTATTTGCACTTAATAATTAAATTATGAGAGTTGAAGTCATTATGTATGTATTGGTGAATCATGTGGCATGTATGATAATTAGAGCTTCAACTTATGTATTGGATCTTAGGCTCACATTATGTGCATTGAGGTATGTCATGTGTTTAAACTCCTAATATTAGTAATGTATCATAGGTGGCATAAAACATAACAAGGTTAGGTTTAGATGATCACCACCTAGGGTTTAGTTTAAGCATCAAAGTTTGAAATTAAAATTTCAATTAGGAATTATTTATAATATTAAAATTATTTGGGTATTGCATATACTTTTGAGTATATGTGGGAGAACACATGCATAACTTCAAATTTTATGTTTTTCTTTGTGAAAATGATTCAAAATAGGATCCATATCCAATTGGTCATTCTATATATTTACAATGACATATTATAAGAATGTAAGTCGTTTATACCTATCCATATATCCATGCACCCATCCTTCACATGTTATATTGTTCCTCATAGTTGTAACACCACTATTCACATGGTGGAGAGTTGGGTTTCCTTCTTCCTAAATAAATGTGGTTTCTTGATTTACACAGTGTGGCACTAATTATGTAATATGCAAGCCATCTCTATTCATCTATTGTTGAGTGATTGATGAGTTTCACATACTGGGAAAGTGTAGCTACAAAAATAATAGTTTAACATATGTGGTGAGGCCATGGGATCATATGGACCACATGTAGGTTCATCACTATTAGAGGTTGTATCTCTAGTTGTATGTGATAATGTGAATGATAGATGTGATATATATGGGATTTATACCATATGTGATGAGGTTTCTATCGTGAGTACCCAACATAAACATGACATTGTATACTTGCTTCTGAGCTCTCTACTAGTAGGTTTGACCATTATATCCACTACTTTATTTATACTCACACTAGATGAGGTGTGATGAAGTCTTATGGAAATTGGTAATCCTAACTCTACAAGGTGAGCTAGGGGACTTCATATTCACTATCTAGTGATTTGAGTTATACACCTCAAACTACCCAATTCTTCATAACAGAACATGTAATCAAGTAGTGTAGTATATATATATAGGGTTCCTTTGGTGATTCACATTGTGATGCTTTTATTTCTCTTATACATTGCAATGTACTACTTGTTTTTTCGTATACTACATCTACTATCCTTCCTATACAGTGAAAAATACAACTAATTACATTACTCTATGTTTATTACTATATCAATAGTAGTCTTGTAGTAAGTGAGTTCCATCTATTTTATATGATATCATCAGAATAGGGTCTCATCCTCATGGTTCTCCACATCTTTGAAGTGATCAAAAATGTTCTCAGGGCTTTGGTGTGGAGAGGCCTTCCTTTGGTGGAATGTAATAGCTTGGAGGTTGCTAGTGATCTTTTCCTGGTGAATCATATAGTTGTCCTTGTACACTCAGGTTCAAATAGGGTGGTTTATATTGAATGTGTTCATGACTTAGTTTTTAGTCATGCATGCATGTATATAGTTTCTCATGTAACAAACTTGACACACACACACACACACACACACACACACACACATATATATATATATATATATATATATATATATATATATATATATATATATATATATATATATATATATATATATATTGTAAACATGTTGGGACAGTGGTCACATAACTGTATAATGTATAGTTACTTGTTTATGTATTTATAGAAAGTCAACCCTTTTTTGCATGTTTTGGGGATAATAATAATAATATAAATTATGTGTTTTTCATACCTTGTACATTAATTAAGTATTATTAGTATAAGATAGCCCTTTTTTGGATAATCTTGTCTTGGCATAACAAGGCACCAAAATATGGATATGTGGGTTATGTAAACATTGTAGGCATACATTGACTGGATATGAAAGATGATATAGGTGGAAAAGTTTGGGTTTTCTCCTTAACCAACTCAGAACCGGTCCTTATAGCAATATATAAACTAGAGATCAACCTTATAGGTTGTAGGACTTGGGTTTGTATTGTATAAGCATCTTCCTTTTGACAAAATGGTATTTATAGGAGTTCCTTTTTCTTAGTTATAGACACATTGTGATACCTTTGCTAATACATGGTGACTTTAGTACATCTATGATGAGTGAGGAAAGAATAAGGCTTGAGTAACCATGTCATAGGCCAATGAGAGACTTCAATGAATGGATCGTATCCCTAAGCCTGATTTAGACCCCTTTCAGTGGTAGCTAACTCACCTTGCTTAATATCAGGAACGAATTCCAAACAAATGGGGTAGTCTAGACATCCTTCTTGAATCATCATTGGCCATACTCCTATAATATTTTGAATGTCCATTTGGTGAGAACTAGGCATCATATAATCGTTCCCTTGTTTATCATCAACCTTCTTGAAATGGCCACCCTCTTTGCCAATGACATGGAGATTAGGTTTACTTCATGCCATCAACTATCGATAGTAGGAACATATGATAGTTTCTCATTCGTTTGTGGTTGAATAAGTTGACATGGGTTGCGATTTCACCTCCTCTACAAGAAAAAGCAGAAGAGTTCTCCACGATTGTATAGATAGCATTGCATATGAATAGAAGTGCAGTCATCGTTGCCATCAAATCTCCAGGGAGAAGGATTGGAAATGGTTGACTATAGGGAAGGAGGGGAATTTTTGCATCTTGCTCATTAGCCAAACTATCGGGAAAAAGGAAGGTTGTAGTCATTCTCGCATTTTTCCCATTGTCAAGAATGTTATTTTCTTTATTTATTATAATATAGCAGATATACCATAAGGATGTTAAAATTATGGTGGTACATTTTTTTCTATAACATAATTATATGATGCTAAGAGTTGTTTGGAGTCAAATTTTATCATATATATTTATTTACATATACATACATATATATGTGTGTGTGTGTGTATCAGTCGATTAAAAAACTCTAGACTAAAATCCACTTAGATTTTTTTATTTTCGAGCCTTAATTATGTTACATACATGAATTTAAATCATCATATCAATTTTTATATTAATCATTGCTTCTCGTTTATATTACATCACACTTTACCAAAACCTTAATTTGAAAAGTTAGGACTTTTAATCATCCCCCCTAATTTAGCTATCTTCAAAGTATGATTAAACATATAAAAAGATGTTAAAATTGATATTCACGTCATGGAATTCAATGAAATTTAGGGTTTCATAACACCAATCACCCATCTAAGAACAATTCATCTAAAGTTTGTAATTCAACCAAAACTAGATTGAAGCTTGCCAAACCATAACTAGTTTCAACCAAAGCTCATCTGGAATATGTCAAAAACTTCATAAAATTTCAATTAGATTCTTGTTCATTGTTCAATATTCAAAGAAAAATTGAATAAGTAAAGAATACAATTATTTAGATTAATCTTAGTTACTCTTTAAGTTGAAATCAGTTATTACAAATTTTCATGTAGGAATTCATACAAAGTTGTAAGAGAAGACATAATAATTAAACATCTAATCGAATGCCTCCAATATCACCTTCATTATGCTACTATGATGTTTATACTAATTTATATTTATACCACAATTTCCTCCTAATTCTGGATCTTCTATTAGGTAGTTTTAAAACTACAAATATACTATGACTAATTAATTTCTTTCCATCCCAATGTCATATAATATGAAATTTTCTTTTTTCAAAATCATGTTTATAAATCATTACTATATTTCATACTAATTTGCTTCATTATCTAAAGCGTCAAGGTTATAATTTTCTTTTCATCATTATAAGTGTTTAATTGTACAAACATAACTAAATATGCTTTTTCAAAAGGTTTAATTATCAATTCTCATGTTTACATATAGTTCTCATATTCTTTCCCATATTATATTTTTATAGAATTTATTTGTTGTTCACTTTTTGTATTTAAGATCTTTTTTGAACTCTCCTTCATTATGTATATATTGATTTTCTAATTTTCTATCTTATTCTATGTACTTGCATAAAATATTTTATCATATCTGAAATTTTATGTTAAGATTTAATTATGTACTCTACGTACTTGCATGCATGGGAAATTTACATCTAATTTATGGTACCCATTCTGAATTACCCAAAACATATTTGGATTTCCTCTTTCCTTTATCCCTACTTAAGGTTTTCTTGGGTAGGGTATTAGTTTGCATTGATTTCTATATATACCCCCAAATCTGGTTTTGTGATGAGGGTTAAGGATTAATCACCTCGTCCTAGGGTTTATCTCTTCTTTAACACACTTGAGTTTTCATAAATAATAAGGTTGCTCCAACCTGAGTCTTTTATGGATGGGTGGGGCATCCCAACATATTCCTAGGTCTTTAAAGAGTTTACCCTCACTAAGAGGGACATAAGTAATATGGCATGGATTCCATATTTATTCCTCTCCTTAACATTGTATGTAATTTAGTTGTAAGAGTACAACTTAATCCTACTTCTTCCTGAAACCCTAACTAAAGATGAGAAGAGAAATGAATTGTAGGTTTAAGAAAGAAAATACATGAGAAGATGAAAAACTTAAAGATGAGAAGACCTAGAGGTATTTTATTTTGGACAAAGACCTCAAAATTTGGCCATGTGGGATACAAAAGGGCTCGAGAGTCCATGTTTACCAACTAGTGATGTGGAGGAAAGTTTTTCCAGCCCTCAAGTTTTGATCCTTTCTAGCCACCATTATATTTTTAATATGCCCTAACATTCCCTTATATATCTATAGGAACATATGAGAATATTAATAATTATAAGATCTTTGACAAGTCTAGGCTCTAATACCAATTGTTAAAACTACCTCCCATAGTTACCCACTATTGAAGGAGGATCGTAGAGACAAGGATCATAATCTCATTTCTCCAGGATTCAGACTTAAGAAATAACATAAGAACAATTATTTCAATTTACAAACTTCCAATGTTACAAAAGGATGTTAATTTCTCCTCAAGGGAGTTTATGTAACCTTTCAATATATAAATAATGCATGAGAGGGAACATTATCACTATTAGTAAGAAGATATCATTACCTTACTAAGTAACTAATCCTCCTTGTGACATTAACTTTATGAACTTCAATGTATTTTTATGAATCTCCAAGTCATTATATCTTCATGAAAGCTAACTACCTAAAACAATGAAAAACAAAGAATGGTTCAGTATATTGTTATATTATATATGTCGGTGCATACAAAAGTTTGCATGTACATATATATTGAAAAATCAATGAATTTCACTTATTAACTTGTATATTCATTTTAATCTAACCATACTTGTCATGCCACCTTAGGTGTATTAACATTGTATTGTCCATCATTGGACTCATATGAACTACCCCTTTGTAGGTCTAGCCCTGGGTTCATAATTTCCTAGTTTCTTTGTATGATACATATGAATTATATATTGAACGAAAATTAAATAAACTTTCAAGTAGTTTATTCATCAGTCATCGATCCCATAAAAAATACTCATAAGTTGATATATAAGGTTATACATAATTAACCATGTACCTTCACTGAAGACATCATGCAATATGTACTTCAAGTATATGATCTAAACAACCAAGCACATGTAGATCCAAGCAGTGTATGATCCAAAAGGATGATTAACAATAGGGTGTCAACATGTATTTATGAGATATTAATCAAGGTTGAGTCTATGTCGAGATATATGTTTCTTGGTCTAGGGTTGACATTACAGTTAGGCATTGAAACCCCAATTCTCATGTATATGGTCTAATGACTTTAGAAACCCTAATATAAATCATCATAGTCATAATATTGTGTTCCAATTATTATTTAATACTATCAGTTTAAGGCAAAATGAACATAATTAATGTATTCCACATTCTATTAATCAAACTAGGGTTTCGTTACATTAAGAACCTCATATTCATACTTTAACTATACCTCTAGAGATAGGATCAAAATTAGGCATTGACTATGCCTAATTTTTATCAGGATGAGGTAGAAGCCTCCCAGCCGGGGGGTGGATCGAATCAGAGTTTCCTTAGGTAGCCACCGACCAACAGTTATCCTTAAACTTCCGTGCTTGGTGGAGAAGAAGCGAACAAAGGTACGCTCGCTTGCTGTCTTGTTCTCTGCCGCGGACTGGGATCGCTCGCCATCCCAACCCTATAGAATCAAGTTGGAGCCACATTGTATGAGAACATATTACCCATCTTCGGGGACAAGGGGCGGAACGACCTCTCGATCTACTTACTGCAGCCCAGGACATTTTGGCATATAGGATCACTATAAAGCGACCTACTAGTCATTTTATACATTAAATACAAGTTAAGCATGAATAGACCAATAATTGATTGCATAGGCAATCATGCCCTTATCCTTTCCATCCATGAGGCAAAGCCCATGCCGATGGGATGATGCTACATCATCTAGGCACTCCAGTATGGCTGATCTCTAAGGTGTAAATGAACATGGTATCCATGTGTAATTGGACTACTACATGCGCTAGAGTATCTTGGGAATTTTGTCAAGGGGATTGTCTCCCTTTCTTCTTCCCCAAATGGGCGGTTGTTGTTCAATAATGGAGGGGTCAACTCCCACCTTCAGGGCTAGGAACTATATCCAAAGCCATGCTTGGCTTTAGTATCCTCATTCGGACCAGAATAGACTTCCAACTTGTTATGCAATACCAAAAGGAGGAAGAAGCTAGGTCTAGTTAACCATGGTAGTATTGAAATACAAATGAGAGATATAGTAAGATGAATTACCTTATGAACTTCCCTTCTGAAGGCTTGGAAGGGTTTCACAAAGATATAGGAAGGTTTACAATAGCTAAATAGGGTCCAAGCTCATTAGGCATGACATCTCAGGATTAGGTTCTTCAGTGATTGCTGGAAGAGGTGGGGGAATAGTTTCTAGGCTTCTTGTGAAGGTTGGAACATCTTTGTGGATTGCTAATTGATCTCCAAGATGTGTGAATTTCTTGGAGGTGATGTATGTCACCCAAGTACCTTTGGAGTTTCCAAAGATGAAGGTTGGATCTTAGTGGTGAGGTTCAGGGAGTTTTAAGGACAACTCAGTGGCCCCACATTTTGTTAGTCACATCAACTCTTTAGGTTGCCTTATATAGCGTGTGACTCGGGTTAGAGATGGTTTCTCAATAGGCCTAGGTTTTTGAATTTTCCAAGGGACTGGGCATTATATCTACATGCTAAGATAATGGTCACAACCATGGTTGGTTGTGATCGTCTCAATATCTCAAAGATGTTGGGAATGGTTTCAGAGGAATCCTTTTCCCAGGGAGAGAGTATGTGGTTGTAGAGAGTACACACATCTATAGGGACTAAACATGAACTACAATATGAGTTACAACATGTAGATCTAGGATCTGATGGTTTTGGATCTAATTTGCATCTATGCCATCTAGGAATATCTAGGTATCTCTAGATTTTATACACCTATTAAATCCCAGTGATTTTTATTTGGATTTTTCTTAACATATCTAATGTTTTAGCATCATCTTAATATAATTATATAGATTTCTAGAAGAGTCCTTTTGACCCAAATTTTGGAATTAGCTTCAAATTATCCTCATATCAAATTGGACAAAGTTTGGGATCAAATAGAACATGATAGTTATCCGTTCCTTTCCCTTTATGAAATTACTTAATTTAATCACCTAGGTCATAGATAATCGTGTAATCATCTCAAAACTTGGATTTATCCTTGTTTATTAATTATCTTGCATGAGACCATATATCAGGTCAAGGTTGGTTTTTTTTATACTTGGAATCCAACCAAGAACTAGATATTTACTCATTTGATTATCTAGGTCATGGATTACTTTAGAATGTTATGAATTATTATCACTATCTCATAGTTTGTCTACCTATCAACTTAAGGGATTATTAGCATCATAATAATGCATGAAACAATAATTTCTTTAAACTGCATCCCATGGACCTATTTTCCACTCAAATAGTTTAATTGGGCTTGTAGTGGGTCTAGGGCCCAAGAACCATATCTTGGTCTTCCAAAGGGCCCATAATATATAATATCTTATTAATTATGAAATCAAGGATTTACTCATCACAACACCTCATTGAGGACCCATATTAGTATATACACTCAAAATTACTTATTTACTTAGATTGAAGACTTATTCTAAGTCTAGCACTTACCTTAATTAAACAAGGTCATAGTATCTAACTTATTATTCCAATTTAATCTTCTCATTATATTCTTATATTAATTATTAAACTCCCAAATTTTGAGGATGTTACATTCACCCCGCCTAAATCCAAACCCATTCATGTTAAGATGAATGATAACTCCATTAGACTCATATATTGGGGGTAGCAACCTTCCTTGGATAGGTTTGAGCTAGGTTATACTTAGTAACTTCATTGAGATGAAAATTTCTTATATTAATGAGGTTGGAACCCAATTTTATTCGAAAGGTAGTTATACATCCTCATTATATTACATTATCACTTGATGGTTATTTTTTCACTTGGTAATTTCTTTTTCACTTAGGTATCAAACATATCGATCATGTATATTCAAGAGATGGTAAATTAACACATTTATACCATAGGTAATGTCATTAATCTGAACTTAGGGCTGATATTCATCCTTATATATATCACATGTGGCTACCCAACCTCTCCCACTTATACTAAGGTTAAACAAATATTTGGCCATAGTCCAAGTACAAGTTCGCCTTATTTTCATGTATATAGATGGTGCATCCATACATTATCTCATTATTTCAAAATTTTAGTTGAATCATCTTCAACAATCACTCCAAATCATGGATACATTTTAATTCCTCGAATTTCCTTAAATTTTATAAACCCAAGGGGAAAGTGCTTTCATACGAACTGTAGGATTTACTCACAACTTCCCTTTAAGATTATATTTCTACCATTATTACATAAGTTCTTGTATTTCTTATGTTTAAATCTCGTGTATCATTAGCCTTAGCCACTCACTTAAGGTTTCTAGGGGTATAGATGCCTTAGGAGTGATATCTTCTTGACCGAAGGCCCATCTGAACCTATGGAGTGTCTTTCCCATTGACCCTTGGGCTTCATTTACTTATGGAGTTGTCCATCCTCTTAACTCCATGGGCCTTGTGTACACATGGATATATTTCTCTTGACCCCATGGGCCTTGTGTACACATGGATAGCTTTCTCTTGAGCCCACAGGCCTTATTTACACATGGATAGCTTTATGCTGACCCCTCAGGTCTTATGTACCCTAAATCCTCCCTATTAAACCCTAGGTTTGACTTACAAGTCTACCCAACCTGGGGTTTATGAGATGTTACAGCTTTATTTCATCTCTTCATTACTCACACATTGTTTTAATTTACGAGTCTCTAATATCATCATTTTTTCATGTCTGGAGATTTATCCTTTTCATGGAAAGTATATATTTAGATGTGTGTCATAAAATATCTTTCAATGTGTTGACTTTCATTGTAATTTTTATTCGGGATTTATCTAAATAATGATTTCATTATTGTATAAGCATGGCTCCCAGGAACTAAGCCAAACGCAAACCCTTTTCACTTATACTTGGTGGAAGTAGGGATTTTATACCATAGATGCACCACTATTTCATTTTTGGCGATGTACTTTTCTTGTCATTGCATAGTTACCCTGGGATATCTCTCACCAAGGTTTTCATATGAAAATGTGTTGTAATTACTTTTAAATTATCCAGGACATCTTATTGTGTCTAGGCAATGGTAAGGGCTTCCATATCTTATGCCCAGAGCATCACATCATATTCCATCTCCTTAATCTTAGGTCATACTGCGATGACTAAGGTTACCTCAAAACCCTAAATTGAGGTGGGTCAACTCACCCTTCTACTGGAGGTCCTAACCTAGGGTGTCTTGTTGGATTCCAATAGGAGGTTAGGCTCTCCAGAATCAATTTGATCCTAGTAGTTAAGGTGTATCCCTCATTCATATGTCTTTTCCCAAATCTTGAGTTGACCCATCCCAGGTTTTAACACTAATCCAAAAGAAGATTTTTCCTTATGTAATTATAGGTTTTTCATGTTTCGTGCATATACAAAACCCTTTATGTGTATCACACATGTATGAATGACTGTCGATACTCTACGTACATCCATGCATGAGAAGCTGACATCTAATTTGTGGTGCCCAATTTGAATTACCCAAAACTCATTTGTATTTCCTTTTTTCTTTACCCTACTTAAGTTTTTCTTGGTTAGGGTATTAGTTTGCATTTATTCCTATGTATACCCCAAAATTAAGGTTTTTGATTAATGATAAAGGTTCCCCACTTTATCCTAGGGTTTTATATATCCTTTAACCCACTTGAGTTTTCATAATCGACTAGGTTATTCCAAATTCAGTACTTCATGAGTAATTGGGGTATCCCAACCCATTCCTAAGTCTTTATAGGGTTTACCCCACTAGAGGGACATAAATTATATGTTACATCTTCCATATCTATTCATCTACTTATCATTATATGTACTTTAACTACTGGGGATGCTTTAATCCTATTTCTTCCTAAGGCCTAACTCAAGATGTGAAGAGAAGTACATAAAGGGTAAGGAAAGAAAATATATGAGAAGATGATGAACTTGAATATGAGGAAACCTAGAGGTATTTTAATTAAGAAAAAAAGCCTCAGACTTTGGCCATGTAGTATACACATGGCCCCTGAAGTCCTCATTTACTAACTAGTGGTGAGAGGGAAATTATTTCCATCTCCCAGGTTGTGATCCTTTATAGACACCATTATCTTTGGAAAATACCCTAATAATTCCCTTATGGCTCTAAGAAATACATGAAAATATTAATAATTATAAGCTACTTGATAAGTGTGAACTTTGGTACCAATTTTTATGACCCCTTCCCCAGTTACCTGTCATTGTATTGTGGATCATAGGGACAAGGATCATAATCCAAATTTTAAGGATCCTGACTTAAGAAATAACAAATAATTTCATATGATACCAAAGGATGTTAGTTTCTCCTCAGGTGAGTTTACGTCATCTTTCAATATACGTATACTACATGAGAGGGAACATTATCACTATAAGGAAGAAGATAGAATAACCTTACCAACAAATAAATCCTCCTTGTGACATTAATGTTATGAACTTCAATGTATTTATATAAATCTCCAATTCATCATATCTTCATGTAAGCTACCTACCGAAAATGCCAACTAATAGATAGATCAGTATATTGTTATACTGTGTATGTGGATGCATACATAAGTGTGTGTGTGTATATATTTAACAATTAATTAATTGCACATATGATCTTATATATTCATTTACATAATCTAAATCGTGATTGTCATTTCACCTCATGGGTCTTCACCTTTTTTTTCATCATTAGACATAATTTCTTTTAAGGTGTGTAGGATGTGATAGAGTGAACCTTTTGATTTCTTGTTTACTCAATCCAATAATTGAATCATGGGATGGATGTTGGGTCTACATGTTATAATGATGGTCCTTGAAGTAAGTTTTGATCATATGAAGGTATTTCAATTAGTTTGGTGAAAATTATAAGTTGTTTGATGTTAATATCATGTTTAATACCCTTACATATGTGTCATTTTGGATGAAGCGGTGGATTGGTCAAATAGTGGTAATTTGGCACCAACATTTAGTATAGTGTAGCATGAGTTATGGTAAAACCATGTTTAAAGTGTCACTAATTTATGATGTCCCTAGTGAAATATATGGATGTTTGAATGTTTATTAAATAGTTAATATTCGATGTATATGATGAATGAGTGTATAACCCTTTACCCGAAGTTGTTGGTATGTGCCTTGTCACGCCTTGGAGGAGTGGGCAGGTGACGTGGCTATTTTCTTTATGGGCAGTGCAACCCATACACAACCATCAGATTGCAGACCAGTGGCATGGAGGCTTTGTGGCCCTTGGATGGCCAGATCCCAGGCTTGAGAAGTTATCTCCTACCTGAGTTCAAACCAACAATGTGGAGTGCATTTCAGCATAGTTGGGATCAAGCCACCACAATCACAATGGTGATCGTGAGAAGAGACGTGTGGCTGGTTGTGGAGGCAGTTTGGTCGTGTGAAGAGGAGTTAGAACACCCCTCGACGGCAGCATGAGACAGAGTGTCCCAACATCTTCATGACCGGGATAAAGGACTTCAGGACAGAGACCTCGGGAAGAACATGGCGTAGGACCAGACAAGGCCGTTCATTGAGACACATTGAAGGAAGAGGAAGTAGGGGTTAGCGGTAGATCAGAGTCTTGTCCTGCAACAGAAGCCAGGAGGCGCTCGCGTCACTGAGACGAAGCGGTGCAGCATCACCAGAGCAGAGAACGGGCAGGGTTGTCCCTTTCTCATCACCACGGCGACGCTTGGTTTCTAAGAGCTTGTATGGGACGAGTTTTGGAGCTTCTGCTTCATCTCGTCTAAGTTCCATGGCGTGATGTGGAGGCACCTTGGGCAGGTCATAGAGAAGGAGGTTCGGGTGTGGGGATGAGGCAACTGCCCTTTCCTTCTGCCGCAATGACTGTCAGCGGTGGCGGCCATGCCAAGTTTGAGAGGAGGAACCTCCAACAGCAAGTCTTAAAGTCGGCGGTGAAGATGGACGGACATTGAAGTCAATAGTGTCCCTAAAAGCAGACATGGAGGAGAGATGGCTCTACAACTCATCACCAGGGACTGGAGCAAGCCCTTCACGGCGGCACTAGATAGGCAGACCAGGAGACGCAGAGTACATGGCGCTCTCCTGCGTTGTCACGCCGATCTGTAGAGAGCTGAACCCTTGTCAGAATAGCAGGTAACGACCGTCTCCTTTCCAGAGTCACCCCTTGCAGCGGTGGAAGTCTGGGTCACGGAGAACAGAGAGTGCACGGCGGCCGTGAGACAGTGTGGAACGACAGAAAGGAGAAGAGGGAGAGTCGTGAACCAACAGAATCAAACCCGTTGAACTGGGTCGAGACCAAGGGAACCATAACTAAAAAGAAGATTCTCAGTACTAGCTCACATACATATAAAGATGTGTATGAAATTTTGGTATGAAATTGAAATAATGTTTCAAGATCATTCAATGAAATATCATGCATAGATAATAAACTGATTAAATAAAACTAAAATCTTGAGACGAAACATTTTTGCGGGATTGGCCAAAAAAGGAATTATCTCAAAAATGTCCAGATCTTACATAATTCACAGTAATTAGTATGATTATCAGAAAAATACAAACAAGATGTTAAAATTCTTAGAAAAATAAGTGGAACAACATGGAACCATAATATCAGTATTTGGAACCATAATATCAGTATTTGTATGCTTAAATCCCAGTGATATCTTGTAAGCTATTTTACACTCTTGTTTGAATAATAAATAATAAATGATTATTAAAAATTATGAAAGTACACCATGAACTCCATGAGCATGTATGAAATGCATATAATCACAGAGATGATCATCTTTCATCATAAAATGACGGAATTTGCTTAATATGTCTAATTAGGGCTGATAACCCTAATTAATGTGCCATGATTACAAATATCCTCAAGAAACCCTAGAGATTACAGAGTAAGGTCATATCAGTAAGTGGAAGCTAATATGTAATTCTGAGATCATAACTTTGTATAAATCATGTTACATGTTAAATGATCCTAAAATGATGAGAAAACCCTAATATGACTAATGAAAGTAACCTAAGATTACTACATGCACACAATGATATGAAAACTAATGTTCATACGAGTGACCATAATCTGTAATATGATCCCAGTAAGATAATTCCAATATAAGAATACAAGGAATAATGAGGATTAAGATGAATGACAATCTGATGGTGGTATATGTGACTTGTCTTTATCAGGAGTTGACCAAGGATAGAGTTGACATGAGATTATGTGACGATTAGATTATCTCTTTTTAAGATACGCTTTACCTTTTACTTAGCCTACTATTTGGTATAGTTGTATTATATGAGTACAAAATACTTGATATTGGATGAAATGATTGTTCTTGTATGATATCTTGATTGATTTTCCATACTTATAGTTATAAAACATCAAACATAATATATATGTTCTATTATATCCAAGCACTTCAACTCTTTGGTAGTAAAGTGTTGGAAAGTAAAGTACTTTAACTCTTTGGTAGTAAAGTACTTGGAAATTATCCAACTCTTTGGTAGTAGATCACATTATGAAATGATCCAACTCTTTGGTAGTAGATCATAAAGGCCTTGATGCATTCAACTCTCGTGTAGTAAATGCATAGATGATATAATAGAAAATGTGCTTAAAATATGTGTTCTCTTTTACTAATAAACATCTTTATTCGAGTACATGCTTTTGTTATACTTGTTTATTACTGCTAATTTCTAGTTTTATCTCATTGCCAAGTCTTAGTAACGAGAGGTATATAAAAAGACACGTAGGTGTACTCAGTAAAATATTTTTGAATATTGTATTGAAATGTACCACATGTAATCTTTGTTTTAGGTATGTTGGCATATGCTCTTGAAGAGCCTGGATAGATGAGAGTTGCGTGGTGAGCTAATGTACGGGTGGACCTATTGTCTAAAGATCCTATTGTTTAGTGGTAGTACATGTATATGTAAAAGTTTGCTATTCAATGTGTAATATCAATTTGTAATAAGTCATCTTGTAATTATGTGTTGAATGGTGAGCTTGTGTTGTTGTGGTATTGTTGTTCATGTGCATATGCTACTTTGGTTTCCTCTGACTCCCTTGATTTTCTTCTCCTTGGCCTAGTGTGTGGTATTTGAACTAGGATTCTTGTTGAGGTGAGGGTTTCAGTTTGGATGGCACACACTCGATCAAGGCATTAAAAATCTGGGAACATCACATGACTTATATGAACTACCCCTTAGTAGTTCACCCTGGGTTCATAATATCTTTATCTCTTTACATGATACACATACTCATTATATATTCAATTGGAATTTAATAAGCATCCATACAATTTATTCATCAATCATCAAGAGATCGTCAAAAATACTTGAAATAGATATGTGCATTCATAAATATTCATGTACCTTTAGTGAAGAGACCATGCAATATATAGTTCAAGTATATGATCCAAATAACCAAGCATATGTAGCAATCGACATGATCTAAAAGTATTATCAACACTAGGAGTTGAGTCTATGTCAAGATATATGGCTCTTGGTCTATGGTTGATATTAGGGTCAGGTTTCGAAACCCTAATTCTCTTGCATATGGTCTATTGACTTTGGAAATCCTAAATATATATCATCATAATCTTGCAGTCTGAATAATATTAAAAAGTAACATAAAATGAACGTATTTACTGTATTCCACATTCTATTTGTCAAACTAGGGATTACTTATATTAATCACTTCATGTACATACTTTAACTATAATTTTGGAACTAGGATTAGAATCAGGCATTGACTATATTTTATTCATGATGTACACATTCATTTGATTATTTTGGTATATAGGCTCACTATGATACCACCTACCAATCACTTTTTACATTTAATATAACTTAAGGATAAATGGAACTATCATTGATTGCCATATATGCAATCATACCCTTTTCCTTTCCAGTCATGGGCCTAAGCCCAAGCCAATGGTCCCATGCCACATCATCCAAGTGCTCTAGCATGGCTGGTCTCATGTTTAGGTGTAAATGACCATGGTACCCAAGTGTAGTGAATTGGACCATCTGATACGCTACAATGTCATTTTTGCTGGGATTTCGGACAACATATAAGACAGCGGAAACAAAAATTTATGCATGTATCCCAAACTAGCAGATCGCGTCAAAAATGATGTATTTATGAAAGAGGGTTTGTGAGGTATATATCTAGTCCTGGAGCAAGTCCAACGACAATCCTTGTAGTATGGTGCTTCTAGATTTGATAACACATGGACGATAGTCGGGGCAGTCTCCTGGTGCAACACCAAGGACGATGGCCGACATAGTCCTTCTAGTGTGTCAGCGAAGGCCTCCACGTCTCTATCATAGTCCACACAAGCCACCACACTCTCATTGTCACACTATACTAGATCCAATAGGGAGGAGTTTGTCCCTTCGATGTCAACGTGCTAGTGCTAATTTGTTCTCCCTTTCTATCTCTCCCTTATACGGGTAACTTAACACTTGAATCGGTTGACTCACAGTCCATGTCCTCCAATTTTCAGTTAATATTGTTTTAATTGATTACCTAAACACTTTTATAATCACAAAACATGAATGTGTCGACTCAACACTTGAGTTGATCGACTCACATTATCAGTTAGCCAATTATTCATGAGTAAACTCCTATTCTAGGTGTATCCTATGTGTGTGACCCTATACATCCCAAGTTACGTTGGTAGTGAATGTCCATAACTAATTCATGACATTAGAGCCATCTAGCAACACATCATTGTTTCCCAAGTAATTGGAATGTTGGAGAACAACTCACATCTTGTGATTGAACCAACTGGTTGGACTACACTCACCAGAAAACCATCTGGGTGACTGAGTCAGGCGTCCCGCTTGTGTCAGATGGCTCAGTTGGGCTGAATGAATATTTTAGATGTTTTCTAAATAGCTTTGTTTGCACAAACTTGGAGTGCAAGTAAATTAATATGTGATATTAATTGGAATCTAAATTGTCAAATTGTGTGCGATTGGGAAACTGTCAAACGACCATTTGGCAATACGAGATGACCATTTCGCGCACCAGACGACCATTTAGGTGTGCCAAATGGCCATTGTAGCTATCGCAGGTTGTGAAAATTCAAGATCTTCCGATCCCTTCCACTCTTGCACAATCTTGTTCAGACTAGGAACCCTGACCCTAGCCTCTACTATAAAAGGAGGGGTAATGGGGGCTTCCCAAGATAAAACACAGATAACTGAGAATCAATTCCTTTGAAAATTTTTGTCCTCTATGGTTCTAGTAACTGCGAGAGGCAAGGCAAGTCCTAACCGACTAGGGAGGGAATAGCCATGAGAGAGAACAACTGATCGTTGTCATTGTGGGGGAGCACGTTGGTGACTTGTACGTCGACGGGAGGGACAACTCCTTCATGTTTGTTCTTGGTGAACGACATGAATTCTAGTTGGTCTGTGTGGACTACTCTAGAGGCAGGAGTCCTTTGATTGATGTTCAGAGAGCAAAGTCAACCTATAGTCTATGTGGCATCCAACTCACAAAAATAATATTTACTTAAGCAGAAGCGGTCATTTGCAAAAGATTACTGAAAATCACTAAAAATTAAAACATTTTTCAAAGAGATCCAATCATAGGAAAACTCTTTCAAAGAGAATCAATGTATTACATTTACATCCTGGTTCATAAGGACATCTCTTATACCATCTCTTCTCGAGATTTACAACATCAACTGCCTTGTTAAAAGCTAATACAGATAGCATAAGAACCTCGATGCATCAAGCCAAAAATCTCAATATGATTCATTATAAGCACTAACTAATAACTCCAAGGACCTGAGAGTACATAGATGACACATAGGACTTCTATCTACAAGACACGACAGACAGTACACTCCACCTGAGTTGTCACTGCTATCCCTGCTGTTGTTGATGTACTTCCTTTGCAAGATGTTCTCAGTCTCCTTTGTGCTTTTACACCTAAAAATGTTGGATCCCACGGGGGTGAGACAATTGTAATTGCCCCAGCAGGAGATATAACTCTCCGCCAAAAACATTATTATTGCAGTTTAATGATATAAAACTGAGCAGAGGATAAGCAGTTATAGCATTCTCATCTTATAAAGCATTGCAACTATTTATGATAGAACAATAAATCATCTATTCTCTTAATAAGGAATAGAAAGAACATGTATATCATTAATCCATCATATTATACCATAATGTCAAACTTCTCTTGTGACACTCATTATCTTGATATGTCACCCATGAGACATTCCTATTTCAATCTGTTGGCCTTAATCAATCTTCTAAACATATATGGGATTATATCTACCATATACTCATATATCATTAATACATGCATTGGGTTATTACCAATCCTGAGTCATCATTACAGGCATTGGGTTATTACCAATCCTGTGTCATCATTATAGGCATTGAGCCTCTATCAGGTATTGGACTCTTCCAAACCTGATACACCACCAGGCATTGGACACTTCCAATCCTGATTTCATAGTCGGGCATTAGACTTTAACCGATCCTAATTTCACAGACAGACATTGGAATTTAACCGATCCTGATTACAGGCTTCATGCCTCTGCCAGGTATTGGATTTTAACCAATCTTGATGACACAACCAGGCAGTGGACTCTAACCACTCCTGATTACACAGCCAGGCAGTGGACTCTAACCACTCCTGATTACACAGCCATGCAGTGGACTCTAACCACTCCATATTACATAGCCAAGCAATAGACTCTAACCACTCCTGATTACAGGCTTCATACCTCTGCCAAGTATTAGACTTTAACCAACCCTGATTACACAACCAGACAGTGGACTCTAACCACTCCTGATTACACTGGTTATGGAATATAAATTCCTTTAATTCATCATTGATCATTACATCCTTCTCTAGGCTTTGAACCCTGAGGTTAGCCTTCATAGCTTTTCACATTCTTTACTGAATACCATTGTTCCTTTTATTAAGTTTATTAGAACATTATCATTTCTTATAATAGACTATTATAATCATCTTGGTACCTTTCACTGTACCCCATTTGTTCTCATGGCTCATAAGACCCATAAAGCATCTTGTCACCTCTCACTAGGCAAGATCTAAACATATGGTTCACAAGGCCATTACTCATCGTGGCACCTCTCACTAGGCAACAACAACATACTACCTCATGTATTATAATAGTAACACCACTATTTCCTCCATAGAGTTATGGCTTACTGTTCACATCACAGTAGAGTTTCTCATGTCCCTTTACCCAATTTAGGGTTAGGGTTTACTATTCACATCACATTAGAGTTTCTCATGTACCTTTACCCAATTTAGGGTTAGGGTTTACTATTCACATCACATTAGAGTTTCTCATGTCCCTTTACCCAATTTAGGGTTAGGGTTTACTATTCACATCACATTAGAGTTTCTCATGCCCCTTTAATTAGGATTTCATCCTTAATTTATTGATCCACACCTCTAGGAGCATCCATAACATCTCGAGTATTGGATCATGTTCATTACTCTTAACATTTATCATTAAATGATTATCAGTACATGGTATGAGTTCATTTATCATCCTTATCATGGTAAGATTACATCATACTCATTAATCTGTCTTAACCCCATTCTCAAGGTATATTAGCCTATACGTATCAAGGTATATCAAACTCATTACATTTCATTGAAACAATTACATAACACTCTTCATGTGTTTCTTATCCATGTATATTGGATTTGAGGTGCATCAAGGTATATCATACCTTAGAATGCTAATAGTGATATCTATCATATCTTGATGTATCACTTTCCTCATCACTTCCAACTTCCTTGAGTTATCAACTTATCTTGGGTTGAGGTATTTCCTATCTTAATACCTTCCTTTACTAACCTATCACTCTTACCATGAAGTGCATAGGTCACACATAATAATGGTCCAACTATGTTCAATGATATGGACTCATCCCAGGTTAAGGCATTGCTTACTATAAAGTTGCCTGTACTCAACCATTTGAGATATTTCACCTTTATAAGACTTTATCCACTATTTTATTATTAGGATTCTGGTTTGTTATAATATTGTCCAAGATTAGGGCTTCATGTATTATAACTCCAATTTAGAGTTTCACATACCTTCACCCTATATTAGGGCTCCTCGTCATACCATTGCATAGGGTGTCATATGGCATCACCCTCAATTAGGGTATCACACGGCATCACCCTCAATTAGGGTTTCACATGGCATCATCTCACTTAGGGTATCACATGGCATCACCCTCAATTAGGGTTTCACATGGCATCACCCTCAATTAGGGTATCACATGGCATCACCCTCAATTAGGGTTTTACATGGCATCACCCTCAATTAGGGTATCACATGGCATCACCCTCAATTAGGGTTTCACATGGCATCACCCTCAATTAGGGTATCACATGGCAGCACCTCACTTAGGGTATCACATGGCATCACCCTGAATTAGGGTTTCACATGGCATCACCCTCAATTAGGGTATCACATGGCATCACCCTCAATTAGGGTTTCACATGTCATCACCCTCAATTAGGGTTACACATGGGATCACCCTCAATTAGTGTTACATCCTTACCCTATATTAGGGTTACACCTAGCATTGCCCTAGATTAGGGTTAATGTTCATAAATCTACTAAAATCTTCATTTGATCATATTGAAGGTGTTTGAGGCCTATCCATTACATGATTATCCTACATGTATGGATTCCTCTCTCTCTCTCATCCTCTCTAGGATGTTGACTATGTCAAACTTGGATAAATTAGATCAACCAACCCTTTAATTAAATACATTCAATTAGGGTTGACATAGTGTATTGAAATATTGCTTACTTAAGCTTCAGGGATTAACTCATCTAGGGTTACCAATTACTTAGTACCTTGAAGGTACAACCCTAGTGATTATCTTTGAGATAAATCAGTAGCAACCATAGGGTCATTTCATCTTTCATCACCTTCAGTTCCCAAAATCATATTGAAACATTCATACGTTCTTGACCATTGATGCTCCAAACGGTTTGAAACCGAATGGGTTTGGGTCTCCAAACGGTTTGAGACCGTTTGGTCTCAAATGGACTTGAGACCGTTTGATCCTAAATGGTCTTGAGACCGTTTGGACTCAAACAGTCTTAAGACCGTTTGGCCCAAACTCTCTCAAAACTGAATGGACCAAAAAGGTCTTCCAACACTTAATCAATTCAGGGTTTCAATCATTGAACCATCTATCAATTGAACTAATGATTTATTCCTCAATTGAATCGTTGAATCATCCTTCAATTAGACCTTCAATTAGATTTTTTTAACCCAATTGGACTAGGATTTATAATCAAAACACCATCAATTAGGGTATTGAAATTGAGGAACCATCAATGTTTAACATTGTGGAACCGATTCAATTGAAATTAGTGAATCTTCATCAAATTATGACATGACCTAGCCTCAAACGGTCTTGAGGTCGTTTGGATGACCTCCAAACGGTCTTCAGACCGTTTGCCCCATCCCATCATTGAAATTTGTGAAGTTCCATTAGGGTTTAGATCATTAGATTGATCACCAATTGAACCATTACTTGTATTTCAATTTACTATCTTTGGTCCTTCAAAAACTCAACCATACTCAACCATAGACCTCCAAATGGTCTTGGTTGACCCCCAAACGGTCTTGAGACTATTTGGGTTAATCAACCCAAAGTTTTAAATCAACCAATTGCAAATTCAACACTTAACCCGATTAGGGTTTCTAATTGGATGATTGTCGATATGTTGATTCAATCAATTGGAGCCATTAGATCCTCATCCATCATGTACTACGGTCCTGACCTCAAATGGTCAACCCATCCAAACAGTCAACTCCTCTAAATGGTTTGGGAACCAAACCTCCAAACGGTTTGAAACCGTTTGGTCTCCAAACAGTTTGGTGAAACCGTTTGGACCATATCATTGAAACCATTTGCAATAGATATTTGGGGAGGTGTGTGATTATGATGATGTCATCATCATCAATCTCTAAACCCACGAAACTTGCTGTGATTTTCATGGTGATTGCATCAATCAACCAAATAAAAATTTTGAGAATGAAGAAAGGTTCAACAATTGATAAGGAATTGAATGCAATAACAATATTAAGGGTTCAAGTTATAAAACCCGCCTCCAATTGAGCTTCAAAGCTCCAAGATCCACGTCTTTAATGGTGGAAGAATCTTTCTAAACTATCCCAAGTTCTTCCTCAAGCTTTTGAGTGAAAAGGAATGGCTAGGATAGAAGATTGCATGGAGAAAAGAAGAAATCCATTATTTATTTTCGATTTCCACCATGAAATCATGGTGAAAGAAGGTCAACATGCTTACCAATAGGTTGGGGGTCGTCCTCCTATTGCTCCAAGATCCCTTGGTCGTTTTTTCAAGCAAGAAGTGAAAGGGGTTTCGAAATTACCCATCCAAGCTATGGATAAGGGAGCATATATGCATTTTATTAAAAATTCATTTTAAGAGAGAGAAAGTAGGGATTATCTCCTCCATTTCCTTGCCACTTTCCCCCTTCCCTTCCTTGGTCACGAGGATATCTTATTTGCCTCTTATTCCTTTCAATTATCCATGATTTAAAGAAAATAAAATTAAGCACCTTAAATCATATTATACTAATATCCATAAGTGAGTGGATATTTCTTTTTCTTATAATAATGTGTGTGAGTTATCCACTTCCTTTGGATATTTTCGTGCCTTTGCAAGGCACATGGTCGTACACTCTCTTGAAAACTCATCCCTCACCTTTATGGTTAAAGGGGTCTTTAATTAATATATTTAGTTTTGCATTAAATTGAAGTAAAGCTCCAATTATGCTTAAATCTTGATTATTTTAATATCAAGATTCTCTCTCCTCCAAAGAGATACAAATGAGATGCCCCTCTCATTTTCTTTGCTCCACATGATGCCAAGAAACATTAGGGACTATTTTGAAGTGGTAATTTGCATATTGAACCCTGGATTTTGGGTAAATTGCACCTTACACCAAAACTAGGTTTTAATGCACAAACATTGTTCAACAAGCTCTTTATTGTTACTCAGGCTACCACAAGCCATACCACTGCATCATTTTCATCCTTATGATGCTTCAAAAATTGAGGAACATCTTATCATGCAACATTTGCAATTTAACCCCTCAACTTGGGTAATTTGCACTTTAGTCCAAAATAGGAAAAACATTATTTCAACATTGTTAAAAAAGGACTAAAGTTGAAACATAAGTTCCTCTTGAGCCTTATTTACTTTTCAAAAATTAAGGGAAAGCATATAATTAACTTTATTAAGCAAAACACCTAGGGTTAAGGCATAACCCAGGTCAGGGATGTTACAAATTATAAACCCCTAACAAGGATTTTGTCCCCGAAATCCCAGATAAAGGGAGACAGATATTAATCATTCATTATATCATAAAGTTTCCACATAACATATCATTGTTATGGATACACCATAGAACTTTGATCAATATAAAGTTCTTCCATACAAAATTCTCATAGAATCAAACATATTGGACACATACTCCACTGTCCTTTCATTATTAACTGTGGAGTTAATTCTGTTTCAGGTAACATTTTTCTTATTTAGATAGAGGTTATTTGTTAATTTTAATTTGATAAACTCTTCTTGTAATAATTTTACAAGTATTCCTTCAACTAGTTCTTTCCCATCAATGTTATGTTTATGCAAAGCATAAACCCCTAACATATGATGTTCATACTACATTATATAACCGATCTGACTTTACAGTTAACCACTCCAGGTTGTCAACCAAAATCACTTACCTTGGTATCCATTACATGTGCTGGGAACAAATCACAAATTCATCTTTGTTTTATCCTGGGACATTACTTGTTACACACATCTTTTTCTTATAACCCAAGTTCAAGACAAACTGATACTTTTTCTAAGTATCCATCAATAAAAAAAATTTAATTGTGCACATCAAGTGTCCTAAGACCCACTTGATTGCCATGTCCCTGAAAGGAAAGGAAACAAAGAATCATATTCTTCTTTTGTTTATAAGTTGATTTATAATTAAATCAAATTCCTTTGTATATCAATTAGAATGTGGTAGAAATATCCATGCCACATCTCCTTCTTCATTAGGCTTCTTTGGATTGTTTCAGAATGATTACTTGATCAGAGTAATAAAAAAGATAAAAATCTAGGTATGTCATACTTACCTTGCTTTCAGTAAATGAATACTTGGACAGGGTATTCAAGAACTGAATTTAGGTAGTATGCTTTTATTTTGTTTTATGTTTTCATTTCTTTAAAACTGATATACTTAATATCTCAGATTTTCTCTG
Organism: Alisma plantago-aquatica; assembly: GCA_963693085.1. Classification (NCBI taxonomy): domain Eukaryota; kingdom Viridiplantae; phylum Streptophyta; class Magnoliopsida; order Alismatales; family Alismataceae; genus Alisma; species Alisma plantago-aquatica. The sequence continues at coordinate 656,610,017 of OY856415.1, read as the reverse complement.
AGTTCCTCTTTCATTTCTTCCCCTCCTTAATGAAGAAAAAGAAATTTCAAAACATATAAAAGAATATTAAACTGAACACTAGTTTTCATCCTACTTATCTCTTCCTCATATTTTTAAAGGATTATACAAATGAACTAAGCAACAACTGTCCTTCTTATAGTAGAGAGTGCAAGATAATTCAAAATAGAAAGTTCTATCTTGATATGTCTGCTTATTACAAGTTATCTAGTGTCTTGTCTATTAATTCACCTCATCACTTTCTATTTGGACATTTCCACCTCAGATGTCCTCTCTATCCACATCTATAGCAAGCTCGAAGCCCTTTAGGTGACTGCTGTTTAGGTGCACTATATTGTACTTGAGTCGGTACTACTGAAATCTTTCATTGTTTAGTACCACTAATTCCTTATTCTTGTGATTGTTTATACTTCCTTTTAAGGTCTATCTCATGTTTCTTTGTCATAGACCCTTCTATCCTTTGAATTGACTCCACAAATGTGGCAAACCTCTCTCTACTCTCTAGGGCAGATGTTGGAATAGACATCTCAGCATTCAATCCTTTCTCAAAACGTCGAATCTTTTCCTCCTCAGTAGCAGCCATCTGAGGACAAAATCATAAAAGTTCCATGAATTTAACCTCATATTCACTTATTGGCATGGCTCCCTGTCGTATTTTCTCAAACTGTGAGATCTTTTCATCTAAATAAGTCTTTGGAAAATACTTATTGACGAATTCTCGACGAAATTCCTCCCATCCAACCTCTTCATCATTTATTTTTATTTCTTCTATAGCCCACCAATGTCCAGCACTACCCTTCAAAAGGTACACAACATGTTTAACTTTGTCAACATCTGGGATACTAAGGATCTTAAAAGCCTTTTCTAACTCAGTGAGCCAGAGATCAACATCTGCTGGGTCAGATGTTCCCTCATATTCTATGCCTCCTACACGACGTAGTCATTCAAAGGTCTTACCAGACCCATATCCCTCATTAGGAGTTGGTGCCCTGGGTGTCGGTGCTGGCATCCGGTCTACCATATACCTCAGTGTGGTCATGATTTTCCCAAAAAGATTATGAAAATCTGGGTTTCCTCTCAGGACTTCATCGACATGGGGATTCTTAGGCACTGATTCCTCCCTTGTCTGATCCTTTGCACCTCCCACTGGTGCAATAACATTGCTCTCAACAACGTGTTCCTCGTGTTCTCTAGACATCTTAGAGTTATATATCTTCTTCTGCATTAGTAGAAGACACTATAAGATACACTGGGTACACTTAGAATAGACTCGATACCTTAGTCCTATGTCTCTATAGACTCAGCGAACCTAGAGCTCTGATACCACTAATTTGTGGCATCCAACTCACAAAAACAAGATTTACTTAAGAGGAAGCGATCATTTGCGGCGGATTACTGAAAATCACTAAAAATTAAAACCTTTTTTCAAAGAGATCCAATCATAGGAAAACTCTTTCAAAGAGAACCAATGTATTACATTTACATCCTGATTCATAAGTACATATATTGTACCATCTCTTCTCAAGATTTACAACATCACCTGCCTTGTTAAAAGCTAATACAGACAGCATAAGAACCTCGAGGCATCAAGCCAAAAATCTCAATATGATTCATTAAAAGCACTAACTAATAACTCCAAGGACCTGAGAGTACAGAGACGACACATAGGACTTCTATCTACAAGACACAACAGACAGTACACTCCACTCGAGCTGTCACTATTGTCCATGTTGTTGCTGATGTACTTCCTCTGCAAGATGTTCTCAGTCTCCTCCATTCTTGTCCACCTAAAAATGTTGGATCCCATGGGGGTGAGACAATTGTAATTTCCCCAGCGGGGGATATAACTCTCCGCCAAAAACATTATTATTGCAGTTTAATGATATAAAACTGAGCAGATGATAAGAAGTTATAGCATTCTCATTTTTAAAGCATTGCAATTATTTATGATAGAACAATAGATAATCTATTCTCTTAATAAGGAATAGAAAGAACATGTATCTCATTAATCCATCATATTATGCCATCATGTCAAACTTCTCTTGTGACACTCATTATCTTGATATGTCACCCATGAGACATTCCTGTTTCAATCTATTGGCCTTAGTCAATCTGCTAAACATATATGGGATTATATCTACCATATACTCATATATCATTAATACAGGCATTGGGTTATTACCAATCCTGAGTCATCATTACAGGCACTGGGTTATTACCAATCCTGTGTCATCATTATAGGCATTGAGCATCTTCAAGGTATTGGACTCTTCCAAACCTTATTACACCGCCAGGCATTGGACACTACCAATCCTGATTTCACAGCCAGGCGTTGGACTTTAACCAATCCTGATTTCACAGCCATGCATTGGACTTTAACCAATCCTGATTACAGGCTTCATGCCTCTGCCAGGTATTGGATTTTAACCAATCCAGATTACACAGCCAGGAAGTGGACTCTAACCACTCCTGATTACACAACCATGCAGTGGACTCTAACCACTCCTAATTACATAGTCAGGAAGTGGACTCTAACTACTACTAATTACATAGCCAGGCAGTGGACTCTAACCACTCCTGATTACACAGCCAGGCAATGGACTCTAACCACTCCTGATTACAGGCTTCATGCCTCTACCAGGTATTGGACTTTAACCAACCCTGATTACACAGCCAGGAAGTGGACTCTAACCACTCCTGATTATACTAGTTATGGAATATAAATTCCTTTAATTCATCATTGATCATTACATCCTTCTCTAGGCTTTGAACCCTGAGGTTAGCCTTCATAGCTTTTCACATTCTTTACTGAATACCATTGTTCCTTTTATTAAGTTTATTAGAACATTATCATTTCTTACAATAGACTATTATAATCATCTTGGTACCTTTCATTGTACCCCATTTGTTCTCATGGCTCATAAGACCCATAAAGCATCTTGTCACCTCTCACTAGGCAACATCTAAACATATGGCTCACAAGGCCATTACTCATCGTGTCACCTCTCACTAAGCAGCAACAACATACTACCTCATGTATTACAATAGTAACACCACTATTTCCTCAATAGGGTTAGGGCTTACTATTCACATCACATTAGAGTTTCTCATGTCCCTTTAACCAATTTAGGGTTAGGGTTTACTATTCACATCACATTAGAGTTTCTCGTGTCCCTTTACCCAATTTAGGGTTAGGGTTTACTATTCACATCACATTAGAGTTTCTCATGTCCCTTTACCCAATTTAGGGTTAGGGTTTACTATTCACATCACATTAGAGTTTCTCATGGTCCTTTAATTAGGATTTCATCCTTAATATATTGCTCTACACCTATCGGAGCATCCATAACATCTCGAGTATTGGATCGTGTTCATTACTCTTAAAATTTATCATTAAATGATTATCAATACAAGGTATGAGTTTATTTCTCATCCTTATCATGGTATGATTACATCATACTCATTAATTTGGCTTAACCCGATTCTCAAGGTATATTAGCCTATACTTATCAAGGTATATCAAACTCATTACATTTCATTGAAACAATTACATAACACTCTTCATGTGTTTCTTATCCATGTATATTGGATTTGAGGTGCATCAAGGTATATCAACCCTGGAATGCTAATAGTGATATCTATCATATCTTGATGTATCACTTTCCTCATCACTTCCAATTTCCTTGAGTTATCAACTTATCTTGGGTTGAGGTATTTCCTATCATAATACCTTCCTTTACTAACCTATCACTCTTACCATGAAGTGCATAGGTCACACACAATAATGGTCCAACTATCTTCAATTATATGGACTCATCTCAGGTTAAGGCATTGCTTACTATAAAGTTGCATGTACTCAACCATTTGAGATATTTCACCTTTATAAGGCTTTATCCACTATTTTATTATTAGGATTCTGGTTTGTTATCATATTTTCCAAGACTAGGGCTTCATGTATTATAACTCCAATTTAGAGTTTCACATACCTTCACCCTATATTAGGGCTCCTCATCATACCATTGCATAGGGTTTCACATGGCATCACCCTCAATTAGGGTATCACATGGCATCACCCTCAATTAGGGTTTCACATGGCATCACCTCACTTAGGGTATCACATGACATCACCATCAATTAGGGTTTCACATGGCATCACCTCACTTAGGGTATCACATGGCATCACCCTCAATTAGGGTATCACATGGCATCACCCTCAATTAGGGTTTCACATGGCATCACCCTCAATTAGGGTATCACATGGCATCACCTCACTTAGGGTATCACATGGCATCACCCTCAATTAGGGTTTTACATGACATCACCCTCAATTAGGGTATCACATGGCATCACCCTCAATTAGGGTTTCACATGGCATCACCCTCAATTAGGGTATCACATGGCATCACCCTCAATTAGGGTTTCAGATGGCATCACCCTCAGTTAGGGTTACACATGGGATCACCCTCAATTAGGGTTACATCCTTACCCTATATTAGGGTTACACCCATCATTGCCCTAGATTAGGGTTAATGTTCATCAATCTACTAAAATCTTCGTTTGATCATATTGAAGTTGTTTGAGGCCTATCCATTACATGATTATCCTACATGTATGGATTCCTCTCTCTCTCATCCTCTCTAGGATGTTGACTATGTCAAACTTGGATAAATTAGATCAACCAACCCTTTAATTAAATACATTCAATTAGGGTTGACATAGTGTATTGAAATATTGCTTACTTAAGCTTCAGGGATTAACACATCTAGGGTTACCAATTACTTAGTACCTTGAAGGTACAACCCTAGTGATTATCTTTGAGATAAATCAGTAGCAACCATAGGGTCGTTTCATCTTTCATCACCTTATGTTCCCCACTAATTAAATCATATTGAAACATCCAAACTTTCTTGACCATTGATGCTCCAAACGGTTTGAAACCGAATGGGCTTGGGTCTCCAAACGGTTTGAGACTGTTTGGTCTCAAACGGTATTGATACCGTTTGATCCTAAATGGTATTGAGACCATTTGGACTCAAACGGTCTTAAGACCGTTTGGCCCAAACTCTCTCAAAACTGAATGGACCAAAAAGGTCTTCCAACACTTAATCTATTCAGGGTTTCAATCATTGAACCATCTATCAATTGAACTACTGATTTATTCCTCAATTGAATCATTGAATCATCCTTCAATTAGACCTTCAATTAGAGTTTTGAACCCAATTGGACTAGGGTTTATAATCAAAACACCATCAATTAGGGTATTGAGATTGAGGAACCATCAATGTTTAACATTGTGGAACCGGTTCAATTGAAATTAGTGAATCTTCATCAAATTATGATATGAACTGACCTAAAACGGTCTTGAGGTCATTTGGATGACGTCCAAATGGTCTTGAGACCGTTTTCCCCATCCCATCATTGAAATTTGTGAAGTTCCATTAGGGTTTAGATCATTAGATTAATCACCAATTGAATCATTGCTCGTATTTCAATTTACTATCTTTGGTCCTTCAAAACTCAACCATACTCAACCCTAGACCTCCAAACGGTCTTGGTTGACCCCCAAACGGTCTTGAGACCATTTGGGTGATCTCCAAACAGTCTTGAGACCGTTTGGGTTAATCAACCAATTGCAAAATCAACACTTATCCCGATTAGGGTTTCTAATTGGATGATTGTCAATATGTTGATTCAATCAATTGGAGACATTAGATCCTCATCCATCATGTACTAGGGTCCTGACCTCAAACGTTCAACCCATCCAAATGGTCAAATCCTCTAAACGGTTTGGGAACCAAACCTCCAAACGGTTTTGGGAACCAATCCTCCAAACGGTTTGTAAACCGTTTGGTCTCCAAACGGTTTGGTGAAATCGTTTGGACCATATCATTGAAACTGTTTGCAATAGATATTTGGGGAGGTGTGTGTTTATGATGATGTCATCATCATCAAGCTCTAAACCCATGAAACTTTCTGTGATTTTCATGGTGATTGCATCAATCAACCAAATGAAAATTTGGAGAATGAAGAAAGGTTCAACAATTGATAAGGAATTGAATGCAATAACAATATTAGGGGTTCAAGTTATAAAACCCACCTCCAATTGAGCTTCAAATATCCAAGATCCTTGTCTTTAATGGTGGAAGAAGATTTCTCAACTATCCCAAGTTCTTCCTCAAGCTTTTGAGTGAAAAGGAATGGCTAGGATAGAAGATTGCATGGAGAAAAGAAGAAATCCATCATTTATTTTCGATTTCCACCATGAAATCATGGTGAAAGAAGGTCAAGAAGCTTACCAACAGGTTTGGGGTCGTCCTCCTGTTGCTCCAAGCTCCCTTGGTCGTTTTTGCAAGCAAGAAGTGAAAGGGGTTTCGAAATTACCCATCCAAGCTATGGATAAGGGAGCATATATGCATTTTATTAAAAATTCATTTTAGGAGAGAGAAAGTAGGGATTATCTCCTCCATTTCCTTGCCACTTTCCCCGTTACGTTCCTTGGTCACGAGGCTATCTTCTTGCCTCTTATTACTCTCAATTATCCATGATTTAAAGAAAAGCAAATTAAGCACCTTAAATCATATTATACTAATATCCATAAGTGAGTGGATATTTCTTTTTCTTATAATAATGTGTGTGAGTTATCCACTTCCTTTGGATATTTTCGTGTCTTTGCAAGGCAAATGGTCTTCCATTCTCTTGCAAACTCATCCCTCACCTTTTTTAATAAAGGGGTCTTTAATTAATATATTTATTTTTGCATTAAATTGAAGTAAAGCTCCAATTATGCTTAAATCTTGATTATTTTAATATCAAGATTTTCTCTCCTCCAAAGAGATACAAATGAGATGCCCCTCTCATTTTATTTGCTCCACATGATGCCAAAAAACATTAGGGACTATTTTGAAGTGGTAATTTGCATATTGAACCATGGGTTTTGGGTAAATTGCACCTTACACCAAAACTAGGTTTTAATGCACAAACATTGTTCAACAAGCTCTTTCTTGTTACTCAGGCTACCACAAGCCATACCACTGCATCATTTTCATCCTTATGATGCTTCAAAACTTGAGTAACATCTTATCATGAAACATTTGCAATTTAACCCCTCAACTTGGGTAATTTGCACTTTAGTCCAAAATAGGCAAAACATTATTTCAACATTGTTAAAAAAGGACTAAAGTTGAAACATAAGTTCCTCTTGAGCCTTAATTACTTTTAAAAAATTAAGAGCAATCATATAATTAACTTTATTAAGAAAAACACCTAGGGTTAAGGCATAACCCAGGTCAGGGATGTTACAGTCTATGGCGAGACCATCTGATTCGATGTAAAGGTTGCGTAGATAGTTGTTCATGGTGAAGACCAGGAGCTGCATAACCAACGTGAAGAGCAACTTGCTACCAGTTGAAAAGAAGTGAGTTTTATCGCTAGACTTGATCTAGGTCTAGGTATAACTCACTAAAACCATCCTTCCTATTTCATAGTAGTTGATGTGATGTTGTTGTTATGGAAATATAGATAGATAAAATTTTATTTCCGCTGCTATACTTTGTGCCCATATTTCCCAAAAGTGGTATCAGACCCAAGTTAATTTACTATATTTTAGGATAATCGATATGATCAGATTTTGGTTTAATCGTTTATTTATTGCATACAATGTGAATATTTGAAATGCTCTCATATGTGTATCCAATCAAAGACCACATAATACCAAACCAATATATATATATATATATATATATATATATATATATATATATATGTGTGTGTGTGTGTGTGTGTGTGTGTGTGTGTGTGAAATTTACATGTGTCTCCCTTAAAATGATTTTATGGTGGATGTGTAGCGTGGTTATGGCCAATGCCCTTTGTCTGTGTATGGTTAGATGGTTTGGTTGATGTTTATCTCAGGCTGTGTACCGAGCCTCAACCTCCCTCTTCCCAATGTAAAGTAAATGCCATCCCACCTTTGCTCCCCTCGAATGTAACTCGAGGTTTCTATTATTCAATGTAATAAAGTATCAATAGGATAGTTTTCTTTTCTTACAATGACAAAGAAGATGTTCATCTTTGGTTGAGATGACCAGTTTGTGAGATGAGCTAACCATCTAGAGGACCGTGGAGGACAAGACGATGGAACCAGACAACCACCCAATGGGCCCAACCGACCATTTGGAAGGAGTCTAGACATCAGTTGGACAAGAGGCCAAATGACCGTTCTAGTGGGCCTAGCTGACTGTTTGAAATGAGTCCAAACATCGATTGGACAGGAGGACCAACCAACTGTCCAAGAGGCGAGATGACTGGTTCAAGGGTCGAATTAATCTACCCAGATTGGCAAGCACATGTCTACACCAACAGTAGGTTCATATGTAATGTGATGATTGACCTAGGTAGTAGTAATTCCTTGTGGCTCCAAGGAATTATAAGTAGACATGGCCATAACCATCATTTTTGGTTTTATATTGTATGTTTACGTTGTGGGATATAGCATGTATATGATATGTACTATATATATGGTGATTGGATACAATATATGCAAATAATATATGATATATCTAAAATCTCTCAATCAAACATATTAAGTATTAGATGTTTTCCATTAGCAATACACATGAAAAGCTTGATCAACCAAGCATTGATTTGTATAAAGCATGGTGAGACTTCTTTATCGCATGGAAGTGTGATGGTATATATGTATATTTTCACAAAGCATGGTGCATATCTATCGTATTGTCTATTGGGATAGGCTCAACTGGTGACATGGAGCCCAAACCCAAAGGCATGCAGATGATCATGGTAAAGAGTTGCACATATCAACTATCTAAGAGTTGCATATGATGCAATTGGCTTGATGGCCTACCTAAATAATCAAGTTGTGGGCGATCGAAAAAAGCAAACTCATGATTTGATGAAATATGGATCTTGGCTCATTAGAAAATTGTGTACTGAAATTTTCCAAATTGATAGTTAAGGGTTGTCAATTTGAACAAAATAAAGAGAATGATAATGAATTAAAGACCTAACTATTATCACCCAAACTTTAAATTAAAAAAAAAATCAAATCAAAATGATTTTTTGACAAAATTCCAAATTCTTTTGTAGAATCAAATGGCAACAAACAACAATCAATTTTCTCTGTGATCATTCGTTGAGAAGGACAAACTTATTGGGAACAACTTCCATTATTAGTTCAGGACGTTGAGAATCATTATCACATAGGAGGCCAAGCTCTAGGTCCTAGAGATGCCAGAACCAAATGAACCACCTCAAAATACACCAAAGACTGACAAGGATGCTAATAAGAAGCATATTGAAGATGTTATGGATGTCAAGTGTCTGACGCTATGCTCTATGAACTATGAGTTGTAGATGCAGCATGAGAACATGGATGTGATTGGGATGGTTACACATATCAAGAACATGTTCCAAGATCATGCAAGGCAAGAGAGATATGATGTCTCCAAGGCATTATTCAAATGTAACATGATAGAAGGAGATCTAGTAGGTCCTCATGTGCTCAAACTGATTGGGTATGTGGAGAACCTTGCTAGACTGGGATTTCCCTTGGGTCAAGAGTTGGCCACTAACATGATTTTACAGTCTCTACCAGAGTCATATAGTCTGTTTGTCATTAAACTACAACATGAATGACTTTGACAAGTCATTGATAGAGTTGTCGGGCATGTTGAGAACAACAGAGGGATAGATGAAGAAAGACAAACCCAAGTATGTGATAATGATCAGCAAGATAAAGGGGAAGTCTAAAGGTAAAGGAAAATCTAAGAAGAGTTTTAAAGTTATCCAGAATCTCAAGTCTTCAGATCTTAAGGCAAATGGAGGTGTAAAGAAAGTGAGAGGTGAATGTCACCATTGTCACCAGCCTGGACATTGGAGAAGAAATTCCCCACTCTGGTTAGAGGAATCAAAGAAGAAGAAGGAAGGAACTGAGGCCTCCACTTTAGATATAAATGTTATAAGATAAATATAACTACTTCTTCATTTTGGTATGTGATGCAAAATAGAGATCTAACATACTGATGTGCATGATCTGACAAGAAGTGAATGCCTTCATGAAAGGTCAAAGGTGGACAAGGCAGAGCAAGAGTTGCAGAGGATTTAGTCTACATTTAAATATATATTAGCCTAATGGGCATTTAATAGAGTTAGTAGAACTGTTGTTTCATTATGCCACGAGAAATAATTTACTTTAGCGTATCTTGTATGACAAGGATGATATATCAATAAAGTATGAGATTATTGTTTCTATTTCAAAAGATATGATGTTGCATGGAAATTCCCAGACATATAATGATCTTTGTATGAAAGACTTTGAGATGTAAGTTTATAACGCTAATACTAAATGATTGTAATTGATGACTCAAGAATTATCAATAGCAATAGTCACCTTGAATATATATATAAGAAATGCATATCCAGAATACATATTGATGTTGTCTAGACTCCCTTGGTTATTGAACCTAAGGAAATATGCAATTCTTTCTTGTACAAAATGTGACATGACATCCTTCACTAGATGTAGTGGGAGGATAAGTTTTCCACTAGACCTCATACATATGATGCATGAAGATATTATGGAATAAATGCTATAGATGATTATTCATACTTCATTTCACTTACTGGTAATATGATGATATGTACTCACTAAAATGGAATCTCTTGAAGTTTCAAGGAGATTATAAATGAAGTATAACTTTGATAAAAGTATTAAGAAACTGTTGAGATCAAATGTTGAAATACTTTGCATCAATATCTTGATAACCTTCAAGAAAGGACTGTGATAATGTATCACAAGTCAAATCCATCTAAACATGTTGATGTGTCAGAAGAAGGAATTCTACTATGATGAGTCATGATGTAATTATCAATTAATATGATCTTCTTATATCCTCATGAATATAAGGCTATCACTAAATAATGTACCATCTAAATGGTTTATAAGACATCATATATGATATGATTTGGGAATGTCCCAATACGTCTAAAGGATTGAAACCTAAATTGAGAAAGTAGTTTGTTGAAGAAGGTCTGTCCACAAACCATGTATGGTGAATATTACTATTAATCTTAATCCAATAAAAAAGTGTTTTGTTGATAGGAAAACTGAGTTCCTAAAGAATCAGTGGGAGTTGAAAGTAAAACTCGAAATTTTTGAGGTCAACAGTGAGGTATAATGAGAACTAAGAGGATCACAATTTGTTGTGGAATCTCAAGTTCATCACAAAATAAAATAGTTCTAGTAGAACACATTTGAGATTGGAGGATTGTGAATCCGACGATGCAGATGGGTTGGTCATAACAGGATATGCCAACTAGTCAACTAGAAGCTATTGAGTACCATAATCTGAGTAAATGGCTCAAGGCCATTATGGAGTCCATGTAAGCTAACAAGGTAGGACCTTGATAGTGCCACCTAAAGGAGTAATACTCAAACGGTGCAATAGGGTCTTGTGGTAAAGACCTACATGGATAACATACAAGGACGAATTAGTTGTTAAGGTTTCAAATCAGTTCAAATTGTTGAACTTGATAGAAATTCTTTTATCAATTGTCATGCTTGTTGTTGTAGTTAAGATAGACTAAGAAATTTGGCATATAAAGATAAAATCAGACTCCTTAAATGGAATACATCAAAGGATGTGTACATGATACAACCTAAAGGGTTTTATAACTTTAAGAATGCAAATAAGGTCTATAAACTCCAAAGATCAATCTGGGATTGAAACAAGCATCTCAGAAATGGGATATTTGATTTGTTAAGATAGTCAAAGAGTTTGACTTGAATCAAGATAAAAGATGAAATCTATGATTACAAAATATTTAGTTGAAGCGTATATAAATATTCCACATATGATGAGGAATGACATCTCAATATTGTGAATATTGAGAGTTGGCATGAAAAACCCATCAATAATGAACGATAAGGTGAGATATCTTATGAGATAAGGATCAAGACCTATGAGATAGTTCTTGAATGTTTCACAATGGAAGTTTGAACACATACAATTGCAAGGTGCTGAACGAGTTCAATGTTGAAAGGATTCAATGAGGGAGAAATCAGGTTAGTCTCTCATGAACCTTATGTTCCAATTCTTGTGAAGCATGGAAATGACATGATTAAGATGCCAAAGGCTGTAACAATGGATCTATCATGAATGCTTTTATCCCATATAATTTTGTATGTATTGGACATGACAAGATGATGGTAAATTCCAATAAGGGTTATTGGAATGTCACTAAGACATTCATAATACTTATGAAGTACTTGAGGGTGAATCGCTAGTCAATAAAGATAGCAATAAAAGGAAGAGTTGGATGTAAAAGGTTACATTTTTGCAAGCTTCCATAATGACAAAAGTGATCGTAAATTAAAATATGTTTAATTATAAAGGAGAAATGTTGTTAGTTGGGAGGATTCTGAACTAATAAGCTATTCTACAATAGAAGTTGAGTATACTTGTGTTGTGAATACAACATGATACTATATGGATCTAAAGACTCATGTGATGAAGTTATAGATGTTCCAACCATTGATGACTCAATATAAGTATTGTGACAACAATGGAGCTAAGTGGTAGGCAATGAATATCAGATACCATATTATGGTGGTTTCATCTCAAAGAGAAGAGATAAGAAACATCCAATAAACTAGCTAATAGCAAAGTGTTTCTAGCTCACTAAGATAAGCACTTGTGCAGCAGAAGCATGTTGGACATGTTTGGCTCACTCAAAATATGATTTGTGGGTGATTGGCTCTAAGTGCAAGTGGAAGTCTATTGGTAAGGTATACCCATAGTGAAAATCATGTGATGATTTACATAGCATATACCATATAAAGGATTTGATTAATACTCATAAAGGCAAGCTTCCAATTCATTCTATTTCATTTAGTTATGAGATAATGAGGAAACACCATGAATATCTAGAGAATCATATTACTCAATGACGTACATATTCAACTTACTACCCTTGTGGATGAAGTCATACATATGTTAAGAGTACATATACATATTCTCATTATGTCCTTGATTAGTTGTTATTGTGGAAGGTTGATAGACAACAATAACACATAAGCACAGAGTGTGAGTTGGTTGTTGACTAAATATCAATAGTCATGATACGATAATATCAAACCAAGAACATAGATGCATGTTAGGGAATAGTGTATCGGACAGACCCACTTTGAGAGTGACACATGGAAACCATCATATGGTAAGTCACAATCAACTCTCATAGTGAAGGTGGTGATTGTGATTCTTAGACCTAAAATCACTACACTCGTCACATGTCATTGGGTATGCTTTGACATCATCAAACATAGTCTTGAAACATGGGTTGTTATAAAGGTGATGAGTGGGACTTCGACACATGGGGATAGACTGTGATTGATAGATATGGGATTTGTACCTCCTAGTAGAGTATGAAATCCTAGACACTTGATAAGCGAGACTGAGAAATGCGTGTGCATTCACATATGAATCAATATATGATATTGAGGTCACATTATCTTAGACAGTCTGCTATTGGTTCATGAAACATGGATTGAACATTGACAGGATGATGAGTCCATGCCTCAAGTTCATTCTAGATATCAGAGACAAAGGAATTATACAATCGTTGCAACATCTTACACAGATTGTAGGTAGAAGTTGTTCTCCAACTTTCCATTCACTTGGGTAGCATTGATGTGTGACTAGGAACTACTCCTTTCTTGTGGTCATAAGCTAGTTACATACATTCACTGCCAATGTGACATGGGACCTATAGGGTCACACACATAGGAACTCATCTGGAAGAGAAGTTTGATCTTGAATAACAATTGGATTGATTACTAAATTGTTTAGGTATTCAATTCTGGCAACAAATCGACTGATTAGATGACTGGTGTGCCAAACGAACATCTCACTGAGTGAGATAGATGTTTGAACAGCTAGAAGGGTGTCTGAATTGGTTGAGACGACCATTTGGGGGCCAGGCCAGTTGGAAATCAAATTGGCTAAAGTTCTACCCTTAAACCAATCGGTTGGACTCAACTCACCAGATGGACAGTCTGGGTGAGTGAGATGGGAATCTCACTTGTGTGAGATGGCTTGGATGGTCCGAAAAAATATTCCGATGTTTCCCGAACAGTTTCAATTGCACAAACTTGGAGTGTAAGTAAATTAATACGTGATATAAATTGGAATCAAAATTTCCAAATTCGTGTGTGATTGGGAAACTGCCAAACGACCATTTGGCAGCACGAGATGACCATATTTCACACCATACAACCATCTGGGTGTGACAAGCATCTATCGGCTGTCACAGGTTATAAAAATTCAAGATCTTCCGGTTCCTTCCACTCCTACACAATCCCATACAAACTGGGAACCCCAACCCTGACCTCTACTATAAAAGGAGGGGTACTGGGGGCTTCCTAAGATACAACACAGACAACTGAGAATTTGTTCCTCTAATAATTGTTGTCCTCTCTTGTTGTAGTAATCAAGAAAGCCTAGGAAAGTCCTACCCAACTAGGGAGGGATATCCACGGAAGAGAACAACTGATCATTGTCATTGTGGAAGAGCATGTTGGTGACTAGTATGCCAATGGGAGGGATGACTACTTCCTATCCATTCTTGGTGAACAATAAGAGTTATAGTTGGTCTGTGTGGACTACTCTAGAGGAAGGAGTCCTTTGGATGCTGTTCGGAGATCAAAGTCAACCTGCAGTCTGTGGCAAGACCACCATAGTTGATGTACAGGTTGCATAGACAGTTGTTATTGGTAAAGACCAGGAGCTGCACATCCACCATCCAAGAGAAACTTGTCAGCATTTGTGAAGAAGTGAGTTTTGTAGCTGGACTTGCTCCAGGACTAGGTATAACTTGCTAAAACCATCCTTCCTATTTCATAGTATTTGACAGGATCTTGCTATTATGGGAATATAGATAGATAATTTTTTTGTTTCCATTGCTATACTTTATGCATGTATTTCCCAACACTATCCAAGTCTTTACCATATATAAAGTAGGGATGTCATTCTCCATCAATAATTTGTCATTTTCATACAATATGAGGAATACAACTATGCTGCCACTAACCTTCTTGTATGCACATGATTCATCTTATTTTGATTAAAGCCAAATTCTTTGACGATTTTGTCAAATAAAAATTTCTAGCTCTGAGATGCTTGTTCAATCCATAGATTGAACTTTTTAGTTTACATACTTTATTGGCTTCCATTGAATTTATAAAACCTTCAGATTGTGTCATGTACACATTCTCAATAAAATTCCCATTAAGGAAAGTGGTTTTTAACATCAATCTATCAAATATCATAGTCAGAATAAACTACAATGGCTAGCATGATCCTCATGGATTTAACCATGGAAACTAGAAAAATGTTTCCTCATAGACAACACCTTGAACTTGTCTGAAACCCTTTGCAACCAATCGACCTCCATAGGTTTATACATTACCATCCATGTCAGTCTTCTTCTTGAAGACCCATTTGCACCCTATGGGTTTTACCCCTTTAGATGGATCAACCAAGGTCCATACTTTGTTGGTGTACATGAATTCCATCTTAGATCTCATGGCCTCAAGCCACTTCTAAGACTCTGGTCCCTGAATAGCTTCATGGTAGGTTGTTGTCTCATCATCAATGACCAACTCATTTCCTTCTTGAGTCACAAGATAACCAAAACCTTCAGTCTCAAGGTATGTCCTACTACATCTACAAGGTTCATGTGTCATAAGAGGAACTTGAGATTCCACAACAGCTTGTGAGTCTTCCTATTCCTTATGTACCTTTGGAGGTTCAATGTTTTCGTGTTAGTTCGAACTTCCTTGAGTTCTACTTTTCTCCCACTAATTTGTTTGGAAATAAATTCCTTTTCAAGGAACATAACATTCCTAGGAAAAAACACTTTATTGTCATATGGAGTGTAAAAGTAGTATCTATTTTTCTTTGGGACATCCAACAAATAACATTTATCTGATATGGGTCCAAGCTTTTTGGGAAACTACTTTCTCACATAAGCTTCACATCCCCAAAACTTCATAAAAGACACATCAGGACGTTTTCCATACTATATCTCATATGGTGTCTTTTGAAATGATTTATATAGTACATAGTTAAGTGTATATGTGGTGATTTATAAAACATATTCCTAGACTGAAATCGGAAGAATAGGAAAACCCATCATTGCTTGCATAATATCTAGTAATGTGTGGTTCCTTCTTTTTGATACACTATTATGTTGTGATGTTCCAGGTTGAATCCATTGTGATACGATACCACAGGATCGTAGAAGGTCCTCAAACTCTTAGCTTAAGTATTCTCCACCTCAATCAGAATGAAGTGCTTCAATACTTTTACCAAGTTGGTTATGTACTTCATTCATGAAATCCTTGAACTTTTCAAGGGTTTCTGACTTGTTTTTCATCAAGTATACATACCCAAACCTAATGAGATCATGAATGAAGGTAATGAAGTATTGGTAACAACCATGGAATTTGTTCAAAAAGGTCTGCATACATTAATATGTATAAATTCTTATAGATCACTTGCTCTCTCATTATGGCCAGTGAAAGGATTCTTTGTCATCTTGTCCAATGAACAAGATTTGCATGTATATATTGATTCAAAATTAAAAGAGTGTAGATAACCATCTCTATGGAGTCTAGAGATGTGTCTCTAATTCATGTTACCTATATGACAATGCCAAAGGTATGTTTTGTTTGAGTTATAGAGCTTTATCCTTTTGGTATTTATGTTGTAAACACATTTCTCTAGATCTAGAAAATAAAGACCATAAGGCATTGGTGCACTGCCATAAAAGATCTCATCTTTAAAAGTAGAACATCAACCTTCTTAATGTGAAATTAGAATCCATTCTTTTCCATACAAGATACAAAAATGATATATATATATTAATGGAAGGTAAATAATAGTAGTTCTATGTAGTAATAAATGATAGGTTCCAACTGTAGTGGTAGCAACGCTTGCTCCATTTGCAACGTGCAGTTCAATTTCACCCTTGCTTAAATGTTTACTTCTTTTTAGATCTTACATATTAGAGCATATGTGAGATCCGCACTCGATATCTAGTACCCAAGATGAATAAGTATTTATATTATCTCAATAATGTATATGCCTAAAGTGGAGATCTTTATCCCCTACTTCTTCTTTTGCAATTCCTCTCGATAAAGAGGACAATTTCTACTCCAGTGTCCATCCTGGCGACAGTGGTGAAAATTACCTCCTTGTTCACCCTTGCCTTAGCTTTTACTATAGAAGACTTGGGTTTCTAGCTATCTTTAGAACTCTTCTTAGCTTTGAGATTTTCCCTTGGACTTCCCTTTGCCTCTGTTGATCATTATCATAAATTTGGGTTTGTTCTTCTTCATATGTGCTTTATATATTATCAACATTCAAAACAGTTCTGACAATGACTTGTCAAAATTGTTCATGTTGTATTTCATAAAAAATTGGTTGTATGATTCTGGTAGTGACTGTGGGATCACATATGTGGCCAACTCTCAACCTAAGGGAAATCCCATTCTAGCAAGGTTCTTCACATACCTAATTAACTTAAGAACATGGGGACCTACTGGTCTCCTTCTACCATATTGCACTTGAGCAACACCTTTGAGACATCATATCTCTCTTGTCTTTCATATTCTTGGAATATGCTCTTAAGATGTGTTATCATATCAATAACATCCATGTTCTCATGTTGTCTCTACAACTCAAAGTTCATTGAGCATAGCATTAGACACTTGACATCAAAGACATCATTGATATGCTTCTTGTAAGAATCCCGTTTAGCCTTACGCGCAGTGGGAGCGGGTTCATCCAGCTATGGTGTCTCCAGAACATAGAGCTTATACTCTTGTGTGAGAATGATTATCAGCGTACTGAACTAGTCGACGAAGTTATTTCCATTTAACATGTCATTCTCAAGGATTGGTGACAACTAAAACATGTTGTTTTCCACTAGTATCTAAAAAAGAAATTTTCTTTTTGTCAAAACAACTGTTGATTTTGGTTTCATAAAAGAAAATTTGACAAAATTAATTAGGCCTTTGAGTAATTGTCGCTCCCACTATTTATTTCAAATTGATAGCCCTCGCTATCAATTTGGAAGATTGCAGTGCACAATCTTCTAGCGAATCAAGATCCATATTTCATCAAAATCATGAGTCAATAGGGTTGATCTCTTACAACTTGAATTTAGGTAGGCAACACTTGCCAATTGGATCATATGCAACTCTTGATAGATGTCATGCACAACTCTTTGTCATAATACATATTTATGCTTCTAAATACTTATCTCTATTAAGATCACCTAGTTAACCCTGATCTAAAATCCAACACGATAAAATACACACCCTATGGAGGCAGAGCCACAAATCTGCCATCACACTTCCATGAGTAGACGAAACACCACTCTAGTGTGTGCCCACGCTTAGCCGATCCATCTTTGTAAGTGTGTCGCTTATGGAAAGCATCTAAGACTTAACATTTAATTAACATATCTATATTTATAAATACATATATATATATCCAATCACCACATACATATAATATGTATCATATAAATTGATATATCAACAAACAAAACATGCTATCACAAAATAGGAGCAATGGTTATGGCCATACTAACACAATTGCTTGGAGCCATAAATAATTTTTATCGCCTAAGGTCAGCATCACACGTAGCAACATGTTCTTATAGAAATATTGTGGTGGAGCCAACCCAGTGGGCAACTGAATCCTTTAATTAATCGATTGGCCTGCCAATCATTTGATTGGTCTTCATGGATTGGTCGACTAGCTCCTGGATCAAGTGGTATCTAGACTCCTCTAATCGATTGTTTGGGCCTCCAGCCGATTCATTTGATCCTCTTGTCATCTAGCCTCCTCGGTCCTCTGGTCGATTGAATTGACTTCACAAACAGTTGACTCATCTAGTGTAGAACATCTTCTCTTTTCGAAACATAAATTTTCATCTATCATATTCCTATTAACCTATTACATTGCAAAAATGAAAACTTGAGTTACATTCGAGGGGTTCATCGGGAGGGAAGAATTAATCTACATGTGGAGAAAAAGATAGAGGTTTGGTATGCAAACTAAATAAGAATAGGAATAAAAATCATTCAACCAAGCACAGATCCACAAAGGGTGTTGGCCATAACCACACATTCATCCACCATCAAAATAAATTTTAGGCGATGAGCATCGATTGTATATATATAATCATATATATATATATATATATATATATATATATATATATATATATATATATATATATATGTGTGTGTGTGTGTGTGTGTGTGTGTATGTGTGTGTATGTAGGAATGTATGCATTTAGGAAAGATTTATGTTCTGGAGAGACCTGAGCCAGATGATCCCGCTCCAACCATGTCTAAGGCTGAAATGGATGCTTATAAGAAACATTCTAAAGATGTCATAGATGTGAAGGGTGTAATTAAGGAATGGGCCCCGAGAGAGGATCCACTCCCTACCTAATTTGAGGAACAAATTCATCCAATCCGAACACACCAAAAATGCATGTTTGAATAGGTGTAAATTTTTTGATTCTCAAACAATGGTGTTAAAAAAGACCAAAGCATAGCAGCAAAATAAGATTTCATGACTATATTCAATTTTACAAAAGTACATCATCATCTCCCAAAAATAGTTTACATGAAAGTTACAACATAAGGATCTAAGTAGGGGGATATCCATCTATCTCAACTCTATCTCCCCAAGAACTCCACCTAGTAGTTCCATGTCACCAAGTCCAATATTCCAAGTCCTACACCTGGGTTTGGAAGCATACCCCAGCAAAAGGAGAAAAAGTAGAAGATATCAGCATAAAGGCTGGCATGTGCATATTAAAAATGGATTGAGCAATACAGATAATATATGGTGTCAAATAAACTAGGCTTCCCATAGAAAAGGAAATTACTATGCAATTGGGTATCAAAAGATAATACAATTTTTAAAAGATGATACACAAAAGAAAACTTGCCATAAATCTAACATAAAAGTTGTGCCAAAAAAGTACATGTAAAGAAATTATGACACAAAACCCATCATATCAATATCAACATGCATTCATGTGAGATAAGCATAGCACTATCATAATATAAAATCAGTGACAACTAAGGCTCACAACCTTAAAACCTGATAGAGAATGGAACACAACTAAAGTCCCTTGGAATACAAGTCGGGTTATGAGGCATATGATCCTCCATCCCAAATACATAAAAGTGCATGAGGGCTCAAACCTCAGTGCATGGTAAAAGAATAAAACCCAGTGCCTAATAATATGACATATGGGGAAAAAACAATGGGAATAAAACCCCAGGGGAATAAAACCCAAATAACCAAAGTATTATTTTACTCTAGCTAGGGTTACTGAATCACAAACAATGCATATATGTAGAGGCAAGAGAAAGAATGGTCATATAAAAAAATAAGATGAGAATATTCAACAATTATCATGTGGGGTCAGAGGACTCATAACCAAATATCTAATCATGTACACAAATGAGGTGCAACTTAAGATCATAAAGTCCACCATATGAATGTTAGAGCATCAAATACTCAAATTAGGGTTTCTGAAAGGAATAAAATGAATAAGGTATAAGTGAGAGTCCAATAGGAATATCCACCAAATTAGGTAAACAGGATAAATAAAAGAATATAAGTACTCAAATGAAGAAACCTCTCAGGAGAGAGAGAATTGTGTGTAGGGCATATGTCCAAAGGACCAAGAGAAAGATAAAACTAGGTGATTGTTCAATATAGAATAATAGGAAATGCAACATACCTCAGATAGAGTCTAAACTCATTCAAGGTCAAAACCCTAATTCCACCTTAGTCCACTAGAAACCTATTAAAGGCATATATGAGATTAGGGTTAGGTTTACATTAATTTCATAAATCCTAACATTCATCTTTTTTATAAATATTTAATTAGATTACCAAAAAGATACCATCTTGTAGCTTATTTTTTATGAGTTCATGTCATATTTTACTTTATTTTCCTGACTAACAAATTGTTAGTTATGACTTTTAGAAATATCAAACAATTAGGAAAATCCTTGAAAAATCACATGTTTATTATATTTGATATAGGTGATAAAACCTATGTCATTGAATAGTGAACGTCCTCATGATTCCAAAACATGTATTCTTTTATTTTATTGAGCTATAAATCATTTTCTATAGATTTCTCTATTTGTGACGAATGAGGACCCGAAGAAAGTCCATGTCATTAAATTACCTTAAGACCCGGTTACACCCTGTCATGAGTGTACCAATAGGGCTCTGGCACTCAGCACAACGATCCACATAAACTGTGGCATCTCGATGAAAAGGAAACAATAGAGCAAAAATATAGTGTTACCCTTAGATGAAAAATGTAAAGAAAAAAATGAGGGCATTTTGGGGAAGAAAACACAGACGACAACCATCTTGGAATCAAGGACCAAACTTGTTTCTTGTGATTTGAATCACTAGGGATGAAGTCCTATGTGTTCACCAATCTTTGGTGGTCTAAATGGCCTAGACCAGAGGTATAGAGATCTGAGGAAACCAAGAAACTAATTCTGTCGTGGTTGCCACTGAGGACCCAGAAAAAAATCTTGAAGAAGGCAGAAGGGAAGAGTGAGTACTTGTTAAATAGATTCGATGCACACAGGAGAAACTAGTTGAAAGGAAGTCACGACAAATGTAAATCATTACACAAACATTCAATTGTTGATTCAAGAAAAATGATAGGATGAAGGGAAAAGGGGGTAAATGAACAAATATCCTAAATTGGGTGGATTGGCTCCGCAAAAGGCTTCGTTGAGGTACCTTGAAACATATATAAACGATCATAGTTGGTTTTGGTATCTCCAAAGGTGTCTTCCTTTCCAATGGAGTCAAGAAATTCTCCACTTTTGGTTGATACCATGACTCACTAGAAGGCGATCAATGAAGGTTGCATCTTTGTTCCTCAAGGTTGTGCGGAGGTATTGGAATGGATTTATGAAATCTGAAGACCCTAGGTGGCGCAAGACAGTAAAGGGAAGGTGAGTAGGGTAGAAACATAGTAATGTGGAGTCAAAACTTGTTAGGGTGTGAACACACAAAACCCTAGCATAAATATGGTCGCTGTGGTTGGTAGGGAATAAGGGAAGTCAGGGAGAAAGATTCTAAAAGAAAGGTTGAGAGATGAGGGTGAGAGATAGATGAATACAATGGAGAAAATGTAGACACTTTGTAGTTGTGTGAACCAGGCGAACGAAGCCAAGTGATGAAACAACCAGCCCACAATTCAAATTGAACACCTAGGATTAAATTCATGTCCAAGTTAACTAGGAAACTAGGCACGACAAATATTAAGATGAGAACATTGTGAAATCATTTAATTAATGTGATGGGACTTTAATAATGTAATTTCTTTCACTTATTAATTTATGGCTCAAAAAGGTGCAAATAAATTCAAATTTGGCATCTTAGCTAATTAAGGCATGTAGAACCTGATTTTGTAATTAGTTTTTACTTTTGAAGTCTTCTAGAATTTGTTTACTATTTTTGGATCATATTATATATTTTGTTCCCTTAATAATTTTGAGGCATCTATCGACATCTAAAAGATGTGAAACTTGGCCTACAAGTAAAATTAAACATGAGAAGTACCATTTTACAATTAGTTTTCCCTTTTGGGACAATTTACTATATTATTTAATATATTGGGTTTTAAATTGTATTCTCTCTCCAAAATTCACCAAGATAAATAAGTTTGACCAATTAATGTGAAAATTCACACCTAGCATAATTTTAGTATGTAGAATTATCCTTAGGGATTTACTTCCACTTTTGAAGTTATTTAGTAATTTATTTAACATTTTTGGCTTTTTCTTATACTTTCTTCTCTAAATATAATTAGGATAAATATTATTGTTCAAATAATGTGAAACTTGGCACCCAAGTTATTAGGACTCAAGGAACACGATTTTTACATTAGATTTGGGTTTTGATATATTCGTGTATGAGCTATGACACCATAAGGATTTTTGGCTCATTAGCATTATATTTCAAAAAAAATTATAAATTCATTATCAATATTCACTTGATGGAGTCCTATTATCTTCAGTTCGTTTCCAAAAGAGTTCCATTATATTTTTATGCATGAAATTCCATATTTGACTCATTTAACATATTTAGTCCATTAATTCAATATTTATTTAAATAATAGAACATTATAAATATTTATGGACGTGAAACTACTAATTGTTGCCCAAAGCATATTATACATTTTTATTTATCCATTATGTGAGTATTAGTTATCAAATGAATTGAATGTAACACATTTCATGAATTTATTTACATGTTGACATATAATTAATTATTGTGTACATGTGTTCTAATTTTATCCTAGTTTTGTCAAATCTAGGAAATTGATTTGACAAGCTTTCTAATTATGGAATAGGGGAAGATTCTAAGTTTTGGTTCATTGCAACACTCCACCCCTTAAAAGGATTTTGTCCTCAAAATATAATTATCCATACATTCTCTACCACTTGTACTCCACCCCTAAAAGATTTAACCTAATAAACCAAACTAAACAATATCAAAGTACTAGGGCTTACTTATGCATCGTTTAGTTGTGAATAGTTTAGGGTTTTATGTTGTTCATAGATCATGCATCCAACTAATGAGTCAAAACTACCTAGGATTGACTTTCAGGTCCATGTATTACTATCCGCTCAAACCATAAGATTCATAAGAGTAACAAAAAAGGCATAGGGTACAAAAGGGTAGGTCAAGGAAACCTTCGTTACCATCCACATCTTCCTAGTAATCACTTCATGGCCCAAACTAGGGTTGAGATTTCTATTCTAACTAATTATAGGGTTTCACTATCAAAACTTCAGACATCTCTTCATTATGACTTAGTTCCAGAAGGCATCAATAAAACCAGAGAAATTTTTTTATACATATAGAGTTATAATGGAAAATAGCTTTTTCTTCAAAAAATAATATGATATAAGACAAAATGAGCTTAAAATAAATGTGATAAACCAAGTCATAATTTTATTCATATTTGATCTCCTTATCAACTAATTCCTCATTCTCATGCCAAAAACCAAACTATAGCTAAATCTTAACATCCAAAACAGTATGTCACCATTAACCTATATGGCAGGGTAAGATCACCTAAAACCTCTTCATATTAGGGTTTAATAATAATTAATCCAATGTATACCTCATATGATTATAAATCATCCTTTCATCCTCACATGAAAACAATAAGTCAAGTCTATGGTAAACATCTCAGTTTGAGGGTGACTATGTAAGTTAAGGCTTCTAATTAGGGAGACAAAATTGAAATAGTTAGAATCTGACTACCATGGGCTTTGATACCACATCTTGTAAGGAATGGTACCTAAGAGGGGATCCACTCCCTCCTTAATTTGAGGAACAAATTCATCCATTCCAAACACACTAAAGATGTATGTTGGAATAAGTGTATTTCTTCTTCTTCTCAAATAATTGTATTCAAAAAGACCAAAGTATAGTTGAGGAATAAGATTTTGTGACTATATTTAGTTTTGTAAAAGTACATCATCATATCCCATAAAGGGTTTACATAAAAATTAAAATATAAGGATCTAAGTAGAGGGATATCCAACTATCTCAACTTTATCTCCCTAGGAGCTCCACCTAGCAGGTCTGTGTCACCAAGTCCAATCTTCTAAGTCCTACACATGGGGTTGAAAGCATACCCCAGTGAAAGGAGAAAAAGTAGTAGATACCAACATAAAGGCTGGTATGTGCATATTAAATATGAATTGAGGAATACAAAGAATATAGGATCTCAAATAAGCAAGGTTTCCCATAGGAAAGGAAAGTACCACCCAAACATGTATCAAAAGAGAATCTAAATATTTAGAAGATTATATACAAAGAACACTTGCCATAAATAAAACATAAAAGTTGTTCCACAAAAGCACACATAAAAAATAGGGCACAAAACCCATTATAATAATATCAACCTGCATGCATGTGACATAAGCATAGCACTAGCATAATATAAAGTCAGTGGTGGCTAAGGTTCACAACCTTAAAACTTGGTAGAGAATGGCACACAACCAAACTCCCTTAGCATATAAGCTGGGGTATGGGGCATACAATCCTCCATCTCAAATACATAAAAGTGCACGAGGATGAAAACCTCAGTGCATGGTAGGTGAATAAAACCTACTGCCTAATAATATCACATAGGGGAATAAAACCCAAACAACCAAAGTATTACATTATTGAAGGTCTACTGAATCACAAAGCATGCATACATGTAGAGGCAAGTGAAAAATGGTCATACAAAACAATAAGATGAGAATATCCAAAAATTATCATGTGGTGTTAGATGACCCATAACCAAATATCTAATCATGTCATATGAGATGCAACTTAAGATCATAAAGTCCACCACAGGAAGGTCAGAGCATCAAATATTCAAATTAGGGTTTCCACAAGGAATAAAATGAACAAGGTATAAATGAAAGTCTAATAAGAAAATAAACAAGATACATAAAAGAATATTAGTACTCAAATGAAGCAACCTCTCAGGAGAGAGAATAGTGTGTATGGCATATCTCTAAAGGACCAAGAGAAAGATAAAATTGGGATATTTCTCAATATAGAATAATAGGGAACACAACATACCTCAGATAGAGTCCACACATGTCTAAGGTCAAAACCCTAATTCCATCTCAGTCCATGAGAAACCTATTAAAGGCATATTTGAGAATAAGGTTAGGTTTACATTAATTGCATACACCCTAAAATTGTATTGAATTATAAACATACCATATTGTAGCTTATGTTTTTCTGAGTTCATGTCATATTTTACTTATTTTATGACTTTCAGATTGTTAGTTATGAATTTTAGAAATACTAAATAATTAGTAAAATCCTTAAAAAATCACAAATTTATTATATTTGATTTAGGTGAAAAAATCTATACCATTAAATAGTGAATGTACTCATGATTCCAAAACATGTATTCTTTTATATTTCTTAGCTATATATAATTTTCAATGAATTTGTTAATTGTTGACCAATGAGAACCACAAGAAAATTCATGTCATTAAATCAACTTAAGACCCAGTTACACCCTATCAAGGGTGTACCAATAGGACTCCGACACTCAACACCATGACCAGATAAACCATGGCATCTTGATGAAAAGGAAACAATAGAGCAAAAAGATGGTGTTACCCTTAGATGAAAAATGTAGAAAAAAAAGAAAATGAGGAAATATCTGGGGAAGAAAATTAAACTATCATTTTCCTCCTTACTGCCTAACCCTGCATCAAATACAAATGACAAAAATCTTAGAATCAAGGACCAAACTTGTTTCCTATGATTTGAATCACTAGGAATGAAGTCCTATGTGTTCGCCAATCTCTAGAGGTCTCAACGGCCTAGACCAGAGATATAGAGATCTAAGGACCAAGAAACTGATTCTGTCGTGGTTGCCACTAAGGACCAAGACAAAAGGCTTGAAGAAGGCAGAAGGGAAGAATGAGTACCTATTAAATAGATTCAATGAACACATGAGAACCTAGTTAAAAGGAAGTCACGATGAATGTAAATCAGAACACAAACATTCAATTATTGATTTGGGAAAAATGATAATATGAAGGGAAAAAGGGGTAAATGACCAAATACCCAAAATTGGATGGATCAGCTCTGTGAAATGCTTTGTCGAGGTAGCCTGAAACAACTATCAATGATCATAGTTTGTTTTGGTGGCTCCAAAGGTGTCTACCTTGCCACCGGAGTAAAGCAATGCTCCACATGTTGGTTGATACCACCACTCACTGGAAGGCAATCAACAAGGGTTGCATCTTGGTACCTTAGGGTTGTTCAGAGGTATTGGATTGGATTTGTGAAGTTCCAACGACCCTAGGTGGCAGAAGAGAGAAATGGGGATGTGAGCAGGGAAGAAAAAAAAGTAATATGGAGTGGAAACCTGGTTGGGGTATGGAGGCATAAAACCCTAGAATAAATTGGTGGATGTGGTCGGAAGGGAATAAGGAAAGTCTGGGAGAAAGATTTGCAGAGAAAGGTTGATAGACGAGGGCAAGAGAGAGATGAATATAGTGAAGAAATTTTTGACACAGTATAGTCATGTGAATATAGGCGAATGAAGGAAAGTGGTAAAACAACCAACCCATGATTCAGATCAAACGTCTAGGATGGAATCTGTGTCCAAGTTAACTAGAAAACTAGGCACGACAGATATTAAGAAGAAAACATTGTGAAATCGATTAATTAACTAATGTCATTTCTTTCCCTAATTAAATGAGGGCTCAAACAAGGTGCAAATAACATCAAATTTGGCACCTTGGCTAATTAAGGCATGTAGAACCCAATTTTTTCATTACTTATTACTTTTGAAGTATTCTAGTATTTTGTTTAATATTTTTGGATCATATCATATATTTTTATAAGGATCCATAAAAAAGCATGTGGTATGGACAATATTCCCATTTGATGTATGGAAGAGTATGGGGATCAAGGAGTTGTGTGGTTAAAAAATTTCTTCAACAAGACTATGAAGACAAAGAAGATGCTAGATGCATGGAAAATAGCACTATTGTCCTGATCTACAAGAACAAAGGAGATGTTCAATGTTGCACAAACTACATAGGTATCAATTTGATGAGTCACACTATTAAGCTTTGGGAGAGGATTATTGAGCAAAGTATAAGATTGATTACACAAATATCAGACAACTAGTTTGGTTTTAAGATGAGAGTATCAACAACTAATGCCATTTTTATGATAAGGAGGCTTATGGAGAAGTACAAAGAAAACAAAAGAGATCTTCATATGGTGTTTAATGATATTGAAAAAGCCTATGATTGAGTACCCATGGAAGTGTTATGGAGGGTTTTTCATAAAAAAAGGTGTGTCTATCCAATACATTGACCTAATTAAAGACATGTATGATGGCTCAACTATAAGTGTTAGGACTCCTGGAGGAGAGACACAAACTTTTCATATCACTGTTATGCTTAGCTCATATCTATTTGTTCTTCTTATGGATGAGTTGACAAAGCATGTTCAAGATAATATCCCTTGGTGCATGTTATTTGTTGATGATATTGTGTTGATTGTTGAAAGAAAAGATATATTGAATGATAAAGTTGAAATTTGGAGAAATACATTAGAATCCAATGGATTTATGACCAGTAGAAGAAAAACCAAATATATGCACTGCAATTTTATCCAATCTAGAATTGTTAATGGTGGGGTCAAGTTGGATGGAATGGATGTACCAATTTGTGTTAAGTTTCATTACTTGGGCTCTATTATTGAAAAGGAGGGTGAGGTTTAAGATGATGTTTGTCATAGGATCACAACAAGATGGTTGAAGTGGAGGAGTGCAACTGAAATATTATGTGACCAAAAGATCCCTCTCAGATTAAAGAACAAGTTCTACAGAATAGCTATACGGCCAATCATGCTATATGGAAGTGAATGTTGGGCAGTGAAGAAACAAGGTCTCAACAATATGAATGTGGCCAAAATGTGTATACTGAGATGGATGTGCGAGAAGACGATAAAAGACCGTTTGAGGAATGAATATATCAGAAACAAAATGGGGGTACTGAGCATATAGGACAAGTTGTGTGAAGGCCGTCTAAGATGGTATGGACATGTGCAACGTAGAATGACAAGTGCACCTATTCAAAGCAAGGTTATTGAGTCAAGCCAACTAAAAGAAGTAGAAATAGACCTAAATTAACTTGGGAAGGGATTATATAAAGAGAGATTTTGAATCTTTACATCTCGATCAGAGTATGACCCATAACAAAGATGATTGGAAAAGAAGGATCCATGTAGCTGACCCCAAGATGGTTAGGATTGAGGCTTAGTTGGTGATGATGATGATATCATATATTTTCTTCTCTTAATAAATTTGAGGCATCAAGATACATCTAAAAGATGTGAAACTTGGTCTACAAGAAAACTTAAATGTGAGGAGTACAATTTTACAATTAGTTTTCCCTTTTGGGACAATTTACTATATTATTTAACATATTGGGTTTTAAATTATACTCTCTCTTCAAAATTCACTATGAAAAATATGTTTGACCAATTAATGTGAAAAATCACACATATGCTAATTTTAGTGTGTTGAATTTGAATTGGGATTTATTTCCATTTTTTAAGTTATTTAGTAATTTATTTAACACTTCTAGCTTTTTCTCATATTTTCTTCTCTAAATAAATTAGAATATATATTATAGTTCAAATATTGTGAAACTTAGCACCCAAGCTAATTGGGACTCAAGGAACATGACTTTTACATTCTATATAGTATTTGAGATATTCTTCTATGAGTTATGACACAATTAGGATTTTTGGCATATTAGCATTAGATTTATCAAAATATTATAAATTTATTATAAATATTCACTTAATGGAGTCATATTATCTTCAATTTGTTTCCAAAAGAGTTCCACTATATTGTTATGCATGAAATTTAATATTTTACTCAATAACATATTTTTTCCAATAATTCCATATTTAATCAAATAATAAAACATTATTAATATTTATAGACATGGAATTGCCAATTCTTACCAAAAGTGTATTATACATTTTTATTTAGCCTTTATGTGAGTATTAATTATCAAAGGAAATATATGTAACACAATTCATGAATTATATGTTGGCACATAGTTAAGTTATTGTGTAAATGTGTTTTAATTTTATCCTTGTTTGGCCAAATCTAGGAAACTGATCTCACAAGCTTTCTAATTATGAATTAGGGGAAGATTCTAGGTTTTGGTTTGTTATACAGTGCATGATGCTATGCTCAATGAACTATGAGTTGTAGAGATAACACGAGAATATGGATGTTCTCGAGATGGTAACACATATTAAGATATATACCAATATCAAGCAAGACCAGAGAGATATGATATCTCAAAGGTGATGTTCAAGTGTAATACAACATAGGTGAAAAACACTATATGGGGTGAATAGGGTTTTATAATGATTTTAAAATTAATTCAACCAAACAACCACAATTGAAATTTGGAGAAGGAGACACGACGTTTAGAGTGGTTCCACCCTTAGCAAAAACTAAGGGAGTCAGTTCACTACTCGGTTGTTCCCAACCAGGATTTTGAAAGTATTTGAATTTTATTACCTTGCAATGATGTTACATAAAATTACAAACACCTTCACCACCCTTTGTACAGCCTTCACCCCGAAGTCGTCTCACCAACCTTGAAGTAGCCTTCACTTGAAGTAACTTCAAGCCCCCCTTGAAGTAGCCTTCCTCCTTGAAGTAGCTTCCCGTTGAGACCTTCTAGAAGTAGTCCAAAGTCTGCCAAGCTACCTTCACCACTTGAAGAAGCTCCAACAATCTCCTTTCCACAGCCTCCAACCTAGGAGTAGCAAAGGAGAACAAAATACAATAAAAGGAACAAGATTGGAAGAAAGAAACAATGTTACCAATTGAGTATAGCGCTTTGATCCTATATCAAGCGTATTGATCTCCTAACCAATGTGGATGGATGTGGATGTATAGTGGATAGGAGATATCAGCCTATAGGACACTAATGTAGAGCTCAAAGAAAATAGATTGAAAGTGTAGCTCAGCTTGTTTTCTCACAAGGATTGAATCTCAAGTGTAATTGTGTATACAAGTTGTGCTTTGAGGTGTACTATGGTTGTCCTATTTATAGGAGTGGTTTGCTAATGCTTGGGGACATTCTAGACACCTTCTAGGGCATTTTTAGTGCTCAACTAGCCGTTAGGTATCCATTAATTGCATTAGTAATGGCTAGTTAATTAATTTTGAAAAGTGCAGACAAAAACTTTCTGGGTCGAGAAGTTTGTCGACTGAGTGCCTCTCATAATTAATGACATGAGAATCCTTTAAGCTCATAAATATATTTAATAGTTTCTCAACCATTTACAAGGGATGTTAAGCCCTGAAATGATATGAGATTCTTTTAAGCTTATAGTAGAATCAATGAATGTATCTCTAACCAAATGCATGGGATGTTAAGCCCTAATTTGTTGAGAGAATTCCATTAAGGACAATATATACATTATATCCATAAAATATTGTAGACTCCTTTATTTTCATAACCAAGATTACTTCAAAGATACTAAGGTCATAACTAGTTTCAAATTTTCTTTATGATGTTTACAAAGTTTTGTGAACTCCTTCTTAATATTATAGTCAAGATAGTTTTTGTGAGCTCCCCCTTAATCTTATAATCAAGATAATTTAAGGATTCTAAGATCACAATAAGCATTAGATCATAATAAGTTAACCTTTTATGAGATCTATGCACTAAAATCTTATTTTCAATATACTAAGATTGAGTGCAAGGAAATGATTTACAATTAAGAATTTTGTCAAGCTTATTTTAGGTCGACCTTGACATCGACCTGGGCGCCCCTCGGTTGAATTTATGTTTTGACCGAGAGGCAATTTTTGTAGATTTCCAGTTTAATCATTTACAATGATCTACTTGATTGAATATTTGAAACATAGCTTACATAGTATCATACAAAAAGCATTCATGTATAATAAGGATGATATCATTTTTCATAAGCTAAGCACAAGATAATCATTTAACTAATATGTCAAGATGCATTTGTGCCTTAGAGATTTATCTTAATGCAAAAATTGCATTTTCAATGATAACATCATCTTAATGTGTAATGAGCTGAATCACTATGATCATTTTGAAAACAATATCCATTCATGGTTTATATACATATAGATCAAAGATTATTTTAGGCAAACCAAGTAAAAGATGAAACACAATGATCATGGTGAAACAGCAAAGGCATATCCATAATTACAATGATCATGATCATTTAAAGGCAAATTTCAAGACACATGATTTCTATATACATAAACCAAGGAATACTTAGGACAAACCATGTGGATTATGATAAAACAGTAAATTCCTTGATTAAATCAACATGGTTCATAATTTTCAGTTTTAATCCAAACCATATAGGAGATGAACCAAGATAATCTCATGAGAAGCAAATCCATGATTTGAGTAAAATCAATCTTTTCTTCTTAGATACAATTTAATCATGAAAAGTATAAAGTTTTGATGCTCATATATTCTTCCTTTTAATTATGATCATTCAAATATGCAGTATATAAGGTTCATTACATACTTAAGTTAATTATAATTGAAGTATCTTTGTTTTTACTGAATAATTATGTCAGAATTTCCCTCGATCGACAAATTTCTTGACCGAGTGAGGTTCGGTAGAAATATTTGTCAACCAGACATTTATCGGGTTTTTGCAGGCTTAAGACAGTAACTCTATTGGTCGAATAATTTCTCGACTGACATTGTCTCGGTCGACAACTTTCTTAACTGAGATTGCTTCTGTACTGTTTTCAGTAGTTGTTTTCAAGTAAAACATAGATCCGTTTTATAGAATTATGCAAGTCAATGCTCAATTTAGTTGAGATAAGACATTTGAATATCAAAGTAACATTTTAGGTCAAATCTCAACTAATAATATTCAAATCTCTAGGTTTTGGAAACCCAAACTAGATCAACATCCTTTTTCCTATATGGGCAAGAAAATAAATAATGTCCAAGACGTAAACAATAATGACAACAAATAAAATCAATTTCATTTCTCTTTGAGTTGTTCTTGGGTACATACATGATCTTGGTCTTGGGTGCTTGTGTTCTTCTAGGTTTAGGTTGATATGATTTCTCTTTTGGAACATATCCTAAACCTCCCCTTCCATTATAACTAGAAGAATTTTTTAGAATCTTATCAAGAACATCATTATTTCTCAAGCTACTAGTTTTTCTTTATAACATGGCAATCTCGTCCATTTTCTTTTTAATATCTAACTTTGCTTGATCTAGATCAGAGGATAAAGTATCTCTTTCTTTAACAATAACATCATAATCTATATGAGTACACAATATAGGTTGTGATTGAAGATCATTCAATTTTACAAGCAATTTAACCTTTTCTTGACAAAGCAAATTATGATTTGTCTCAAGAGTAAGCAATTTTGTATTGCAATCATTAAAAGATGATTTCGAGGAAGAATTTTCAGAAATAATATTTTCCATTTCAGAAGCAAGATCATCTAATTGTGCATACAAATCCTCATTAGTTTTAGTAACTCTTTTTAGTTTCTTTTTACAATCAATATATTTATCATGTAATTCCTCAATGCTAGCAACTAACTCTTCTTTAGATAAATAAAAAAGACTTACCTCTTCTTCTTCATTTGTTGTAGCAATAAGACACTCTACTTCTTCTTTTCCATCTTCACTATCATCACTTGAATCATCCCATGCAACTTTATATGCTCTTTCTTTCTTCTTGTGAGATGATTTCTTCCCCTTCTTAAGTTTGGGACAATCACCTTTTAAGTGTCCCTTTTTACCACATTCAAAGCACCTGGAGGAAGAAACACTAGGAATTTTGTTAGTTTTAAAACTTCTATACTTCTTGCCATTTACAATGAGTGTTTCTTCTTCACTATCTTC
Organism: Alisma plantago-aquatica; assembly: GCA_963693085.1. Taxonomy (NCBI): domain Eukaryota; kingdom Viridiplantae; phylum Streptophyta; class Magnoliopsida; order Alismatales; family Alismataceae; genus Alisma; species Alisma plantago-aquatica. The sequence continues at coordinate 656,576,392 of OY856415.1, read as the reverse complement.
TTCACTTGTGTCATGACTATTCTTGGTTGATGCTTTGAATGCAATGTCCTTTCTTTTCTCCTTTTTGTGTTCTGCCGCCAATCTTTCTTCTTCTTCAAGGGTAGCTTCATGAGCCTCCAAGTTGCCAATGAGTTGTTCCATCCTTAATGTAGTGAGATCATTGGCTTCTTCAATGGCTATCACCTTTGGTTTGTACTTTGTAGGCAAGCACCTAAGAATCTTTGATACTTGATCTTCTTCAATAATGGATTTACCTAATGCATTCAACCCATTAACAATAGAAGAAAACTTTGCATTCATTTCACTAATAGACTCATATGGTTCCATACAAAATTGTTCAAACTTTTGTTTAAGCATGCCAATTTTGAAATTTTTTTACTTGAACAGTTCCTTCATAAGTAATAGAGAGTCTATGCCATATTTCATATACAGTTTCACAATTTGAGATTCTATTGAACTCGCCTATGGAAATTGAACAATAAAGGATACTTATAGCTTTTGCATTCAATTGGGCTAATCTCACCGTGTTTGCATCCCATATAGCATATGCGGTTTGAGGAAGATCATAGGCATTTGAAACCATTCTCTAAAGATCCCAACTGATTTCTTGGAAATAGAATTGCATCCTCCTCTTCCAATAGGTGTAGTTGGTGCCATCAAATGGTGGAGACCGAACTACATGTGTTCCTTCCAAGTTGAGATTTTTAAGTACCCCATCACCCATTTTCTTCAAGACTGTTAAAGTTCCTTGAAGCCTGCTCTGATACCAATTGAAAAACACTAGAGGGGGGGGGGTGAATATGATTTTATAATGATTTTAAAATTAATTCAACCAAACAACCACAATTGAAATTTGGAGAAGGAGGCATGACGTTTAGAGTGGTTCCACCCTTACCAAAAACTAAGGGAGTCAGTCCACTACCTGGTTGTTCCCAACTGGGATTTTGAAAGTATTTGAATTTTATTACCTCGCAAGGATGTTACATAAAATTACAAACACCTTCACCACCCTTTGTACAACCTTCACCCCGAAGTCATCTCACCAACCTTGAAGCAGCCTTGACTTGAAGTGACTTCAAGCTCCCCCTTGAAGTAGCCTTCCTACTTGAAGTAGCTTCCTGTTGAGACCTTCTAGAAGTAGTCCAAAGTCCTCCGAGCTACCTTCACCACCTAAAGAAGATCCAACAACCTCCTTTCCGTATCCTCCAACCTAGGAGTAGAAAAGGAGAACATAATACAATAAAAGGAATAAGATTGGAAGAAAGAAACATTGTTACCAATTGAGTACAGTGCTTTGATCCTATATCAAGCATATTGATCTCCTAACCAAAGTGGATGGACGTGGATGTATAGTGGATAGGATATATCAGCCTATAGGAAACTAATGTAGAGCTCAAAGAAAACAGATTGAAAGTGTAGCTCAGCTTGTTTGCTCACAAGGAATGAATCTCAAGTGTAATTGTGTATGCAAGTTGTGCTTTGAGGTGTCCTATGGTTGTCCTATTTATAGGAGTGGTTTGCTAATACTTGGGGACATTCTAGACACCTTCTACGGTGTTCTTAGTGCTCAACTAGTCGTTAGGTATCCACTAATTGCATTAGTAACATCTAGTTAATTAATTCTGAAAAGTGCAGATAGAAACTTTCTCAGTCGAGAAGTTTGTCGACCGAGTGCCTCTCGGTCGAGGAATTTGTCGACCGAGAGTAAGTCTGGAGTAAGTGTATTGCAATGTTCAACTCAACTCCCAACTACTTTTCTAACTTAGTCTAATGGCTAGGAGGGTCTATTCTCGGTCGAGGAGTTTGTCGACCGAGAGTGTCTCGGACGAAGTTTTTATCGACTGAGAATATCCCCGATTCAATGTATTCATTTACTGAGTGTGTGTATCAATGTGCAATTGTGACGCTAACTTAGGAGATAACCTATCTAAGTGTTGTTTGCGGATAGGGAAGATTTAAATGCTTAATTTACATGATATCTAAGTATTTGTACGTTATAAACTTGTACAAGTTTGAACATTGATTACAATTATGAAAATAAAGCAATTTTAGCAAATTGATCTTCCAAGTCTTTGCTATCCACCACCTTATATGCTTGTCCCTGAAACACTCAAATAGCAAGTTAAAACCATAAGAAAGAAATGTTTGTCATCATCAAAACAAAGGGATTATAATAATGTCCAATTTAACCAACAAGAGGGAGATCTAGTGGGGCCCCATGTGCTCAAGTTGTTTGGGTATGTGGAGAACCTAGAGAGACTATGATTTCCCTTAGGTCAAGATCTGGGCATTGATGTAATACTATAGTCATTCCAGAATCATATAGCCAATTTTTCATAAACTAAACATGATTTTTTATAAACCATTGTTTGAGTTGCTTGTCATGGTTAGAACTGTTGAAGTGCAAATGTATGATGATCAGCAGAGGAAAGATAAAGTCCAAGGGAAAAGGCAAGGATAGGAAGATTTCTATATTCTGCCAAAAATCCAAGTCTTCTTCACTTAAAGAAAAGGGAGGAATGGGTAAGGAAGGGAAGTGCCATCACTATCACATCTTGATAATTGGGAAGGGAATTGTCCTCTTTATATAGAGGAACTTAGGAAGAAGAAGCAAGAAGTAGAGATCTCCACTTCAGATATACACATTATTTGGATAAATATGTTTACTTCATAATTTTTGTATTTGATACCAGCTGAAGATCTAAGACATACAATGAGGTGTAGGATCTGAGAAGAAGTAAGCAAGACAAGGTGGAACTATGTGGAGCAAGAGTTGTTGCTACTACAGTTGGAACTGTCATTTATCTTACCCATCGGGCATGTAATAGAATTAGTGAATTGCTACTATGTACTTTCCATTAATAGAAACATCATATATGTATCTTGTTTGGATATTAGTGGAATCAAATTTCATATAATGAATCATTGATGTTCTATTTTGTAGATATATCTTTTATGGCAGTGCTCCAAATGTCTTATAGTTTACATTGGTTAATAAATCTAGTTGATCTTCCAAACTTCCTTTTGGAACCATGTACCATCTAATTCATTTCAAAAGACAACATACGATATATGGATTGGGAAGCATCCCAACATGTATTTTATGAATATTTGAGGATGTAAATCTTATGTTAGAAAATTGTTTCTTAAAAAGTATGGTCCCAAATCAGATAAATGTTATTTTTTTTGGATATCCTAGGAAAACAAAAGGATAATACTTTTATATTCTATCTGAAAAAAAAAGTATTTGTTGCCAGGAAGACTGTATTCCTAGAGAAGGAATTTATTTCCAAAGGAATCAATAGGAGAAAAGTAGAACTCAAAAAGTTTGAGACCAACAAGAAAAACATTGAATCTATAGAGGTACAATAGGAACAAGGAGAATTACAAACTGCTGTGGAATCTCAAAGTTCCTCATGTAACACATGAACCTCATAGATCTAGTAGGACACTCCTTGAGCTTGAAAGATTTGGATGTGTTGTGACTCAAGAAGGTGATGAGTTGGTCATAGATGATGAGCCAACAACCTACCTAGAAACTATTGAGGGACTAGAGTCTGGGAAGTGGCTTGAGGCCATGAGATCTTAGAGGGAATCCATGTACACCAATAAGGTATGGACCTTGGTGGATCCACCTGAAGGGTAAAACCCATAAGAGTGCAAGTGGGTCTCCAAGAAGAAGACTGACATGGATGGTAATGTACAAACCTATAAAGGTAGATTGGTTGTAAAGGATTTCGAACAAGTTATAAGATGTTGGACATGACAAAATTCTTTCACCAGTTTTTGTGGTTAAATCCATCAGGATCATGCTTGCCATTATAGTTTGACTGCAAATGTCAGTCCATAGATTGAAGTAAGCATATTAGAGCTGGAGTCTTTGATTTGACAAGGCATTCAAAGTGTTTGAATTTAGTCAAGATGAATATGAAACATATGTTTACAAGAAGGTTACCGGGAGCATAGTTGTATTCCACATATTGATGGGGAATGACATCCCTACTCTACAAATTGTAAAAAACTTGACTAAGAAATACCTTCTCTATGAAGGATTTAGGTGAAGCTTCTTATGTCTTAGGAATTAACATCTGTATAGATAGGTCTGGAAGGCTTCTTGGCCTAAACCATAGTACATACATTGATAAGGTCCTAAAGAGGTCCAACATGCAGGATTCAAAGAGAGGACATTTTCCCATGTCCCACGGAATTAGTCTCTCTAGAGACCAATGTCCTAGTTCTTATAAAGTATATGAATGCATGAGTAAGATGTCATATGCATTTGTAATTGGATCTATCATGTATGCAATGGTATTTACTTGTCATGTTGTCTCGTATGTTTTGGACATGATGAGAAGATATCAGTCAGAAGTTGGTGAAGGTCATTGGACTGCTATAAAAAACATCCTTAAGTACTTGAGAAACATTAAGGATCAATTCATTGATTATGGTGATAAGGAAGAATTTGGTGTAAAGGGTCACATAGTTTCATGCTTCCAAACTGACAAAGATATTAATGATCTCAATCTGAGTTTTTTTGGCCTTAATATATATTTATAAGCTAAAAAGTTCTAAGAAATATATAGTTGTTGATTCTACAATAGAAGCCAAATGTCTTGTTGTTTTGAACACAATAGAGAATAATGTATTGATCAAGAAGTTCCTTTGATGAACTTAGGAGGTTTCAACCATTTATGACGTAGAAGAAATACCGTGACAATAATGGAGCTATTGGATAAGCTAAGAAATCCAGATAGAATACTACAACATTTCCATCTCATACGAGAGATTGTACGGTGAAGAGATGTGAAGATTTGCAAAGTAACGACTAGAAGAAAAATGTTGCTAACCCGTAGACAAAAGAGCCTGCACAAAAAAAGCATGATGGTCATGATAACATCACTTAGAACAAGATTTGTGGGTGATTGTCTCTATGCACAAGTGGGAATCTATTGTTATGTGTGTCTCGAGAGCCAATCAGATGATGACTATATTGTGCATCATGTACTTGATTTGATATTAATAAAGTTAGTCTATTATGTTTGCCTCAGTCATGATATGATGACATAAACATGGTAGATGTCTAAAGAATGATGTTACTTGATGACGTATGTATTTAGGTTGAGGACCTGAACAATGAGATCATATGTATGATAAGAGCACACACATTCTTTCTATGTCCCCAGTCAGATAGTATTGTGGAAGAAAATAGACAATGATAATACATAAGACTACAATGTGCGTTGAATGATGACATATTCTCAATAGTCATGATATTGGATATCAAGTCAAATACATAGGTACCTGGTAGGAATAATGTACTAGATATACCCACCTTGAGAGTGATACATAGAAACCATGTAATGGTAGTCAGAATCAAATCTTAAAGTGATAGTGATGATTGTGGCTCTTAGACTGGAAGTCACCACACTCATCACATGTTGTTCGATGAACTTTGACACCATCCAACATGACCTTGAATAAGGGTTGCCATAAAGGTGGTGCTCGAGTAGGTTGTGACACATGGGGATCGACTTTGACTGATATAGATGGATTTGTCCCTCCTATAGGAGTTCATATCCTAGCCACTTAATAAGCAAGACTGAGAAACTTATGGCCATACTCATGTGAGTCTATATGTGATATGTGAACTCACATGCATCTCATATAGTCTGATCCAATTCAAGGAATATGGATTGAATGTTAATAGGATGATGATTCCATGCCTTGTGTTTAATCTGGATATATGAGACAAAGGAACTATATGATCACGGTAACAATGGTCACAAATGTAGGTTGAAGTTTTTCTCCAACTTTGCAATTATTTGGGTAGCAATGAAGTGTTCCTAGATATCTCTTGTTTCTTGTGATGTCATAAAATAGTTATGGACATTCACTACAAGTGTAATGTGGGACCTATAGGGTTACACACATATGGTGCACTTAGAATAGACTCATGTATACGATTTAATTTGGTTACAAGAGTGTTTAGGTAATCAACTTAAATAACAATTGATGTTAGTTGGTTGAGTGGAGTGTCCAACCGATCGACCGGTGTGCTAAATGATCAACTTGAGTGCTTAGTCAATCGACTAGATAGTCCAATTGACCAACTGGATGACCAGTAGGATTGGGTCAAGTGTTGATGCATACATAATGACGTGCATTAATCATCGCATTAAAATGCAATATATTTGCAAATAGGAAAGCAAACCAATTGATTGACTGAATGTTCCAATCAACCAATTGGCGTGTCATTCGACCACATGGTTGTCCAGAAGACCAACTGCTTATTCAAAACAATCATCAAACCATGAGATCTGAGTCTTTGTATCTCTTGGGTTTGTGTAAATCCTAAACCATCTCCTCCTATATAAAGGAAGGGTTTTCAAGGATCTCAATGCTTGTGTATGACAAGATTCCTCGTATCATGTTTTAAGTAACATGAGAGTTAGAGACATCTTACTCGTAACAAGGAGACATAGCCAAGGGAAGAAAGTTGATGCTATCACATTGACAACACGAAGGGACAACTCATTCCAACCGCCTTTGGAAGCGTGACATGGAGTTCCTAGTGGTTCACATGGACTACATAGAGGTGTGGAGGTCGTTGCCACTATGTTAGTAGGATGTCATCAATCGCCTCTCGTGGATACTACATTAGGAGGTCTTCGTGGACTAGGATCAGTATATTGCTTGAGAAAGAAGTACAACTCTACAAAGATTGTCACTGGACTTGCTCCAAGATTTGCTACATACCTAGCACCCTCTTTTTTGTTTCATAGTTGTTGACATGATCCGTTGGTTATGGGGACTATGATAAGAAATTTTTTGTTTCCTATCCCATCTCTGATGCCATATTTTATATTCACACTTTTGTATGCATCCACATACATAATTTAGTAATATATTTATCGACATATTTGTTTGTTAGCTTTTTATGTAGCTGTCTTATATGGAGATATGATGACTTGAAGATTCAAATGAATACGTAGAACATATTGAAGTCAATATCACAAGGACGATTACTTAGATAACAAGCGATCTCATTCATGTAGCATAATACTTTCACGTAGTCTCCTTTATTTGGAAAATCATATACACTCCATTTTTTAGGAAATTAGCATCCTATTGTATCATTCAAGTTTATGAAATGAAACTATTTGTTATTATTGGTTGTTTCTTAAATCTAGATCCTAGAAAAATGATATCATGACTTATGTTCCTCTAATCCTCCTTCAATGGTGAATATTTGAGGGAGGGTGTCGTAACAATTACCTTCCAACAAGTTTCTCAAATACTCATTAGTATTTCAATCACGTGATTCACATTTCTCATCATTTAAACCCTTTTTCACTTTAGTGGCATTCATAATAACATCTGACCCAGTAAATCCCAGCATATGAGTCATCTAATACTTGTTATTCCCAACTAGGGCTATTATAAAATAAACAAGTCATTCTACTTTAATTCCATAAATTATAATTTAATCTAAATACAAAAATATTCTAGGCACATTATTAAGATATGATGCCACATTTGTATCCCTTCCATACAACAACCTCGAGATTCATATCTTTCAATTAGGGTAATACATATGTTCCAGTGATTACATTCACTAGTCATTTATTAAAGAATACTATTCATTACTATATGTTAATTCAATATATTTTATCTAGGGTTGGGTTTTAACTCTATCTATTTTATACCTTGTTTGATTCTTCATACTTGAAATCATTATTCATTTGATTTTTCATCTCTTTCTTATTAGATTTAGTATACAACATTACTTCTTACTTAATACCCTGTATCTATATTAACTATAGCTTTTAAATTGTTTTGGATGTATTTTTTGTTATAAGTAATATTAAATATCTATTTAGGATCATTTCAATAACATGAATTTATTACTCATTTCCAATGTCAACCCACCTTTTGTCTTCCTTCTTTTACTTATAGGTCGTGTTATCCCTAAAAATATCCCCTTTAGTGGAATTTTGGTTACTGAACATATATACTTCCACTTCTAGCATAATTTTTGTTCCAAGAAGTATAGTAGGTTAGGATTACCTCTAGTCACATCAACAGATTATTTTTACTCAACATATAGTTATGTGATTTATCAGATATGATTTTCTTCTGTGGTAGGTTTTCCTCTTAAACGTTAAATATACCATAGAAGGGATGTTAAGTTATAATACCATAATATAACCTCTTCACTCATAATCTCATAAAATGCCTAAATAATAATGTTTATATCAAATGTGTTGATCTTATCTAGATATAGGGCATTACTTCTCATTTTCACTTGAAAAGTGGACTTCAATGTTACATGTAATTATCTAAATTCTTTACATAATGATCATCATCATGAAAACCTCATATTACTGTAAACTATTTAAGAATTATTAGAAGTTAGAGAAGTTTTTTTAACATGTAAAAAGTTGAACTCTTTTTCCTTACAATCTTGTAATTTGTTAGAAAGTAACAATGTTCATTTCATTTTTTTGAGTCAATACCTCCATATTAATCCTTCACTTTAAACTATAATATCAATTATCATATGTCATACATATATAAGCTCATAAAGTATTCAATAATAAATGCAAAAGACCACATTTCATTCATCAAAACTAAATTTTTCCCGTCTTACTCAATCAAATCAAGGGAACATTAGCATAGAATTGTGTGGTTCCACTATGTTCTACTTTTGGTAAATTTCGAAATCTTAAAATACATATAAATATTATACTTAAAAATGAACAAATCTGAATAAAATATACAAAAATCGCAACAAATTCTTAACTGAATGTGAGAAATTCATACAAATGTAAACAACTAAATTGGTTAATTTTCCATTTTATATAGTAACTCAACATGTTCAAATATCTAAAATAGTTACTAAACCACTCATCTCTATAGAGAAAATATCATAGATGCCTTACTAGTTATAAAGATCCGTGAACCTTAAAAAAGATTCAACAACATCATCATCTTCCACCTCTTCCTTTTTGTCTAGGATAGAACTCATGAACGATAGAGAGGAGAGAAAGAATTAGGTGTAAGGGATCAAAAGAGAGAGACCATATAATAGTTTGGAATTTATATAATGATGAGGAACAAGTCTAAGCTCTTACAACAAATCTCAGCTTTCCACTTGACTTCACCCTCGACAACTACAGAAAACTCCAAAACATCATAAACATGGCTCTTTCTCTCAAGCCCCTAACTTATCTTCTCTCCATATAAATCCCAAGATCCTGGTGTGATTATGAATTATGGTAGCTATTAGGGGTTTATACTACTAATATAGACCATATAAGGTTCTAGAACATTTATGCATAAGTACAAACATCATATTAGTTGTTTTTCTAAGCAACAACCATTGTCTTATTTCTCATCTAGAAAATAATTTGAATTTGTGTTTTTTGGGATCGTCTAAACCATTATGGTTTGCTTGTTTTTGTTGCATGGCGTGGGGGATTAGACAATAGGGTCTTTGAAAAACTACTTTCGGTTGGCGGTTCCCCCTAATCAAAACCAGCATGCCCTGGTGTTTGTTTGTTGTCATATAGTTCCATAAGAATTGTTTGGAACGAATTCAGTGGATTTAAACCCCTAGAGACTCCTAAAAACTTAGCTTGCACTTTAGAAAAATAATGTGTTCCAAACATAATTTAGAATATTATCTTAATTATTTTGACATTAATCACTATTTACTGCTTCAAATAAACAAGACCCCCAAAATTTCCCTAAAACCCCTAATATGAAAAATTGGGGTTTGCGTCGTCAACCACTAATGCCTAAAGTAGATAGGGTAAAATCGCACAGGAGGGAAATTTCATGCGATCATCACGGCGCTCTTGCCCGTGTGAGGGGGAGGCGGGGGTTGATAAGGGAAGGGGTCGTTGTCTTGATAGTGCTGTTGCTGGATGATTGTTGAGACAAGTTGAAAGTTCAAAATAATATATGTGTATCACAACCTTTCTTTTTGTATCGATTCAAAATAGTGTTACGTGTTATAATAGGATAATTCTAATGTCAGTTTTGAAATATTATATTTGATATTACAGTAAACTATCAAAGTGATCGATGAAACTCTTTTCATGGCTTGTAGACAATAATCGAGCATGAATTTCTATGTTTAGTTAATACACGAGTTTTTATGAGTAACATAGTCATTAGATGTAAACTTCAATTATTGCTTGTCTTACTTAGCGTATCAAATAGTAATTTTTGGACCCACTGCTGCATTTAATGCTCTACTATCTTATACCTCTATAATGATGATTGAATAAGTCAAAACAGAGTTAAACAGCTGTTAATTAAGATTATTTCGATGTCCTTCCAATCCATGACAAGAGAATGACGGTGGTCAGACGGCCGACCCTGAACAAGTGCAAATTACGCACCGTGCCACTGACATCAACAGAATTAAAAAGCCGTCCTTCCCTCGCGATTTTTGAATCTCGCACACCCAAATCATTCAGCCAGCGGCCCGCGATGATTCCCCCCTCACTGCTCTTCCTCCTCGCCTCGCTCGTCTGCACATCCTCCTCCTCCTCTTCCGCCGCTGTCACCTCGACCTCCCACTTCCAAACCGACGCCAAGTTCTCGCCCCCCCCACAGACCGTGGCGGCATGGTCGCCATCACCAGCAGCAGCGGTGCCGGCCCCCGCCCCGGCCCCGGCGCATCCCCTAGCGCCGTACCCCGCTTCGGCATCCCCGCTGGTCCCTGCGCTGTTCGTCGTCGGGGACTCCACCGTCGACGCCGGGACAAACAACTACCTCGGCACACTCGCGCGCGCCGACCGGCCTCCGTACGGAAGGGACTTCGACACGCACAGGCCCACGGGGAGGTTCTGCAACGGCAGGATCATCGTCGATTACCTCGGTCTGTGGCTCCCTGTCTGTGAATTAGGGATTTGGGGCTTCGATTGCACGACACAGTTCCCCTTTTTCAGTTTTTTTTTATTTACCACGCCCGATTTGAACTGTTCGAGGAAAGACATGGTTTTTCGTAGGGTTAACCGAATATCTCTGTCCTATCAATACATTCCGCCGATGCACGCAATTCAGTCAGCCCCTTTTTCCAAGGATCCTGGCCATTTGCTCAAATTTTTCCGTTAATTTCCCTGTCAGTACTCTTCCTGATCGTCTCTTCTTAGCTGTCTACAGCTCTGCGGCTAGGTCTCCCATTCGTGCCTCCATTCTTAGGCAGCAGCGGTGGGATCGCGGACATGATCCAGGGCCTCAGCTACGCCTCGGCGGCGTCTGGGATCTTATACGCTAGCGGCTCCGATCTGGTGAACTGAAAACGCTTGATAATCAACCCTCCTCCTCCTGCTCCTCATTACGTTCCGCTGACACCATCCGTCTGTCTCCTTCGGGTGAAGCGCAGGGTATGCACGTCCCACTGTCGCAGCAGATGGAGCAAGTAATGGAGACATTCCAGCAGTTCGAGCTCCGCTTAGGCCAAGACGCAGCACAGGACCTCATCTCCAAATCCGTCCTGTACCTCTCCATCGGCAGCAACGACTTCATCCACTACTTCGTCGCCAACGTCTCCGACGTCCGCACCCGGTTCCTGCCCTGGGAGTTCGCGCAGCTGCTCACGGGAACAGTCAAAGTCCACCTCCGCAACCTCTACACCGCCGGGATGCGGAAAGTTGTCGTGATGGGTTTGGCACCTCTAGGGTGCGCACCGCACTACCTTTGGGAGAGCAAGAGTAAAGGTGGGGAGTGCGCCGACGAGATAAATAATCTGGTGATCGAGTTCAACTTCGGGATGCGGTACGCCGTCAGCCAGCTTGTGAAGGAGCTAGTCGGGTTCAAGGTTACCTTCTGTGACGCGTTTGCTGGGTCCATGGATATTCTGGACAACAGGGAGCGGTATGGGTTTGAGACCACCACCACGGCGTGCTGCGGGTTCGGGAGGTACGGCGGGGCTATGATGTGCCTGGCGCCGGAGATGGCGTGCGCTAATGCTTCCACGCACGTTTGGTGGGATCAGTTCCATCCTACTGATGCTGTGAATAAGATCCTTGCTGACAATGTCTGGTCTGGTGCGCACACTAACATGTGCTACCCGACGAACCTCCGGGACATGGTCTAGAGCAGAGCCGAAGATGGTGGCTCGTGGAGGGATGGAATGGCAAGAAGCCGCCACCGGAAGATTCGCTGCGCTTGGAAGCCTTTCGAGATGTCTGTCTGTATGTATATGCAAATTACGCTTGGATCGGGTAATGCAGGGGAATAATGGTTCTGTGGATGTCTAATAACGCTACTCTGAGCTTAGCCAGGGGTTGCTGAATACGAAAACGAGGGACGGCTTATTTCAATTGCAGACTAGCTTAGCGAAATTGCAGACATACTGTGCTTAATCAGGCCTTTTAGCTTAATGCTCTAAATCTCTCTTTAGGGTAGAGCTCAGCGGTTGGGGGAAAAAAAAGTAGCTAATGTAAGACGGTGCAAGCTGGTTTTAATGGCACACGTGCTTCCTTTCCCATTTCCAGGCAACGCATTTCTTGGATTTATTCACATTCCCACGGACCCCACCGCCAAACAGGTGCTCATCAGCGTCGAGGTGTTCATGAATGGTTGGTGGTTTTCTATCGTTTGGCTATTCAGTTTAGCAAATTAGTTATGCTACGTACACGCACCCTAGTACTAACTTTTCTTCTTTATGCTAATTTTTTAATTTTTAGATGACTACTTCCAGGAATTTAATCGAAATCAGGCTCTTTAGTCAACTAAAGCAATCTAGCTTGCAAGATTGGAATACCCTAAAGGATGGGTGTCCTTAGTGAATCTTTTAATGGGAAATCCTTAGGATGCTCCCCCCTTGTTTTATCAAATGCTTAGGATGTTGAATGTTCAATTTTATGTCACCCTTGAGTGTGAAATCTCAATATTAGAACTATTATTGTATACCGAGAGTAACATAGATTATTACGCTTTTGATATCTCAACAAGGGTTGACATGGATGTAATGGAGAGTTGTAGTTGGACTATGAACCCAATGAGCGACGTATGATGGGTTGTAGAAAATTGAGTATGACCCTCCAACCCGCAAGCCCAAGATTATGAGGAGTCTAAACTAATTACATCATTTGTAGTCAAGAAAATTGATGGTAAATTTTCCCCTTTCTTTTAGGGGAACGAATTACATTATTGATTTCACCGTGGAAGATAAAACGTTATGGTCTCACAACGTAATAGTTACTAGATATTTTAATTCTAAAACACTTACTAGAACTAGAGATTACAACATTTTACATAAGAATTGTAGGGTTTTAAAGGAGGCAGAGAAGCAGCAGAAACAAAAGTTTTCTCCCCAAAACTCAGAACGAAAGGAATCGCGTCAACGTCTATATAATAGGAAAGGATGGTTTGTGAATCATACCTTATCTCGAGGCTTGCTCGGCGACAGTACCTCGCGCCTTGCGCGGTCTTCACCTCCGGTCTTGGACGGTGTCTGTGCAGCTCCTGGTCGCACCGGGACTGAAGACTCCTCCTCCTATCGGACTGTCAGATGACAGTTGTCCTCCTAAGCGGCAGTGACCTCCCGCCTCTGAAGTAGTCCACACGGACCACCTAGAACTCCACACTCCTTGTCCCACAAGGAAGTGGAAGGAGTCGTACCCTCCTGTTGACGTACTAGTCGCCAACACACTCTCATGTTGCCAATTGCAACTGCAGTTGTCTTTCCCTTGCTACACCTCCCTTTGCGGGAAGCACTTGCTCGGGCTCTCTCTCGGTTACCAAAACCAGAGAGAACGACAACTTTGCAGAGCAACCGACTTGCACTGAGTTGTACTATGAGAAGCCCCCAATACCCCTATATATATAAGCGGGTCATGGGACATGGTTCTCTGTCCCCGGCAATATGGGACTAAAAGTAGGAGTAGAAGTGTTCGAGATTTTCCACAAAAGCAACCAACTCGCAACCTGAACCGATCGGTTCACAAGTGAACCGGTCAGTTGGGGACCTGAACCGGTCGGTTGGAGCACCAACCGATCGGTTGGGACACCTCAACCGGTCGGTTCACAAGTGAACCGGTCGGTTGGTGGTCCTGGTCGATCCCGGATTGACTTTCCTTCTTTTGTTTCTAATTGGTATCGAATACCAATCCTTGTTCCAATCAAATTGGGCAAGTGAAACGCAAGGAAAATTCTCACCAATCCTACTTTCCCAAGTTGCTCAGTTGCACCAGTTGAACCAATCGGTTCAACACTTGAACCGCTCGTTTCACTCTATGCATGAGCCGATCGGTTCACCAATTGAGCCATCCGGTTCAGCAACCTCAGCCGACCGTTTCATCACATGAACCGATCGGTTGGGAGTGCAGGTTGTGCAAAATTAGTCAAATGCGATTTCAATCAATCTGATACTCCAATCAATGCGTCCAACACCTTGAACTTTATGATATTGAGCTATCGATTAATTGAGTGTTTAATTGAACTACTAAACTCCTTTAGTAATCAATCTAAACATGTCTTATGGATAAAACTCCTCTTCCAGGTTAAATCCTATGTGTGTGACCCTGCAGGTCCATTTCACGTTGGCAGTGAAAGTCCATAACACTTATGACTTCACAAGTAAAGAGCAGTGCCTAGTCACACATCATTACTACCCAAGTGAAAATGAAAGTTGGAGAACAACTTTCAATCCTACAATCTGTGAATGGTGTTACAGTGAATGTATAATTCCTTTGTCACTGATATCCTGAATGAACTCGAGGCATGGAACAGTCATCCTGTCAATGTTCATTCATTTCCTTGATCTCAGAGCATACCGAGTGAGATGTGTATAACATCAATATCACATATTGATTCACATGTGCATGCGCATGCCTTTCTCAATCCTACTCATCAAGTGGCCAAGGATATCAAACTCCATCAGGAGGGATAAATCCCATATCTATCACTCACCCCTCAAAAGCCCCATGTGTCAAAGCCACCCAATCATCACCTTTATAACAACCCATGTTTCAGGACTGCGTTTGATGATGTCAAAGTGTACCCAACGACATGTGTTGAGTGTAGTGATTTTAGGTCAAAGAATCACACTCACTACCATCACTGTGAGAGTTGACTGTGACTACCAAGTCATGGTTCCATGTGTCACTCTCACGGTGGGTCTGTCCGGTACCTTGTTCTCTAACAAGTACCTATGTGCTTGGTTTGATATCAGTATATCATGACTAATGAGATTCTGTCATCAACCAACACACAATCTAGTCTTTAGAGTTATTGTTGTCTATGGTTATTTCCACAATAACAACCGACTAGGGACAAAACAAGAATGTATACTCTTAACATCCGTATGATCTCATCGTTTAGGTCATGAACCTAAAAGCATACGCCATTGAGTAAAAACCATTCTTTAGACATCTATCATATTACTCCATCATCTCAGAAATAGTTTAAACATATAGATCGGAAATTGCCTTTATTATTATTCAAATCATTTACAAAGTATCCCATTACAATCATCATATGACTTGCTCTATGGGCATACATACCAACAGACTCCCACTTTCACTTAGAGCTAGTCACCAAGGAATCACAGTCCTTGTGACCTAGCATGACCATCATGCTTCTACTGAGAAAGGGTCTTAGTCAGTGGATCAGCTATGTTGTCTTCAGTTGGTACTTTGCAAATCTTCACATCTCCTCGCTGTATGATCTCTCGTATGAGATGGAAGCGCCGCAGTATGTGCTTGGACCGCTGATGTGATTTGGGCTCCTTAGCTTGTGCAATAGCTCCATTATTGTCACAATAAAGATCAATTGCATCACAGCTACTGGGAACTACACCAAGTTCAGAAATGAACTTCCTGATCCACACAGCCTCCTTTACTGCATGCGAAGCAGCAATATACTCGGCCTCAGTAGTAGAATCGGCAACTGTTTCTTGCTTGGAACTCTTCCAGCTCACAGCTCCATTATTAAGGCAAAACACAAATCCTGATTGTGATCTGTAATCATCTTTATCGGTTTGGAAGCTTGCATCAGTGTAACCCTTTACAACCAGCTCTTCCTCGTTGCCGTACACAAGAAACTGATCCTTAGTCCTTCGCAAGTACTTGAGGATGTTCTTCACGGCTGTCCAGTGAGCATCCTCGGGATCTGACTGGTACCTGCTCATCATGCTGAGAGCATACGAGACATCTGGGTGTGTGCACAACATAGCGTACATGATGGATCTGATGGCTGATGCATATGGGATCCCATTCATACGCTCCCTCTCTTCACAAGATTGGGGACATTGAGCTCTAGAGACGGTGACTCCATGTAGCATGGGGATGTTGCCTCTCTTTGAGTTCTCCATGCTGAACCGCTTCAACACTTTGTCAATGTATGTGCTCTGACTTAGTCCGAGAAGCCTTCTAGATCCATCTCTATAGATCTTAATTCCTAGAATGTAGGATGCTTCTCCTAAGTCCTTCATTGAGAAAGTATTCCCAAGCCAAGTCTTTACCTTCTCTAAGGCTAAGACATCATTCCCCATCAAAAGTATGTCATCCACATACAATATAAGGAATGTGGTCGAGCTCCCACTAACCTTCTTGTACACACAAGATTCATCTTCATTTTGAATAAAGCCAAACACTTTGACTTCCTCATCAAATCGAAGATTCCAACTCCGAGATGCTTGCTTCAATCCATAGATTGACCTTTGCAGATTACATACTTTATTGGCATTCTTTGGATCTACAAAACCTTCAGGCTGTGTCATGTACACATCCTCATTTATATTCCCATTAAGGAATGCGGTTTTAACATCCATCTTCCAAATCTCATAGTCATAATAAGTTGCAATAGCAAGCATGATCCTGATGGACTTAATCATGGCAACTAGAGAAAAGGTTTCGTCATAGTCAACACCTTGAACTTGTCGAAATCCCTTAGCAACAAATCTGCCTTTATAAGTTTGCACATTTCCATCCATGTCAGTCTTCTTCTTGAAGACCCACTTGCACCCTATGGGTTTTACCCCTTCGGGTGGTTCCACCAAAGTCCATACTTTGTTGGAGTACATGGATTCCATCTCGGATCTCATGGCTTCAAGCCATTTCTCATAATCTGGTCCCTCCATAGCCTCTACGTAGGTAGTTGGATCATCATCTATGATCAACTCACCACCTTCCTGAGTCACAAGGTATCCAAACCTCTCAGGTTCAAGGCGGGTCCTACTAGATCTACGAGGTACTTGTGTTACCTGAGGAGACTGAGTTTCCACAACACCTTGTGAATCTGCATTTTCCTCTGGTACATCTACCGGTTCAATGTTTTCTTGTTGGGCTTGAACCTCTTCAAGCTCTATATTCCTCCCACTGCTTCCTTTGGAAATAAATTCCTTCTCTAGGAACACAGTTGTCCTGGCAACAAACACTTTGTTGTCAGTAGGGTAGTATAAGTAATATCCCCTTGTTTCCTTGAGATATTCAACAAAATAACATTTATCAGATTTGGGTCCAAGCTTATCAGGAAACATTTTCTTGACATAAGCCTCACAACCCCAAATCTTCAGAAAAGACAAATCGGGACGCTTCCCGTACCATATCTCATATGGTGTCTTTTAAACCGATTTAGATGGTATACGGTTAAGCGTAAACGCGGCGGTTTCAAGAGCATGACCCCAGAAGGAAATTGGAAGATCATTAAAACTCATCATTGATCGCACCATATCCAACAATGTGTGATTCCTTCTTTCAGACACACCATTATGATGTGGTGTTCCAGGCGGAGTCCATTGTGATACAATACCACGGGCTCGCAGAAGGTCCTCAAACTCCTGGCTTAAATATTCTCCACCTCGATCGGATCGAAGTGCCTTAATACTTTTACCAAGTTGGTTCTGTACTTCATTCATGAAATCCTTGAACTTTTCAAGGGCTTCTGACTTATGCTTCATCAGGTACACATAGCCATACCTACTGAAATCATCAGTGAAGGTAATGAAGTACTAACACCCATTTCTGGCATTAGATCTAAAAGGCCCACATACATCAGTATGTATGAGTCCTAATAGATCACTAGCTCTCTCACCTTTACCTGAAAAGGGAGTCTTGGTCATCTTTCCCAACAAACAAGATTCACATGTCTCTATTGATTCATAATCAAAAGAGTCTAGATAACCATCTTTATGGAGTCTAGAAATGTGCTTCTCATTTATGTGCCCTAGACGACAATGCCAGAGATATGTTTTGTTTGAGTCGTTGAGTTTTTGCCTTTTGGTGTTTACGTTGTATACATTTGTCTCCAAGTCTATCAAATATAGACCATAAGACATTGGGGCACTGCCATAAAAGATCCCATCTTTAGAAATGGAACATTTTCCATTCTTAATAAGAAATTCAAATCCATCTTTGTCGAAACAAGAGACGGAAATGATATTCCTATTTATGGCAGGTACATAATAGCAGTTCTTCAACTCTATTATTAGCCCACTTGGTAGAGTTAACTCATAGGTTCCTACGACGTTGGCGGAAACTCTTTCCCCATTGGCAACACGTAGTTCAACCTCACCTTTCCCTAAAGGCCTACTTCTCTTAAGATCCTTCACATTTGAACAAATGTGAGATCCGCATCCGTTATCAAGTACCCATGACGAAGAAGTAGTAAAGTTAATCTCTATCACGTATACACCAGAAGTAGAGATCTCTATCTATGACTTTTTCTTCCATTGTTCCTTCCATCCTCTCCATGTAAAAGAAATTGGTTTGGCGAGAGAACACTTCTCTCCCTTACCTTCTTTCTTCTTCACTAACGCATTAAGCGTACATAGAGTGGATTCTAAGGCTCCTGGTATATCTGGATTGTGCAGAACACTTCTCATAGTCCTCAACTAGTTATGGAATTTATTCTCAATTAATTTGCCCATTTTAAAAGATGATTCTTTTACCATTCTACAAGAGAAAATTTGCTTTTGTCAAAACTCCTTTTGATTTGATTTGAATAAATTTGACGATAGTTAATTAGGCCTTTAATTAATTACCGCTCCCACTATTTTGACTCAAATTGATAGCCCTCACCATCAATTCGGAAGATTGCAGCGTACAATCTTCTAGTGGGTCAAGATCCTGAAATCCTCTGAGCCATGGACCATCTAGGGCTGTCACCCACAACTCAAATATCTCAGGTAGGCAACTCTTGCCAATTGCATCATATGCAACTCTTGAAAGATGTCATATGCAACTCCTTGCAATGATCATCTCCATGCCTCAAGGCGCTAGATCCTATCTAGGTCACCTTGTTAAGTCCGACCCAAAGCCAACACGATGAACATGCACCCTGCTAGGGCAGACCCACACATTCATCCTTCACGCTTCCATGAGATAGACGGTGCACCACGCTAGGGCGTGCCCACACTTGGTCGATCAAGCTTTTCACGTGTGTCGCATTTGGAAGGCATCTAAAACTTAATATTTAATGAGGGATTTGGTTTTTATATACATATACATATCCAATCACCATAATATATAGTAAGTATCATATACATGCTATATCCCACAGAACACATGCAAAACGATAAAAAACAATGATTATGGCCATCCTATTTGTGATTCCTCGAGGCAAGAGGAATCACGGTCATCTAGGTCTACATCACATGCAACCTGTACAAGATGAAATCTATGCCTGCCTTTCTGGATTTGATCAGCTCATCTCCATGACCGATCGGCTTGCCATCAGGTTGGTTGTTTGGGTACCACCAGCCGATCGACTGGCGCCTCCAGCCGATTGGTTCACCAGTCGTCGTGCATCTCCTCAGGTCGCCACCCACTCATCTCTCTCCTCGAACTGGCCGTCTAGATCACCAACCGATCGGTTCATGCCTTGAACCGGTCGTCTTCTGGTCGTCCGCCATTCTTTGACATAATAGGAAATAAAATCTATCCTATTTACAATTTAATTGTGAAACCCCGAGTTACATTCGGGGGGAGCAAAGGTAGAAAAAGAATTCTTAAATTATTTCGAGTTACATCAGGAATAGGAGAAGGGAATCGGTGCATAGACCGAGATGCAAGCAACCACACAAACAACCACACACAGATATAGGGATTTATAGGCCATAATCATGCTACACATCCACAACAAAACTCATTAAAGGGTGACACGTATCGATTGCATTAATATTACATATCATATATGTATATTTGGGATTTGTAGATTGGACATGTATAAGGCCGATATTATTCGCATCACATGCAACAAATAAAGACGACAAACCAAAATCGATCATATCGATAATCCTAAAATATAGAACAGTTGACATGGCTCTGATACCACTGTAGGGTTTTAAAGGAGGCAGAGAAGCAGCGGAAACAAAAATTTTCTCCCCAAAACCCAGAACGAAAGGAATCACGTCAACATCTATATAATAGGAAAGATGGTTTGTGAATCATACCTTGTCCCGAGGCTTGCTCGGTGACAGTACCTCGCACCTTGCACGGTCTTCACCTCTGGTCTTGGACGGTGTCTGTGCAGCTCCTGGTCGCACCGGGACTGAAGACTCCTCCTCCTATCAGACTGTCGGATGACAGTTGTCCTCCTAAGCAGCAGTGACCTCCCGCCTTTGAAGTAGTCCACACGGACCACCTGGAACTCCACACTCCTTGTGCTACAAGGAAGTGGAAGGAGTCACACCCTCCTATTGACGTACTAGTCGCCAACACACTCTCCTGCTGCCAATTACAACTGCAGTTGTCTTTCCCTTACTGCACCTCCCTTTACGGGAAGCACTTGCTCGGGCTCTCTCTCGGTTACTAAAACCAGAGAGAACGAAAACTTTGCTGAGAAACCGGCTTGCACTGAGTTGTACTATGAGAAGCCCCCAATACCCATATATATAGGCGGGTCATGGGACAGGGTTCTCTATCCCCGGAAATATGGGACTAAAAGCAGGAGTAGAAGGTTTCGAGATTTTCCACAAAAGCAACTAACTCGCAACCTGAACCGATCGGTTCACAAGTGAACCGGTCGGTTGGGGACCTAAACCGGTCGGTTGGAGCACCAACCGATTGGTTGGGACACCTCAACCGGTCGGTTCACATGTGAACCGGTCAGTTGGTGGTCCTGGTCGATCCCGGATTGACTTTCCTTCTTTTGTTTCTAATTGGTATCGAATACCAATCCTTGTTCCAATCAAATTAGGCAAGTGAAATGCAAGGAAAATTCTCACCAATCCTACTTTCCCAAGTTGCTCAGTTGCACCAGTTGAACCGATCGGTTCAACACTTGAACCGCTCGTTTCACTCTGTGCATGAGCCGATCGGTTCAACAATTGAGCCGACCGGTTCAGCAACCTCAGCCGACCGGTTCATCACATGAACCGATCGGTTGGGAGTGCAGGTTGTGCAGAATCAGTCAAATGCGATTTCAATCAATCCGATACTCCAATCAATGCGTCCAACACCTTGAACATTATGATATTGAGCTATCGATTAATTGAGTGTTTAATTGAACTACTAAACTCCTTTAGTAATCAATCTAAACATGGCTTGTGGATAAAATTCCTCTTCCAGGTTAAATCCTATGTGTGTGACCCTGCAGGTCCATTTCACATTGGCAGTGAAAGTCCATAACACTTATGACTTCACAAGCAAAGAGCGGTGCCTAGTCACACATCATTGCTACCCAAGTGAAAAAGAAAGTTGGAGAACAACTTTCAATCCTACAATCCGTGAATGGTGTTACAGTGAATGTATAATTCCTTTGTCACTGATATCCTGAATGAACTCGAGGCATGGAACAGTCATCCTGTCAATGTTCATTCATTTCCTTGATCTCAGAGCAGACCGAGTGAGATGTGTATGACATCAATATCACATATTAATTCACACGTGCATGCACATGCCTTTCTCAATCCTACTCATCAAGTGGCCAAGGATATCAAATTCCCTCAGGAGGGACAAATACCATATCTATCACTCACCCCTCAAAAGCCCCATGTGTCAAAGCCACCCAATCATCACCTTTATAACAACCCATGTTTCAGGACTACATTTGATGATGTCAAAGTGTACCCAATGACATGTGTTGAGTGTAGTGATTTCAGGTCAAAGAATCACACTCACCACCATCACTGTGAGAGCTAACTGTGACTACCAAGTCATGGTTCCATGTGTCACTCTCACAGTGGGTCTGTACGGTACCTTGTTCTCTAACAAGTACCTATGTGCTTGGTTTGATATCAGTATATCATGACTAATGAGATTCTGTCATCAACCAACACACAATCTAGTCTTTAGTGTTATTGCTGTCTATGATTATTTCCACAATAACAACCGACTAGGGATAAAACAAGAATGTATACTCTTAACATCCCTATGATCTCATCGTTTAGGTCATGAACCTAAAAGCATACGTCATTGAGTAAAAACCATTCTTTAAACATCTATCATGTTACTCCATCATCTCAGAAATAGTTTAAACATATAGATCGAAAATTGCCTTTATTATTATTCAAATCATTTACAAAGTATCCCATTACAATCATCATATGACTTGCTCTATGGGCATACATACCAACAAGAATTACCTCTCTCTCTCTCACATAGTGTGGGGCCATCCTTCATATAAATCCAAAAAGCAATGACTGGGATAAATCCTTGGACAAAACCAAACTAATCTAACAAACAATCAGATATTGGGAGTGAGATGACATGAAACACAAGTAAATTTCTTCCTATTTTGTTTAACATTTACACAACAGAAATCTGAGCATGAAGATACAATTAATTGGGCACATATATGTATAAATCGAAATCTGGAATATGTTTGGGTATCCCACCTAGTCGGACAAGGAACAAATTCTGCACTCCTAAAGTTGATACCCACATACCATATATCAATCTTATATCAAGCTAACCAGGAATCTCAACTTTTCACCACAGATAAACTAGAGGGCGAAAAAACTCAAACCACAAAACTCAGCATATTACTCAATAAAGTTTGAATGTATTGAGTTTGAGACGCTACATCTTGATTTATAGTGGGACATATTTAATAGTTTACATCAACAAAAGTCCAACGATTTATAATGGGACATCTTTAATAGTTTACATCAACAAAAGTCCAAAAAAAAACACATTTTATTACAACATCTACCCACCCAAACTCACTAGGTTAGGGAGAATATAGGGAGACTAGACAAATTTTAATTACACAACGACTTCATTATTATCTAGACCTTCCGGTGGATTTCATTAGACTTCAAAACATTAAACCAACTAAAACAAGACTCACATAGAGCCCCACTAAGCTGAAAATTCCCACTCGGGATACACAGACATGTGCCAACAATATATTAGGAGAATCAAAGTAATTTGGAAAGTGATTATTAACAACAACAAGCATATTAGTTTGCCGACGAGCAAGGTATTATATCACATCATGCAACGTCATGTCACTCTATTATGGTGGCCAACTCAATATAAAAATTCATCTTGAGGTATTTAACTCTAAGACGTCGCGAGCTGATTTTAATGGCGCATCTGCGTCTCTTCGTGTTTCCAGACAACTTTTTTTTAGATTTGTTCCCACCACCAAAAGGACGCTAATCAGCGTTGTGGTGTTGATAAATGGTTGGCGGTTTTATAACAGTTTATGAAATTAGTTATGCTACACGCATGCTACTAAATTGAGACCGGCTACAAACTTCTCTTCTTTCAGCTAAATTTCTTATTCTTCGATGATCACTTCCATGAACTTATCACAATAATTGTGATTTGTCTCTTTTGGTCAACTGAACTCAATCTCATTTGCATGGTTGGAATTCCCAAAGGATGAATGTTTCTAGTGAATCTTTTTTATGGAAAATTGTAAGAAGTGATATATGGTAGGGGACCACTCTTTACTTAATCCAAGGAAATAAATTTGCATAAAACCCCATGAACACAAATATGATCAAATAAAATGAGTGTAATATTTTTCTCAAACAGGTGAGTACAGAAACATAATTTATGGCAACAAAAATTAGAATATAACTATTACATAAATTTATATTTCAACTTAACATCGGGCCTTATAGGCCAGTCTAAACTATGATTCTAATTATCAGGATCATATTGTGGTGAGCAATCTTCCCATCTTGAAACTCATCTTTGTACTTGGTCCTAAGCAAAGTCCTCTCCTCCCTGAACCTCCGACTGAGCTAACTCTGGGCTGGTTGAAAAACAACACCTAGAAAAAAGAAAGTACGTCAATGAACTTTGAGTATGCACATAGTAAAGTAATTGGGAATTAATCAAAGTGAGAGAATATTTGAAATAAAAAATGTCAATAATGAGATGTCCAATAGAGAAGAGTTTGTCAAAAAAGTTTAAAATGATCAAAAGATGAGACATTTAATATTCTATATATGATAAAGAAAAAGGAGTCTTGCCATATACTTGTGCATATCAAAATAGACGATTGCATGGTGACAAAAATAGTGACTAGTACAAACTAAAAAGCAGGAGAGGAAATCCATGTATATCATATCGGGACAGGAAGACTATAACCTCAGTGTCAGACAAAGTAGATCAGCACAAGAGGACGAAAACCTCAGTACATTGGCAGGAGGACTAAAACCTCAATGCTCAAATTAATAAATTACAGGAGGACTAGAACCTCAGTGCACTAGAAGGAAGACTAAAATATCAGTGTCTAAAACATGGTGTCACTACTCATAGTTACGACTAGCCAATCATCCATGTTAATAAGGTAGGTAAGTACAAGATGAAATAGTATTCTTGAAAAGGGTAAGAAGTGAAAGTTGTCATCATTTGGGTTCAGAGGACCCAAATAACTAATAAGATTAGGTCATAAGACCATTAAAGTATCTCTCACATATTCATGTTAACAAATTAAGAAGTTCTTCATAAGGAAGAGAAGCATCATAAGAAGATAAGAATGTTCATAATTTAATCAATGCCTCATATGGAAAAAGGTTGTTTAGTCCTAATATTGTGCCCAATTCAAATAGAGTAGATGTACATACCATGCCTTGAGTTATTAAAATAGATATTGAATCCTAACCCTCCAAGTATAAAGTCAAACCAACCTACATATAGATTTAGATCCATCAGTTAGGGTTTATGTATATGTATTGGAAAAACCCTAGAAATCCAAATCCATTGGTAAAACCCTAAGTCGGCTCATATTAAAGACCTAACAATGAGTTCAGAGTATCTTAATGAAATCTTGATCCAAAATCACAACTTTATTAGTTATGATGTTATCATTAGTTATTTTTAAGATCATAAGTGAGAACAAAACCCTAAAACTCAAATCTTGAATAAAAATCAAGATTGACACATGATTGTATTTTAGAGAGAAAGTTGAGGGTTACTGACCATGGATGTGACTCCAAGATCTCAATTTTATCTTTTAAAACCTATCTTTAAACATTAATTTGACATGAATAAGATTTAAAACCATAAAAAAGCAATCTTAAAACTTGTGAACAGGCGATGAAAACTATACCAAAAGGTCGAGAAAGTTATCGGGATTCTAGAACATATTTTTTTTTTGTAATTTTTATATTAGAAGAGAGAAAGTTATGTTTTTTCAAAGTTTCGACCAATCAAAATCGCCAAAAATCCAAGTCAGCAAAAGCTACATTCGATCAGTGGGATTGGGCCCGCTGAGGTGCCCCATTCAATGATGACCATCTTGCCCAATCAGTGTCCAACGAGGCACGCAAATAAGAAGACAAATAGGTGCAAAAGGACTATAATGCCCCCGATCAGATAAAGAAAGAAAAATATGTAAGGTAAGGGTAAATAAGTAAAATCAAAGGAGAGTTGTCCCTACCTCACCTGTGTGCCATGGTTGTGAGCAACATTATAGCAGCTTGGGGGCGAATTTGGATATTCCATGTTAGTTGATCATGCAAGAAATTAACATGTGCAAGACGAAGAACAGAGGTCGATGATCCTTACCAATAAGCAATTGAGGTCTAGTGAACCAAAGGGCCAGGGACGGGAGCCACAAGTCTTGGAGAATAGAAGGACTCTGGTGGCAACTTTGTCTAACCCGGAGGCAAAATTGAGGCATAGACTAAAGGCTCATGATGAGACAAAACCCTAGATAGGGTTGAGTATATATAGGACTCGGTCCTTCAGCTAAAGGGTGTGGGGCTTCAGAAGCTTGGAGAATGAATTTTAGGGGTGTCTATAATGCACCACTATAGGCTTTGAGTAAGCACTTATTAGATGTAACATTTGATATAGAAACTGTAGAAGAAAGAATTGTAGACAATGGTGAAGCCAAAGCAAGAAATCCTAGTTTTTCTCTACACGTCACTATTGTTCGGTTTCCAAAACTGGCGCAAGGTAGAAATGGATGTCAGTCGTCCGACCCGATATCTGACGGCTAGAGAAAGATGTGAGATTGATAATATATGTGTGACACAAAATTAAAATCAAATCCAAATCAAACAAAAGGATATGCAATTAATTTCTTCTCTCTCTCTTTTAATTTTGGATGAGTAAATACCCTCCAGATAAAGTGAAATTTGGTGGGTAAGGTGATAAGGACCTGAAGAAACCCATTTTAGAGACAAATTTGCCCTCTTGGAAAACTTTAATGTGTGAAACTCCCAATTTGAGGAGAAGTGTATTTTCTTCATATTAATCCATTCCTTTATTATTTACTAACCAAATTTCGTGTGTAGATCTCTCTTAACCAAACCTATCCACAGGAAAATATCTAGAAGACTAATTTTAAACTGTAACACCTTAATTTGACAATTTTGCATGATCAACCCCAAAATAGAGCATTCCCCTTATTTCTTGTATAAAGGCCTTAAGTAATTATCTATTTGGCTTAAACTTTTATAATTGTTTATTATTAACATCCTAGTACAAACCAAATTAGTAAGAGGGGTTTAAAATTAAAGATTATATTATGTCCTCAAGTATTACGTTCTTTATAACATTCCACCACTTAAAAATGATTTCATCTCCAAAATCTAAGCATACTAAATTAAGAGTCAATATGATACTCCTATACTATGAGTCTTATTGTACCAATTGGTGCAAGTTTCCTTAAGGTTGCCAGATATGTCTACCCAAAAGAGGTCCACTTTGAAAAGGATACGCAGGTACTCTAGTTATGTTGTAGTTATTTCATATGTTTTAATTTGATTAATAACCCAAGAGTTATCTACTGTGTTTATTCAGTCCAACTAGTTTTCTACTTCTTAAAGATCAAGGCTTTTAAGACCCTTACTAGACAAGGAGATCCTAAAGCTCAAATAGTCACTCTATATGATTATTATGAGGTATGATAACCATAGATCATTTCTAGGTCAAAGGTATCAGTTGGCCTAAGAGGTTAGAGTTTTTGTCATAAATGGTGTTGATCTAACCAAACCCTTGTATGGTGGTGACTTGGTTTATGAAAACATCAATAAAATACAAAACTTTTCCTTTGTATTTATAAGATATATATATTGTCATTGAAAAATCTATGATAGAAATCTAAAAATCTGGAACCAGAATCAATAAGACACCAAGTCACCCACCATAAACTCTCAACTAACATTTGAGACCATATACTAATCTTCACATGACCCTTATAGATATTGTTTTCCTTCTATACTTCAATGTGAGTAATCATAAACTGGTTCAAGATAAAGGTACTTGCATATGAGGAGAACATAACTGTATGTTGCCTTCATGTACTACGTGGGTGCCTCCAACATCTATAACATCCAGTGAAAAAGCTTGACCTGCATGTCTCTCAGTAGGAGGTCTTCCCTGATTGTTGGGTTATTTTCTTGGATGTTGGGGTGGCTATTGTTGTTGCATAGGTGGATGAGTAGGGGGTGGTCCTCTATAAAGTTGTGAGCATTGTGTCCTAATATGTCTAGTTAACCGCAATGGTAATAGATTAAGGGTTTATCATTTCTCTGAACAGAAGATTCTCCTAAGTTGCATTTGTTGGGAGGATGATGATGGTGACATACTGAACACATTGTGTACCTTTGCTCATCACTCGAATGTTTTTTCTTCTTGTTGTTGTTACCATCCTATGAAGCTAGATATCTAGGATAAGATTTAACGACTAAGGTCTTATCAACCATATGCTGAAAAGTAAGAGGAAGATGAGTGACAAGAGCATGACCCACATGGTACCTGTGTCTTTGCAAGAACAAGTCAACTCTTCAATGCTCACTCAACCAAGAAACACATCATTCAAGCAGTAGACATTTTTTCACATATGCAGGAACATATAAGGAACCTTGCTTTAAACTATAGAATTCGACTTCCTTCTTCTTAAGAGAAGTAGTGCAGATGTATTTCCCATGGAATAGCGCCAAAAATTGTTCCCATGTCAAAATGGAGATGTCACGAGTACGTGTGATCCCATTCCACCAAACACACGTTGGTTCGTCTAGCACATAAGAGGCAAAGCTGACCTTCTGGTGAGAAGGGCATGCCATACCATTAAAAGTCCACTCTATGGCTAAAACCCAGTCATTGACCTTATTCACCATCTCTAGTTCTCCTTCACCTTTAAAGTAGGGTGGTAGCATTTTCATGAATTTAGTCAGTGTGTACTCCTTGGGCTTATCAGACATAGATAGGGTGTTCAACTTCCCAATGATAGAAGTGTTGGTATGTATGCCCTAAGAGCCAATCATGTGATAATTGGTGGGATACATTAAGATTGATTTGATAAACATAAAAGGCGAGCTTCCAATTCTTTCTGGTTCAGTCATATGAGATAGTGATAGAACAGATTGAATGTCTAGAGAATGACAGTACTCAATGACGTATGCCTTCAGGTTCATGACCTGAACGATGAG
The DNA here is from genome assembly GCA_963693085.1 of Alisma plantago-aquatica. Classification (NCBI taxonomy): domain Eukaryota; kingdom Viridiplantae; phylum Streptophyta; class Magnoliopsida; order Alismatales; family Alismataceae; genus Alisma; species Alisma plantago-aquatica. Next base: position 656,547,588 of record OY856415.1, on the reverse strand, counting down.
ATCATACGGATGCTAAGAGTTTGTACATTCTTGTTATGTCCCTAGTCGGATGTCATTGTGGAAGGTAGATAGACAGCAATGACACACAAGACTAGATTGTGGTGTTGGTTGATGACAGAATCTCATTAGTCATGATATAGAGATATCAAACCAAACACATAGGTACTTGTTAGAGAACAAGGTACCAGACAGACCCACCGTGAGTTTGACACATGGAACCATGAGATGGTAGTCACAGTCAGTACTCACAGTGATGGTGGTGAGTGTGATTCTTAGACCTGAAATCACTGCACTCAACACATGTCGTTGGGCACACTTTGACATCATCAAACGCAGTCCTGAAACATGGGTTGTTATAAAGGTGATGATTGGGTGGCTTTGACACATGGGGCTTTTGAGGGGTGAGTGATAGATATGGGATTTGTCCCTCCTGAGGGAGTTTGATATCCATGGCCACTTGATGAGTAGGATTGAGAAAGGCGTGCACGCATGTGTGAATCAGTATATGATACTGATGTCATACATATCTCTTCTAGTCTACTCTGAGATCAAGGAAGTGAATGAACGTTGACAGGATGACTGTTCCATGCCTCGAGTTCATTCGGGATATCAGTGACAAAGGAATTATACATTCGCTGTAACACCATTCACGGATTGTAGGATGAAAGTTGTTCTCCAACTTTCTACTTTCACTTGGGTAGCACTGATGTGTTACTAGGCACCGCTCTTTGCTTGTGAAGTCATAAGTGTTATGGACTTTCACTGCCAATGTGAAATGGACCTGCAGGGTCACACACATAGGATTTAACCTGGAAGAGGAGTTTTGTCTACAAAGCAATGTTTAGATTGATTACTAAAGGAGTTTAGTAGTTCAATTAAATCAGTCGATAGCTCAATATCGTATGGTTCAAGGTGTTGGACGCATTGATTGGAGTATCAGATTGATTGAAATCGCAATTGACTGATTTTGCCCAACCTGTGCTCCCAACCGATCGGTTCATGTGATGAAGCGGTCGGCTGAGGTTGCTGAACCGGTCGGCTGGAGTGTCCAGGCCGATCGGCTCATGCCCAGGTTGAAACGACCGGTTCAAGGGTTGAACCGATCAGCTCAACTGGTGCAATGGATCAGTTGGGAAAAGTCATGTCGGCAAGAATTTTCCTTTAGTTTCAAATTGCCCAATTCGATTGGGAATAATATTGGTATTCGATACCAATTGGGAAAGAAACAAGGAAAGTCTTTTTGAGCCGGATTAGGACCATGAACCGATCGGTTCAGGGCACCAACCGATCGGTTGGAGTGCTCCAAACGATCGGCTCAGGTCCAACCGATCGGCTCAATGGCCGAACCGATCGGTTCAGTTGTGAACCGATCATTTCAAGTTGCGAACCGGTTGCTTTTTGTGGAAAATTCTCAAACCCTTCTACTCCTGCATTAGTCCCGCATTGCCCGGGATGGAGAACCCTGTCCCATGACTCTCCTATATATATAGGGGTATTGGGGGCTTCTCAAAACACAGCTCAGTGCAACCAGTTGCTCTGCAAGTTGTCGTTCTCTCTGGTTTTGGTAACCGTGAGAGAGCCTGAGCAAGTGCTTCCCGCAAAAGGGAGGTGCAACAAGGGAAGGACAACTGCAGTTGCAACAGGAGGTAGGAGAGCGTGTTGGCGACTAGTACGTCAACAGGAGGGTGCGACTCCTTCCACTTCCTTGTGGGACAAGGAATGTGGAGTTCCAGGTGGTCCGTGTGGACTACTACAGAGGCGGGAGGACACTGCCGCTTAGGAGGACAACTATCATCTGACAGTCCGGTTCGAGTAGGAGTTGTCAGTCCCGGTGCGACCAGGAGCTGCACAGACACCGTCGAAGTCCGGAGTTGAAGACCGCGCATTGCACGAGGTATTGTCGCCGAGCAAGCCTCGGGACAAGGTATGATTCCACAAACCATACTTTCCTATTATATAGACGTTGACGCGTTTCCTCGGTATGGGTTGGGGGAGAAAATTTTGTTTCCGCTGCCTTCTATGTCTCCCCTAAAACCCAACAGTGGTATCAGAGCCACATCAACTGCTCTATATTTTAGGAATATCGATATGATCAATTTTGGTTTGTCGCCTTTATTTATTGCATGCGATGCGAATAATATTGGCTTTATGCATGTCCAATCCTAAATCCACAAATCCCAAATTACATATATGATATGTATTATTAATGCACTCGATACGCGTCGCCCTTAAATGAGTTTTGTGGTGCATGTGTGTAGCGTGATTATGGCCTATAAACCCCTATCTGTGTGTGGTTGCTTGTGATTGCTTGCATCTAAGTCTGCGCACCGATCTTCCCTCTCTTATTCCCGATGTAACTCGAAATAATTCGAGATTCTTTCCTACCTTTGCTCCCCCCGAATGTAACTCGGGGTTTCCTTTTTAAAGCAATGTAATAAATAGAATAGGATTTTATTTCCTGTTATGTCAAAGACCGGCAGACATCAAGACGACTGCTCAGACGGTCGGTTCAAGGAGTGAACCGATCGGTTGACCTTCCAGACGGTCGGTTCAAGGAGTGAACCGATCAGTTGATGACCGGTTCGAGGAGCGAGACGAGCGGGTGGCGGATATGACGAGATGCATGATGACCAGGCGAACCGATCGGTTGGAGGAGCCAACCGATCGGCTGGTGGCACCCAGACGAACGGCTGAAGAGTACAGATCATTCATGTGATGAGTTGATCTACTCGGATGGCAAGGCACAAAGTTCATCTTGTACAGGTTGCATGTGATGTAGACCTAGATGACCGTGATTCCTCTTGGCTCAAGGAATCACATTAGGATGGCCATAATCATCGCTTTTTATCGTATGTGCATGTTTTCTGTGGGATATAGCATGTATATGATACATACTATGTATTGTGGTGATTGGATATGTATATGTATATAAAACCAAATCCCTCATTAAAATATTTAGTTTTAGATGCCTTCCAAATTCGACACACGTGAAAAGCTTGATCGACCAAGTGTGGGCACGCCCTAGCGTGGTGCACCGTCTATCTCGTGGAAGCGTGAAGGATGAATGTGTGGGTCTGCCCTAGCAGGGTGCATATTCATCGTGTTTTCTTTGACACAGACTTAACAAGGTGATCTAGATGGGATCTAGTACCTTGAGGCATGGAGATGATCATTGCAAAGAGTTGTATATGACATCTTATCAAGAGTTGCATATGATTCAATTGGCAAAAGTTGCCTACCTGAGAGATCTATGTTGTGGGTGACAACCCTAGCTGGTCCATGGCTTAGAGGATTTCAGGATCTTGCCCACTAGAAGGTTGTACGCTGCAATCTTCCGAATTGATGGTGAAGGCTATCAATTTGAAGTAAAATTGTGGGAGCGATAATTAATTAAAGGCCTAATTATATCATCAAATTTTCAAATCAATCAAATAAGTCAAAAATGAGTTTTGGACTAAAATTGCATATTTTCCTTTTTGTAGTTCAAATGGCAACAAACAACAACAACTTTTCTTTGCGATCGGTCCTTGACAAGGACAAGCTAAATGGGACAAACTTCCACGACTGGTATCGGACATTGAGAATTGTTCTCACTCAAGAGCGTAAGCTCTATGTCCTGGATACTCCAATTCTAGAGGAACCCGCTCCTAATGCACCAAGGACAGAAAGGGATGCTTACAAGAAGCATTCTGATGATGCCATTGATGCAAAGTGCTTGATGCTATGTTCAATGAACCATGAGTTGCAGAGGCAACATGAGAACATGGGTGTCATAGAGATGATTCTGCATCTCAGGAACATGTATGAAGATCAGGCATGGCAAGAGAGGTACAATGTTTCTAGGGCGTTGTTCAAGTGCGTCATGACAGAAGGAGATCCAGTTGGTCCTCACACACTCAATATGATTGGGTATGTGGAGAACCTGCAGAGACTGGGATTTCCACTGAGCCAAGAGTTGGCTACTGGCGTGATACTGCAATCGTTGCCAGAGTCTTACAGTCAGTTTGTGATGAACTACAACATGAACAACTTTGATAGGCCACTGTCAGAGTTGTTGGGCATGTTGAGGACAGCCGAGTTACAGATGAAGAAGGATAAGCCTAAGTCAGTGATGGTGATCACAAGCAAGAAAGGCAAGTCCAAGCGCAAGGGCAAGGGCAAAGCTAAGAAAGGTTCTGAAGCTAGCCAGGAGTCCAAGCCATCTTCAGCTCTCAAGGCCAAGGGAGGCGTGACCAAGAAAGGAAATTGCCACCATTGTCAAAAGCCAAGACATTGGAAAAGGAATTGTCCTCTCTACCTGGAAGAACAAAAGAAGAAGGAGGCGACTGAAACCTCTACTTAAAGGTGTCATGAAAGTAAACTTGTAACACTTTTGAGATATATGATATCAAGATGTAAAGTGTAAAGCATTCTTACTTGGGGCAAGTGTTGCCTTTATAGATAGGAATACTTTAGTTTATTTTCAGCCAATAAGGCATGTAATACAGTTATGAACTGCTATTTCATACTTGCCAATAGATAGAAGCACTTTATTTTTGCATATTTTATGACAATGATAGCAATTAATAAAGAGATGTTTCAATTTATAAAGATGTGATCTTTGTGGCAATGCCTTATTTATCTTGTGATATTTGATATGCATAAGATAAGACGATACCTAAAAGTTATAGATAACTCAAACAATTTAATTAGCATTAATCATGAGAAATTCATTTCTAGTTTCCATGTGATGGATAAAACTAGACTCTTTTGGTTAGAGAACCAGTAAGGGACATGAATATCTTGGACCTGATTAATCAATCTTCACTAAAGTAGTGGAAGAGTGATTATCCTATTAGGTATAATACATGTGATGTATTTACATACCTATTGGAATAAATGCTAATACTTCAAATGGTGTTTAGAGAAATACCAATATGAATGTCTTGAAATGTTCAAGATTATCATAAATGAAGTACAAATTTGGTAAAGTATTAATTCTTGATGAGATCAATGAATGAAATACTTGGACCAAATGTTTGAGATCCTTATGAGTGATTATGATAGTGTATCATAGTAAACTCATGATTAAGGCATGGTGATGTCTGAATCAAGAAGGAATCATACTCTAAGGAGTTAGAGAATGATTATCAAATAACTGAATTCTTCTTAATAAAAGAATACCCCATACTAATAAAAGAAATTAAGAATCACAAGGGTTGTGAGTTCTTATATCTTTAACAGATACACCTCAATTATCTATGTGATGAGTTGTTCATCTGATGAGTCAACTATCAAGATGAATATGAGGAACTGAATCTTGAGTTATGGTTTATGACCTTTACATCCTAAATGACATCCATGTGAACCATAAGGTATGACCTTGATGGTAGCACTCATTGGATTATATCCATAAGTGCAAATGAGTCTTAAGTGTTAAGACACATGGATAACATTTTGAGAAGGATGATGCTTGTTGATTGCAACTTAATGACTAAGACATTTGGCATATGGATACTAAAACCGCATTCCTATGAGGAATAAAACCAGGATGTGTACGTGACACAACCTATAAGGTTTATGAATCCACTAATGCAAATGAATTCTATAAGTTACAATGGACTAATCAATGTGATTGATTGAGTACAAGCAACTCAAAATTGGATCTTTATTTTGATAATATAGTCAAAGGGTTTGACTGATATGTCAAAGATAAAGAAGTGATCTGTGATTTAGTGGGAGCGTATTCACATTCCACATATTGATGTGAAATGGAATTATTCTAGAATGGAAATCCAAAAGTGGAAATTATCTTTAAGGAAGATAGAGATGTTTCCTATGTGATAGGAATAGAGATCTATAGAGACAGTTCTCGAAAATCTCTTGACCTGAAAGAGAAAGCATACATTGGCAATCTGTACTGAAGTGTTCAGTATGCACAGATTCAGTGGGAGAAAACTTGTCCATGTTACATGGATATTAGTATCCCAAGGCCAAGTGTCCAATTCTTATGAAGAATGGGAACACTAAGAATAGATATGGATCTATCATGTATGTAATCATCCCATTATCTTGCATGTATGACATGGCAAGAATAAAATGCATTCATCATCTTGTATGTAGGACATGGCAATATGATGTGCTCATCCTGATAACTCGTATGTGTGACATGACGAGTGGATGTCTGTCTGCTTCCAGTAAGTATTACTAGAATACCATGAGAACTTGATAAGTGCTTGTGAAGCACTAGTTCTATGGAGAAGAGTTCGATGTAAAGAGTTACATTGATGCGAACTTCCGAAAGGACAGAAAATTAATCGCAATATATATACATGAGATGTATAAAAGTGAATGTTTTTTGATAATTGGAAGTGTTCCAATAAAGCCATTTAAAAGGGAAATGCCGAGTATCTATGTGTTAGTGAACAACAGTGGATACTATATGGATCTGAAAGTTCATGAGATGAACTTATATTCCACTCATTGATGACAAGTCTGGAATCCTTGATCATGCAATGTGGCTAAAGGTTAGCAAATGGAATATAAGATCACATATTACGGCAACTCCATCTCATACGTGTGACGTACAGCGAAGAGATGAGAGACATGCAATTTATACAGACTTTGGCAAGGTGTTGCCATTACTCACTATGTTGGCACTACAGCACAGTAACATGTGGGACATGTTTGAAGATCACTATGAATATGATTCATGGGTGATTGGCTCGCAGTGCAAGTGGGAGTCTGTTGGTATGTATGCCCTGAGAGCCAATCATGTGATAATTGGTGGGATACATTAAGATTGATTTGATAAACATAAAAGGCGAGCTTCCAATTCTTTCTAGTTCAATCATATGAGATAGTGATAGAACAGATTGAATGTCTAGAGAATGACAGTACTCAATGACGTATGCCTTCAGGTTCATGACCTGAATGATGAGATCATACGGATGCTAAGAGTTTGTACATTCTTGTTATGTCCCTAGTCAGATGTCATTATGGAAGGTAGATAGACAGCAATGACACACAAGACTAGATTGTGGTGTTGGTTGATGACAGAATCTCATTAGTCATGATATAGAGATATCAAACCAAACACATAGGTACTTGTTAGAGAACAAGGTACCAGACAGACCCACTGTGAGTTTGACACATGGAACCATGAGATGGTAGTCACAGTCAGTACTCACAGTGATGGTGGTGAGTGTGATTCTTAGACCTGAAATCACTGCACTCAACACATGTCGTTGGGCACACTTTGACATCATCAAACGCAGTCCTGAAACATGGGTTGTTATAAAGGTGATGATTGGGTGGCTTTGACACATGGGGCTTTTGAGGGGTGAGTGATAGATATGGGATTTGTCCCTCCTGAGGGAGTTTGATATCCATGGCCACTTGATGAGTAGGATTGAGAAAGGCGTGCACGCATGTGTGAATCAGTATATGATACTGATGTCATACATATCTCTTCCAGTCTACTCTAAGATCTAGGAAGTGAATGAACGTTGACAGGATGACTGTTCCATGCCTCGAGTTCATTCGGGATATCAGTGACAAAGGAATTATACATTCGTTGTAACACCATTCACGGATTGTAGGATGAAAGTTGTTCTCCAACTTTCTACTTTCACTTGGGTAGCACTGATGTGTGACTAGGCACCGCTCTTTGCTTGTGAAGTCATAAGTGTTATGGACTTTCACTGCCAACGTGAAATGGACCTACAGGGTCACACACATAGGATTTAACCTGGAAGAGGAGTTTTGTCCACAAAGCAATGTTTAGATTGATTACTAAAGGAGTTTAGTAGTTAAATTAAACACTCAATCAGTCGATAGCTCAATATCGTATGGTTCAAGGTGTTGGACGCATTGATTGGAGTATCAGATTGATTGAAATCGCAATTGACTGATTTTGCCCAACCTGTGCTCCCAACCGATCGGTTCATGTGATGAACCGGTCGGCTGAGGTTGCTGAACCGGTCGGCTGGAGTGTCCAGGCCGATCGGCTCATGCCCAGGTTGAAATGACCGGTTCAAGGGTTGAACCGATCGGCTCAACTGGTGCAACAGATCAGTTGGGAAAGGTCATGTCGGCAAGAATTTTCCTTTATTTTCAATATGCCCAATTCGATTGGGAATAATATTGGTATTCGATACCAATCGGGAAAGAAACAAGGAAAGTCTTTTTGAGCCGGATTAGGACCATGAACCGATCGGTTCAGGGCACCAACCGATCGGTTGGAGTGCTCCAAACGATCGGCTCAGGTCCAACCGATCGGCTCAATGGCCGAACCGATTGGTTCAGTTGTGAACCGATCATTTCAAGTTGCGAACCGGTTGCTTTTTGTGGAAAATTCTCGAACCCTTCTACTCCTGCATTAGTCCCGCATTGCCCGGGATGGAGAACCCTGTCCCATGACTCTCCTATATATATAGGGGTATTGGGGGCTTCTCAAAACACAGCTCAGTGCAACCAGTTGCTCTGCAAGTTGTCGTTCTCTCTGGTTTTGGTAACCGTGAGAGAGCCCGAGCAAGTGCTTCCCGCAAAAGGGAGGTGCAGCAAGGGAAGGACAAATGCAGTTGCAACAGGAGGTAGGAGAGCGTGTTGGCGACTAGTACGTCAACAGGAGGGTGCGACTCCTTCCACTTCCTTGTGGGACAAGGAGTGTAGAGTTCCAGGTGGTCCGTGTGGACTACTACAGAGGCGGGAGGACACTGCCGCTTAGGAGGACAACTGTCATCTGACAGTCCGGTTCGAGTAGGAGTTGTCAGTCCCGGTGCGATCAGGAGCTGCACAGACACCGTCGAAGTCCGGAGTTGAAGACCGCGCATTGCGCGAGGTATTGTCGCCGAGCAAGCCTCGGGACAAGGTATGATTCCACAAACCATCCTTTCCTATTATATAGATGTTGACGCGTTTCCTCGGTATGGGTTGGGGGAGAAAATTTTGTTTCCGCTGCCTTCTCTGTCTCCCCTAAAACCCAACAAGAAGTAGTGAGAAACTATCGTAGGAAGGCTAACTCCTTATCTAGGGTGAGGCCAGTCGAACTAGAGGTGGTGATACTAACGACCCTGTGAGTGGAGTTAGAGTTGTTTCTAGGAGGGGGATCCATGCCAAAATGTGGGTTCTCTAGTGTGATCAATCCTATCAAAGAGCGAGGGGTAGTACTAGTGTCACCAAACATGTTGGTCTTCCTAAAACATAGGCATAACTTATAAAGGAAAGGGTTTTAAGGATGAATTTTTGATATAGTTAGATTGTTGAGCACAATTATTCTCTAATACTATCTTGTAAGAAGTGGGACCTGATAGGGGACCACTCACTTAATTCAAGAAAATGAAAATTTTCAAATTACCCCATGTACACAAATATGACCAAATAACAGGGGCGCAATTTTTTTTATCTCAAACAGGTGATTACATAAACATAGTTTGTGGCAACAAAAAATAAAAATCTAACTGTTACTTAAATCCATTGTTCAACTTAACATTGGGCCTCATAGGTAAACTCTAAAATATGAATCTAAATATCAATACATATTGTGGTGATCAACCTTCCCATATCGAAACTCATCCTTGCACTTGGTCCTGAGCTAGCAAAGTCCTCTCCTCCCTAAACCTCGGGCTGAGCTAACTCTAGGTGGGTTGAAAAACAACACCCAGGAAAAAGAAAGTATGTAAGTGAATACTAAGTATGCACAAAGTAAAGTAATTGGGCATTAATTAAAGTGAGAGAAGACTTAAAATAAAAATAGTCAATAATGATGTCTGATAGAGGAGTTTGTTAAAAAGGTTTAACATGATCAAAATATGAGTCACCTAATAACAAAGATATGATAAATAAAAAGGAGTCTTTCCATATATTTATACATCACAAAATAGACGGTTTCATGGTGACAAAAATACTGATTAGTACAAACTAAAAAGAAGGATAGGAAATCCATGTCTATCATACCAGGAAAGAAGGACTATAACCTCAGTGCCAAACAAAATATATTAGCGCATGAGGGCTAAAACCTCAGTTCTCAAATTAATAAATTGCAGGAGAACTAGAGCCTCAATGCATTTGTAGGAGGACTAAAACCTTCGTTCCTAAACATGGTGTCACTACTCATAGTTATGACTAGTCAATTATCCATTCTAATAAGGCAGGAAAGAACAAGATGAAATCGTATTCATAAAAAGGATAAGAAGTGAAAGTTATCATCATGTGGGTCCAAAGGACCCAAATAATTTATAAGATTAGGTCAAAAGACCATCAAAGTGACTTTCAAATATTCATGTTAACATATTAGGGAGTTATTAATAAGGAAGAGAACCATAATAAGAAGATATGAATGTTCACAATTTAACTAATGCCTCATATGGAAAGAGGTTGTTTAGTCCTAATATTATGCCCAATTTAAATAGAGTAGATGTACATACCTTTTCTTGAGTTGTTAAATCAGATATTGAATAATAACCCTCCAAGATAAAGTCAAGTCAACCTACATATAGGTTCAGATCCATCAGTTAGGGTTTATGTATATGTATTGGGAAACCCCTAGAAATCCAAATCCATTAACAAAACCCTAGGTCAGATCATGTTAAAGACCAAATAATGAGTTCAGAGTCTCTTAATGAAATCTTGACTCAAAATGACAACTTTATTACTTATGATGTTATGTTTAGTTATTTTTAAAATAATAAGTGAGAACAAAACCCTAAAACTCAAATCCTCTATAAAATTCTAGATTCACACATGATTGTATCTTAGAGAAAAAGTTTAGGGTTATTGACCATGTATGTGACTCCATGATGTCAATTTTATCTTTGAAAACCTATCTTTAAATATTAAGGTGACATTATGATGATTTAAAATCATAAAAATTCAATCTTTAAAATTTATGAATCAGGCGATGAAAACTATGCCAAAAGGTAGAGAAAATTGTCAGGATTCTAAAACATATATATATTTTTGTAATTTCTGGATAAGTAGAGAGAAAGTTACAATTTTTCAAAGTTTTTACCAATCAAAAATTGCCAAAAATCCAAGTCAGCAAAGCTATATCTGATCAGCGGGATTGGGCCTGCTGAGGTGGCCCAATCACCGACGGCCATTTTTCCCGGTTAACATCCAATGAGGCGTGCAACTAAGAAGACAAGCATGTGCAAAAGGATAAGAATTCCCCCAGTTGGATAAAGAAAGAAAAAGATGTGAGGTGAGGGTAAAGAAGTAAAATCACAGGGAACCATCCCCTACCTCACCTGCCTTCCATGGATGTAAGAAGCACAACAGTAGCTTAGGCTGAATTTGGGGTTTGCCTTGTTAGTTGATCATGTGAGAAATTAAAGTGTCAAAGACGAAGAACAGAGGTCGATGATCCTTACCAAAAAGGAAATTGAGGCCCGATGAATCAAAGAGCTAGGGACCAGTGCCGCAAGTCTTAGAGAAGAGAAGGACTCTAACAACAACTTTGTATAACCCCAAGCAAAATTGAAAGCATAGACCAAAGACTCGCGATGAGACAAAACCCTAGATAGGGTTGAGTATATATAGGAATCGACCCTTCAGCCAAAGGATGTGGGACTTTGGAAGCTTGGAGGACAAATTTTAGGGGTTTCTAGAATACACCACTATAGGGTTCGAGTAAGCACTTATTAGATGCAGAATTTGATATAGATAACTATAGGTGAAAGAATCACAAACAGTGGTGAAGTACAGAGTGAGAAATCCTAATTTTTCTCTCCATGTCACTACAATCGAGTTTTTAAAACTGGTGCAAGGTAGAAGATGATTGTCAACTATCCTAGTCGATATCTGACAGTCAGAGAAAGACACGAGATTGATTATATATGTGTGCCATTAAATGAAAATCAAATCCAAATTAAACAAAGTGATATGAAATTAATTTCTTCTCTCTATTTAAATTTTGGATGAGTAAATAACCTCCATATAAAGTGAAATGTGGTGGGTAAGGTAATAAGGACCCAAAGATTGCCCTTTTGGAAAACTTCAATGCGTGAAACTCCCAATTTGAGGAATATTGTATTTTCTTCATATTAATTCATTCCTTTATTATTTATTAACCACATTTTGTGTGTAGCACTCTCTTAACCAAACCTATCCACACAAAAAATTTAGAAGACGAATTTTAAACTTAAATGGCTTAATTTGACAATTTTGCACAATCAACCCCAAATTAGAGCATTTCCTTATTTCTTGTATAAAGGCCTTAAGTAATTATCTTTTTGGCTTAAACTTTTATAATTGTATATTGTTAAAATACTAGTACTAACAAAATTTGTAAGAGGGTTTTAAAATTAAAGATCACATTATTTCCTCAAGTTTTGGGCTGGTTACAGAAATGATCAGGCCACACCTCTAGTAATTTGGGGAACTAATTTGCATCAATTGTAAGCAAGAAAAATGATGCTACTTTTTCCTTTCCATTAGGGGAATTAATTACATTATTGATTACATCGAGGAAGATAAAAAAAATTAGATATATTTAAAAATTGCATATGGCCTAACAACAATGTAGCATGAACTAGATTTCTTAAAATGTTAAACCACTTATCAAAATTAAAGATGACGATATTTAATATAAGCATTATCTCTCACACAAACACTTTAAGGACGCAAACCATTGGGATAATCCTTACATATATCCAAATTAATATAACACACTACCAAACATTGGGAGCCAAGATGATACGAAACATAAGTACAATTTCCCTCTTATTCTTACATGCAAATACTAAAACTCCAAGCACAAAGATACAATCAGATCAATACATGCATGTATAAACTAAAATATTGAATATGTTTGGGCATCCCACCAGTCGACCAAGGAACATATATTGTGGTCCTAAAGTTGATACATGCATACCTATACCAATCATATATCAAGCTAAATAGGAGACTCAACATTTGACCATCGACAAAGTAGAGGACGAAAAAAACTAATTTAAAATAATTGATGTTAACTAATATAACTTTCTTATTACTCATTAAATTTGGATACATCTACTTTCAAATATAAGAATTGTGACGACCCCATTCCCCGACAACCCCCAATTAAGGAAGGCCAAGAAACTAGAGCCATTATCCCAAAAACAATATCAAATGGTTTTGCGCATAATCAGAACTAATGAATATTTTTACTAAACTAACTAAACTTGTTGCAGAATAAAAAAAATCTTTTCCAAAGTTTACAAAAAATAGGTTCTAGGATTTACTGAGTAATAGACTATCTAGCTATATCCTCCATGCCTTACTTCATTTTTTTTGCTTCAATGCCTTCTTCTTTGCATATCCAATTTCCTGCAAGAATATCCTAAAATGCTGACAATCAAAATGTCAGTCAGTATGACAAGTCATACCGGGTATGTGGGGGAAAACAAAATTTCACAGATAATGCTAACAACATAATTCAACAATTAATGTCTTAACAAACTAAATTAATAATTTTTACCATGACTACCCAATCTAGGTTTCACTACCTCTATCATATCCCCTCAGGGCCTTATACTATACTATTCATAGTCCTCCCCTCTCCAGGCAGATGACTTCATCATGTTTCCCCCTATCCAGGCGGGTGAAATCTCATGTCTCCCCCTATCCAAGCTGGTGACCTCTCATGTACCCCCTATCCAGGATGGTACCAAAACATGCCTTCCCCTATCCAGGAGGATGACCTTTACATAGATCCAGAGGTGGCCTAGACTTGGACTAGTCATGTTCATATATAATGTGATAATCATAGTCACTTTAAAGTTGGCATGGAATGAAATAAACATTCAAGCATATAATTTCAACCATGCAAGGGAAACCTTCAAGAAACTGCATGAAACTACATCAATTTGTATGACAAGTCATATCGGTATGTGGGGGAAAACAAAATTTCACAGATAATGCTAACAACATAATTCAAAGATTAATGTCTTAACAAACCAAATTAATAATTTTTACCATGACTACCCAATCTAGGTTTCACTACCTCTATCATATCCCCTCAGGGCCTTATAGTGTAGTATTCATTGTCCTCCCCTCTCCAGGCAGATGACTTCATCATGTCTCCCCCTATCTAGGTGGGTGACATCTCATGTCTCCCCCTATCCATGTTGGTGACTTCTCATGTACCCCCTATCCAGCTAGGTACCAAAACATGTGTTCCCCTATCCAGGCGGATGGCCTTTTCAGAGATCCAGAGGTGGCCTAGACTTGGACTAGTCATGTTCATATATAATGTGATAATCATAGTCACTTTAAAGTTGACATGGAATGAAATAAACATTCAAGCATATAATTTCAACCATGCAAGGAAAACCTTCGAGAAACTGTGTGAAACTACATTGGATAATTTTAGGCGTAACCACATACCTGTCTTAGGAGAATTTGCAGTCCAAATAGAAATAGTAGACTAAATCACACAATCAAGCAAGTCAACCTAAAATTCAATGCATGCACCTATATGTCACTACATGACTCTAAATCCTATCGAAGGACTGAATTGATTCTCAAGTTAGGCTTTATGTTTACTTTCCTTATGTCTTTATCCATATTACTCTTTTTCTCCAATTATTTCCCTTTTCACTTCCTTAATTCATAAACCCTACTTTAGGCTCCATATCCACAATTGTGCTACAAAAAGATATCTTTTAGGCAAAAGTCCTAACTTTATCCTTTTTAAGTCAAATCAGGGTTAAAGAGGAGAAAATATGAATACTTGACACTTTTATGTTTATTGGGTTGAAAAACCCTAATTCCATCATTATATACACCTTTATGCAGTAAGAAACCTTAATTCTACAGAACTTTAATTTTAATATTCATATGAGTCCAAGGTTTTCCTTCCATTCATAAAAGATCAAACTTTGATTAACAACATTGACTAAGTCTATTAAACTCATCCATATTAACAAATTAGGGTTTTGGTCTTATTAAAGTGTTAAAAACATTAGCTTTGCACATCTTTGGAATTGGAAGCAGATACTGATCAAGATTATATTCTTGCTTTTTTCTTATCAAAATGCATATATTACTCATGGTTTTTGGCCAAAGAACGGATTTTTAATCAATTTTACAAGATGTAGCTATTTCTTTGACTTTTCTAACAGAGAGACGACTTACTTCTTTTTTTAGAAAACTATTGGCCATCAGATTCAGGTCTCCTTTGACCGGGTGAGGATCAAGCAGCTCACGTCTCTCGTGCCCACTCAACTGCGGGAAAACATGGGGCGCGCCTGGGCCATTGATATCTTCGTGAGTCAGCGATTGACTCTGATCTAACTTCACCAGTTCTTTCTCCTCCCCTTGCTTCTGCAACCGGACTCACAGTGGTGCCACAGTTTTGTGCTCATCGGAGGGAGGGCAAGCGTGTTCTAGAGAGTGAGGACCAAGACAATAGCCAACCTTTCGAATTTGTGGGGCTAGGACAGGTCAGGGGTGCTCTTATATATAGGCTTTGGGGCTAGATTTAGGGTTTCCAACCCTCATTGTCGCTGGGTTTTTGGGAAATATTGGGCATCTACTCTAGAGTCTCCCACATCCCTCAAGACCTAGGTTAGGATGGTTTGGAATCTTCTCCTGAATCCAACCCAATAGTTGCCTCGCTTGGTCACGCATCAGGCTGCGAGAAAATCGAGATCGAAGATCTCGTTTACACTGCGCAAGCCCTTCTCTTATTATAACTAGATGATGCACATGTGTCGTTGGATCTTAGATCCAATGGCTGCTATCACAGACGCCAAGATAAATCCTTTTAGAAATTTAATTTAAATGAGACATTTAATACTTTCTCACATTATTTCTAAACTTTAGGTATTTTTGTAAAATCTATATCTCCTAATCCATTAAGCTTTTTGATCCCAAATTTTTAGGGAAAGTTCTTGATGACATAATCTATCATTGGGAACAATTTGAGATTAAAACTCGGAAAGAATACCTCTTTTTCTTCATATGAAAGTCATGCACCAAAAAGGCATATATATTGCATTAAAGCTCATATTTCCTCTTTCTTCCTTGGCTATTCTCTTAATTTCGAATTTTGTAGATATTATAAGGCAAGTGGTACTAAAACCATCTTATTGTGGCCACTTATGCCACCTTCTAGAGAATTCCCTATTTTATTAAATAAAATACAAGTTATTTACTTCATTCTTGCCTTTTCCCTTATTAAGGATTTTTCTTTTGTTCTTTATCCATCCCTTGACTTATTAAAATAGGAAAAAGCACAAAATTCATAATTTAGGACTACTTTGCAAAGAAACCCAAGTTGTAAAACAATGCACTCAAATTGTCAAGCAAACCCCTTTTTATTTAATAATTGCATAATAATACAGCCAGAATTGGGGTTATAACATCCTTCCCCACTTTTAAGAATATTGTCCTCAAAATTTAGCAAATCATTCAAACAATTTAGGATATGATATTTACATGTCCATCTTCATCTCCCATGTGGCTTCATCCTCTCCATGGTGCTTCCAGAGAACCTTTACCATCTCTATCTTTTTGTTTCTGAGTTCCTTCACCTTAGTATATAGTACTCTCATAGGTGACTCAGGATATGTCAGGCTCCCCTGGATTTCAATAGGTTCAATGCTTAACACATGGCTTGGATCCTTCACATAACACTTCAGATTGGACACATGGAACACATCATGCTTCATGCTATACTGTGGGGGTAGGGCTACATAGTATGCTACTTCACCAATCCATTCTAGAACTTCAAATAGACCCACGTATCAGGGACTCAATTTTCCTCTATTCTTGGCTATAGCTCAAAGGGGTCAGATCTTTAGAAACACATGTTCACCCATAATGAAATGTAAATTAGTTTGCTTTGCATCCGCATACGACTTCTATCGATCATGGACTTTCTTCATCGTCTGTCTGATCAAAGCGACTTTGTCAGCATAAATCTGAAGTTCCTTTGACCTCAACAAGGTCATCTCACCAACCTCATCCTAGTAAAGTGGCAACCGACATGGCCTCCCATTTAGTGCTTCGTATGGAGGCATCCCGATACTGGCTTGGTAGCTATTATTATAGGCAAACTGAGCTAATGGCAAGTACTGCTCCCATGATCCACCCCAATCGAGCACACAGGTTCTCAATAGGTCTTCTAAAGTTTGGATCATTCTCTCTGACTATCCATCAGTTTGGGGGTGGTAGGCGGTATAAAATTTCAACCTTGTCCCAAGTTCTTCATGCACCTACTTTCATAACTTCGAGGTGAACTTGGGGTCACGATCAGATATAATCGAGCTCAAAATACCATGCAAGTGGACTATCTCTTGAATATACAGATCGGCTAAGTCTGACACTTTGGCGGTAATCTTCAAGGCAAGGAAGTGTGCGGACTTGGATAAGCAGTCCACCATAACCCATATAGCATCATGACCTTTCTTGGTCTTCCAGAGACCCACCACAAAGTCCATGGTGATCTGGTCCCATTTCCACTCAAGAATCGCAATGGATTGCAGTAATCCTCCGGGTTGCTGGTGTTCAACCTTCACCATTTGACACGTGAGACAACTGGCCACATATGCTTCTATGTCCTTCTTCATTCTAGGCCACCAGAAATACCGCTAGAAGTCCTTAAACATCTTGGTAGTGGCAAGGTGTACATTATATTTAGAACCATGAGCTTCTTATAGGATATGAGTCTTCAAAGGTGACTCTTCAGGAACACAAATATGATTCTTATATCAGATCCCACCATCCAAACCCAAAGACAGGTGCATCTGAGGTTTCCCCAACAAACCTCTCATCTTCTCAAGCTCTGGATTCACCAGTTGGGAAGCTACTAACTTGGTCAGCAAGTCAGGTTTTATCTGAATGTTAGCCAAATGAATCTGGTCTTCTAATGGTTGTGGGGCCCATCTGTCATACTCCTCCAGCTCCCTTTGAGTAGACAAGTTAGCTGCACATCTAATTTGTTTCCGGATAAGAGCATCTGCCATCACATTGGCCTTTCTCGGGTGATATGTGATGGTGAAGTCATAGTCTTTCATATATTCCATCCAGTGTCTCTGTATTAGTTTGAGGTCCTTCTAAGTCAGGAGATACTTTAGACTCTTGTGATCGATGAGAATTTTAAAGGTAGCACCATACAAGTAGTGTCGCCAGATCTTCAGGGCATGTATGATCACAGCCAGCTCTAGGTCATGCATCAGGTAGTTTACTTCATTTGGCTTGAGCTATCAGAATGTGTAAGTGACAACATGCTTATTATACTCTAACACACATCCTAGATCCATCTTGGATGCATCAGTGAAGATCATAAAACCTTTGTTGCCAGAGGGCAGAGTCAACATAGGTGTTGTGGTCAATTTCTCCTTTAACTCTTGGAAATGGGCTTCATACAACTCAGACCATATGAACTTCTCATCCTTTCGAGTGAGCTTGGTAAGGGGTAGGGTGGTCTTTGAGAAATCTTGGATGAATTGAAGATAATACCCTTGCCAATCCTAGGAAGCTATGAATTTTCGAAGGATTCTTTGGCGTCGACCAATCACGTACAATGGACACCTTGGCAGGATCTACTGAGATCATCCATTTTGAGATGATGTGTCTGAGAAACATGATGTGATCAATCCAAAACTCGCATTTTGAGAACCTCTCGTAAAACTTCTGCTTCCTCAGGATTTCAAGGACTTTAACCAGGTGGTCTCAGTGTTGATCTAGGTCATATGAGTATATCAAGATGTCATCCATGAACACTATGACAAAAGAGTCAAGGAATGGTTTGAACACAGTGTTCATGAGGTTCATAAAAACACTTGAGGCCTTGGACAGTCCAAACGGAAAAACTAAGAACTCATAATGGCCATAATGTGTACGAAAAGAGGTTTTTGGTATGTCTTCATTCTTAACTCGTAACTGATGGTACCCGGACCTTAGGTCAATTTTGGAAAAGACTCGAGCAGACTTAAGTTGGTCAAATAGGTCGTCAATTCTGGGTAGAGGGTAGTTGTTTTTTATGGTAGCTTGGTTTATCATACGATAGTCAATGAACATTCAGAGTGATCCATCCTTCTTCTTTTCAAAGAGGACTGGAGCTACCCTGGGTGAGGTACTAGGCCTAATGAAGCCCTTGTCTAGAAATTCCTATATTTGCTTCTTTATCTCTAACAGCTCAGTAGGGGCCATCCTATAAGGTGCCCTGGAGATAGGGTTTGTTCGAGGAACTAAATCTATGGTAAAATCCACCTCTCTCTCTTGAGGCAGACCAAGTAAATCATATGTAAACACACATAGTCCCGAACTACCTCTATCTCTCCTAAGGGTTTAACCTTAGGTTTAGGTTCTGTGACAACTGTGAGGAAACCCTGAAAACCTTTATCTATCATTTTCTCTACTTTTAAGGCCGACACGTACAGAGTGGTGGTCGCATCCTTCCTCCCTCCAATGGTCAAGGGCAGGTGTCCAGATATCTTTATCAAAATCTTTTTCTCTCTACAGTCAATATGGGTTCTATAGGTATAAATCCAATCCATGCTGATTATCACATCAAAGTCATTCATGTCCAACAAAATAAAATCAGTAGGAAAATCATGACTTAGATATTTAACAGGTAAAATAGGAGTTATCACAAGAGATGTAAGGATCCGACCGCTCGGGTAGCGACATCCAACACATATCCTAAATCCTTAAAATCTAGGCAAGGCATAATCACAAGATTTCTCAAAATAAAAGTATTTGTTTATCTGCAATCATAAAGATCTTTCACATTTGTCCCATAATCTCAAGCATGCCTACATAGTTTTTATGATATTAAAATTCCATTACATTGCATAAATAAAGATATAAAAACTACTCTAAGGGTTATTACCCTCTATCAGACGATTGGCATTAGCATGGGCTTCTTCATTGTCGATGGTGAATACTTGAGCCTATCGATGATCCCCTGCATGTGGGACTGGTGGGGTTGCTACTACTGGTTGGGACTCAGGCGGTGTTGTTGCCACTGGCTGGGCGATGATCCCCTACAGATGGGACTGGCGGGGTTGCTACTACTGGTTGGGCTACTAGCGGTGTTGTTTCCACTGACTAGGCTACCATCAAGGCTTGTCCACTGGGATTAGGAAGGGGGAAATTAACTTGGAAGTGTCCTTCTTACTGGCATTGGAAATACACCCTCCTTTCGAAGTGGCACTTCCCAGGGTGGTATCTCCCACATTTGCAGCATCTGGATGATGCCCCTTGTTGTTGTTGCTCATTGCGGGGCTTCACTTTTCCTCCCTTGTCATGGTGACGGCCCTGGTTCTTTCAATTGTCATTCCTAGGGCCAGAACTTCCCTTGGTGAAACTGAGATAAATCTTAGGCTGGTTCTATTGGGGCATGACTATCTTCTCCATGTCCAGGGCGAAGTCGAGAGCTTCATAGAGAGTTTTGGGCGTACTTTCCATGGCATGGGGCTTAATGGCAGGGTGAAGTTTGTCCACAAAATGTTCCACCCTTCTTTCTTCTGTCAGCATGTAGCCAAAATGCTCCAAGAGGCTAAACTGGCGAGCGTAGCCAACCACATATAAGTTCCCATGAACCAGGAAAGTGAATTGCTTTTTCTTTTCCTTCTTGGCTGCTGGAGGTATGAATCTTGCAATGAATAGGGTGTGGAAATCTGGCCAGGCCATGGGTTCTTCGCTTAGTTCTCGACCCATGATATGGTTCTCCCACCATATCTTTGCTTCTTCCTCTCAAAGATGAGTGGCGAAGAGAACCTTCTTGCTTGGCTGGACCTCCAGAATGTGGAACCCATTTTCCACAGCCAAAAGCCATGCGTTAGCCTGGTCTCCCCCCTCAGAACTTCTCGATATTTAGCTTCACAAAATCCAAAATGGTGGCACTAAGGTAGGGACAGATGGGCATAGGTTCACCATTATCATTACGGGGAACATCTCTAAGAGCTAGGGCATTGATGGCTTCAATCAACTTCTTCTGCTGCTCTAACCAGAGCATCTCATTAGTCGATGTCACAATTGGTCTGGATGTCAGTCTGAAATCAACAACATCCTTTATCTCAACCTCAGACATGGGTTCTTCCTCGAGTTTAGGGATCTCTTCAGGCTGGTCGATGTGGAAGGGGACATGTTTAGGCTCAGGGCCTTTCTCTCCACAAGCTTCATCTTCTCTCTTCCTTTTCTTGGAGGATTTGCCTTCCGGTTGCCTTCTCTTTCTGAAGGAGGGCCTCTTCTAGTGCACGGGCCTCGGCTCGGGGTACTCGTTGGCGGTGTCATTTGGGACAACAACTATTTTGATACGATCCATGTTGTAACATAGTTAGCTCTATTACTATAGTTTCATAACTTATGATTATCTTACATCTGTGACATCTTGTTTACATGTATTTAATTATTTGGTCGAGGATACCTTAATCCTTATCATTCATAACCCCATTACTCAAGAGGAGGTGGAGAGAGAAAACTAGGCACTTAGAGTTTGTTACCAGAAAGGGGCAAAGAAGTGATGAGAGTAGATGAGAAAAACTAGAGGTATCCAATGTTGAGTCAAATCCTTGGATTTCAGTCAGGAAGTCACACAGATCTGAGAGTCCTCATAAACTAACTAATGGGGAGAAGGAAAATATTGCCAGCCCCTAGGTCGTGATCCTTTTCTAGACACCTCCATCTTTGAAAAATCCTCTAATAACTCCCTTTAGGCTCTAAGGACTTTGACAAATTTAATAATTATTAAGGATTATGCGGAAAACTAGGCTCTGATACCAAATGTAATGACCCCATTCCCCGACAACCCCCAATTAAGGAAGGTCAGGAAACTAGAGCCATTATCCCAAAATTAGGATCAAATGGTTTTGTGCATAATCAGAAAAAAAATCAATAAATTTTACTAAAATAATTAAACTGGTTGCAAGATAAAAAAAACTCTTTTCCGTAGTTTATAAAAATTGGGTTCTAGGATTTACCCAGTAATAGACTATCTAAATATACCCTTCATGCCTTACTTCATTTATTTTGCTTCAATGCCTTCTTCTTTGAATATCCAATTTCTAGCAAGAATATCCTAAAACGCCGACAATCAAAACGTCAGTCAGTATGACAAGTCATACCGATATGTGGGGGAAAACAAAATTTCACAGATAATTCTAACAACATAATTCGACAACTAATGTCTTCACAAACCAAATTAACAATTTTTACCATGACTACCCAATTTAGGTTTCACCACCTCTGTCATATCCCCTCAGGGCCTTATATTGTAGTATTCATTGTCCTCCCCTCTCTAGGTGAATGACTTCATCATGTCTCCCCCTATCCAGGCAGGTGACTTCTCATGTCTGCCCCTATCCAGGCGGGTGACCTCTCATGTATCCCCTATCTAAGCATGTACCAAAACATGCCTTCCCCTATCCAGGCGGATGGCCTTTTCATAGATCCATAGGTATCCTAGACTTGGACTAGTCATGTTCATATATAATGTGATAATCATAGTCACTTTAAAATTGGCATGGAATGAAATAAACATTTAAGCATATAATTTCAACCATGCGAGGAAAACCTTCAAGAAACTGTGTGAAACTGCATCGGATAATCTTAGTGTAACCATATACCTATCTCAGGAGAATTTTCAGTCCAATCAGGAATAGTAGACTAAATCACACAATCAAGTAAGTCAACCTAAAATTCAATGCATACACCCATATGTTACTACATGACTCTAAATCCTATCGAAGGACTGACTTGATTCTCAAGTTAGGTTTTTATGTCTACTTTCCTTATGTCTTTATCCATATTACTCTTTTTCTCCAATTATTGCTCTTTTTTGCATTCTAAATTCACAAACCCTACTTTAGGCTCCATATACAAAAGTGTGCTACAAAATGGTGTCTTTTATGCAAAAGTCCCAATTTTATCCTTTTTAAGTCAAATCAGGGTTAGAGAGGTCAAAATATGAATACTTGACACTTTTATGTTTATTGGGTTGACAAACCCTAATTCCATCATTTAATACACCTTTATGCATAAAGAAACCCTAATTCTACACAACTTTGATTTTAATATTCATACGAGTTCAAGGTTTTCCTTCCATTTGTAAAAGTTCAAACTTTGATTAACAACACCGACTAAGTCTATCAAACTCATCAATATTAACAAATTAGGGTTTTGGTCCCATCAAAGTGTTAAAAACATAAACTTTGCACATCTTTCAATTTGTAAGCAGATACTAATCAAGATTATATTTTTATCATGTATCTTGCATTTTTCTGATCAAAATGCATATATTACTCATGGTTTTTGGACAAAGAACAAAATTTTAATCAATTTTACAAGATATAAATATTTATTTGATTTTTTTGATAGAGAGACGATTTACCTCTTTTTTTGAAAACTATCGGCCATCAGATCTGGGTCTCCCTTGACTGGGTGAGGTTCAGGCAGCTCGCATCTCTCGTGCTCACTCAACTACTGGAAAACACAGGGCGATCCTTGGTCGTTGATCTCTTCGTGAGTCAGCGGTTGACTCTGATCCAATGACACCCATTCTTTCTCCTCCCCTTGCTTCTGCAATCAGACTCATGGCGGTGCCGCAATATCGAGCTCGTCAGAGGGAGGGAAAGTCCATGCTATAGAGAAAGAACTAGGACAATATCTAGCCATTCAAATTTGTGGGGCTAGGGCAAGGTCAGGGGTGCTCTTATATATAGGCTTTGGGGCTAGATTTAGGGTTTCCAACCCTCACCGTTGTTGGGTTTTTGGGTAAGATTGGGCATCTACTCTAGAGTCTTCCACACCCCTTGAGGCCTAGGTTAGGATGGTTCAAAATCTTCTCATGAATCCAACCCAACAGTTGCCTCGCTTGTTCCTGCATCAGGTTGTGAGAAAATCACGATCGAAGATCTCATTTACACTACGCAAGCCCTTCTCCTACTAGAGAGGGGTGATGCATATGTGTCGTTGGATCTTAGATCTAATGGATGCTATCACACGCGCCAAGATAAATCCTTTTAGAAATCTGATTTAATGTGACATTTTATACTTTCTCACATTTTTTCCAAACTTTAGGGATTTTGTAAAATCCATATCTCCTAATCCATTAAGCTTTTTGATCCCAAATGTTTAGGGAAAGTTATTGATGACATAATCTATCATTGGACATAGTTTGAGATTAAAACTCGAAAATAATACCTATTTTTCTTCATATGCAAGTCATGCACCAAAAAGGCATATATATTGCATTAAAACTTATATTTCCTCTTTTTTCCTTTGCTATTCTCTTAATTTCGAATTTTCTAGATATTATAAGGCAAGTGGTACTAAAACCATCCTATTGTGTCCACTTATACCACCTTCTAGAGAATTCCCTATTTTCTTAAATAAAACACAAGTTATTTACTTCCTTCTTGCCTTTTCCCTTATTAAGGATTTTTCTTTTGTTCTTTATCCATCCCTTGACTTATTAAAATAGGAAAAAGCACAAAATTCATAATTCAGGACAACTTTGTAAAGAAACCCAAGTTGTAAAACAATGCACTCAAATTGTCAAGAAAACCCTTTTTATTTAATAATTGCATAATATGACAACCAGAATTGGGGTTATAACAAGAATCTACATCAATATTTACATTTTAATATGTCACCTTACCCACATTAAGTTACATCATCTATCCACCCAAATACTCTAGGAAAGAGAGTCAGAGACCCTAACCTTGCTTAAAGTGTTGAATAAGATTAACTGTCATGATTGGATGCTTAAAACCTTAATATAACCTTGTGATATTCTTTGGAATCATAAGACACACTTAAGTTTTAAATAGAATTAGTCATTGTCATTGGTAACCTTGCAAACATTTCAATCAACATTTATGTCTGGTATTGAACAAGAAACAATATAACTTTTATTGATTTGACAAAAAAATGTTGATATACATAGGGGAGTACATAAACCATTTCCCCTTGCACAGAAAAAGAATTACAACATACATTGCAGAACCACACCTTTAAATGGTGCAAATACATCTTAACGGATGACAATTTATCTAGATGTAAATGCTTCTTCAGTCCAAATACAAATAACTTCTTCCTCATATTTATCTTTGAAACAAACACATCCAGCATTAGCATCAAAGAACCCATGGTAACTGCGGCAAAACCCATGTCAATTGCAGCAAAAAAAATGATCAGTAAATTAAAGGTATTACTGCTAAAGAAACATTAAAAATTAAAACAATTCAACCGCTACTATTTTCCAACATTGTATACCATATTCTTACCCCATGTGGACTTCTATATCAAAAAAAAAAGTTTGAATGCTTCTATTAAATTATCACACTCTTTCCTATAAACTCCTACGTATCCGTGAGAATACCAAGGCATTACATAAGTGATTCTTTATCTTTTATCCTCCTTTCTAAATACACAAGGAACATGTCATGAGGTTGATGATCATTGCGGGAACCAACTACAAATTAGATATTTCTCCTATGTCTACTGTGGTAGCATGTTACTCCTTAACGATTTGTATAGACAACCCAAACTTCAGCACTACCAGCCACACCCAACCAAATCAAAGAATGGGAAACTACTACCCGAGACACAGACGATCACAAGGTGAATCTAGGTTCAGCAGATGATTAGAAAAAAATGAATCATGACCACAACAACCTTGTACCAGGTTGGTTAGAATGACACCTTCCTCCTTGAGACAACTTGACATTACAATAATATCACATAAAAGTCTAAGGAACATGAAGTCAACAAACAGAAATTTAGAATTCAACACTTTAAAGTAAATGTTATGGTATACAAAATTCCACCAGTGACATTTTTTCAACCTGCACTTAGTATTTCAATTCTTATTCAAGGTTGTACATCAGCTACTTATGCATTTGATATATATTATCCCTCAAATAAAGCAAGATGTAACAACTCATATTGGGTAATTATTTTCCAAGTCAGTTATCAACGGATTATCATGGTATTTTGTATCCAACTTCTTTAGTCAGCTAACCATTGTAGTAGAAAATGGAATACTTTGCCACTTGGTTGGAAGCTCCAACAGTAAGTGTATGCTCAACCTTGTTAAGGACCAAGCATTAGCTGTAGGTTTCTACAGTAGTTGAATAGAGTGATATTAAACACAATATTCTTTTTTAAAGACAATAATTAGCTATACAAGTGGCCTAGGACAAACTTTGGCATAGAAACTCTTACATATAGTTTTAGGAGCTTCATATATTTTTGGACTTTGAACGAGATCCAAAACACTAGTGAGGCCTACGAGTACAGAGAATCCACCAATGCTCTTCTGCCACCCAATTAACAAGAGAGAAAAACCAAGAAGTACAAGGTACCATCCACAGGGAGAATATACTTCATTATCTCAAAAACCCAGATTGTGTAACCTAGTACAGAAAATGAACATCCTAGTGATGTAAGGAAGTACAAGGGAGGAATAATTGGCAATAAAAAAAGTTTAAAGAAGTAAGAACTATCACCAAAAGACTCGCCAAGAATATTTGAGTGGCCAACCAAGAAAGAATGATCTTTAGGAAACCCCTCTATAACATTACCAACATGAACAAAAGTAACAGAATGGCAAAACAACAACCCTCTAGGCATGGGAACTAAGAAGAACATTGAGATGTGCATAAGGTGATAAGTGGAATTCCGTACTCCTCCAGTGAGGCATTGAAAGGAGTTGGAACATCTTCACATTCCAATAACCTTCAACAAAACCCAAGGCTCATACAATAGACATGACAGGACCTCCACTAGTGGAGGTTTCGAGTTAACAGACAATTGATACATGTCAAGACAATGTGTCTGGTAAGGGATAAATGACAACACACGATATCATAAGAGATGGAGAAAAAACCAGGTAAAATATGCATTCCAATAAGGAGAAAACCCCCACCCATCATTATCCAATGAAAATCATCAACCAGAATGTGCATTGGGATCCTAGACAGACATCAGACAATCAAAGAGCTCAAAACTATATCATAGAGCAGATATTGTTGTCATCCTTGAGCTTTGACTAAGAACAACTACAGCCTACTATAACCCATAACATTGTAAGGAGACCATACTAAAAGTGATTGCATAGAATCAAAGACATTGGTTTCTCTAATAACATATGATTTCTATGGAATATCATACATATCATGTACAAGTTATCTAGTACCAATAGAAATGCATTTACTGTATCATAAACCAAACTTAGATAATGAAATTCATCTATGCCAATACACATATTTTATGATGGAATTCATCATGCCAAGTCAAAAACAAATATTTTTTTGGAAACTAGAACATATGAATCTACTTGCCTAAAATAAAGAAAAAAAAGGCACATGAGTCACACTGCCTACTAATCGAGGTGCAATACATAACAGGAGAGTATCTTCAACTCTCACATAGATTGCAAATGATTGAACCCACTTGGATCTCATCTAAGAAATATTAGTGATTCTTCAGCCATGATCTGCAAATGAGATTATAGGAAAATTTCCTTTCATCATCACTACAAAGAAGCATCTTGACTCTTTGTATTGTACCTGGTGGGAAATATGGAACAACAAGAACTAAGTAGCCTTCTAGAACTCTATACTACATGTTCCTCATCTGCTAAATCTCATATGTAAAGCCTTAGATAACAATCTGACATGCTTCAACAAGCCAGACCAGGCAAGTATAAGAAACGATGCAATACAAAACTAGAAGGCTTTATTTGAATACATCGATAATATCACTTATGTGCACATGGTGTATGTGTAATCAATTATAAGAAGAAGAATTTAAATACATATTCCAATCATACAACAAAATTATTTTAATGACCACGCATTTCCACCCACCCAGACAAGTTCTAGGTAAGTTTTTATTATAAAATGCAAAGCATCCATGATCAACCACTTTCCCACACTTCCTAGTTCACTTCGCCCATCTCCCATAATTTTCCATATCCTGCCCCTTTTACTTGAAATCCATCCTCCCTAGTCACTTGTTGATGGTTCCTGATATGTTATGAGGTAAAGTTGTGGCCATATCCCCTCTCAATTTCTCCTTTGTTGTTCCACTACATTAATCCTTTTATTCTATTCATCTTAACAGTGATACAATTTCTTCCTTTTTGTCCCAACCAAAATTCGAAATTCATTTACATAGCCTTTCTTTCTCTTTCCATCCAAGTCACCAGGTTTTAATTGTTACAATATTCTATAATAAACCATGCATAAGACTGGATGTCAACCTTGATGAAGACAACTTTATTTTAGTTTTGTATGACTTCTCTTTTGTAGAATGTCTGATGTAATATTTACATCCATAGATATTAAGTCTCAATGGTTGGTTTCATCTTTCTCACATACTTTGAGCCTAACTTGCATGCCTGGTTTCTACACAAAGTCGTCTCTCCAACATTTCCAATAACATAATTTATCTACCATATGAATGGTTCATATGAGTTCAAAATTTAACCAACAAGGGACATTAAAAACAGGCATCCATAAGCAGGTTTTATCTATCGATATATATTATATCAATAAAAGATGATATCCTCGCTATCTTAATATATTTTAACAATTGAAGGAACGAAATTTATTTCTAACCTGGACTGCTTGGCAGAGCTAGCCAAGAGGAATGGAGCTAGCCACTTCACAGAGATCAACTTGAAGGAAGAAAACACCTATGTTGTACTCAAGTACATGCTGGTAGAAGCAAACTATACATAATAGTTTGGATGGCTTGGAGCTCTAAGTGCTTCCCACCAACAAGATGAGCTGCTTGGCCAGACCACAAATTCAATTTCAAATTGGATTTCATCTACATGAAAAATGGTTTCAAATGGTTGCTCAAGAACTTATGTAACTAAAATCAAAACATTATTTCAATTATAGAAATGAAAAATGGTTGGTAAAATAACCTATCTAACATGCAAAAAGATTCCTCTAGCCACACATGTAGTCGATTGTTCGTGGCACATGTATTCTCTGTAACTGTGCCACCTTCAACATGCAAAATGTTGCATCTAGCCTTATTGGCTTTGTTGTTTTGTAGTACTTTAGAGGGCTTCTGCAGGAGAGTTTCATATCAAGAAAAACCTCAAAGGAAACCAAAGAAAGAAACTAAGGTGCCATCTAACATAGTTGAGATGGTCGAAGATGGTTAAATTAAACAGTCAAGCTTCTTAGCTGATGTATCAGAGAAAATGCACTTATTTTAATACTACTTGGAAGAAAGTGCAAAATGTGATAGAATAGAGGGGTTTATGACCACAAAGGGTTACAGGTAATATACAAAGTATGGTTGAGAAATATGATGTTGAGAAAAGAAGTAGAATCCCTTATGCCTCTGTAGAAGGATAGTGTGTACCAACCTCTTCAATTGGTATTGTGTCTAACTTTGATGATGGAGATGACAACCTACTACTTAGTACAGAGTATGAGTATAGGGATATAAGTTTCAAGAGGTCCATTTTTCCATATAAAGAACATAAAGAAGAATTGGAATTTTTATAGAATTAGTATGCTAAATCTGTATCAAGAGAGATGAACTAAGGAATCACATACCTTCTTTGAACTTTAATCTTCAATGCAATCAAGTTCAGTTTTTAACAGACACCTTTTGCATTCCATTAGCAGCAAACATGAGTGGCCATTGGTTGGCTTTAGGAAGAACACATGCTCTCCTACCCAAAATAAAGGTTGAGAAATATAAAGTTGGCACAAGATTAGTGTGGTAATCAACACAACATCATCATCTTCTATAATTACAACTGATGATGAATTTCATGAAAATTGAGAGGAGGTTGGATACCTTATGAAATGGGCCAAAGAATGTTAGAAGAGAATGTGATTAAGAAACTACAAATGTCATATTGTATAGATATTCTCAGTTGCTTTCAACAACTGTTTTGAAATCTAGGATCTTGCTTGTTGTGGGTCAGTTGGGTAACACTTTTTTCTTCACGGTGAACTCAAGCTGAAGCCTACATGAGAATTGAGGGTCCTATTATCAGAAAATGGCAATTTGGTTATTGTAAGTAATTGTAAATCACATTCACAGGCATTGGACAAACCATACAATGTCTTTGGTGTCATTAATCATACAAATTGAAAAAAATAGAAAGAACATAGTACAACTATCTGGAGGAAAATGGCTGGAATAAAGTGATGAAACACTCCACCAAAAAAAATAGTACCATGGACTAGAACAATAAATCAAGACGTACTTTTGGATCGATGAATCTCATTGAATAATGATCATGATGAGTTAAGTCTTGCACAACATTGTGTGGAACCTCATTTACTTTACGATGAACGCCAGGATGAATCATATAACACAGAATGAGCATCAAATAAGATGACTTTTATTGGAACCAAATAAAGGAATTGGAAAGAAAAAAACAAAAGTAGAAGGAACATGGTTCCATTTATGATAAACATGAAGAAATTTCTTCCTACTTCCTAGTCAATGGTGTCAGTTTCTCCTAGTTTAGGACATCCAATAGTTGGTACACTAACCTTTCTGACATGCAGAAAATTCCCTCTTGCCACATGTGTAGTTAGTTGATTGTTCTCGACACGTGTATTCTCTCTAACTATGTCACCTTCTACTGCATCAAAGTCTTCTCCTACAAAGTTCAGACTTCCTTGTTCTGTCCTATCTTTCCTGTATGAATACAACAACATGAAAAAAATAAACATATTGATTTAGAGTCTGCAAGAACTAGTTAGCTTCTTGTAGCGTACATAAAAGAAACATTTATACCTCTTTTCATTCAGATTCTTCCTCTTTCCCATTCTTCTTCATCCATTTTTAGCTCCAAATACTTTTGAAAAAAATAGAGTTTAAAAACACACACCACACTTTACATTTTTAAACGAAGACAATAATAGATAGAAATGGAACCCACTCTCTTAAGATTTAATCCGATGGTATATCATTTCCTTGAGTCATCGACGTATCCACACTTGTAATTGTTGTTTCATATAGTACATACAAGACAATTTACATGACCTATGATATACCATCTCCTTATAAAAGCAACCATTGAAATTCTGTATTTTTAGAATCATCATATATGTAAACAATGATGGATGGTTTAATATATTGGCAATGCACCAGGAAGCTATTCCATTTAATATGGGGAACCAATATATGGCTCATTTAAGTGTTTCTCAGGAATTTTTTTAATCTACTCATGATAACTATCAAAAGTAGATATAAAAGACATCAGGGGTGATACTCACTCTTCTCCAATCTTGTGCCAAGAAAAGAAACTGATTTAGATATTACATTCACACCAATAGATATTCATCATAAAACATACAAATTAATATCACGATTCATGACTTTGCATTGATCATGAAGAAAAGAAAACTATTTCAAACTACACATGTAGAAGAAAAAAAACAATAATCAAATTACAATGTCCTCCCTTGACTGTCTTTAAAATATTTGAGCGTCCTTCCCAAATTTGCCCATAATTTCCTGCCATATTGTATAGGTTAATATATCGATCATTAAGATAACAACTACAACAACATACATAATATAAGAAATTAATTAGAACCATTAAAATTTGAAGTAGGAAAATAAATTCATCATTCAATTAAATAACCTTGTAACTAATTTAGATTATCATCTTCAGATATGGATCCGGAAGAGGAAGAACCATCATCATCCTCACTACACTGCAAAAGCTACTAAAAATTTTGATTACTGACTATCACATCAAGTATCTTTTCCACTTTCCGCAACCGCTTTTGTGTGGCTCGCTTTTCATCATTGACTACTTGAAGAGTTTCTGCTTGAATTTTTAAGGCTTCCTCCTTGTCTTTTAATGCTTGGTCCTTTGCTTTTAGCTCATCCAACAATGAATTCTTTATTTTGTATGGTCCTCTAACATCTCTGGGTCTCACTCCTCCACCATAACCATCTATATATTTTTTTGTTCGTGATTCTCCATACACTTTCTCTACGACCTCTGCGGGTAGGAGTGATGGCTCAGCTTGTTGAACACTTATGATTTTTTCCTATAAAAAAACTAATTATTCATAAAAATGAATAAAAATTAGTGATAGTGATCATGTAGATTAGAACTTACATGAACTTGGGACGCTTCTGTAGTAGCTAATGCATTGCCTTTCTTGTGGCTCTCAAAATAAATTGTGCCAAAGTCAGGTGGTTTCCCATCTTTTCCTCCCTATAATATTCCCACAATTAGTTATATACAAATGATAAAAAATGTGAAAATATATGTAGAAAACATATAGATATGGGCAACCTTTTGCCATGAAATCTCTCTGAGAGGCATGCTTCCAGTGCGATGAAGTAACTTTTTGTTTAGTCCTTCTCTATTTTTGGTATTTCTCTTACTCAATGCCTATTGTCATATTAATATATAGACAGATTATGAAAAAAAATAAAAAAATATGAAACAAATAAAAAAAATGATCGGGCGTCATTTTTCCAAAAAAATACCATAAACTTTTTGCTATGAAAATGATCTTGTACTAGCCATTGCCAATCAGTCTCAACTTCAATTGCCATAGGCTTCCTTTGTAGTTGGTGTTGTATGTCTAACCCTTTAATGGTGTGGTACATTGCCGCCCTCCACTTTACCCATAACTCATTTAGATGTTTCAAGGTATGACTTTTATATTCTTCCATTTTGTTGTTTGTAAATTTGTCCTAGAACAAGTAGAATATAAATATGCAACAACATTTAATAATTTTGTTTAACAAATAAGCACAACGTAATTACCACAACGGCTGCCCACATGTGTTCTTTTTGCCTTTCACTGATATCATTCCAAGAATGCACCTTTATTGGACAAATATTTCGATCACGAACTATCCTAACCAAGTGTCTACTCCACACCTTATGATTTTTCCCAACAGGGCGTCCTTGATAGAAGGTGATTTCTATCTTGTTTCCTTCCCTTAGTCGAGCAACCTTTTTACATTTGTTACTTCCTCGACGCCTCACTACCTTCTCAGTGGCATTAGCTACAATCAAGATAATAAATTCAATACCATTCAGATTACATCATATATAAAATGTTAACAAATATATCAATTGAAGGAAATACAACAAAGAAAGAACGAAAATTCCACCAAACAGCTTGTGAAATATTAGGAAAATAACTAGATGTGAAAAATAATTTTCATGGTTGTAGTCTAACACATGAAAACCTACAAGATAGAAAAGAGATAACCAGTAAAATTTAAAAAAATTGGGACATTACACATAACTAAAAAGGTTGTAGTCTAAAAAATATATGCACAACAGTTATTATTAAGTAAAGGGTAGTAAACATACAAGTTGATATCTCATTGATGGCATGAGAAGTCATCACATCAGTAACACTACAGTCTTCATTTTGGACACCAACATCTTCAGGAGGTATAGAATCATTTGCTATTGGTGGGGAAGGATCATTTCTTGGTGGTGGATTACTCCCATCTGATAGTGGACTAGTTTCGGTCAGTGGAAAGGAATAATTTTTTGTTAATGCAGGAGATTGGGAATGGTTGATGCTTCGTTGGGAAGAAAAATGCATTGTCCCACTACTAGCTCCTATATGATTTGACATACAACTTCTAATCTCTAATCCATGACCATGACTCTTCCCAATAATACTTAATTGTTGTGGGAGGATATACTTCTTAGCTTTAGTCTTTTCCATCACACCCTTCTCATGTTTGGATGTGCTTGTAACCATTTTCCTGCACCACCATCAGGGTTTGTTGAAAAGTAGACTGTTTCAAGAATTAATGTAAATGACAATGCTATGCATAAAGTATGATAACATATATAATAAAATTAAATCATCTTTACAAAAATGTTGCCTAATACATCATAATGAAACTTGAAACATTCACAAAACAACTACTTGAAGGGGGAAATGTTTAGCTATTGTTATCAACATTGATTGCATCATCTTGTTCTTCTTCATCATGAATTGGATCAAACTTGTCTCGTGGATCAACCTTTGTAACAACATGCCGTCCCTTGTTATTGTGATCATTTGCATAAAATACTTGCGATGCTTGTGCAGGTAATACAAATGGTTCAACGGTATTCCATATACGTCTACAATTAACACTTGTGAAACCATACTCATCAATCTTTACTCCTTTAACTTTATCAGCAATGTCAAACCAATCACACCGAAATAATACGACCTTATTATAATCCAAGTATTGCAATTCTATAATTTCAGTCAGTTGTCCATAATAATCTATTCTACCCCCACTACTATCATCACCAATGACAACCACTCCACTACAATGTGACATTAGTCTTCCATCATGAGATCTAGTATGGAATCGGTATCCATTCATTACATAACCATAAAAATTTGTTGCACATTTGAGTGGACCACGTGATAATGAAATTAGCTCAACCATCTTCTTGCTTTTATCATTCTCATATAGATCTGCAACCTAAAATATCATAATTATAAAAGAATTTTTAACATATAACTAGTGTATTTGTATTGTACCATATGAATATAAAAATTCTTACTTTCATCTTAAACCACTCTATGAAATTCTCACTTATTTTTGTAAGAGGGATATCTTCCATATCAACTCCTTGAATTTGATAATATTATCTATAATAAATTAATAAAGAAACTTATGTGATGAAGTTAACATGAGTCAAGTAAAGATTATCAATTAATAAAAAATGAAAGGATGTTAGGACTCACTCAATGTATTGTTTGACTTCTTCATAATTGTTTAGATGTATATCTGAGCCTACTACAACGTAAGTGCATCAAGGTCTCTTGTTGTACCGCATCCTAGTCCTCTTCCCTTGTATGCAAAAATAGTTAACAGTGATGATTCGTTGACATCATCATCATAATTCCTATCAAGGCGATTGAACCTTGTTTCAACTTTATGCAAATATCTTGAAAAAAGATTCATGCATTCTTCTTCTATGTATCCTTCTGCTATTGAACCCTCAGGACAGGTCCTATTATGGATGTATGAATTTATTGTAAATAGATTTCTCTCTATTGGATACATCCAGTGACAGTGAATGGGTCCACATAGCATAGCCTCATGTGCCAAATGAATAGGCAAATGCAACATAACATCAAAAAATGATGGGGAAAAAATCTGCTCCAACTTACAAAGAGTAATTGGTATTTGCCTTTCAATTTGCTTCAACTCCACCATATTCAAGCACTTAGAACCCAACACCTTGAAAAAATGAGATAGCTCAAGAATTGGTTCATAAACAACCTTAGGAAGAATTCCACACAATGCTAGAGGAAGTATGTGATGTAACAATATATGATGATCATGACTCTTCAATCCTGAGAGTTTATTTTCTTTTAAGTTCACGCATTGTGAAAGGTTTGAAGAAAACCCATCAGGAAGTTTTAAATCCTTCAAAAATATGAAAAATTTGTTCTTACTCTTTCGAGACAACGTGAATGGTGCATCAGGTAAAATAATTTTACCATCCCTCGTTATTGGGTGTAATTGTTCTCTGATGTTCATTTCTTTCAAATCAAGACGAGATTTATAATTGTCCTTTGTCTTATTCTTCACATTCAAAACAGTTGCCAAAATGCTATCACAAATATTTTTCTCTATGTGCATCACATCTAAAGTATGTCGTATCAAAAGATCTTTCCAATAAGGAAGTTTGAAGAAAATACTTTTCTTGTTCCAATTATCCCCCCTATTCTTGTGAGATAATTTTTTGGAACATCTGCTCAAAATATTCCCTTCAAGATTTTGTACTTGAATAAGGATTTCATCACCCGTTAATGATGTGGATGGTCTTCCCTTTTCAACAGTTCCATCAAATGTAGATTTATTCCTTCTCCATTGGTGATTTAAAGGCAAATAACGTCGATGACACATGAAGCACTCCTTTCCACCATTAGTTAATCTAATTGAATAGGTACCCTTGTGACAACATGGACAAGCAAGTTTTCCCTTAGTACTCCAACCTGATAACATCCCATAAGTAGGAAAATCATTGATAGTCCACAAAAGTGCTGCCCAAAGATCAAAATTTTGGCGTGTCGTTGCATCATATGTTTGTACACCAGTATTCCAAAACTCCAACAATTCTGCTATTAGAGGTTGCAAATAGATATCAATAGCATCTCCAGGACCATTAGGACCATGAATGAGCATGGATAAAATAAAATTAGGTTTCTTCATGCACATCTAGGGAGGCAAATTGTAAGGAATAAGAATAACATGCCAAATACTATATGATGATTTAGAATGATTGAATGGTTGAAAACCATCACTAGCTAGGCCTAGTCTAACATTCCTTGAATCTTCACAAAAAGTTTGATGAAGTTCATTAAATTGTTTCCATGCCAAAGAATCAGCTGGATGACGCAAATCTCCATCATCATGCCTATCATGATGCCATGTCATTAGCACAGATGTTTTTCTAGACATAAATAGCTTTTGAAGATGGGGCTTTAGTGGAAAGTAACGCAATACCTTTGATGGTACTTTCTTTCCGTTTGCTTTTAGTTTCTCTTCCCCACTACGCTTGTCATGTTTCCGTCTTGAACTATGACAAAATCTACACTTATCAAGAACATGATCTTCCTTCCAAAACAACATACAATCATTCGCACATGCATCTATCTTATCATATGAGCAACCAAGATCTTTGATTGTTTTCTTTACTTCATAATAAGAGTTGGGAAAGGTTGATTCATCTGGGAACAACTCATCTTTCAACAACTCAAGTAGCATTGTGAAAGAATGATTGCTCCATTTCCCTAAACTCTTTATGTGAAGTAACTTTACTAAGGCAGACAATTTTGAACCCTTTGAGCCTTTATAAAGAGGTTGATTGAGGTCATCTAAAAACCTAAAAAATCTTAGAGCCTCATTGTTAGGTTCCTCTTCATTGCTATCATGGTTGTCAAATCCTATGTCTTCCACATTTCTTTGAAAATTATGGTGGTCTGGGTGCATATCTTCAAGTAGCTCTAACATCTCATCATCAATTTCATTTTCTTCTTCACTATCATCATTTTGAGGATTTGAATCAGAGTCATGTCCTGTTTCCCCATGATGATACCATAAGGTATAACTCCTCATCATACCATAAACCATTAAGTGTGTTTTCATTAAATCATGAGATATTGAAGAAGCATTAATACAATGAACACACAGACACCTAATTTCAGTTCCACCTATTTTTCGGCAGGCATAGACCAGAAACTCATCAACGCCAATTTCATATGTTGGATCGTCAAGTCGGTCGTCAACACGACTAATCCATTTCTTATTTGGTACCATTATCTACAAATAAAAATCATATAATTGTTATTTACAAAAATAAAATACAAGCATCTGTAATTGAACTTAAAAAATCAAAACCATTATTTACAACTATGCAGTATGCACCCATAGTTTTCTTGGTGGCTAGACAGTCCCTTTTTCCCAAGGGGGGTCTAGCAAGCCTAGGATCCTAGTCATTTCTCTATAAAAAATTACATATATAGTACCATTTACAAATATATATATATATAGCTATATTCAACTCGATACTTTATATGCATACTTATAATCCTTCTATTTAAGTTTGTAACAGTTATATTAAACCTAAATCACACCTAACGTGGCCTAAACTAAACCATATTGGACCTAATCTGACCTATCTTGGTCTAATTTGGACCTAATGTGGCCTAATTTGACATTTACCTAACCTATTTTTTCATAGCATCAACTTGTTAGACTTAACTTTGCCTAATTTACCCTACATTTACCAAAATGAGATCAAGTTTTTTCCAAATCAGACCATATTTCCAAAAGCGTACCTATTTTCCTCAAAGTAGACATGTTTCCCCAAACCCGGCCTTGTTTGTCCTAAACTAAATGTATTTCCCCCCAAATCAAACCTAATTTTCCAAAAGTTGGCCTGATTTGGCCTAAATCAGACCTTCTCAAGTTGATCAAATTTGACCAAATCCATACTTAGTTGCTTTTATTTAGCCTATAAATGGTTTAATTTGGGCCTAAATGGCCGGAGGCAATCATTTAATGTTCTTAATAGTTCGAACACCTAGTTTGGGGCACCTTAGGTGCCTTGATAACTGTGTAATAATGGATAAATTTATTTTTGAATAAATTATTAATCAATTTGTTTTGTAGTGGTGATTACTTGGTTTCTAATAATTCCTCACCATGTGCCATGTCATTCTACCTATCCATCAAACTTTTCAATCTGTGTGCCTAGGTGGCAAGCTAAGGGGCACAAACACTTCTCAGAGGCTTCTGTGTCTGTGTCCAATCCATGTCCAACATGGACTCACCTTGGGCACACATGGACATGTGGCGAACACGCTTCTAATGTGTCCACTTCTATTTTTTTTTTGAAGTGTCGGACATGGCTTGGACACTCCATGGACACATCCAAGACACACCATCCCTACACACTTAAGCATAAGCATACAAAATAACCCAAACCCTATCCAAATCCCTACCCGTGCCCTCCACTACTCCCTGCCCTACTAATATTAGTTAGTTAAGATTCATTTTCTACATGCAAGTTGTTGATACCTTTCTTTAGCAATTGTAGTAGCCATCATTAGAAATATCATCTCCATCAGCTACTGAAACATTTAGGGGCCGTTTAGGTGAAGTATTTAAATACGGTATTGTATTTATTTTTGGTAGTCTAACTACCACACTCATATTTCCATCGTTTGGATAATTATAGTAGTATTTAGCAAATATTGTAGTCCAACTACGACATTTCCCCCCACACTCATTCGACGGACTTCAGAAAATCCGCCAAATCTGGTGGGATTCAGAATCCCGCGAGCGAGGGTTCCGCCCCCGAAGCCTCACGTGACTCGCATCTCTCTTCTTCTCCTCTTCCATTCATCTTCCTCCACCATCGCCTCCTTCATCGACTGCCACTCATCCTCCCCATCCATCTCTTCGCCTACCTGCACCACCCAAACTCTCCAGGACCCTAGATTCATGAGGGTTGGCTACATTCCTAATGTCGCTGAGTTCCCAACGACGCTGAGTACCCATCACCGCTGAGTTTATTTCTCCTTCGACTTTGACGACCTGCTGGCGATGTTGAGTACCCACCACCACTGAGTTCCTGATGTCACCACTAGATTTCTCTTTCGACTTTGATGGCCTGCTGATGATGCCCCCATGCCTCCAGATACATCGTCGCTTCAGATCTGGGGTTGTAGCTCCATCTTCGAGGTCAGGATTATGGCTCCATCGTCGAGATTTCCCCTGCCTTCTCCTCTTCCTCGCCCTTCTTCTCATCCAAATCTAGGCAACGGTTCCACCCCTTCTCCATGCTGGGCTGACATGGTTGCCTGCTTGCTATTCGACTCAATGCCCCCTCCTCCACCTTTGTTCCATGGTTCCACCTTCCCACTCGCTCCCCTAACCAACCACGTCGAGGTCCTGGTGCCAGGACGACCACATCATATTCACCTCCTCGTGCTCAAACACTCTACGACCTGGGCGCCCAGAAGGCTGGCCGATGAATGTATGACAGCACACCATGCACCACCCATCGCTATCAGTACTCATCCTCTCCTCTACAACAGTCTCACGTGTGTTCTCCCCGATCTTTTTGTCCTCCCAGTAGACCACTTTTGTCTCGTTCGTCTTCGGCACATGCGGTAGTGATGGTGAAGCAGAGCTAGTTACAATGGTGAGGATTTCCAGAAGGGCGTAGTGGTGTGTGATGACGTCTAACCCAGAGTAGCCATTGTACCTGATCAATAGTGGGGCAGAGGTAACCACGAGTACCTGAGATGAGCGGTTTCTAACACTGGATCATTCTAAGTCATCTATGCAACCAACCAAAGTGGTTTAGAAGTAGGTAATCATGATCACTGTATTTTCAAATATATAATCATCCAAACTATGTAATATGAAATTCGAGCATTTATTAATTGCTATAGTTCAAATCCTATTAATGGAAACTACAGCTGTAATCGGAAAGTGGGCATCCAAACAGCCCCTTAGGGACTGCTGTTGGGTTTTAGGGGAGGCAGAGAAGGTAGCGGAAACAAAAAAAAATTCTCCCCAAAACCCAGCACGAGGAAAGGTGTCAACGTCTATATAATAGGAAAGGATGGTTTGTGGAATCATACCTTATCCCAAGGCTTGCTTGGCGACAATACCTCGCGCTATGCGCGGTCTTCAACTCTGGTCTTGGACGGTGTCTGTGTAGCTCCTGGTCGCACCGGGACTGACGACTCTTCCTCCTACCAGACTGTTGGATGACAGTTGTCCTCCTAAGTG
Organism: Alisma plantago-aquatica; assembly: GCA_963693085.1. NCBI lineage: Eukaryota > Viridiplantae > Streptophyta > Magnoliopsida > Alismatales > Alismataceae > Alisma > Alisma plantago-aquatica. The sequence goes on along the minus strand of OY856415.1, from coordinate 656,507,367 downwards.
GCAGTGACCTCCCACCTCTGAAGTAGTCCACACGGACCACCTAGAACTCCACACTCCTTGTCCCACAAGGAAGTGGAAGGAGTTGCACCCTCCTATTGACGTACTAGTCGCCAACACACTCTCCTGCCTCCAGTTGCAACTGTAGTTGTCCTTCCCTTGCTGCACCTCCCTTTGCGGGAAGCACTTGCTTGGGCTCTCTCTCGGTTACAAAAACCAGAGAGAACGACAACTTTGCAGAGCAACTGGTTGCACTGAGCTGTTGTCTGAGAAGCCCCCACTACCCCTATATATATAGGAGGGTCATGGGACAGGGTTCTCTATCTCGGGCAATACGGGACTAAACGCAGGAGTAGAAGGGTTCGAGATTTTCCACAAAAAGCAACCGGTTCGCAACCTGAAATGATCGGTTCATAGCTGAACCGATCAGTTCGGCCATTGAGCCGATCGGTTGGACCTGAGCCGACCGTTTGGGGCACTCCAACCAATCGGTTGGTGCCCTGAACCGATCGGTTCATGGTCCTAATTCGGCTCAAAAAGACTTTCCTTGTTTCTTTCCCAATTGGTATCGAATACCAATAATATTCCCAATCGAATTGGGCAATTTGAAACCAAAGGAAAATTCTTGCCGACATGACTTTCCCAACTGGTCAGTTGCACCAGTTGAGCCGATCAGTTCAACCCTTGAACCGGTCATTTCAACCTGGTCATGAGCCGTTCGGTTGGACATTCCAGCCGACCGGTTCAACAACCTCAGCCAACCGGTTCAACACTTGAGCCGATCGGTTGGGAGTGGAGGTTGTGCATAATCAGTCAATTGCAATCTCAATCAATCTGATACTCCAATCAATGCGTCCAACACCTTGAACCATATGATATTGAGCCATCGACTGATTGAGTATTTAATTGAACTACTAAACTCCTTTAGTAATCAATCTAAACATTGCTTTATGGACAAAACTCCTCTTCCAGGTTAAATCCTATGTGTGTGACCCTGCAGGTCCATTTCACGTTGGCATTGAAAGTCCATAACACTTATGACTTCACAAGAAAAGAGCGGTGCCTAGTCACACATCATTGCTACCCAAGTGAAAGTAGAAAGTTGGAGAACAACTTTCATCCTACAATCTGTGAATGGTGTTATAGCAAATGTATAATTCCTTTGTCACTGATATCCCGAATGAACTCGAGTCATGGAGCATTCGTCCTATCAACGTTCATTCACTTTCTTGATCTCAGAGTAGATTGAAGGAGATATGTATGACATCAATATCACATACTGATTCACACATGCGTGCGCACGCCTATCTCAATCCTACTCATCAAGTGGACATGGATATCAAACTCCATTAGGAGGGACAAATCCCATATCTATCACTCACCCCTCAAAAGCCCCATGTGTCAAAGCCACCCAATCATCACTTTTATAACAACCCATGTTTTAGGACTGCATTTGATGATGTCAAAGTGTGCCCAACAACATGTGTTGAGTGTAGTGATTTCAGGTCTAAGAATCACACTCACCACCATCACTGTGAGTATTGACTGTGACTACCATCTCATGGTTCCATGTGTCAAACTCACGGTGGGTCTGTCCTGTACACTTGTTCTCTAAGAAGTACCTATGTGTTTGGTTTGATATCTCTATATCACGACTAATGAGATTATGTCATCAACCAACACCACAATCTAGTCTTGTGTGTCATAGTTGTCTATCTACCTTCCACTATGACATCTGACTAGGGACAAAATAAAAATGTACAAACTCTTAGCATCCGTATGATCTCATCGTTCAGGTCCTCATCCTGAAAGCATACGTTATCGAGTACTGTCATTCTCTAGACATTCAATCTGTTCTATCACTATCTCTTATGACTGAACCAGAAAGAATTGGAAGCTTGCCTTTGATGTTTATCAAATCAATCTTAATGTATCCCACCAATCATCCCATGATTGGCTCTCAAGGCATACATACCAACAGACTCCCACTTGCACTGCGAGCCAATCACCCTTTAATCATATTCATAGTGATCTTCAAACATGTCCCACATGTTACTGTGATCTAGTGCCAACATAGTGAGTAATGGAAACACCTTGCCAAAGTCAGTATAAATTGCATGTCTCTCATCTCTTTGCTGTACGTCACACGTATGAGATGGAGTTGCCATAATATGTGATCTAGTATTCCTTGCTAACCTTTAGCCACATTGCATGATCAAGGATTCTAGACTTGTCATCAATGAGCGGAATGCCTTATAAGTTCATCTCATGAACTTCTAGATCCATATAATATCTACTGCTGTTCTCTAACGCATAGATACTCAACATTTCCTTTTAAATGGTTTTATTGGAACACTTCCAATTATCAACAAACTTTCACTTTTATATATCTTATATATGTTTTGCGATTAATTTTCTGTCCTTTCAGAAGTTTTCATCAATGTAACTCTTTACATCGAACTCTTCCTTATCTCCATAGAACTAGTACTTCTCAAGTACTTATCAAGTTCTCATGGTATTCCAGTAACCCTTACTGGAAGTAGACAGACATCCACTTGTCATGTACCACATACGAGTTATCAGGATGAGCATATCATATTGTTATGTCGTACATACAAGACGATGAATGCATTTTGTTCTTGCCATGCAAGATAATGGGATGATTACATACATGATAGATCATATCTATTCTTAGTGTTCATATTCTTTATAAGAATTGGACACTTGGCCTTGGGATACTAACTCCATGTAACATGGACAAGTTTTCTCCCACTGAATCTGTGCATATTGAACCCTTCAGTGCAGATTGCCAATGTATGCTTTCTCCTTTCAAGTCAAGAGGTTTTAGAGAACTATCTCTATAGATCTCTATTCCTATCACATAGGAAACTTCTCTATCTTCCTTAAAGATAATTTCCACTTTTAGGTTTCCATTCTAGAACATTTCCATTTCACATCAACATGTGGAATGTGAACACGCTCCCACTAAATCACAGATCCCTTCTTTATCTTTGACATATCAATCAAACCCTTTGACTATATTATCAAAATAAAGATCCAATTCTGAGTTGCTTGTACTTAATCAATCACATTGATTAGTCCATTGTAACTTATAGACTTCATTTGCATTAGTGGATTCATAAACCTTATAGGTTGTGTCACGTACACATCCTTGTTTTATTCCTCATAGGAATGCAATTTTAGTATCCATATGCCAAATGTCTTAGTCATTAAGCTGCAATCAACAAGCATCATCCTTCTCAAATGTTATCCATGTGTCTTAACTTTTAAGACTTACTTGCACTTATGGATATGATCCAATGAGTGCTACCATCAAGGTCATACCTTATGGTTCACATGGAAGTCATTTAGGATGTAATGGTCTTATACCATAACTCAAAATTTTGGTTCCTCATATTCATCTAGATAGTTGACTCATCACATGAACAACTCATCATATAGATAATTGAGGTGTATCTGTTAAGGATATACGAACTCACAACTCCTTGTGATTCTTAATGTCCTTTATTAGTGTGGGGTATTCTTTTATTAAGAAGAATTCAGTTATTTGATAATCATTCTCTAACTCCTTAGAGTATGATTCCTTCTTGATTTAGACATCATCATGCCTTAATCATGAGTTCACTATAATACACTATCATAATCACTCATAAGGATCTCAAACATTTGGTCCAAGTATTTCATTCATTGATCTCATCAAGAATTATCACTTTACCAAATTTGTACTTCATCTATGATAATCTTGAACACTTCAAGATACTCATATTGGTATTTCTCTAAACACCATTTGAAGTATTAACATTTGTTCCAATAGGTATGTAAATACATCACATGTATTATACCTAATAGGATAATCATTCTCCCACTACATTAGTGAAGATTGATTAATCATGTCCAAGATATTCATGTCTCTTACTGGTTCTCTAACCAAAAGAGTCTAGATTTATCCATCACATGGAAACTAGAAATGAATTTCTCATGATTGATGCTAATTTGATTGTTTGAGTTATCCATAACTTTAGGTATCATTTTATCTCATGCATATCAAATACCACAAGATAAACAAGGCATTGCCACAAAGATCATATCTTTTAAGATTGAAACATCAACTTCATTAATTGCCATCATTATCATACAATATGCAAAAATAAAGTGTTTCTATCTATTGGCAAATATGAAATAGTAGTTCATAACTGTATTACATGCCTTGTAGGCTGAAAATAAACTAAAGTACTATATCTATGGTGGCAACACTTGCCCCAATTATGAGTGTTTTACACTTTACATCTTGGTATCATATACCTCAAAAAGTGTTACAAGTTAACTTTCATGACACCTTTAAGTAGAGGCTTCAGTCGCCTCCTTATTCTTTTGTTCTTCCAGATAGAGAGGACAATTCCTTTTCCAATGTCCTGGCTTTTGACAATGGTGGCAATTTCCTTTCTTGGTCACGCCTCCCTTGGCCTTGAGAGATGAAGACGGCTTGGACTCCTGGCTAGCATCAGAACCTTTCTTAGCTTTGCCCTTGCCCTTGCGCTTGGACTTGCCTTTCTTGCTCGTGATCACCATCACAGCCTTAGGCTTGTCCTTCTTCATTTGTATCTCAGCTGTCCTCAACATGCCCAACAACTCTGACAGTGGCCTATCAAAGTTTTTCATGTTGTAGTTCATCACAAACTGACTGTATGATTCTGGAAACGATTGCAGTATCACATCAGTAGCCAACTCTTGGCTCAGTGGAAATCCCAGTCTCTACAGGTTCTCCACATACCCAATCATCTTGAGTGTGTGAGGACCAACTGGATCTCCTTCTGTCATGATACACTTGAACAGTGCGCTAGAAACATTGTATCTCTCTTGCCGTGCCTGATCTTCATACATGTTCCTGAGATGCTGAATCATCTCAATGACACCCATGTTCTCATGCTGTCTCTGCAACTCATGGTTCATGGAACATAACATCAAGCACTTTGCATCAATGGCATCATCAGCATGCTTCTTGTAAGCATCCCTTTCTGCCTTTGGTGCATTAGGAGCGGGTTCCTCTGGAATTGGAGTATTCAGGACATAGAGCTTTCGCTCTTGAGTGAGAACAATTCTCAATGCCCGATACCAGTCGTGGAAGTTCATCCCAATTAGTTTGTCCTTGTCAAGGACCGATCGCAAAGAAAATTTGTTGTTGTTTGTTTCCATTTGAACTACAAAAGGAAATATGCAATTTTAGTCCAAAACTCATTTTGACTTATTTGATTGATTTGAAAGTTTGACGATATAATTAGGCCTTTAATTAATTATCGCTCCCACTATTTTACTTCAAATTTATAGCCCTCACCATCAATTCGGAAGATTGCAGCGTACAACCTTCTAGTGGGCAAGATCCTAAAATCCTCTAAGTCATGAGTCAGCTAGGGCTGATCGCCCACAACTTAGATCTCTCAGGTAGGCAACTCTTGCCAATTGCATCATATGCAACTCTTGATAAGATGTCATATACAACTCTTTGCAATGATCATCTCCATGCCTCAAGGTACTAGATCCCATCTAGATCACCTTGTTAAGTCTGACCCAAAGCAAACATGATGAATATGCACCCTTCTAGGGCAGACCCACACATTCATCCTTCACACTTCCACGAGATAGACGGTGCACCACGCTAGGGCGTGCCCACACTTGGTCGATCAAGCTTTTCACATGTGTCGCATTTAGAAGGCATCTAAAACTTAATATTTTAATGAGGGATTTGGTTTTATATACATATACATATCCAATCACCACAATACATAGTACGTATCATATACATGCTATATCCCACAGAAAACATGCACAAAATGATAAAAAGCGATGTTTATGGCCATCCTAATGTGATTCCTCAAGCCAAGAGGAATCATGGTCATCTAGGTCAACATCACATGCAACCTGTACAAGATGAACATCTGTGCCTTGCCATCCGAGTTGATCAACTCATCACATGAATGATATGTACTCTCCAGCCAGTCGTCTGGGTGCCACCATCCGATCGGTTGGCTCCTCCAACCGATCGGTTCACCTGGACGTCGTGCTTCTCATCATGATCGCCACCCGCTCGTCTCGCTCCTCGAACCGGTCATCAACCGATCGGTTCACTCCTTGAACCGACCGTCTGGAACGTCAACCGATCGGTTCACACTTTGAACCGATCGTTTCAGCTGTCGTCTTGATGTCCGTCGGTCTTCGACATAACAGGAAATAAAAATCTATCCTATTTATTACATTGCTTTAAAAAGGGAAACCTCGAGTTACATTCGGGGGGAGCAAAGGTAGGAAAGAATCTCAAATTATTTCGAGTTACATTAGGAATAAGAGAGGGAAGATCGGTGTGGAGACTGAGATGCAGGCAACCACAAACAACCACACACATATAGGGGTTTATAGGTCATAATCATGCTACACACATCCACCACAAAACTCGTTTAAGGGCGATGCATATCGAGTGCATTAATAATACATATCATATATGTAATTTGGGATTTGTGGATTTAGGATTGGACATGCATAAAGTCGATATTATTCGCATCGTATGCAATAAATAAAGGCGACAAACCAAAATCAATCATATTGATATTCCTAAAATATAGAGCAGTTGACGTGGCTCTGATACCACTGTTGGGTTTTAGGGGAGGCAGAGAAGGTAGCGGAAACAAAAAAAAATTCTCCCCAAAACCCAACACGAGGAAAGGCGTCAACATCTATATAATATGAAAGGATGGTTTGTGGAATCATACCTTGTCCCATGGCTTGCTTGGCGATAATACCTCGCGCTATGCGCGGTCTTCAACTCCGGTCTTGGACGGTGTCTGTGCAGCTCCTGGTTGCACCGGGACTGATGACTCTTCCTCCTACCAGACTGTTGGATGACAGTTGTCCTCCTAAGCGGCAGTGACCTCCCACCTCTAAAGTAGTCCACACGGACCACCTAGAACTCCACACTCCTTGTCCCACAAGGAAGTGGAAGGAGTCGCACCCTCCTGTTGATGTACTAGTCGCCAACACACTCTCCTGCCTCCAGTTGCAACTGCAGTTGTCCTTCCCTTGCTGCACCTCCCTTTGCGGGAAGCACTTGCTCGGGCTCTCTCTCGGTTACCAAAACCATAGAGAACGACAACTTTGCAGAGCAACTGGTTGCACTGAGCTGTTGTCTGAGAAGCCCCCACTACCCCTATATATATAGGAGGGTCATGGGACAGGGTTCTCTATCCCGGGCAATACAGGACTAAACGTAGGAGTAGAAGGGTTCGAGATTTTCCACAGAAAGCAACCAGTTCGTAACCTGAAATGATCAGTTCATAGATGAACCGATCGGTTCAACCATTGAGCCGATCAGTTGGACCTGAGCCGACCATTTGGGGCACTCCAACCGATCGGTTGGTGCCCTAAACCGATTGGTTCATGGTCCTAATCCGGCTCAAAAAGACTTTCCTTGTTTCTTTCCCAATTGGTATCGAATACCAATAATATTCCCAATCGAATTGGGCAATTTGAAACCAAAGGAAAATTCTTGCCGACATGACTTTCCCAACTGGTCGGTTGCACCAGTTGAGCCGATCAGTTCAACCCTTGAACCGGTCGTTTCAACCTGGTCATGAGCCGATCGGTTGGACACTCCAGCCGACCGGTTCAGCAACCTCAGCCGACCGGTTCAACACTTGAGCCGATCGGTTGGGAGTGCAGGTTGTGCAGAATCAGTCAACTACGATCTCAATCAATCCAATACTCCAATCAATGCGTCCAACACCTTGAACCATATGATATTGAGCCATCGACTGATTGAGTTTTTAATTGAACTACTAAACTCCTTTAGTAATCAATCTAAACATTGCTTTGTGGACAAAACTCCTCTTCCAGGTTAAATCCTATGTGTGTGACCCTACAGGTCCATTTCACGTTGGCAGTGAAAGTCCATAACACTTATGACTTCACAAGCAAAGAGCGGTGCCTAGTCACACATCATTGCTACCCAAGTGAAAGTAGAAAGTTGGAGAACAACTTTAATCCTACAATCCGTGAATGGTGTTACAATGAATGTATAATTCCTTTGTCACTGATATCCCGAATGAACTCGAGGCATGGAGCAGTCATCCTGTCAACGTTCATTCACTTTCTTGATCTCAGAGTAGATTGAAGGAGATATGTATGACATCAATATCACATACTGATTCACACATGTGTGTGCATGCCTATCTCAATCCTACTCATCAAGTGGCCATGGATATCAAACTCCATTAGGAGGGACAAATCCCATATCAATCACTCACCCCTCAAAAGCCCCATGTGTCAAAGCCACCCAATCATCACCTTTATAACAACCCATGTTTCAGGACTGCATTTGATGATGTCAAAGTGTGCCCAACGACATGTGTTGAGTGTAGTGATTTCAGGTCTAAGAATCACACTCACCACCATCACTGTGAGTACTGACTGTGACTATCATCTCATGGTTCCATGTGTCAAACTCATGGTGGGTCTGTCCGGTACACTTGTTCTCTAACAAGTACCTATGTGTTTGGTTTGATATCTCTATATCATGACTAATGAGATTCTGTCATCAACCAACACCAAAATCTAGTCTTGTGTGTCATAGTTGTCTATCTACCTTCCACTATGACATCCGACTAGGGACAAAATAAGAATGTACAAACTCTTAGCATCCGTATGATCTCATCGTTCAGGTCCTCAACCTGAAAGCATACGTCATCGAGTACTGTCATTCTCTAGACATTCAATCTGTTCTATCACTATCTCTTATGACTGAACCAAAAAGAATTGGAAGCTTGCCTTTGATGTTTATCAAATCAATCTTAATGTATCCCACCAATCATCCCATGATTGGCTCTCAGGGCATACATACCAACAACTGCTACACCTACCTTGAGGTGGGAAGCAGATGGATTCACCGCCTTCTCTTCTAGTTCCATCTAACTTTTCATCCTCCTCCTGCTTCTTCTAGTCCCCCTATTCTTTTTCCCACTCTAATAGCTGCCAAAATGTTCTTCCACTCCCTCTTTATCCTGCTCTATGTGCTTCACTTCCCCCTTCTCTTATTTCATGTTTGTCCTTTGTGTGTCCTTCTACATTCTGTTGTTAGGAAGATGATTATTTGTTATTTGCATCTGTGGTATCTCTATCTATCAACAGTCTATTTGAGCTAACAATATCAATAAAGATATCAACTCTGACAAGTAATGGTATTGATTTATCTCATGCGTTTTCATACAGATGTGTAAGGCATTTTCTGCATTACCACATCTATGCATGCAATGATGGTTTACATGCATATAATATGTAAATCAAACTTCATTTTTTTACTTATTAGTCCACTTATTGTACTCATCAAATACCTTTGTTAAGATTAAGATTCATGTATAGTTGGCTTTCAACCTATTGATGATCACTTTTTATTCACACTGTAGCATACTTGAGCAGTAGATGCTATGATATAATCACTATATGCCTGAGTAAAGATGAAGCTCTAACTCCATTCAAATGCATACCTTTCATAATTATCAAGTGTATCTTTTTTGCATTGCTTTCAACCTATCGATGACCACTGTTTATTCAGACTTTAACATACTTGAGCAGTAGATGCTATCGTATAATCACTATACGCCTAAGTAAAGATGGAGCACTAACTCCATTCAAATGCATACCTTCCATAACTATCCAATGTATCTTTTTTACCTTGATTTTAATGGCTGCTTTTAGGTAACATTATTAGTTCTATGTATACCCATGAGCTGGGAATTTTTCCAAAATACATGGAATGAAAGGAATCTAAATGCCAAAGCCAACAACCCCAAGTTTATTGGTCGTGCACTCTTTTCAATGCCAGACACCTCCATGTCCCTATTTCTATTTCTAACGAGACTTCTTGCCTCTAGGAACCATGCCACCATTAACTATCCATACCACAATCTACGTGCCACCTTAGATCTAAACACTCAGATGTCTTCACTTGGACCTGAGTATAGCCCCCAAGTCCACTTCTCTTCAGTTTCAATCCCAAGATTCCCTAAACACTCCAAGTCATAATAAGCTATGAAAATAATCCAGAATGCCTCCTTTAAATCCTTGCCACCTACAACTACCCATACCACAACCTATGGCCACTCCTAGATAACAACCAAAACACCAAGACTACCTTCATTTATCCTTTAGTATAGCTTCCAAGTCCACTTCTATCCACTTTCAATACCAGGTATTTCCTCACATTTCAAATCAGCACAAGATGTCAAGATAATTGAGAGATAATCCAAAATACCTTCTATTGATCCCTTAGAGAGGTTGGTAACATTTAATTCTTCAATTCGTGTATGGATATTGTTGAAGTTTCTTAGTGTAATTCTAAGTATCAAACCCTTTTTTTTGCTTGGTGGGGGGTTTCAAAGGCTAATTATGGGTGACTGAGGCCCTATCCACTCTGGAACCACATGCCTCTTACTTCTACTCACCACAACGTATTCTTCTTTGTTATTTACAGTTCTTTGGTAAATATAATATGGCATAATAATGGATGATGTTGTCATCATCAATGTAAAATGTCTTCACATTTGCAATTAACCATACACATAGGGTGTTTTCTTACAAAGAAAGATAAGACCAATTACATGTGTTACTCTGAATAAACGTTCAAACAGATGGTAGCTAGGAAGATGGTCATTTCCATTTGTGATATCTCTATCTATGAGAAGTCTATTTAAAATAACCATATCAAATTATCAATAAAGATATCAACACTGAGAAGTAATGGTATTAATTTATATTATGCGTTTTCATACGGGTCTGTAAGACATTTTCTGCATCACTACATCTATGCATGCAGTGATGATTTACATGCATATATATATAAGTGGGCGCTTCATTTTTTTTTACTTATTAGTCCACTTATTGTATGCATCATTCCTTCATTAAGGTTAAAATTCATGTTTTGTATTGCATATTTCTAACAAATTCAGTTCCATTAAGTTTTGAATGACTGTCTTTTATTTTGAATTGTTGTTTGTTCACCCAAAAGACACAATTTTGTAGGTCTTTCTTTAAAACCTTTGTTTGTCACATTTAGCGACTCACTTTTATTAAGTTCATCTAGTTCATCCATTGTCATAGTTAGTCTGCAGTATCTACTACTAGTATCTGTCGTATTCAATTAGGAAAGTTTTGCACTTTAACTTGCATCAGTAGACATCTAAAAACCATTGCTAATAAAAGCAAGAACAAAAACAATTGCTTCTGTAAACTCTATTCATTTCAATATTCCGAAAGTTAAATACATGAAATATGTGTTGCTGCTTTTGAAGAAATCTAAGTCCATTATAATATGTAATTAGGATCTCTACAAAGTATTATTGTATGTTTTGACAGTTCTAGCTTTTAAATATTGTTATGTAATTTTCATTTCAAGTGAGTTCAGATATTTTTTCACTGATTTTAGCATAAAACTTAGAACTTAGATCGGGACCAGTATACAAATAATGTTTTGGCTTAATTCTTTGCTGACAAGAGTTCTTTAGTGGTTGGGCTGAAGCTTCTTGAGCTGATTTCAAGCTCCCACATTTTTCTGCTGCTTGACATTTATATCTTTTGAGCTTCATGTGTTTTGCTATTATTTCAATCAGAAATTTGTTGTGTTGTGATGATCTTTTTTACTTGATAATATATTCTTTCTAACCTCGTGTATAATAGTTTACAATATGTATTACCATCATGTACGGTTGCTTGGATTATGTCACATAATATAAACCAATTGCATCTTCTATTATTGTATATGCTACTGATTTTTTTATTGTTTTCCACATTTTCTACTTTAGGAAAAAGGACGTCAGAATGGTAAATCTTAGCAGTTTGGGAAGTTTGTAGCTCTACACCAACGTACAAATAGTTGCACTTAAACTGTAGTCATGTATCTTTTTGTAATGAAGGGTTGTGAGAAAGCCACTTATCACATTTCACAATGAAAAGTCTGGATGAACTTATAAATATATATTGTACATATTAGTCTTATCTCTGTTCTTCAGTTTTGGACCTCATTGCATGTGTATATATTGTACATATTAGTCTTATCTCTATCATTCTTAATAAATCATTTGCACTAAGAAAAAATATGATGCTTGTAAAATACAAACCAAATGTTCCCAGATATTCTTTAGCCCGTGCAAAGCAAGGGTTGCTGCCTAGTTTACATGATAGTAATACAATTTTTTACATCTTTATATCTTCCCTTTCCCTCTCTGTACTAACTAGTAACTACTAAAAATATATTATTAGAAATTGATCTTCGTTGCACAGTTCCCTTCCCCCTCCTTTATCTCCCTTTACATCCCTTCCTTTTCTAACATTCCAAATATATTATGGTTTCATTGGACATACAGTCTATAATATTGCCGTATCAAGTTAGCTTTTTTCTTTGTGTTATTGCAGTTAACATTGAGATAAGTTTCTGATCTTTAATTATTATCCTAGAGTAAAGAATAAGTAAAATGTTTACTTATTTGGTATATATTCTAGTTTTTATTTAAATGTTTCCTTGTTCATTTCTTCAAGCATTTGTTGGGCATGTAAAGGAAAAGATTAATTGTTTGCATGTTTAGTGACAGATATAAATTGATTGATATAGATGGAGGTGTGTTTTGATCGTGCCAGGGTCGGTACACTTTTAAATCGCAGCTGGTTGATAGTGGTTAATGTATCGATATTATATACAATAAAATTCTGCAAATAATTAAGAAACCAAGAAGAGGATGGAATATGGGCCTTATGCTTCTAATGAGATATTCTAGTGCAAGATTTTATAAGCACAAGCCACAATTTTATATGAAAATGATATGATGCATTACCAAAGAAGGAGAGGGCTGATACCATCAATTGATCATGATATGAAGACAACAACAGAGTCAGCCTTTATCTGTAGACGACGACACAACCGACCTTTATCCAGAAACGCCGCCACTCACGAAGACCTTGCTTTGAAGATGCCCGATGACCTTGGTCTGGAGACGCCAAGCTATCAAGGACAACCCATTCCAAAGACGCCGCCGCAGACCTTGACTGGAGAAGCAACCACGAGTGAAAACTCGGCCAGTACTGACTGATCGCCAACCCTTGAGGCTGGGTATAATCTCGGGGAATGAGTGACTCATGGTTGCGGCTGTTGCGGGAGTGAGGGGAAGAGTAGGAGAAGGGGGCGACTACCGCAGACGGTGCTTCTTTGTGCGGGTGCGGAAAAAGAATTGGGGGTAGTATATTTAGCTTTGGTCTTAGTCTATTTTGGAAGCTTTTACAGAAAAACCATCACCATATTAATGATAACAAAATAATTTTGCTATCATTAACTATATCAGTAATGACAAAAACGTTTAAGTGTCGGTTTTAGATAATTAATTACGTCCAATATTTTAAATTGACGTTATTTTTGCCGTTGACGATCTATTTTCTGGCAATGATTAGGCGCACCATGTTCATGATGGCACCCAACAAAGCTCATAAGCCCGACAACATCTGCAATTCTTTTATCCAGAAGCATTGGGACACTATTGGCCCATTTTTCATCTGTACAGTCCAAGACACCTTCTCTTCGGGAGCCATTGAAGACAACATTGATGATTCATACATGTGTATGATTCCGAAGACCAGATAGCCCCAAACTTGCAATGACCTCTGTCCTATCTCACTCAACAATATGTGCTTCAAGTTGATATCCAAAATCATTGTACAGCGCATCAAGCCTCTTTTGCATGGCTGGATCTCTGAAACTCATTCTAGTTTCCTCCCGGGCCGGCGTATCACTGATAACATCATTCTGGTGCAGGAGGTTATTCACACCATGCGCATGAAGCACAATGGCAAGGTGCTAGCTTGTATCAAGTTAGGCCTTGCTAAGGCTTTTGATAAAATGAGTTGGGGGTTTATCCACAACACCATCAAGAGGACCAGTATCCCAACGCTACTGGTTGACTTGATTATGCAAATCATTACTAAGGGGTGCACATCGATTGTTTGGGAAGGATGTCCCTTAGAGTCCTTCAAAACTTCACAAGGCATTCGCCAAGGCGATCCCATCAACCCCTACATATTCGTTCTGTGCATGGAGAGACTCAGCCAAGCCATCTCGCTTTCCATCAGTCAAGGTGACTGGAAGCCTATTCACCTCTCAAGGCATGGTCCGCTGCTATCACATGTTTTCTTTACTGATGACATCCTCTTGCTGGTTGAGGCTTCCGCCGGGCAAGCTAAAACTATTAACGGAGTTCTCCAAGCCTTTGCACGTGCATCTGGGCAAAGGGTCTCCACGGCCAAATCATGCTGCTATTTCTCACCTAATACCTCACACCAGGTCTGGGACACCTTCTGTAGGCGCCTAGGCATTCAACACAATAGTGATTTGTGCTGCTACCTTAGTGTTCCCATCCTATATCATCAGGTTAACAAGTCTACTCATGCTGTGATTGTTGATACCATGAAGGACTGCATGACGAGATGGTCAGCACGACAACTATCCCTTGCCGGAAGGATCACCCTTGTAAAATCTACTCTTCAGGATATCCCCAGCTATACTATGAAACTCTCCCCTACCCTATATGATGACATTAACAAGCATGTTAAGAACTTCCTTTGGTCTGGTAGCCAGACACACCACAACCTCTCCTTGGTCTCGTGGAAAAAGGTCACCATGGCAAAATATGATGGCAGCTTGGGCATCAAGGATGCACACTCACAAAATCAAGCTCTTTTACTTAGCAATGTCTGGCGTTTCATGAACAACAGACAAGTCTTATGGGTCCGAGTGATGCGCGACAAGTATATGCACAACGACACCCTATAAAGAAACATTGTTCTTCTGTGTGGGCCTTTATTAGGAAGCACATGCCTTCCATCCAACAAGCCTTAGCAGTGACTATCAATAACGGTGAGTCTACAAACGTATGGACTGATAGATGGCTTCATGGCCTTTCCATTAAAGAGCTTGCTCCCACCTTTGTGCCACCGTTGAACCTTACTAATCTCAAAGTCTCGGCCATGGACATGGATGGTAATGGCTGGGATTGGGACTTCATCCATAGCTATCTTCCAAGCAGTTCATGGTTGCACATTCATCACGCCTGCTCGCCTGCCCCGACGTCAGGTCATGATACACACCAATGGCCCGAGTCATCTTCTGGTCTTCTTACTATAAATTCTGCCTACCAATGGCTCAGCAAATACATTACCTTGCCCTTGCTTGGAAAATGGTCTACAATATGGAAGCTTCCCATTCCTCCTCATATTCATACTTTTCTATGGATGAAGCACCACAGAGCGTTGCTCACCAACGTAGAGAAATCTCGACGCCATATTCATGTCAATGATGCATGCCTGGTATGCTCTAACACATGCGACACACTGGTGCACTCTCTCCATGACTGCAATTTTAGTAAGGAAGTTTGGGTCGCATGCCAAGACGAACCTTCCTTCTTTCTTCTCCCTGAGGATGACTGGATCATTGATGTTACTTCCTCTACGTGCACTGCCCCTCCATTCTGCCTGTGGTCACTTGCTGGGCAATCTGGTCACAAAGAAATGAGTTTATACATGATAGAAAGCAACAACCTCTCCACAAACGTGTCTCCTACATCAAGGACAGAGCTCGTACCATCATGGTGATCTCGGCGCTGCTCTTGACGTCCTCTATGGTGTGCAGCCACGTCCAGAATCCCCCAGTACTTAGGGATGTTCTCATGTTTGTTGATGCTTCTTACAATGCTACTTCTTCCCGCACCGGGATTGGCATTCATGTTGTGGACAACCATGGAAGTTTTCTTCTGGGCCACAGATTGCCCATCCATGCCAGCTCGAAATTGGAAGCATAGGTACAAGGTATTATATGTGCCTTGGAACTTTACAAAATCACAGGATGGCGTGCTCCCACCATTCTGTCTAATGCTACCACAACGGTATCCATTACCACTGAGGATGCATCCGCAACAACCATATTCTTCCCCCACATGCGTCGACTTCAGAAGCTCCATGAAGACGTCAGTCAGTCTTTCATTTCACATATTCCTAGATTGCACAATAATGTAGCTAATTGTATTGCCCACTTTTCTATTCATGCTAGTACTACTTTTACTTTCCACACTGATGTGCCCCAATGGCTCACCAACAATCTAGATGTTAACTTTGTGAACATTTGGCCCACAGTAGAGAGTGGGATGAATACAATCTGATCTCTACGTTGTCCCAAAAAAAATAGGCACATGCATTGATGCTCTAGAATTTGATCATGAAAATGCATAAATAAGATTTGTTGGGTTTTCATTGAGGAAATTTGGTGTAATATTCAGTTACATGTACACTATCTTAAACTAATTATGTTAACTTAAGAAGATAGGAATTTTCTCATATTCTTTGAGATGTGGAGTTTTTAACCATATATTACCTATTGGTGCAGTTAAAAAAGGAAACACGCTATCATCTTATTTCTTTTATATCTATATGGAAAGAGTTTCCCAAACCGATGAAAGTAAAGATTCACAATCGGATATGAAACTTACTAAGATAGACAATGATACTCCAATCACTTATTCCTTTTAGATGATACATTTTTGTGCTCAAGAATTTATTCTAGTTAGGTAGTTGTTATGATAGGTGCTGACCAGAGAGGGGTACTAGTTTTGTCCATGTGGTCTTGTGCTAATTAAGACCATGGTTCTCTTTCAGTGTCAAAGAGATTACAAGAGTGAACATATCTTCAACTCGAGGAATTAAGTATTCCCTTGATTAGGATAAAACTTTATATCTATAGTGGTTATTTGTAGTACAGTGGCCAATATTGCACTATCTTAGTGTGAAGAGAATGATGGATGACATTGTAGATGTCATGAGGAACTACTCTATTGCAGTTGCAGATGGATTAGATAAGTTCAAAAAAAATGTTCCAAAAATCATATATTATGTCTTTTATGTTGTATTTTTCAAAAAATCAAAATAGGTTGTGGCTATTATATTAAGAGAGGGAGGATACCACCTAAAAACATTATGTGGAGATAAATGATTTAAAGTTCAGATGCTTCATAAAAATATTATATTAAATGGAAAAAAATTAATAAGAAAAGAGGACAATAATATCTTCTTCATAAATTAGCCTTTATATTACATGATAAAAATATAAAAAAAACTGTTATGATGTCTTCATTTCCCCTCTCCGTACTAACTAGTAATTACTAACTAAATATGTTATGAGGTAATTGATCTTATGTTTAATATCCTCATCAATTCCTTTCCCGGTCCTCTACCTTCCTTCACGTTCCTTTTTTTTTACATTCCAAACATAACATAGTTTCATTAAACATACAGACCAATAGTTTGTGTTGTTGCTATAGCAAGTTGGCTTTTCTCTTTGTATTATTGTGGGTAAAAAGTTAGCATAAATTTATTATCTTCAGTTGTTATCCTAGAGTAAGGAATGAGTAAGAAAATTAGTTATTCAATATACGTATCATATTAATAAATATGTTCTTTTATTAAACTATTTCCTTGGTCATTTCTTTGAGCACTTGTTGGGCACGAATTGTTTGCACGTTTAGGTGACAAATAGAAATTAACTGATATGGAAGAAAACATCTATCTATTGTGGTAGGTTGGTGCACTTTCAGTCACAGTTGTTTGATTCAGTTGATTGATGGGGTACTCTACACAGGAAAATTCAATGAAGAAATCAGGGAGAGGGTAGGATGTGACGCCTATGCTTCTAATGAAGATTTGTCAATGTTACACTTTATAAGAAACATACCAAAAATCAACATTAAAACCGTATAGGGGCGTCATCGAAGAAGGGGAAAATGATACCGTAATGAGTCAATTCTTCCTTGTGGAGACGACAATGCAGAGGATCTTTTTCTGGAGACGTCGCTTCCGCCAACCTTGGTCTGAAGACGACCGGTGACCTCGGTTTAGAGATGCCAAGCCACTAAGGATGACTTCGATTACAAGACGCCGCCGACTCTGGAGATGTTGAATCTTTTTCCCTTCTACCATTGAGTATATGTGGACTGCCGAGAGACTCCTCCTGTACTGGTCGATGGCTAACAGGAAGCTAGGTATGACGTTGGGGAAAGAGGGACTCATGGTCGCGGCTGTTGCGGGAGCGGGGTAAGAGTGGGAGAAGAGGGCGAGTACCGCGGACGGTGCCCCTTTGCGCAGGTGCGGCAAAATTTGAGGATCGTGTATTTGCCTTTGACGACCCTATTCTGTTTTGGTAGCTTTTACGGCAAAACGACCACGTTATTAATGATAATAAAATATGTTTGCTGTCATTTGCTCTATCCGTAACGACTGCAACATTTACGTGCCGTATTTAAATAGTTAATTACGTCTAAATTTTTAAGCAGACCTTACTTTCACCGTTAACGATCTAGTCTTTGGTAGTGTCCTTAATTCCTTGCATAATGGGTTTGAACTCATGATCAATGAGATATTGGTTAGGGAGCATGTACACATTTTTGCATGTGGTTCAGGTTTCATGTGTTGAAAATTGTAAGGGAAGAATAAGAACAAAGGAAGAGATGGTAGGTGATTTATTCACGTGGTATGATTCAAGAGGGTTCCGAGGAGGCCTCTGGTCATCACCTATGTGACCCATAGTGAGGGATGATAAGCATGGTTGAAAGTGGAGAAAGAAGAAGATGAAGTAGCTTCATTGGGAGTTAGGAGAGGGAATGGAGGAGAGTATGCCTCGTCCAAGTGGTAGTGGGGTGTTTATATAGGAGTTTGGGGTAGAATGAGAAAGGTTTCTGGGTAGTATGAGTGGCAGGATAAGGATGATTCAGAGCATGCCTCGCAGCACACGGAAATGATGACAAGATGTTTTTGGGCAGTGATAAGACCTCTTTTATATAATCACTAGCCCAGGAAAGTGGCCGTCCAGGTAGTCCTTGCTGTGGATGAACTGTCCATAAAATTTCATGAGGAACAGTGCTTTTTGGTGGCGGTATTCATTCGTCAGAGTTGTTGTCCCGTTCATGGGGTGCGACTGCAGCAATGTGGTTGGCAGAGGTAGAAGAAGCTCTGTCGTGTGGCAGGACACGGGCATAGAAATTCTAGAGTCCGTGGGAAGATTTTTAAGTGATGGGACTTGAGGATATGGTGGCGAAGTTAGCACCCGTGGTCGGTGTGTTGGTCGGCAGAGAAGGTATAGGTGGAGGTGGCATGCAGCCACAGGTCGAGGAGGGTGGCACTGGGCGGTGAGGGTGACTTTGTTCAGGCCTATGGAGGCGATAGGATGAAAAACCAGAGGCCAAAGCCTCTCCTGTCGGCACCGCCCGTCATGGCTGTAAGCTGGCCGGCACTGTTGCCGCCGTCGCGATAGCCAAATAAGAAAAAGGGAAGGCATCAGGGAGGAAGGGGGAGAAGTGGGAAGGAAAGGAGGACAGAGAGAGGAAGGGGAGGAGTGGGTCCATCGCATGATGTGGCACGAGGCCACTGGTTACAAGCGTTATGGGCGGCCAACCATGCATGGTCATAACAGTGTACGTGTGCGTATCGGGGGCTGTGAAATAGAAACCTGGGAGAGGAAAATTTAATACCGTGTTCGTATCTCAATTGGTGGGCCTGTGGTTGTTAATTGATTGGCCGAGAGGAGAACGTGGAGGAAGTGAATGAACAGCCGCATAGTAGAGGGAGTAGAGGGTACGAGGCTATAAAGATAAGAAAGAAAAGGAGTGGGTGGTGGGTGAGGGAGTCGTTGGATTAAGAGAGAAGAAAGGAATACGAGCATAGATGAGGTGTTTAAGTGGTAGAAATTGTGGAGAACAAAATTATAATATTTATCTATTACTAACATATCCTTATAGTTTATTTTGTATTTACAAATAGGTCCTACTTTATCATATTGACCCTTGTAGGCCTAATAAATTAACCAAAAATATTTCTTTTGATACATATCTTTTTACCTACATTTTGTGAAATATTGGTGCAACTCTTTTTTCCCTCTATTCGGCCATTATTTATTTTTCATAATAACATTATGTTTAGAAATATATCCTTTCATCCTTTTCTTTTGTGGTTATCGAAATATTCTTTTGAAAATGTTCAAGTAAGATATTAATCCTATATGATATTTTCAATTAAAGGGTCATGTTTATTAAATATATCACTTCGAAAAACCGGGTTGTAACAGGTACCCTTGCAACAACCGAAGGTGTTACCTTTTTAACAATCGATCGTTGTGTCCAAGGGTGTCAACCGATGGTGATCTCTTAGGTCATGTTTTGGATGAATTAGAAGCTTAATGATCAACCACTAAGTACCCTAATGAAGATATTAATAAATGGTGACATCAATGCAACACCTGATGGGAAAGATAATAAGAGTGTCAATCCTATCAACTGATGGTGACTTAATGGTCACAATTGATGATGGATCAGGTCTCCACAAATGATAGTGAGTTAAGAATGTAGTTTTAGCATCAATTAATGCCTAACCCAATAGTTTCTTGGGTCAAATGATTCAAAGGTTAGACCTATATTGTAATTGATGGTTTTGAAATATGAACCCAATCTAATGGTTAGGTGCTATCACTTCTTCATCTAATAATTTAGATGTTGGACTTTATCCAATGGTTGATATTGAATGCTTCAAAATCCAATGGCTTGGTTTGAAACCTATAGTATTACATGTGATTTCAAATAATCTGAATTTAATGGTTTCCTTTATGTTATCAATTTAAGAAGCTTGATGGTTGAAATGATGGTGTAAGGACCCTGACCTTCGTTTAGGGTTTACCCTGTTTGTTTTGCTTAACCTTGATGCTTCGTTGCTTGCTAATCACCTTTAGTGGTGATTAGGGTTTGGTTGTGCTTTGTTGAGAGTTGGAGGTGCTACTTGCAAAGAACCCAAGTCTAGGGTTTGTGGGAAAGTTTGCCACCTTTGAGGTGTTCCTCTCTCTCCTTGCTTCCTCTAGTGTAGAGAGGAAGGTTTGGGCTCGTTGCTTGAGTTCCTTTGGGCCTGGTTGAGCTTGTTGGGCCTTGTGGTTCCTTGCTTTGGTTTGGTTGAGCCTTATATCGGGCAAGAGAGGAGTGTGTCACCCAAGGAAGTGTGTTGTGTTGCCCATGCTAGAGGTGTGTCACCCAGTGTGGGAGTGTGTCGGCCTGGAAGAGTGGTGGTGTGTCACCCTAAAGCCTTGACCAAGCTTTGACCTTGTTTGTGTCACCACTAGTGGACACTTGGTGCTTGATGCTTGCATGTAGCAAAGACCTTGGACATGTGTTTAGGGCTTGCTAGAGTGGTGGCTCGTGCACTAGGACAAGTGTCCCTAGGTGGGCGACACCTTACTTGGTTCTACCTTGTTTTCTCTTCCCTTCCCTTCTATATAGGTGTTTCCTTTCCTTTTCTAAGAGTTCCTTTGGTTCCTTAGTTTTTCTCCACCTTAGTGCACGCCACACCCTTATCTTTTGCAAGTTGGTGACCGATACCCTTGGAGTCTCCTTCTTCCTTGCTTGGTGGTGCTTGGAGCTAGGAGCTTGGAGCTTGCTTAAGGTGGGTTACATAATTCCTAACCCTAACTATACTATCTCCTTCTATGATCTCGTTTATATATTGTTGGATTAGTATTGTCACGCCCCAATCTCACATTAATCACAAACCACGAGATTAAGACGCGACAGGATGGGATTTACACATAAGCAAACCACTCTTCACTTTTATAACATTTTAAAGACATTAATAGGATAATCTGGTTTATGCTGTAAAATGAAACTAAATAAACTGCGGAAGCATCTTTTCTATCTGACTAGCAATATAACAGAGTCTACAGCATATTACATTGTTTGACATAAAATAAAACATAACAGTTAATTTACATCTTTATACACATTCACTCTCTCACTCACACTTTGTCCCAAAGATCGAGGGGAAAGGACTAAGAGACCTCTAACTAGACTAACGACAAACCTTCTATCAACTAGGCGTTAGGATGAAACGATCCTTCCAACTCCTGATGCTGATGTTGACCTGAAAATGTTTTGAGTAGAGGTATGAGCCTACTCGCTCAGTGAATAGCATTTCACTTAGCTATCACTAAACAACTCATCAGGTTTATAAATTGGAATTAAACATAAATGCAGAACTAAGCAAGGCAGTTCTAATAACATAACAAATATACAGATAATAATCACATTTAAATCATCAACAAGTATTTCAAGTAAATAAACAGTTATATAAATTTACTGTGAACCTACATGATTATTTATTCATTTCATTATTATTATGCCCTAAATATATGCAGTGTACTCTGCATATAAAGATCTGCAGCAAGTTCATGCTACGGTCCCACCGTACAAGACTTAGCGACACACCCAGGAAATGCTAAGTCTGACTGCTATCCTGGTCTGCACAGGACTCTCAGGCACTCAAGGGCCTCACTGTACTCTCAGGCGCTCAAGGGCCTCACCGCAGGTCCTAGGCACTCAGGGGCCTCTCTGCAGTATTCTAGTACTCTAGACTCCTCCTCTAACCTGAGCACACAGGCGGAGAGTCTCACAGGGTTACCTTCGTGACACAAGCACGAATGGTGTTAGATAACCAAGTTTTCTTTTTCCCAGTGCCATCGTGACACACGCACGATTGTTATTAGACACTGCCTCTCTTTCCTCATTTGTCCGTGACACAAGCACGGATGATGTTGCAACACGAGTTTCACCCCTAAGTTGCAGATACCTCTTAGGGGTTCTACGGTGTTAGGGCACCTAGGTCTATTAACTGATTTAACATATAACCATTTAAACAGGAATATCACATTTACTGATTTCAGATCAATTCACAATACACTGTCATTCTAAAACTGTCAGAGCAATATATTTCAAATCATTGTAATTTCTGAGAAATTCTCATACCATGCATTCAGACAAATTAGAAATGCATAAATAACCCAACTTATTTCAATCTGGCATATACATAGCGAATTTAAGCAATTGAACATCTTATTGCAAGAATTAAATAAATTTACTTCACATACGAGAATCATACTCAACATTTGTCAATTCTCTAAAATTCTCGAAAAACGTGCACATTAACCCTAATCTTGGTTTGTGCATCACTTAACTCAATTAAAAGTTAATTACCTATCACAACACAATTTAATAACAATACTTGAGAATTTCTGGTAATAATTCAGAGAAATGTGCCATTTCATGTAAATATAAATTTACACATATTAACGTCAAAAGATATATGAAATGAGCAATTTAGGTTCCAATGAACTATATAAATCTACCGATTCAATCCACACTGATCAATTGCTAAATTTAATCATATAACAACGTCTAGAAGCAATTTATGAAATAAAAAGTCGGGCGTCGCCAAACGCTGCCCAACGCCTGATAACGCCTGTTATCAGCGTAATTCGCGCACAAAACAGAAAATATTCAGACGCCTGAGTTTATTAATGATAAATAAATGAAATCCTACTCACATTGATTTGGTCTGTCCGGATTCGTCCGGAGATGCATCCAAAGTCTGTTTCCGGGTGATTTTTTTGTTGTCTTCAACCTTAGAATTCTTTGTTTACCATTATGTTGCCCACAGCAACCACAAGCACAGGTTGGAAACGGACGATTGATGGCTGAACTTGGCTAGGAACTGTGAATCCTTACTGGACCTCACGGTGAAACTCAAAGGCAGCTTTCCCATTCTTGTCATTGACAACTTGGACGCGGCTATACTGATTCTGGACGCTGAGTGGATGTACAACCCAACGTGGGTGTGTGACCTCAACGGCTCCGAGCTTCTAGCTGCCGTCGACGCTAGGGTCAGGGGCCTCATGGCTGAGGTCAATGGCGGCTGGAGCTTGACTAGGAGCTACGAAACCTGTTGGGACCTCGAAATCGGAGCTCGAGAGCAACTCCCCTGCTGCTGGGCACGCCTAAGGGCTCCTCGGCTGCTGCCGCAGCTGCTTGCTGCTGCAACTTGGGCGCCGCCCCTCTTGCCAGGAGGGCGTACGAGTAGGAAGAAGGAAAGGGGAGGGTAGAGGAAGACATGTGTTGCTGAGACGGAGCCAAAGAAGCCCAACTTGGCCGCCCTTGCACTCCATTGTTTCTGCTTCGTGCAGCTATGGTTGCTGCCACATAGGGGTGTCGCCCCTTGCTTGGGCGCCGCTAGGGCGGAGGAAATAGAAGGAAAGAAAAGGAAGAAGGAGAAGGAAGGGTGGAGAAAGTGGCGTCGCTGCTGGATCTGAGCTATGGGCGCTCAAATTGCCCATGCGATCCCTCACCTTCCGCTTTTGCTCAAGCGCTGGGCGCCGCTCTCGTTTCCTGTTCTATCAGGAAAGATAAGAGAGAAGAGGGGGTATCCGACCCTCTAAAAGAAAGAAGAAAAAAATTGGGAAAATTGCAGCCAGGTCCAAAACTCTTGAAATCTTCATAACGTTTGCCTCGAATCTCCAATTCGAGTAATTTCTATTGCAAACTTTCAAGCACTGAATTCTCTATAACCTCGAAGCAATAAAACATGCTAATCAACTAGTAACACTTGATCAAAGCACTAATCACATATGTGTACTTAATTCAACTTAATTAACTTAATGATCAACGTTGCTATTATCATTAATTACCTTTGATGACTCAAACTCAACTATTGATTCACATATTTAATTATTTGATTATCCATGATATTTAATTTGATACTCAACACTAATTGAGGTGTTTCACCTAATTCGAGGTATTTATTGACTAACCCTGATATGGGTCGTAACAATCTCCCTCCCTTATAAGAATTTCGTCCCGAAATTCCTAAAAGAGAAAGGAAACTTGTTACTCATCTCTGACTTGTGTTCCCACATAGCTTTTTCTAGGTTATGATTTCTCCACAGAACTCTCACTAATGGTATATCACGATTCTTGAGTTTCTTGATCCACTGATCAACTATCTGTATTGGTCCCTCAACATAGGACCTATCCGATCTGATTCCAGATCAAACCGTAATACATTGTCTTTCTAGAACTGTTACAACAGTATCTTAATTTATGGTAATTACCGAGAAATTATTATACTCTTCATGGAGACAAACTAAAATTCTTAAATAAACAGAATGCATGTCAATTTGGTACTAAAATAAATCATGCAATTTAACTGTTAAACATCATCACATCTTATAATAAAAATTGATATCAAGATACTTAATTCATCGTACACCCTATCCTTAGGGTTTCATTTGCCTTGTTCATTCATCACATGCCAACACCCTACTCTTAGGGTTATCTCATCTGTTTGATTTCAATTCAAATCACAATACGGTATCATCCTAGAACTGGCAACACAGTGTATTTCAAATCATTGTAATTACTGAGTAATGTTTATATCATGCATGCAGACAGATTAAAAATTCATAAATATTTCAAACTCAATCAATTTTGTCACATACATACTGAATTTCATGTAATTGAACATCTTATTACATCAATAAGAGTAATTTACTTCACCTATAAGAAACCATCTGTAATATTTATCAATTGTCTGAAATTTCTCGAAGTACGTGCATATTAATCAAATTCCTGGTTTTTGCACCACATAACTCTATTAAAAGTTATTTACGTATCATGTCACAAATATTTAATAGTACTTGGGAATTTCTGATAATATCTCAGAGAAATGCGCCAATTCATACAAATGTTAAGTCATACACATTACCATAACAGGAAGCATGCAACTAGGTTTATTTACATATTTTAATGCTATCTTGCTAGCTTGAAATCATGCATCTAATGATTTACCAAATCTGTGTTTTCTGGGTTCATACTCAAACCGTACCATTATCAGTTGTGTATTTTTAAACTCAATATGATATAATTGAAACTGGATTACCAAGTAACTTAATTATTTTATCCCTATATATCTTAGTCAGGTCTCGAGACATCACAGGTCGACTTAATATGAAGAAAGTGAGCAGACTAAATTAGTCTATCCACAATCATTCATATCAAATCACTATCTCTAGGTGTCCTGGGTAATCTTACCACAAAATCCATTGTGATAAATTCCCATTCCTATTCAGGCATAGAAAAAAAAAGATTACAAGGTAGTTATAGATTTCTAGGGTTCAGCCTTAATCTACTAGTATACATTACTTTTAACCACATACTTAGTTACATCCTTCCGCATATCTGACCACTTGTTTCAACTATTTGAGATTCATATACATCTTAGTGTTTCCTGCTAGCATAGCATACATCAATACATACACTTCCATAAGAATCTTTTCTTTCAGCCTTTTCCCCTTAAAAGAATTTTACTCTATCTCGAGGTACACACAACATGTCATGCTAAAACAACATCTTATCATCTAAAAACTTAAACTCTAGTCTCTTTTCCTCCTATCAGGTCATGCATGGTCTGGCTTAACTCACTATCACCCCATAGTAGTTCCTTGATCTGGTCATAAGAAATAAGCTTAACTTACATCTATACAATCAAATCACTCTATGTTATTACCCCTAAGTCTAAGTCCAACTCTCACATTTCTACTAACAGGTCTCTATTGAAACCTGTCATAGAGAATGCATTTAGCTGTTGAACTTGACTTTCTGCTGAAAACATCATTCACCACATTCTCTTTACCATGGTGGTAATCTATTGTCACATCATAAAGATAATGACACCATGTCTTAAAAACATGAACTACATTAACTATCTTCAGATCATATCTTGGGTAATACTCCGATTTCCATGCTACCTTCTTATAGTTACATTTCAGTTTTATGTTTTACTCTTTTCTCTAAGTCATTTCATGTTGTTCATGTACTGTTCAGATTAACTACCTTAAAACCCTAGGTCACTATCAAAGCCAGTTTACTTTTCATAGGACAAATCTCAAGGTCTTATTTAACAAAGATACTGGTATACAAGGTTACATTACTAATGATATCCTTTAAACTACTTCAACCCTAATCATCCTAGGGTTTTGGTCTATATCAATATCATAGCATTATTGTGTGTTTGTGGTCGATTATATAAATCAAATTGAGTTGCTTGGGTCAATAACATATTAACCCAGCACTCAACTTTAATTACATTAGCTGAAAATTCAATTTTCATAATAGTTTCTGTAATTCGTTTATTAAACTGCTAACAGAAGCTCCAAAAATTTTGAAAATTTTATTTGTTGTGCCTAATAAAGTTTTAGACCTCCAGTAAAAATTTGAGATCATTTCAAGTTACCAATAATTAAGTAAAAATCAGACAGTGCGCTGCTATATAGCAGTCTGCAGCAGATTCGGTCGAGTTGCAACTCGACCGACACCTTACTGTAGAGATCAAAAGTCATCCAAAAATTACGCCAAATTAATAGAGTGTCTAAAATTTGTGATTTTCAAACATAGTTAAAATTTGAGATCAATTGGATATACCAATAAAAAGATAAAATTCAATTACCACACTGCTATATAAATCTGAAAATGTGATCGGTCGAGTTTGAAACTCAGCCGATGAACAGGTCAGAACATTCTTCAAAAATTCTGATATCTTCCAATGTTGTTCACATTTTATATATCCAAATCATATCCCAATCTTAGCCAAATTAGAGTTACACATAAGATACTAAAAATCATTTACTAAAACACTTTACTTGTCAAATTTGTATTTATGTATCATCAAAACCCTGTTTTGGGCCGATTAGGGTCTATGCTTCTCAAGCCCTAATTCTCAAGATTAAAGAACATTTAGACTTCTTTTCTTATTTTACTTGTTAATAGGAGTCATTAGATCCCAGTAACGCATCCTGCCAGCCGGACCAGGCCGAACCTGTAGTCCTGAAGCCAAGAGCTACTCGAGATTAATCAACCCCTATTAACCTTAAACATGTGGAAAGAATATCCACTTAGGGCAACTTACTTATACATGATTTCGGATCTACTTTAATACAAAGAAAACAAACATTAAACAATTCACTTCATGTCACAACAATATAAAAGAATCATGTTTACTTTACAAACTGGAAATTTCATTTCATGCATATAAAAGCATTTCTAGTGATCTTTAAATCAGATAAACAATAATAGACAAGAGTTGAATCGCATCTTATATGTAATCTCTTATTTCTTTATTAATTTCTGATCTCTTAACCCTAAGATTTCTAGGGTTTTCTCTCTAGCCTATCCTTCCTCTGCATACCTAACCAGGGCATCCAGAGAAGAACAGACAGAGTAGCTTGATACTGGTCAATCTAAGTATTCAGACACCTGGCCAGGGTATCTAAACACTCAGACCTTCCAGAGCTAAAACTCATCATTTATTATTCGTCTTACTTATAACTTTATCTTTTGACCTTAATGATTCTTAATGACTCAACTTAAGCTCATTACTTGATTCTCGTGACCACATCCTCTTCCTGCTATCTACAATAGTATAACAGAACACTTCCTGTTAGAAAATTACAGATAGAAGAAAGACACCTAAACCTTAATCCTATTGGTCTCTTATCGTCCCCTGACCTTGAGTAACTATGTACTCAAACCAAAGCTCTGATACCAAGAATTGTCACGCCCCAATCTCACATTAATCACAAACCACGAGATTAAGACGCGACAGGATGGGATTTACACATAAGCAAACCACTCTTCACTTTTATAACATTTTAAAGACATTAATAGGATAATCTGGTTTATGCTGTAAAATGAAACTAAATAAACTGCGGAAGCATCTTTATTATCTGACTAGCAATATAGCAGAGTCTACAGCATATTACATTGTTTGACATAAAATAAAACATAACAGTTAATTTACATCTTTATACACATTCACTCTCTCACTCACACTTTGTCCCAAAGATCGAGGGGAAAGGACTAAGAGACCTCTAACTAGACTAACGACAAACCTTCTATCAACTAGGCGTTAGGATGAAACGATCCTTCCAACTCCTGATGCTGATGTTGACCTGAAAATGTTTTGAGTAGAGATATGTGCCTACTCGCTCAGTGAATAGCATTTCACTTAGCTATCACTAAACAACTCATCAGGTTTATAAATTGGAATTAAACATAAATGCAGAACTAAGCAAGGCAGTTCTAATAACATAACAAATATACAGATAATAATCACATTTAAATCATCAACAGGTATTTCAGGTAAATAAACAGTTATATAAATTTACTGTGAACCTACATGATTATTTATTCATTTCATTATTATTATGCCCTAAATATATGCAGTGTACTCTGCATATAAAGATCCGCAGCAAGTTCATGCTACGGTCCCACCGTACAAGACTTAGCGACACACCCGGGAAATACTAAGTCTGACTGCTATCCTGGTCTGCACAGGACTCTCAGGCACTCAAGGGCCTCAGGCACTCAAGGGCCTCACTGTACTCTCAGGCGCTCAAGGGCCTCACCGCAGGTCCTAGGCACTCAGGGGCCTCTCTGCAGTATTCTAGTACTCTAGACTCCTCCTCTAACCTGAGCACACAGGCGGAGAGTCTCACAGGGTTACCTTCGTGACACAAGCACGAATGGTGTTAGATAACCAAGTTTTCTTTTTCCCAGTGCCATCGTGACACACGCACGATTGTTATTAGACACTGCCTCTCTTTCCTCGTTTGTCCGTGACACAAGCACGGATGATGTTGCAACACGAGTTTCACCCCTAAGTTGCAGATACCTCTTAGGGGTTCTACGGTGTTAGGGCACCTAGGTCTATTAACTGATTTAACATATAACCATTTAAACAGGAATATCACATTTACTGATTTCAGATCAATTCACAATACACTGTCATTCTAAAACTGTCAGAGCAATATATTTCAAATCATTGTAATTTCTGAGAAATTCTCATACCATGCATTCAGACAAATTAGAAAGGCATAAATAACCCAACTTATTTCAATCTGGCATATACATAGCGAATTTAAGCAATTGAACATCTTATTGCACGAATTAAATAAATTTACTTCACATACGAGAATCATACTCAACATTTGTCAATTCTCTAAAATTCTCGAAAAACGTGCACATTAACCCTAATCTTGGTTTGTGCATCACTTAACTCAATTAAAAGTTAATTACCTATCACAACACAATTTAATAACAATACTTGAGAATTTCTGGTAATAATTCAGAGAAATGTGCCATTTCATGTAAATATAAATTTACACATATTAACGTCAAAAGATATATGAAATGAAAAATTTAGGTTCCAATGAACTATATAAATCTACCGATTCAATCCACACTGATCAATTGCTAAATTTAATCATATAACAACGTCTAGAAGCAATTTATGAAATAAAAAGTCGGGCGTCGCCAAACGCTGCCCAACGCCTGATAACGCCTGTTATCAGCGTAATTCGCGCACAAAACAGAAAATATTCAGACGCCTGAGTTTATTAATGATAAATAAATGAAATCCTACTCACATTGATTTGGTCTGTCCGGATTCGTCCGGAAATGCATCCAAAGTCTGTTTCCGGGTGATTTTTTTGTTGTCTTCAACCTTAGAATTCTTTGTTTACCATTATGTTGCCCACAGCAACCACAAGCACAGGTTGGAAACGGACGATTGATGGCTGAACTTGGCTAGGAACTGTGAATCCTTACTGGACCTCACGGTGAAACTCAAAGGCAGCTTTCCCATTCTTGTCATTGACAACTTGGACGCGGCTATACTGATTCTGGACGCTGAGTGGATGTACAACCCAACGTGGGTGTGTGACCTCAACGGCTCCGAGCTTCTAGCTGCCGTCGACGCTAGGGTCAGGGGCCTCATGGCTGAGGTCAATGGCGGCTGGAGCTTGACTAGGAGCTACAAAACCTGTTGGGACCTCAAAATAGGAGCTCGAGAGCAACTCCCCTGCTGCTGGGCACGCCTAAGGGCTCCTCGGCTGCTGCCGCAACTGCTTGCTGCTGCAACTTGGGCGCCGCCCCTCTTTCCAGGAGGGCGCACGAGTAGGAAGAAGGAAAGGGGAGGGTAGAGGAAGACAGGCGTTGCTGAGACGGAGCCAAAGAAGCCCAACTTGGCCGCCCTTGCACTCCATTGTTTCTGCTTCGTGCAGCTATGGTTGCTGCCACATAGGGGTGCCACCCCTTGCTTGGGCGCCGCTAGGGCGGAGGAAATAGAAGGAAAGAAAAGGAAGAAGAAGGAGAAGGAAGGGTGGAGAAAGTGGCGTCGCTGCTGGATCTGAGCTATGGGCGCTCAAATTGCCCATGCGATCCCTCACCTTCCGCTGTTGCTCAAGCGCTGGGCGCCGCTCTCGTTTCCTGTTCTATCGGGAAAGATAAGAGAGAAGAGGGGGTAGCCGACCCTCTAAAAGAAAGAAGAAAAAAATCAATTATTGGGAAAATTACAGCCAGGTCCAAAACTCTTGAAATCTTCATAACGTTTGCCTCGAATCTCCAATTTGAGTAATTTCTATTGCAAACTTTCAAGCACTGAATTCTCTATAACCTCAAAGCAATAAAACATGCTAATCAACTAGTAACACTTGATCAAAGCACTAATCACATATGTGTACTTAATTCAACTTAATTAACTTAATGATCAACATTGCTATTATCATTAATTACCTCTGATGACTCAAACTCAACTATTGATTCACATATATAATTATTTGATTATCCATGATATTTAATTTGATACTCAACACTAATTGAGGTGTTTCACCTAATTCGAGGTATTTATTGACTAACCCTGATATGGGTCGTAACAAGTATCTTGCTTAAGTATCCATGTTGGCTGATCCTTGTGATCTAGGGTTTCTTGGTGAGCAATACTCCTTTCTCTTCTTGGTCTAGAGGAGTGAGTTGAGCTTCTAGTAGCATGGGTAACACCACTCTCTCGTTTTAGTTGAGAGGTGAGCTTGTGTTCTAGTTGCTTGAGCAACACTCTCCTCTCACCATGAACTAGAAGGGTGAGCTTGGTGATAGTGGTGACTCTTTCTAGGGTTTTTCCTTGTGTGGCCCATTTGGTGATAGATGATGTGCAAGACCCCTCTTTCTTAGTTGATTGAGGTGAGCCATCTCCTTGATCCTTTAGGGTTTGGTGCCCTTGTGCTTGAGGTAGATGATGATCTTGTGAGTTGCACCTTAGTCGTTATGAGCTTGGGGAGGTGCTGCCCGACATCCCTCTTGACCTAACCCCTTGGACGACACATGTATGCTGGTGAGTTGGACGATACCCTAGTCTCTGTGACGGGTGTCACACTACCTCTTTGCCTTGTGACGGCCGATAGGCCTTGGGTGGTTGGTTGACGATGGGTCCCCTATTGGTTGGTCGAGCTACACCTCTGGACGATGCCTCTTGTGGAGTACCTGGTCTGATACACACCTGTCTTAAGATGTAGTTTGGGGCTATCATGCTTTGAGGTAGGCATTGCTATTAGTTTGTGACGGGCGCCACACTAACCCTTGTGAGTGCATGACAGGGTGTGCATCACACCAGCCCGACACCATGTTGCCCGATATACACTTGGGGTGGGCATTGCTAGCAGTGTTGTGACGGGCGTCGCGCCTTACCTTGATGCCCAACACAGGCCGTTGCCCGAAAGGCTTGGGTGCACGATACCCCGTTACACGGTTTGCACCTTGAGCTGACGCCGTGTTGCAGGTTGCACGTTTGTGCTGGCCGTTATGGTGGGGCGATAGGGTGAGCCCTGCTCATTACAACTTATACTGAGGGTTTTTGATGCTTTTAGTGAGAGTCCTGCCCTCATATAAATTGACATGCTGAATGGTAATGGTAATGGTAAAGCTTGTTTATGTAACATGAAAAACACTAGAGGGGGGGGTGAATAGAGTTTTTAAATAATTTTAACAATTTGTTGAACTCAAACAACCACAATTGAAATTGGAAGAAGGAGACAGGTGTTTAGAGTGGTTCCAACTTTAGCAAATACTAAAGTTGTCAGTCCACTACCCGGTTGCTTACCCAACCAGGATTTTGAAAGTATTTATTTTATTACCTTCTCAAGGATTTATACAAAATACAATACTTTCCTTTACACCCTTTGAACAGCCTTCACTTGAAGTAGGTGCACCAACTTTGAGGTAGCCTTCTCGAAGTAACTCCAAGCTCCCCCTTGAAGTAGCCTTCCTCTCTAGAAGTAACCTCCCGTTGCACCAGCCTTCTGAAGTAGCTCAAAGTCACCTTCTTCACCAAGAAGATCTCCACCCTCTCCAATCAGCAACCTCCAACCTAGGAGTAGCAAGGAGAGTACAAACGGTAATAGAGAACAAGAAAGGAAAAAGGAAATTACAACTTATCCTTTGTAGCCCAAGGCTTGATTTGCCTAGATCAAGCGTATAGATCTCCTAACCAAGTGTATGGACTTGTGATTGCAGTGGGTAGGAGATACTAGCCTATAGGACACAAATTTTGAGCTAAGGAAGGAAGTAGCCAATTGTCACAATGCTCAAATTGCTCACAAACAGATTGCTCAAAGTATGCTCAAGGATTTCTCAAGTGTAACAAGTGTAATTTGAGTGTCCTATGGCTTGTCCTATTTATAGGAATGGCCTAAGGATGCTTAAGGACGTTCTAGACAACTTCTAGGGGTTTCTAAGTGCTTAACTAGCTGTTAGGTACAAGTTTGTTGCTTTAACAATGGCTAATTAATTTACTCTGCAGTTTGTTGTCAGAGTTCATCTCGGTCGAGGAATGGTCGACCGAGACACCTACTCGGTCGAACTCTTGTCGACCGACATGCTCTCTGGAACAAGTGTTTTGCAACGTTTATCTCCAACTGCCAACTACCTTGTCAGTTGTGTCTAACGGCTACTTTGGATCTTTCTCGGTCGAGAAGATTGTCGACCGAGAGTGTCTCGGTCGAGGAGTTTGTCGATCGAGATTGATCCTGTTTCAATGTTTCAATTTAGGCACTAATTATATGTATGAGTGTGCATATGTGATCCTATTTGAAGAGGATGACCTGTCTAAATGTGGTGTTTAACTAGGGAGAATCTAACGCTTGATTTACATGAAATCTAAGTGCTTGTACATTATATATTTGTACAAATTTTTACAAGGCGAGTACATTTCATGAAAACATAAACATGTAAACATATGGATTTCCCTAGTTTCTTTGTCATTCACCTTAATCCTGCACACTCAAGTAGCTCGTTAGATCAATAAGAATGAAATGTTTGTCATAATTAAAACAAAGGGATTTATAGATGTCCATTTAGCCAACAATATCCCCCTTTTTGAAGATGACAAACATTTCCAAAATATAAATGAAAGAAATATAAAACATATGAGTTTCATACCTGAAGATTACCTTTTGTAGCCATTCTTGTTTTGCAAGTAAGTGCTTGGCCTTTTTCCTTATGAAACTCAGTTTTTATAGTTTTGATCTTTATTTTATTTTGATATTCTTTTCTCCCCCTTTGTCATTTCAAAAAGATATCCATGTTGAATATTTGATATTACTTCTCCCCCTTAATTTTATACTATGCTCCCCTTTAGATAGATATCCTAAGGTATAAGTGCTTTGCAATAGATGTCAATTTAGCCATAACTTTAACTTTTAGGTATTTGCAAAGATTTTCATCCTTTTTGATTTATTTGTATATATTACTCCCCTTATTTTGTATGCTCTACAATAGTCTTATAATCCAAATTCAAATGATGCCAAAAAAATATCCATTATAAAGATAACCAATTTCATTACAAGCATGAAAAGATAGCCAAATCATGTAAAGATAACCCATTTATTACAATTTTGCAAAGATTCCATTACAACTAATACAACTCCAAATCTCACTAGAAAGATTTAAGAATTACATCAACATCAGGGTCTTTCCCAAGAAAAGGCTCAGCTCCATAATACTGGACCAAAGTTTGCCACTCCAGAGCACCTGTCTTGGTTAAGGCATACACTTCCAAGAAGGTAGGAACCCGATCAAATCGGAAATGAGCAGCAATATCTTGTAGTTGTATTGATGAAAACAGGGTATGCGTGAGATCTGTAGATGGTGGAGGTGGAGGTTGATAGTAGTTGTAAGATGGATTATATGGATTGAGCATGCCCGGATTTAAAGAATAAGGATATTCATCTGGTTGGTTTGGAGAAAGGGTTTGCATTCTTTGGTTTAGATAAGTCATGGCATGATGGTTATAATCTAATTGTTTACTAAGATGATATTGTGACCCAGCAACATAGGTTAGAGTGTTTTGGATGGGATCATAGGGTAGGCTGGTAGGAGGAGGTGGAGGTGGAGGTGGAATATCTTGGGTAGATGTCTCTCCTTCTACCCTAGCCCTCTTATGACCGAAATCAATTCCCATTTTTTCTACAGTATTCTTACTTATTTTTTGTGGTCTACGCTCCCATGTATATCCCATATCCTCAATTTGGGTCTTAAGAAAATGTTGAGTAATTTGGCATACAAGATCAGCATATGGAGGATTGCCAGAAAACTCAAGCATGTTTTTAAGAATTATGCGGATAAAATTTGTGGGAATACGTTGGATAATAGCATATATTAGACACATACAAAAAATAGGAACTTCAGACTTATTTTCTCTAGGATGTATGTTTGTTGAAACAATAAGGTTTACAATCCTAGCAGCTGGTTTGAGATTGATAGCATAGTATGTGCCTCTATCTTCATGACAGGTTGTATTGGATTGAAAAATGGTTCTTTTGATGTCACTAAGACTAACGGTATGGTTATCTTGGGAAAATTGATTAAGTGGGTTTCCAGTGGTAAGGTCAAGGGTGTCTTGATATTCATCTAGGTCAATATTTAGCATGTCAAGAATATCTCCTTCAGTAAATCGAAAGCTATGCCCATTGACCATAG
The DNA here is from genome assembly GCA_963693085.1 of Alisma plantago-aquatica. Taxonomy (NCBI): domain Eukaryota; kingdom Viridiplantae; phylum Streptophyta; class Magnoliopsida; order Alismatales; family Alismataceae; genus Alisma; species Alisma plantago-aquatica. The sequence goes on along the minus strand of OY856415.1, from coordinate 656,471,563 downwards.
TATAGAAGAAGATGGTTTCTCTTTCAGAATGGGAGATGAGGTTAGCATAGAATTCATTCACTACCTTGATGGAATAGGAAGGGAAAGAAGGGTTGATGAATTCTTTCAACTTTTGCACTTCAAAAAGATCCTCCAAGTCGATGATGTTGAGGAAGTCCATAACTTCAACTGGTCGTCGTGGGAGAGGAGCTTTGGAGGAGAGCCGTAGATAGCGATCACCAGCATCTCCGTCGACGAAGGCAATGTCGTTGATGATCGTCAATGGTGGAGTAGCCTCCCTGTGTTTCCTGCCACCGACCTTCTTCTTTCCACGAGCAGAGGATGATGCCATTGCGTTGCTTGAAGGAGAAGAAGCAAGGAAGTCTTGGGGATGAAGATGCTAAAAATTTGCACAAGAATTCACTAGAGAGGGCCTATGGAAACAAGAATAAGAAAGTGTGAAGAAGTGACCCGTTTTTGGTCCCTTTTATAGCAATCCAGTGACCCAGTCGGTCGACGATTTGTCGACCGAGCGTCCGCAACGGTCATATTCCAGACGCGCCACTCGACCGTCCAACGGTCAACTTGCAACGGTCGGCCGTTTAACGGTAACGGTCGGATTGCAACAGTCATATCCCAACGGCTCTTTCTCGGTCGAGCAATTGTCGACTGACACTATCTCGGTCGAACAATTGTCGACCGGAAGTGTGTCCGATGTTAGGTCTTGTCTAGATTCTGTCGGTCGAGAGAGGTGGGCAGACCGAGAGGTTTTCGGTCGAAGATTCGTCGACCGACAGACTTACTGGGTACGAATTTTTAAGCTGATGATAGACTGAATTTGTAGAGCATATATATTTTCTAAGGGAGTAATATTTTGTTTTATTGACAATATTGGGACAATTTTGTGATCATAAATTAATTTTGCTTTTAATCACAATAAAATGATATTCAAATAGTTATTGTGTCAAACTTATTTTAGGTCAAATTTGACTACGACCATAGCGCCCCTTGGTCAAATTTCATTTTAACCAAGAGGCAGATTTGCAGATTTTTCAAATTGAACATTATGAAGTATAATATCTGCATAAGATTTGATTAAGTATCAAGTTGAAGCATAATACTTAATATGAAAACATTTGTCCTTTTCTTAAAATATAGGTTTTGCTGTAGTAATATGAATATCAAATTTCACGTCGTTTAGTATCCTCATAAGATTCTTTACTGAAGGCACACTAAATATCTCAAGTCTTTTAAAGATACTAATTGAGAGATTTTATCTTATGTGTTGCAAGCATAACATATTACCAATAAAGCATTTGCTTGCCTATATATATCATCACAGATCCATGCATACAATTATCTATCCAAGCTAATCACAGTACCAAATGGTGAAAGCATATCCATGATGTAATAACAGAACAATAACAGTAAATAATCACATGATTTTAATCACATGATTTCTATATGGATAGACCAGAAAATAAAGAAATAATGTGAATAATGATAGAAATTTTCTTTTCATTAAACTAAGCATAATTTCAGTTTAAACTTAAATCATTTAGGGAATAAACTAATATTAATTTAAGTTTGTAGGGATGATTTCCAAAAAAATATATATATCCAATCATTTATCATGAATAGATAGCAATTTTATCAAAAAATTCAGCAATTTTACAACAGACTGGAAATCAGTGACATGCTCGGTCGATAATTTCTCGACCGACAGTATCTCGGTCGACAGTCTCTCGACCGACAATATTCCTGAAACTGTTAATTGCTTCCAAATAAAACATAATTATGCAAGTTAAATATTTAGATACTTAAATTTATTTGTTATCCCATTATGTTGAGTTGAGATAGACGTAGAATTTTGCAACTAAGGTTCTTGGTCATATCTCAACTTAATTGCATTTATTTAGTTTGGAGGTTTTGGAACCCAAACTAACTCGACATTTTTTCTCTTGTAAGGACATGAAAAGGAATAATGACCAAGGCGCAAACAATAATGACAGCATATCGAGTCAACCTCATATCTTTTTCTATGGTTGTGTGCAGTGTTGTCATATCGTGATGATGTTCCTTTAGGTACATATATAGATTGATGTGTTTGTGACTTTCTCCAACTAGGTTGTTGATAGGATTTCCCTTTAGGCTTGTAACCTAGTCCTCTTCTCCCTATTTGATGATAGGGATTATCTAAGATTTTATCAAGAATGCCATTACTATTAAAATTACTAACTTTTTGTTGTAACTTGGCAATCTCTTCCATTCTCTTCTTGATATCTAGGTTTGCTTGATCTAGATTAGAAGACAATGAATTTCTTTCTTTGACAATAGAATCATAATCTAGATGGTTGCATAAGATGGGTTGTTTTTGAAGATCATTCACTTGACTTTGCAAATTATTCTTCTCCAAAGAAAGTAGATTACAATTTGCCTCTATAGATTTTATCTCAATATCATGATCTTCAATGATCTTTTTAAGATCTTCATTTTCAAATGTAATAGCAAGAAGCTTAGCATGTAATTCATCATTTGCTTTATTAGATTTCTTTAATTTCTTCTTGCATTCAACATATTTAATATGTGTTTCTTCAAGGCTAGCAACTAGTTCTTCTTTAGATAAATCAAAAAGACTTACCTCTTCTTCTTCTTCCTCGCTAGTTGTAGCAATGAGACAATCTTTGTTCTCATCTTCCTTCTTTGATCTCCATGGGCATCTAGTTGTTGTGTGGCTAGTTCCTAAGCACCAGTTGCAACATGTTGTAGTTTTGTCCAAGCAGCACCTTTGGTTGTGATTGTAATCACCATTACCCTCCATTCTTCAAGACCTGGTTAGGGTTCCTTGAAGCATTGCTCTGATACCAATTGAAAAACACTAGAGGGGGGGGTGAATAGAGTTTTTAAATAATTTTAACAATTTGTTGAACTCAAACAACCACAATTGAAATTGGAAGAAGGAGACATGTGTTTAGAGTGGTTCCAACTTTAGCAAATACTAAAGTTGTCAGTCCACTACCCGGTTGCTTACCCAACTGGGATTTTGAAAGTATTTATTTTATTACCTTCTCAAGGATTTATACAAAATACAATACTTTCCTTTACACCCTTTGAACAGCCTTCACTTGAAGTAGGTGCACCAACTTTGAGGTAGCCTTCTTGAAGTAACTCCAAGCTCCCCCTTGAAGTAGCCTTCCTCTCTAGAAGTAACCTCTCGTTGCACCAGCCTTCTGAAGTAGCTCAAAGTCACCTTCTTCACCAAGAAGATCTCCACCCTCTCCAATCAGCAGCCTCCAACCTAGGAGTAGTAAGGAGAGTACAAACGGTAATAGAGAACAAGAAAGGAAAAAGGAAATTACAACTTATCCTTTGTAGCCCAAGGCTTGATTTGCCTAGATCAAGCGTATAGATCTCCTAACCAAGTGTATGGACTTGTGATTGCAGTGGGTAGGAGATACTAGCCTATAGGACACGAATTTTGAGCTAAGGAAGGAAGTAGCCAATTGTCACAATGCTCAAATTTCTCACAAACAGATTGCTCAAAGTATGCTCAAGGATTTCTCAAGTGTAACAAGTGTAATTTGAGTGTCCTATGGCTTGTCCTATTTATAGGAATGGCCTAAGGATGCTTAAGGACGTTCTAGACAACTTCTAGGGGTTTCTAAGTGCTTAACTAGCCTTTAGGTACAAGTTTGTTGCTTTAACAACGGCTAATTAATTTACTCTGCAGTTTGTTGTCAGAGTTCATCTCGGTCGAGGAATGGTCGACCGAGACACCTACTCGGTCGAACTCTTATCGACTGACAGGCTCTCTGGAACAAGTGTTTTGTAACGTTTATCTCCAACTGCCAACTGCCTTGTCAGTTGTGTCTAACGGCTACTTTGGATCTTTCTCGGTCGAGAAGATTGTCGACCGAGAGTGTCTCGGTCGAGGAGTTTGTCGACCGAGATTGATCCTGTTTCAATGTTTCAATTTAGGCACTAATTATATGTATGAGTGTGCATATGTGATCCTATTTGAAGAGGATGACCTGTCTAAATGTGGTGTTTAGCTAGGGAGAATCTAACACTTGATTTACATGAAATCTAAGTGCTTGTACATTATATATTTGTACAAGTTTTTACAAGGCGAGTACATTTCATGAAAACATAAACATGTAAACATATGGATTTCCCTAGTTGCTTTGTCATTCACCTTAATCCTGCACACTCAAGTAGCTCGTTAGATCAATAAGAATGAAATGTTTGTCATAATCAAAACAAAGGGATTTATAGATGTCCATTTAGCCAACATAACACACATATCTTTGTCCATGTATGTGACCATCATGATATGTTCTATAATGATAAACAAATAATGAGCATGTAATATGGTTTGTTTAATGATGTGCTTTATGCATAAGATCATAAGTTGATGCATGACTGATAAAATATAGAATCATTAATGTCACCTTATACTGATAGCATGGTCTTTCTGTTAAGCCTATGATTATTGTGTACACTAACCATGTAGGTGATGCATAGCCAATTAAAAGGGCTATGAGGTGTATGTATATGTTGAGTAACTCTGCTATGATTGTTACTCTTGATGTTGAGATAATCTGTATAATGTACATGACTAAAGTACTAGGGATTTCTATCCCATGATGATAATTTAAGCCTTGAGAGGCAGTGGCACTATGTGATGAAGGATTGAGGTCCCATGGCATGTGATGATCCTTGAGAGGGATCTGGATGATTGGCAAGAGGCCAAGTGATAACATGTACTGTTGGATCCTTGTGATGGATCAGGATGATGTGATTACAATAAAAGCATAACTTTGATATTTATGTTGTTTATTTCCTGTTATAGTTTACATGTTATATAACTTGGTTGAATCTTGCAATCCATATAAAAGATACTAATTAATCACAGTGGAATATATCATGTAGCTGCCTTGGCCATAGATCCATCATCGTTAGGAGTTGGTGATGGTGAAACGGGTTCTCCTACGGGTTAAACCGGAGCGCATATTGTTGAGTATGTGAGGTTTCTCCTAGCCTAAAGTGAGGAGGCAAGAGTGCAACTTTGATTGTAGACTCCAGGGTGCGGAATCAGGCCCGTAGCCCAAGTATGTGAAGAGCATGGTGAACAGGCCCATGGCTCAAGATATGTGATATGAGGAGCATGAATGCGTGCATGGCTCAGAGCATGGTGAACAGGCCCATGGCTCAATTTCACTAGCGTTGATACCTATATCGAGGCGGGCTAGGCAGAGGGTAGCCTGACCCTATGGTTAAGACCACTTCAGCATGAGACTGCGGTCCTGCTTGTGTTGTACTCGTACACTGACCATGAGGTGGGAGGTCGTGGAGTCCGACTCTTCCATTTGACCTTGTATGGCACCGGCTCCGGGTTTCACAGCCTTCGGTTAGATTTGAACGGTATGGTTCACTTCCTCAGGGCATAAGAATACGTAATCCAGCCGTATAGTATTTATTGTTTAGGGCAAAACACGGAACTTTGGTTGAGGCCTTGCTTGCGTAGTTAATCTTGTTACATCTTGCAGTTACTTATATGTTCCTCATGTTATGCGCCAATATATCTTATCTTTTTAATCATGTTCCATAAAAAGAATTGGATATATGCCTTCTGTACATCTGGTAAGCTTGATGGTACGTATAGCTTTACTTTATATAAACTGCTCTTGTTATATCTCTTATCAGTTATCTGCTGTTGTTGCTTTATCTTTCTGAGGTTTTGTAGTTTCGGCGGGGAGTTATGTTTCTCATTGGGACTGTGTGTCTCACCCCGCTGGTTTACACCCTTTTTAGGTGGTCGAGGTAGACGCGATGGTGGTCGCGGAGTTGCGGCCGAGCAACAAGACGAGCAGTAGAAGGAAAGCGATGGATATACTGTTGTTTTGGATATTTTGTAGTAGAGTCTAGAGTCATCCATGTACTCTCAGGTCCTTGGAGGTGTTTTGACGTTGTTTCCCGATACATAGCTGTTTACGTTTTGTATATCCTGCTGCTGGCCGGATGTGGGCCTTTATGTATGTATAAACAGGTGAAGAACTCATGTAATGGTTACACAGTTGTTCCTCTAAGTTGTGGACACGTATCAGATCTTGTATATGTTCATATAAACTGTTTCCTTGCAGGATGAGGACTTAAATGTAATAGTTTCTCAGAGTTTATTAGCTTTCCACAATCGGTTTTAATTAACCAGTGTTTTTGGTAATCTATGGTTTATGGTGATTCTCGTACGTTTTCGCGTAACACCTCGCTGTCTGTGTGATAGTGGGATGTGTTGCCACAAGTTTTGGTATCAGAGCTCTAGGTTCGCTGAATCTACAAGGATTTAGGACTAGGCTGAGTCTGTTCTTGTGAGTTTTCCAGATTTTCTTACAATCATCTTCTGCCCTCAGCGGAAGAAAATCCAAGATTTCTGGAAACCATGAAGAACATGCTCCTGAGCATAGCGATGCTGCATCAGTTGATGGAGCTTTAGGGCAGGCACATGAAGATCGGGTGCCTGAGGTCCCCCAACCTGACCCAACCATTCTTGAACATCCTGCCTACCAATAGCTTATGGGGCAGATGATGGATACAATGAATCTCATGGTTGAGTGATTGCCAGTGCCTCCGCCGAGAGCACAGGATCCCCATGGAGAAGCATCAGGTATAGGGAAGACCTTTGAGCGGCTTCGCCGAGTCAGAGCTTCGGATTATGCTGGAACGGCTGATCCAGCAGATGCAAATATGTGGCTGACAAGTCTTGAGAAGGCTTTCCGGATCCTCGACATCCCCGAAGCAGACAAAGTAAAGCACGTTGTCTACCTTCTGAAGGGTAGTGCTGGTCACTGGTGGATCATCGAGGAAGACAAGTGTCCTGGTGAGGTGATTGGTTGGGAAGTTTTTCGGCGCGAGTTGGTCAGTAGATACTTTCCGAAGATGTATCTAGATGAGAAGATCAGTCAGTTTGAGCGTTTGTGATAAGGAACGATGAACATCACCGAGTATGAAGCCAAGTTCATGGATCTGTTGAGGTTTTGTCCTCACATGGCAGCGATCGATGAGGAGCATATCAGACGCTTTAAGAAGGGTTTAAGTACTGAGATGACAACCCCTGCTTCTCCATTGGAGAACCGTGAGAAGTTTTCTACATTTGTGGAATCTTTCCGAAGGATTGAAAGGTTAGTAAGGGAGAATAGAGAGTCCATGTCTCACAAGAGGCCTGCTCAGTTTCAGGGATAGAGGTTTGGTGGCTTCAAGAAGCCCATGTTTTTATCACCTTCAGTGATGAGAGGTTCTGGTATATCGTCGTAGTGGTCTCTGAGTAAGGGGAGAGGTTATGTTTATTCACCATCAAAGGCACATAGTACAACTTCAGTGGTAGTGACAGGGCCAGCTAGGCCACGGTTTGAGGACAGGTCATGCCATCTTTGTGGACAGACCGGGCATTTCAGGTTGAATTGCCCAAACAGAGATGTTGAAGTGACACAACAACTGAGGCAGAATCAACAAGGGTCAGATCGACAGTAGCCCAGTGGTAGCAGAGGATGAGGATGCGGTCAAGCATCTCAAGCGGGATCGTCTGCTCAAGGAAGTAGAGGACATGGACAACAAGAAACGGCTCGATTCTATGGTATGAGTCAGCTGGAGGCGATAGTCAACCCGCGAGTAGTGACAGGTCAGATGGAGTTATTTCATTCTGATATGTCTTCTTCTTGCTTTATATCTGTTCTGGTTGACCCGGGTGGTACACACTCTTTTATCGCCTATAGTATGCTTGAAAACTGTCATTTACCTATTAGCTGTAAGAAGGATAGCTTGTTGTTAGAAACCCCTCTTGATGGTTCCTCGTTGCTTCGAGAAGAATGTCCATCTTGTGTCTTGTCTTTTTCGGGATACTGTATACAAGTGGATCTTATACCACTTGATATGCATGGTTTTGATGTTATCCTTGGATGGATACCTTAGAGAAGTATAAGGTTGTCTTGGACTGTGGTTCCAAGAAGGTAGTGTTTGATGAAGATGGAGAGAGGTGGATCTTCCAGGGAGATAGGAAGATTCTTCCGACGTGTCTAGTATCAGCTATGGTGGCAGAGAAGTTGCTACGGCAGGGATGTGAGGCGTTCTTAGCTCACGTGGTGGATACCGTTGTAGCTACCAAGGCAAAAGGTCCTAGTCTCGAGGAAGTGTCAGTTGTGTGAGAGTTTGTCGATGTGTTTCCTGATGAGTTTCCTGGTGTTCCTCCACCCCGAGAGATTGATTTCGAGATCAATCTGGTACCAGGAACACATCCAGTTGCACAGACACCGTATAGGATGGCTCCAGTAGAGATGGTAGAGCTTAAGAAACAGTTGCAAGAGTTGTTGGAGAAAGGTTTCATCCATCCGAGTACATCGCCTTGGGGTGCTCCAGTGTTGTTCATCAAGAAGAAGGATGGATCGATGTGGTTGTGTATAGATTACCGTCAGTTGAACAAGGTCACGATCAAGAACAAGTACCCGTTACTGAGGATATATGATCTGTTCGATCAGTTGTGTGGTGCTACAGTGTTTTCCAAGATCAATCTACGGTCCGGATATCATCAGTTGAGGATTAAGGCGAATGACATACCAAAGTCAACTTTTAGGATGAGGTATGGTCATTTCGAGTTTGTGGTTATGCTGTTCGGGCTAACCAATGCACCTGCTGCTTTCATGGATCTGATGAACAGAGTGTTATGTTCATTTTTAGATCAGTTTGTTGTAGTCTTTATAGATGACATCTTGATCTATAGTCAGGACAGGCTAGAGCATGAACGTCATCTTCATCTAACATTGACTCTTCTTCGCCAACATCAATTGTATGCCAAGTTCAGTAAGTGTGAGTTCTAGTTGGAAGAAGTGATTTTCTTAGGTCATGTGATATCTGCTGAAGGAGTCAAAGTAGATCCGAAGAAGGTGGAATCCATTGCAGATTGGGAACAACCGAAGACACCGACAGAAGTTCGTAGTTTCCTGGGTTTAGCATGATACTACTGAAGATTTATCAAGGACTTCAGTACGATTGCATTGCCGATGACGAAGTTGACGAGAAAGGATGTACCTTTTGTCTGGGATGATCGATGTCAGCAAGCTTTTCAGAGTTTGAAGGAGAAGCTGACCAGTGCTCCAGTGTTAATCCTGCCAGAGCCTGGAAAGGGCTATGTTGTTTTCTGTGATGCTTCTAAGAAAGGATTAGGTTGTGTGCTGATGCAGGAAGATCATGTGGTTTCTTTTGCTTCGCGACAGCTTAAGAAACACGAGGAGAACTATCCGAATCATGATTTGGAGTTGGCAACAGTAGTTCATGCGCTAAAGATTTGGAGACACTATCTGTATGGGGAAGTGTGTCAAATCTTTACAGATCATAAGAATCTGAAGTACATCTTTTCACAGCATGAGTTGAACATGCGACAACGTCGATGGATGGAGTTGATCAATGATTATGACTACACTATCGAGTATCATCCTGGTAAGGTGAATGTGGTAGCTGATGCGCTTAGCCAAAAGTCTTCTTCCCTTTCTTCAAAGAAGGCACAGTTGAATTCCCTGGTATGCCATAGACGGGATATGTTTGTTTCCTTACGATAGATGAATGTACAGATGGGAGTTTCTTTGTTACCTGGACTTTTAGCACAGATGCAAGTCAAGCCTACACTGAGACAACAGATCAAGGATGCACAGCAGACAGATAATGCAGTACAGTTGATCAGATCGGAGTTCGGCAGCTAAAAACGTGATGGGTTCCATGAGTCTGAGGATGGACTAGTTTGCTACCGTGATAGGATGGTGGTCCCCGATGCCGACGAGCTAAGGAAGTTAGTGCTCGAGGAAGCACACACGTCGATGTATGCTATGCATCCAGGTGTCACCAAGATGTATCATAGTATGAAGGACTTGTATTGGTGGCCCGGTTTGAAGAAAGATGTGGCTGAGTTCATGGCTAGATGTACGGTATGTCAGCAAGTGAAGGTTGAACATTAGAAGTCGGCAGGTACGTTGCAACCCTTGCCAATATCGCAGTGGAAGTGGGATCATATAACCATGGATTTCATAGTTGGTCTACCCCAGACAACTAGGAATCTCAATTCCATTTGGGTGATAGTGGACAGATTGACGAAGTCTGCCCATTTTCTACCAGTAAAGATGACGTATACAACCGAGAAGCTCGCTCGAGTATATGTGGATGAGGTAGTATGTTTTCATGGTGTGCCCACAATGATAGTTTCTGACAGAGACCCTCAGTTCACGAGTCATTTTTGGGAACACTTGCACAAAGCATTGGGAACGCAATTGAGGTTCAGTACCGCCTTTCACCCATAGACAGATGGACAGTCTGAGAGGACTATTCAGACTTTGGAAGATCTCCTTTGAGCTTGTATTTTGCAGTTTCTAGGTAGTTGGGATATGCATCTCAATTTGATAGAGTTTTCCTACAACAACAGTTACCAGCGGAGCATTGACATGGCTCCTTATGAGGCTTTGTATGGAAGGAAGTGCAGATCTCCTTTGTGTTGGTATGAGTCTGGTGAGTATCAGCTTTTGGGTCCTGAGTTAGTACAGCAGACAACAAAAAAGATCAAGGTGATACATCAACAGTTGAAAGCAGCACAAGACAGGCAGAAGTCTTACGCAGACAATCGTCGACGACCTTTGGAGTTCCAGGTAAGAGACAAAGTGTATCTTTAAGTCTCGTCGTGGAAAGGTGTGCTAAGGTTTGGCCGGAAGGGTAAGCTAGCACCCAGATATATGGGACCTTACCCAGTCATAGCACGTGTTGGCAAAGTAGTTTATGAGTTAGAGTTGCCTCCAGAGTTGCATAGGTTACATCCAGTGTTCCATGTCAGTATGCTGAAGAAAATTCATCCATATTCAGGAATAGTGATACAACCAATTGAAGTTGAGCTTGATGAAGATGTGACCTACGAGGAAGGTCCTGTGGCGATCCTTGACAGAAGGGTTAAGAAGCTGAAGAGGAAGGACCTGGTTCTTGTGAAGGTTCTTTCGTATCATCATGGCATTGAGGAGGCCACGTGGGAGCTTGAGGAAGAGATGAGTAGGAAGTATCCCTCGCTTTTCTCTACGGATTTCGGGGACGAAATCCCTTGAAGGGGGTTAGCTTGTAAGGACCCTGACCTTCGTTTAGGGTTTACCCTATTTGTTTTGCTTAACCTTGATGCTTAGTTTCTTGCTAATCACCTTTAGTGGTGATTAGGGTTTGGTTGTGCTTTGTTGAGAGTTGTAGGTGCTACTTGCAAATAACCCAAGTCTAGGGTTTGTGGGCAAGTTTGCCACCTTTGAGGTGTTCCTCTCTCTCCTTGCTTCCTCTAGTGTAGAGAGGAAGGTTTGTGCTCATTGCTTGAGTTCCTTTGGGCCTTGTTGAGCTTGTTGGGCCTTGTGGTGCCTTGCTTTGGTTTGGTTGAGCCTTCTATTAGGCAAGAGAGGAGTGTGTCTCCCAAGGAAGTGCGCTGTGTCACCCATGCTGGAGGTGTGTCGCCCAGGGTGGTGTGTCGCCCAGTGTGGGAGTGTGTCATCCTGGAAGAGTGGTGGTGTGTCGCCCTAGAGCCTTGACCAAGCTTTGACCTCGTTTGTGTCACCACTAGTGGACACTTGGTGCTTGATGCTTGCATGTAGCAATGACCTTGGACATGTGTTTAGGGCTTGCTAGAGTGGTGGCTCGTGCACTAGGACAAGTGTCCCTAGGTGGGCAACACCTTGCTTGGTTCTACCTTGTTTTCTCCTCCCTTCCCTTCTATATAGGTGTTTTCTTTCCTTTGCTAAGAGTTCCTTTGGTTCCTTAGTTTTTCTCCACCTTAGTGCACGACACACCCTTCTCTTTTGCAAGTTGGTGGTCGATACCCTTGGAGTCTCCTTCTTCCTTTCTTGGTGGTGCTTGGAGCTTGCTTAAGGCGGGTTACATAATTCGTAACCCTAACTACACTATCTCCTTCTATGATCTCGTTTATATATTGTTAGATTAGTATCTTGCTTAAGTATCCATGTTGGCTGATCCTTGTGATCTAGGGTTTCTTAGTGAGCAATACTCCTTTCTCTTCTTGGTCTAGAGGAGTGAGTTTGAGCTTCTAGTAGCATGGGCAACACCCCTCTCTCGTTTTAGTTGAGAGGTGAGCTTGTGTTCTAGTTGCTTGAGCAACACTCTCCTCTCACCATGAACTAGAAGGGTGAGCTTGGTGATAGTGGTGACTCTTTCTAGGGTTTTTCCTTGTGTGGCCCGTTTGGTGATAGATGATGTGCAAGACCCCTCTTTCTTAGTTGATTGAGGTGAGCCATCTCCTTGATCCTTTAGGGTTTGGTTCCCTTGTGCTTGAGGTAGATGATGATCTTGTGAGTTGCATCTTAGTCGTTATGAGCTTGGGGAGGTGCTTCCCGACAACCCTCTTGACCTAACCCCTTGGACGACACATGTATACAGGTGAGTTGGACGATACCCCGGTCTCTGTGACAGGCGTCACACTACCTCTTTGCCTTGTGATGGCTGATAGGCCTTGGGTGGTTGGTTGACGATGGGTCCCCTGTTGGTTGGTCGAGCTACACCTCTGGATGATACCTCTTGTGGAGTATCTGGTCTGATACACACCTGTCTTAAGATGTAGTTTGGGGCTGTCGTGCTTTGAGGTAGGCATTGCTAGTAGTTTGTGACGGGCGCCACACTAACCCTTGTGAGTGCATAACAGGGTGCGCATCACACCAGCCCGACACCATGTTGCCCAATATACACCTGGGGTGGGCGTTGCTAGCAGTGTTGTGACGGGCGTCACGCGTTACCTTGATGCCCGACACAGGCCGTTGCCCGATAGGCTTGGGTGCACGATTCCCCGTTACACGGTTTGCACCTTGAGCTGACGCTATGTTGCAGGTTGCACTTTTGTGCTGGCCATTATGGTGGGGCGATAGGGTGAGCCCTGCTCGTTACAACTTATACTAAGGGTTTTTGATGCTTTTAGTGAGAGTCCTGCCCTCATATAAATCGACATGCTGAATGGTAATGGTAATGGTAAAGCTTGTTTATGTAACGCACATATCTTTGCCCATGTATGTGACCATCATGATATGTTGTATAATGCTAAACAAATAATGAGCATGTAATATGGTTTGTTTAATGATGTGCTTTATGCATAAGATCATAAGTTGATGCATGACTGATAAAATATAGAATCATTAATGTCACCTTATACCGATAGCATGGTCTTTCTATTAAGCCTATGATTATTGTGTACACTAACCATGCAGGTGATGCATAGCCAATTAAAAGGGCTATGAGGTGTATGTATATGTTGAGTAACTCTGCTATGATTGTTACTCTTGATGTTGAGATAATCTGTATAATGTACATGACTAAAGCACTAGGGATTTCTATCCCATGATGATAATGTAAGCCTTGAGAGGCAGTGGCACTATGTGATGAAGGATTGAGGTCCCATGGCATGTGATGATCCTTGAGAGGGATCTGGATGATTGGCAAGAGGCCAAGTGATAACATGTACTGTTGGATCCTTGTGATAGATCAGGATGATGTGATTACAATAAAAGCATAACTTTGAGATTTATGTTGTTTATTTCCTGTTATAGTTTACATGTTATATAACTTGGTTGAATCTTGCAATCCATATAAAAGATACTAATTAATCACAGTGGAATATATCATGTAGCTTCCCTGGCCATAGATCCATCATCATCAGGAGCTGGTGATGGTGAAATAGGTTCTCCTACGGGTTAACCCGGAGCGCATATTGTTGAGTATGCGAGATTTCTCCTAGCCTAAAGTGAGGAGGTAAGAGTGCAACTTCGGTTGTAGACTCCAGGGTGCGGAATCAGGCCCATAGCCCAAGTATGTGAAGAGCATGGTGAACAGGCCCATGGCTCAGGATATGTGATATGAGGAGCATGAATGCGTTCATGGCTCATAGAACGGTGAACAGGCCCGTGGCTCAGTTTCACTAGTGCCGATACCTATACCTAGGTGGGCTAGGCAGAGGGTAGCCTGACCCTGTGGTTAAGACCACTTCAGCATGAGACTGTAGTCCTGCTTGTGTTTTACTCGTGCACTGACCATGAGGTGGGAGGTCGTGGAGTCCGGCTCTTCCATTTGACCTTGTATGGCATCGGCTCCAGGTTTCGCAGCCGTCAGTTGGATTTGAATGGTACGGTTCACTTCCTAGGGCATAAGAATACGTAATCCAGCCGTATAGTATTTATTGTTTAGGGCAAAACACAGAACTTTGGTTGAGACTTTGCTTGCGTAGTTAATCTTGTTACATCTTACAGTTACTTATATGTTTCTCATGTTATGCGGAAATATATCTTATGTTGTTAATCCTGTTCCATAAAAAGAATTGGATATATGCCTTCTGTACATCTGGTAAGCTTGATGGTACGAATAGCTTTACTTTATATAAACTGCTCTTGTTATATCTCTTATCAGTTATCTGCTGTTGTTGCTTTATCTTTCTGAGGTTTTGTAGTTTCAGCGGGGAGTTATGTTTCTTGCTGGGACTGTGTGTCTCACCCCGCTGGTTTACACCCTTTTTAGGTGGTCGAGCTAGACGCGGTGGTGGTCGCGGTGTTGTGGCCGAGCAGCAAGACGAGCAGTAGAAGGCAAGCGATGGATATGCTGCTGTTTTGGATGTTTTGTAGTAGAGTCTAGAGTCATCCCTGTACTCTCAGGTTCTTGGAGGTGTTTTGACGTTGTTTCCCGATGCATAGCTGTTTACGTTTTGTATATCCTGCTGCTGGCCGGATGTGGGCCTTTATGTATGTATAAACAGGTGAGGAACTCATGTAATGGTTAGACAGCTGTTCCTCTAAGCCGTGGACACGTATCAGATCTTGTATATGTTCATATAACCTATTTCCTTGCAGGATGAGGACTTAAATGTAATAGTTTCTCAGAGTTTTTCAGCTTTCTGCAATCGGTTTTAATTAACCCGTGTTTTTGGTAATTTGTGGTTTATGGTGATTTCCGCATGTTTTCGCGTAACACCTCGTTGTCTGTGTGATAGTGGGATGTGTTGCCACAGTTGGTGTGCTTAAAATGTACAGCCAATGATGGGTTTTAACCCCACAACCTATGGTGTCCCTTCAGGTCATTAAATAAGGAATATCTAGGGTTAAAAGGTGACTTTTCTAGGTCACAACCGAATGACTTCATAGGTGCTTTATTCAAAGTGTTTACTTATGAAAACAACCAATGGTCTTACCTTTTCCACATCCAATGGTTTTGGGTGATGTTGTGGTATGATGATATGGGTTGAATGGTGATGGAACCAATAAAGGTTTGCCTTTCATAAAGTAGTCTTACCTTTTCCCTTATATGAATAGAATGTATAATAGCCATATTGTGATGATATGTAACCCTAGTGGGGTATAGCTTGTTACACTTAATCCTAATAAACTCAGGTGATGGTGATTAACTATCATCAACTTTCCTTAGTGGTGAAAGGAAGCAGTATTATTGCATGATGCCTCTTATAGAACAGTCTTGTGTAAGCCTGTTCTCTAGTGTCGTGATTTGTACCAAGGGTGAACTAGTTGTTAGAAGCTTAACTGTATGCCATTGTAGTGGCAATATTGACTGATATGTCACTACCGTTTTGGCCCGTGCTGACTGGATGCATACGGAACATGATCATCATCACATTCCATACCATTCTCAAGTATGGATCCAAACATAACTCAAGGTGTAACCATTAGGTTATAGTATACTAGAGTTCCACAACAATAAGAGAGACTCCATTTTTGTATTGCATGATGTGTGAAAGGAATCAGTATAATTGCATGATGCCTCTTATAGAACAGTATTGTGTAAGCCTGTTCTCTAGTGTCGTGACTTGTACCAAGGGTGAACTAGTTGTTAGAAGCTTGACTATATGTCATTGTAGTGGCAATATTGACTGATATGTCACTGCCGTTTTGGCCCGTGCTGACTGGGTAGAGGAGAGATATTAGGATACTGACACTCCTAGAACTTATACGTAACTAAATAGCCCTTTGTAGGGGTCAGTTGGATTTTGGATGGTATAATTCAAATTCCCAAGGCGTAATAAAAGATGTAATATAGTCGTGTAGCATATCTGATTAGGATTATACACAAAACTTTATATTAGATGATAAACCTTGTTTGCTTTCCTTACATAGAGATGATGTATCGTACAATAAGAGATGATAGATACACTTATTTTGTAGTTATGCTGATGCTATAAACATACTTATGATGTAATATATACTGACACTGATAGTTAAGATGATGTTGTTAGCTATGTTTAATATTGCTAGCCATGCCTCTGTAATTACAAATTCTTAAAATGATAAACATACTTATGCAGTTAGTTGTTTTTATGATGTTATCTCTACTTATGATGTAGATTTGTTCACGTTATTAAACATTTCAATATTGATAACCATGTTATGCTACTAAACTTGTGGCAACACATCCCACTATCACACAGATAGCGAGGTGTTACGCGAAAATGTGCAAAAAACACCATAATCCACAGATTACCAAAAACATGGGTTAATTAAAACCGATTGCAGAAAGTTGGTAACCAAGAAACTATTATATTCCGATCCACATCCTACAAGGAAACGATTATATAAACATTTATAAAATCCTGACACGTGTCCACAGCTTAGGCGATCATCTATCAAGCTATCACATGAGTTCATCACCTGTTATATATACATAACGGCCCACATCTGGCCAGCAGCAGGATATACAAACCATCAACAACTATACATCGTGAAACAACATCAAAACACTCCCAAGGACCTGAGAGTACAGGGATGACTCTAGACTCTACTACAAAACAACCAAAATAGAAGCATGTCCATCTCTTGCCTTCTACTGCTCTTCTTGCTGCTCGACCGCAACTCCGCGACCACCACCATGTCTAGCTTGACAACCTAAAAAGGTTACAAACCAACAGGGTGAGACACACAGTCCCAGCGAGAAACATAACTCCCCACCGAAACCACAAACCTTAGAAAGATAAAGCAACAACAACAGATTACTGATAAAAGGCACAACAAGAGCAGTCTATATAGCAAAGCTTATTTATACCATCAACCTTACTAGATGTACAGAAGGCATATCACCAATTATCTCTTTATGGAACATGATTGATAAGATAAGATTTATAAGATCTTATAAGGAACATATAAGCAACTGCATGTATAACAAGATTAACTACACAAGCAAGACCTCAACCAATGTTCCGTGTTTTGCCTTAAGCAGTAAATACTATTCGGCTGGATTATGTATTATTATGCCCTGAGGAAGTGAGCCGTACCGCTTAGATCCAACCGACGGCTGCAAAACCTAGAGCCGGTGCCATACAAGGTCAATGGAAGAGCCGTACTCCACGACCTCCCACCTCGTGGTCAGTGCACGAGTACAACACAAGCAGGACCACAGTCTCATGCTTAAGTGGCCTTATCCACAGGGTCAGCTCCCGCAGGCTACCCTCTGCCTAACCTGCCTCGGTAAAGGTCTCAGCGCTAGTGAAACTAAGCCACGGGCCTGTTCACCGTGCTCTGAGCCATGAACGCATTCATGCTCCCATATCACATATTCTGAGCCATGAGCCTGTTCACCATGCTCTAAACATATCCCGAGTCTTCAACCACAGTTGCACTCGAATCCTTACTATTTTAGGCTAGGAGAAACCTTGCATATTCAACAATATGCGCTCGGGGTTAACCCGCAGGAGAACCCGTTTCACCATCACCAGCTCCTGACGATGATCGATCTATGACCAGGGCAAACTACATGATATGTTCCACTGTGATTAGTTAGTATATTTTAAGTGGATTATTGATGCAATCAAGTTGTATAGCATGCCGACTATAACAAGAATAAACAACATGAAACTCAATATCATGCTTTAACTATCATCAACATCATCCTGATCCATCACAAGGATCC
This sequence comes from Alisma plantago-aquatica, assembly GCA_963693085.1. Taxonomy (NCBI): domain Eukaryota; kingdom Viridiplantae; phylum Streptophyta; class Magnoliopsida; order Alismatales; family Alismataceae; genus Alisma; species Alisma plantago-aquatica. The sequence goes on along the minus strand of OY856415.1, from coordinate 656,453,629 downwards.
AACATTTCATTTCCATGGGATCTCAATCCCTCATCACATAGTGCCACTGCCTCTCAGGTCTTACATCATCACCATGGGATAGCAATTCCAGCACTTTAGCCAAACTTAGGTCCTCAGACCAAAACACATCATGCATATTATTTCATTATCAAGAGTAACCATCAAAGCGATGTTATTCAGACATATATACCTCATAGCCCTTTACCTGGCTATGCATCTATATGAATCACCTACATGCACAATCATTATGGATTAACAGAAGAATCATATTATCCAACATAAGGTGACATTGATGCTTATATACTTATCATTCATGCCACAACCTGTGTGTAACAACCCTGGCCTGGGTTATGAGGTAACCCTATTTGTTTTAGCTAATAAAGTTGCTTAGAACTCTAATATAATCCTCTAAGGAGTTTTGTCATCATGTAACACACTTATGTTTCAAGTTTGGTCCTGATTGAATGTTGTTTGAGCAATGTTCCTTTATTTTGGACCAAAGTGCAATTTACCCAAGTTGAAGGTTATAATGAAAAATGTCACATTTTGAATGTACCACATGTGTTTTACAATCATAATAGAGAGAATGATGCTAAGTGGTGGCTTGTGGAAAGCCTAAATTCTAAGTTTGAACTTGTTTGAACAATGTTGGAGCATTGTGCACCAATTTTGGTACAAATTGCAATTTACCCAAAATGTGGGATTAATATGCAAATTACCACATCTAGAGTGTTCCTAATCCCTCCTAGAATCATTTAGAAGAGAGATAAAGGAGTATACACCATACTTGATTCCATTATGAATGATGGTAATCTTGGTGAAGAAATGACCACGAAAAGGATTGAATTTGAAAGCTTAACTTGAGTTGTATCAAGTTGAAAAGCTTATATATGAGTGCCTATCGGCCATGGAGCCCAAGGAGGTGTCCCATATCATTTTTTGGACTCTTGGAAAAGTCCATATCGTGCAAAGCACCTCAGGTAGGTGAGGTGTGTTGGGTTACAACTTCCTTAGCAAAGTTGTGATGAGTTGTGAATAAAGTGGTGATTTTGTTGATATATCTTATTCAAAGAGATATGTAATGGACGAATCTTTATCTCTAAATGATTCTCAACTGTTTTTAAAGACAATATAAATATTTATGCATGCATGTACACGTGTCACCCATGCATGACACGTGGCACCTACTAGCTCAAAATGTTGACACCTCATTTTTGCCTTCCTTCATGAACAACAAGTATACATACCCCTAGTTTCACCCCTTGGTGCAATTTTTCGACCCTTACCACCCTACTACCCTAAGGTATCGTGCATAGAGCTCCCATATCATGAAGGTATTCTGTGGTATCGTGCATAGGCCTTGGGATATCACCCATGGCAAGAGCATATCGCTCAAGTAGGTGATATTGGCCATATAAAGGTGATATCGGCCATAGAGTGAAGTTTTGACTCCAAGTGAGTGTCATATCGTGCAAGTGAGTGCCATATCGTGCAAGAGGGATGGCATATCGTGCAAGGATACTAGTGTATCGTTCAAAGGTGTTAAGGAGCAAGAAGGAGCTCATACTTAACCCTAAGGTGAGGATAAGATCATCTTCAACCTTGGATTGAAGCATGAATTTAGGATTTTGATCTTCCTTTCTTTTCTTCTTCACCAATTGCTTATCCATGGTGATTCTTTGCATATAGAGGAGTTTTGAAGTACATATTCAACCTTAGTAACGTGGAGCTTTGGAGCTTGGAGCTTTGACGTCGTTCTTAAAGTGGGTTATATAACTTGAACTCAACCATGTTATTATTCTTCACCTAAATTGTTATAATTAGAGAAATACTTTTAATTCTGAAATTTCCTGAAATCGTTGATGAGATTATGAGTTCTAGTAGTTTCTTAGACTTGTTGACTTGAACTATAATAGTTAGAACAAAGGTCTAGAGATTGAAGATGATGATATTACCTTATAAAAGTGATATCAGGTGCAAACACACAAGTAAGCACCTTTAACCCAATATGATGATGCACCTTCTTCACTTGAATGATATGGATATGAGTGAATACATTGTTGCACGATATGGAGTAGTAGTATACACCTCTTGGAATATAGGGAGTCAAGTATAGACTCCATACACGATACAAGGTTAAATGAATACTTATAAGTTGATGTGAAACCCTAATTTGGGCAACCAAATATGAGTAAAGAATAGCAAGTGCTATTGCACGATATGGTAGCCCAATACACAACCCTAGTTGATGTCTAGCCCAACATTGTGATGGCTTAATACCTCATTCACGACATGGGTAACACATAAAACACCTAGAGCCCAATATGAATGGTGTGTATATACTTCTAGCCTGATATGGTGAGTGCTCATATACTTACAACTCGATATGATGAACATATGCACACTTCTAATCCGAGATACCTTGTAAAGGTGAGGGCAAGACACTCTTAGGAGTGGTAAGAGTAACACCAAGTTATGGTGTGGCTAATACCTTTATAGGTGAAACACCTAAAGTGGTAGATAATGGACAACCTTATATCAACAGTGCCTTAATCCGAGATGAGTCCATATCATTGATGATAGCTGGGTGATTCAAGTGTATGACTTATGGTCAATACTTTACAAGATTAATATGATGGGATAGTGGATAAAGTATTAGGATGGGATATACCCTAATACAATATAAGTTGATGAACTTAACTAAGTTAAAAATGATGAGGGAAGTGATACACCAAGGTATGGTAAATATCACATCCAACACTTTAAGGTTGCTACACCTTAATGCATCTTAAATCCAATGTGTATTGATGAGTAACACATGAAGTGTGTCATGCCAATTGTTACATTGAAATGTAATGAGTTTAATGCACTTTGATAAGTGTAGGATAACATACCTTGAGAAAGGGTTAAGCCAAAACAATAAAGTATGATGTAATCAATATCCCAGAGAGGATGAGAGAGAAACTTGTATCTTGTGTTGGTAATCATTGAATCATAAATGTTGAGAATAAATAAGTATGATTGGATACTTATGATAGCAATGTATGCTCCTAGATGTGTGGAGCAATTAGTTAAGGTTTGGATCAATAAAATAAACATGAAACCCTAATCAGTCATAAAGGGGAAACCATAATCCCAATGATGGGATGGTTGTAATTCTCTTACTGCATAAGCCTTGTAAGGCATGTTAAATACTTGTATAAAAGTATAAAGATGTTATGGCCTTGTGAGCCATGTGATAATTTGTTTCCTAGTGAGAGGTGACAAGATGTGTTATGGGCTTTGTAAGCCATGAGAATAATTTGTTGCCTAGTGAGAGGTGACAAGATGTGTAATGGCCTTGTGAGCCATGTTATAATTTGTTGCCTAGTGAGAGCTGACAAGATACTTAATGGGCCTTGTGAGCCATGAAGATAGTTGTTGCCTAGTGAGAGGTAACAAGGTTCTTATAAAAGTCTCATGTAAGAAATGATAATGTTCAAAATAAACTAAGAAATGGAAACTTAGTAATATAATGATAATAATAAATGGATACAATAATAACAATGAAATCTTGATCATACATGCTTTATGCTTATAGCCAAATAAGGGCTATAGTGTTTGAAATATATGAAAGGGATACTTGTTTATAGAAAGGATGTGAATAAGTATGATGACTTGGCCAAGGTATAATGCCTAGTAAAAGTGATGTGGTATTCAGTGATGTTTGCACAGGATTGGCATAGTCTAATGCCTGAAATAGTTGCACAGGATTGGCATAGTCCAATGCCTGAATATAATATGATGATGTATACTCACATGACTGGTACAATTAAATATATGGTTAGTAGATTGGCTGAGGCCAATAAATAGAAATGAGAATGAATCATTGATGACATACCATGATAATGAGTTTCACTGGATAAGCTTGAGATGTTGATATAGTATGATGAGTAAATGATATACATGTTCTTCCCATTCCTTATAAAGAGAATAAATGACTTACTGCTCTATCACAGATAGTTGCAATGGTTTAAAAGATGAGAATATTCTAAACTGATTATCTTCTGCTCAGTTTTATACCATTTAAACTGTGATAATAATATTGTTGGAAGAGAGTTATATCTCTCGCTGGGGCAATTTACAATTGTCTCACCCCATGGGATCCAAATTTTTAGGTGGATGTGCACGAGGAGGTGAAGACCTTTTTGTAGAGGAAGAACAACAGCTGAGGCAGCAGTGACAGCTCAGGTTGAGTGTATTGTCTGTCCCGTCTTGTAGATTTGAGTCCTATGTGTCATCTCTATACTGTCAGGTCCTTGGAGTTGGTTTGTACTGGTTTCATGGAAAATATGAGATTTTGGCTTGAATGCCTCGAGGTTTTATGTTGCTCCAGTATGTGTTTTGATAGAGCAACTATTATATGTTGTCCTCGAGATGAGATGAAACAATGTTGTACAATGTCAATCATGATATGTATGAGTTTTGAATCTTTCAGTAAAAGTTTTCTATACAAGGATCTCCTTGCAAAATGGTTTTAAATTTTAGTGATTTTTGTTAATCCAATTTTTTGTTTATTCCGCTTAATTAATGATGATTTATTTGTCGGTCAACACAAGTTTTGGTATCAGAGCTTAAGGTTTGCTGATTCTACAGAGACATAGGACTAAGGTGTTGAGTCTATGTTAGTTTCCTCGAGTATACCCTATAGTGATTTCTTCTTATACAGAATAAAGGGTAAAGTTTATAAATGATTGGGGAACACGAGGAACACATTGCTAAGGGCAATGTTGTTGCACCAGGAGAGGGTGCATGGGATCAGGAAAGAGAAGAACAAGTGCCTGAGAATTCCCATCTTGACCTGATCAGGATAGAGAATCCTATGTTTATGCTCTTGAAGGGCAGGTTAGGACAACAGTGATGCATATAGAATACTGGATACTAGCATTATAACCTAGGTTACCAGTCCTCAATACAAAAACTTTGGGCTTTGAAAGGGTTCATGAATGACATAGTCATGTTGGAATAGTGGAAAATGTGGGAAAGATTAACATATGGCGAGAAAGTAGACTCTGCCATAAGTTTAGACAGATAGTATATCTGTGATGGCAGTGCCCAAGAAGGGGCAATAAGCTGAGAATTAAGGAAATGTCATTACAATTCCAGATACGTTTGCCTAGTGGTTCTAAAAAGCCAAAAGTAACAACATGAAACAACTAGACTCTATGGGGTGAGTCAACCTAAAGCGGTGGATGACCGTGAGGGGTAACAATCAGATAGAGCCTTTTCATTTTGATATGCTTCTTTTGATGTTACCTGATAATCCTAAAAAGGATTGCTGTTATGGATTTCCCTATTGATTATCCTATGGGGACATAGGGAAGAAATGATGAGAAGTAGAATTTATATTCTGTTCAGTATTCTTTTAAATTCTCTATAATTGCTCTTATCTGTGTGAAAAAGGATGAGGTATAGAAGAGATGCCTGGAGAAAATCCAGGAATTTTAAATCATGTGTTGGTTATTATACAAAAAGTAAGGAATGTGACAGTAAATAAAGTACATACTACCAAATCTCAATACTTGTATACCCTGGCCAGGTATATGATTATTGAAGATAAGGCAAGTACGAAACTCTTAGATTGTTGTCTTTTTGATTACTCTGATCAAGTAGTCATTCTGAAACAATCTAGAGAGTATAATCCAATTAAATAGGAAAAGTTGTGTGATCATTACTAAATGGGAAGAGCTGTGTGAACATTCCCATTTAAATAGGAAAAGGTGTGTGATCATTCCTAAATGGGAAAAGTTGTGTGAACATTCCCAATTAAATAGGAAAAGCTGTGTGATCATTCCCAAATGGGAAAAGCTGTGTGAACATTCCCAATTAAATAGGAAAAGCTGGGTGATCATTCCTAAATGGGAAGAGTTGTGTGAACATTCCCAATTAAATAGGAAAAGTTGTGTGATCATTCCTAAATGGGAAGAGCTGTGTGAACATTCCCAATTAAATAGGAAAAGCTGTGTGATCATTCCTAAATGGGAAAAGCTGTGTGAACATTCCCAATTAAATAGGAAAAGGTGTGTGATCATTCCTAAATGGGAAGAGCTGTGTGAACATTCCCAATTAAATAGGAAAAGTTGTGTGATCATTCCTAAATGGGAAGAGCTGTGTGAACAATCCCAATTAAATAGAAAAACCCGTGTGATCATTCCTAAATGGGAAGAGCTGTGTGAACATTCCCAATGAAATAGGAAAAGTTTTGTGATCATTCCTAAATGGGAAGATTTTTGTGAACATTCCCAATTAAATAGGAAAAGCTGTGTGATCGTTCCTAAATGGGAAGAGCTGTGTGAACATTCCCAATTAAATAGGAAATGCTGTGTGATCATTCCTAAATGGGAAAAGCTGTGTGAACATTCCCAATTAAATAGGAAAAGTTTTGTGATCATTCCTAAATGGGAAGAGCTGTGTGAACATTCCCAATTAAATAGGAAAAGTTGTGTGATCATTCCTAAATGGGAAGAGCTGTGTGAACATTCCCAATTAAATAGGAAAAGTTGTGTGATCATTCCTAAATGGGAAGAGCTGTGTGAACATTCCCAATTAAATAGGAAAAGCTGAGTGATCATTCCTAAATGGGAAGAGCTATGCGAACATTCCTAATTAAATAGGAAAAGCTATGTGATCATTCCTAAATGGGAAGAGCTGTGTGAACATTCCCAATTAAATAGGAAAAGTTGTGTGATCATTCCTAAATGGGAAGAGCTGTGTGAACATTCCGAATTAAATAGGAAAAGCCGTGTGATCATTCCTAAATGGGAAGAGTTGTGTGAACATTCCCAATTAAATAGGAAAAGTTGTGTGAACATTACTAAATGGGAAGAGCTGTGTGAACATTCCCAATATAAAGGAAAAGCTAAGTGAGCATTCCCAATTAAATAGAGTCTTGCTAAGTGAACTTTTCCAAACGAATAAAAGATTGCTGAGTGAATTATCTCTATTAGATATATATGTTTCCCTTTTGATAAATATTATTGGGTGATGATAGAAGTATGCTCTGTTATGCTTTTTCCTTTCAATAATATGGACATCATATGTTAGGGGTTTATGCTCTGCATAAACATAAACATTGATAAGGTTGAATTAGTGAAAGGAACTTTGTGTGAACTATAGATCTATGGTATCTCCATAACACTAAGAAGTTAGGTGGAGACTTGAGGGCATGATTAATGAATAATCTGTCCCACCCTTTTCCTGGGATTTTGGGGACGAAATCCTTGTTAGGGTTTTATAACTTGTAACAACCCTGACCTGGGTTATGAGGTAACCCTATTTGTTTTGGCTAATAAAGTTTCTTAGAACTCTAATATAATCCTCTAAGGTGTTTTGTCATCATGTAACACACTTATGTTTCAAGTTTGGTCCTGATTGAATGTTGTTTGAGCAATGTTCCTTTATTTTGGACCAAAGTGCAATTTATCCAAGTTGAGGGGTTATAATGCAAAATGTCACATGTTGAATGTACCACATGTGTTTTAAAATCATAAGAGAGAGAATTATGCTAAGTGGTGGCTTGTGTAAATCCTAACTTCTAAGTTTGAACTTGTTTGAACAATGTTGGAGCATTGTGCACCAATTTTGGTACAAATTGCAATTTACCCAAAATGTGGGATTAATATACAAATTACCACATCTAGAGTGTTCCTACTCCCTCCTAGCATCATTTATAAGAGATAGAAAGGAGTATACACCATACTTGATTCCATTATGAATGATGGTAATCTTGGTGAAGAAATGACCAAGAAAAGGGGTGAATTTGAAAGCTTAACTTGAGTTGTATCAAGTTGAAAAGCTAATATATGAGTGCCTATCGGCCATGGAGCCCAAGGAGGTGTCCCATATCGTTTTTTGGACTCTTGGCAAAGTCCAAATCGTGCAAAGCACCTCAAGGAGGTGAGGTGTGTTGGGTTACAACTTCCTTAGCAAAGTTGTGATGAGTTGTGAATAAAGTGGTGATTTTGTTGATATATCTTATTCAAAGAGATATATAATGGACGAATCTTTATCCCTAAATGATTCTAAACTGTTTTGCAAGACAAGATAAATATTGATGCATGCTTGTACACGTGTCACCCATCCATGACACGTGGAACCTACTAGCTTAAAATGTTGACACCTCATTTTTGCCTTCCTTCATGAACAACAAGTATATATACCCCTAGTTTCACCCCTTGGTGCAATTTTTCGACCCTTTCCACCCTCCTACCCTAAGGTATCCTGCATAGAGATCCCATATCGTGAAGGGATGCTGTGGTATCGTGCATAGGCCTTGGGATATCGCCCATGGCAAGAGCATATCGCTCAAGTAGGTGATATTGGCCATATAAAGGTGATATCGGCCATAGAGTGAAGTTTTGACTCCAAGTGAGTGTCATATCATGCAAGTGAGTGCCATATCGTGCAAGAGGGATGGAATATCGTGCAAGGACACTAGTGTATCGTGCAAAGGTGTTAATGAGCAAGAAGGAGCTCATACTTAACCCTAAGGTGGGGATAAGATCATCTTCAACCTTGGATTGAAGCATGAATTTAGGGTTTTGATCTTCCTTTCTTTTCTTCTTCACCAATTGCTTATCCATGGTGATTCTTTGCATATAGAGGAGTTGTTAAGTCCATCTTCAACCTCATGAACGTGTAGCTTTGGATATTGGAGCTTTGAAATCGTTCTTAAGGCGGCTAATATAACTTGAACTCAACCATGTTATTATTCTTCACCTAAATTTTTATAATTAGTGAAATACTTTTAATTCCGAAATTTCCTGAAATAGTTGATGAGATTATGAGTTATAGTAGTTTCTTGGACCTGTTGAATTGAAATATAATAGTTAGAACAAAGGTCTAGAGCTTGAAGATGATGATATTACCTTATAAAAGTGATATTGGGTGCAAGCACACAAGTAAGCACCTTTAACCCGATATGATGATGCACTTTCTTCACTTGAACGATATGGATATGAATGAATACATTGTTGCACTATATGGAGGTGTAGTATACACCTCTTTCACGATATGGAGTCAAGTATAGACTCCATACACGATACAAGGTTAAATGAATACTTATAAGTTGATGTGAAACCCTAATTTGGGCAACCAAATATGAGTAAAGAATAGCAAGTGATATTGCACGATATGGTAGCCCGGTACACAACCCTAGTTGATGTATAGCCCAACATGGTGATGTCTTAATACCTCATGCATGACATGGGTAACACATAAAAACACCTTGAGCCCGATATGAATGGTGTGTATATACTTATAGCCCGATATGGTGAGTGCTTATATACTTACAACCCGATATGATGAACATATGCACACTTCTAATCTGAGATACCTTGTAAAGGTGAGGGCAAGACACTCTTAGGAGTGATAAGAGTAACACCAAGTTATGGTGTGGCTAATACCTTTATAGGTGAAACACCTAAAGTGGTTGATAATGGACAACCTTATATCAACAGTGCCTTAATCCGAGATGAGTCCATATCATTGATGATAGCTGGGTGATTCAAGTGTATGACTTATGGTCAATACTTTACAAGATTAATATGATGAAATAGTGGATAAAGTATTAGGATGGGATATACCCTAATACAATATAAGTTGATGAACTCAACTAAGTTAAAAATGATGAGGGGAGTGATACACCAAGGTATGGTAAATATCACATCCAACACTTTAAGGTTGCTACACCTTGATGCATCTTAAATCCAATGTGTATGGATGAGTAACACATGAAGTGTGTCATGCCAATTGTTACATTGAAATGTAATGAGTTTAATGCACTTTGATAATTGTAGGCTAACATACCTTGAGAAAGGGTTAAGCCAAAACAATAAAGTATGATGTAATCAATATCCCAGAGAGGATGAGAGAGAAACTTGTACCTTGTGTTGGTAACCATTTAATGATAAATGTTGAGAATAAATAAGTATGATTGGATACTTATGATAGCAATGTATGCTCCTCGATGTGTGGAGCAATGAGTTAGGGTTTGGATCAATAAAATAAACATGAAACCCTAATCGGTCATAAAGGGGAAACCCTAATCTCAATGATGGAATGGTTGTAATTCTCTTATTTCATAAGCCTTGTAAGGCATGTTAAATACTTGTATAAAAGTATAAAGATGTTATGGCCTTGTGAGCCATGTGATAATTTGTTTCCTAGTGAGAGGTGACAAGATGTTTTATGGGCTTTGTGAGCCATGAGAATAAGTTGTTGCCTAGTGAGAGGTGACAAGATGTGTTATGGCCTTGTGAGCCATGTGATAATTTGTTGCCTAGTGAGAGGTGACAAGATACTTAATGGGCCTTGTGAGCCATGAAGATAGTTGTTGCCTAGTGAGAGGTAACAAGGTGCTTATAAAAGTCTCATGTAAGAAATGATAATGTTCAAAATAAACTAAGAAATGGAAACTTAGTAATATAATGATAATAATAAATGGATATAATAATAACAATGAAATCTTGATCATACATGATTTATGCTTATAGCCAAATAAGGGCTATAGTGTTTGAAATATATGAAAGGGATACTTGTTTATAGAAAGGATGTGAATAAGTATGGTGGCTTGGCCAAGGTATAATGCCTATTAAAAGTGATGTGGTATTCAGTGATGTTTGCATAGGATTGGTATAGTCCAATGCCTGAAATAGTTGCACAGGATTGACATAGTCCAATGCCTAAATATAATATGATGATGTATACTCACATGACTAGTACAATTAAATATCTGGTTAGCAGATTGGCTGAGGCCAATAAATAGAAATGAGAATGATTCATGGATGACATACCATGATAATGAGTTTCACTGGATAAGCTTGAGATGTTGATATAGTATGATGAGTAAATGATATACATGTTCTTCCCATTCCTTATAAAAAGAATAAATGACTTACTGCTCTATCACAGATATTTGCAATGCTTTAAAAGATGAGAATATTCTAAACTGCTTATCTTATGCTCAGTTTTATACCATTTAAATTGTGATAATAATATTGTTGGCAGAGAGTTATATCTCTCACTGGGGCAATTTACAATTGTCTCACCCCCGTGGGATCTAAATTGTTAGGTGGATGTTCATGAGGAGGTGAAAACCTTTTTGTAGAGGAAGAACAACAACTGAGGTAGCAGTGACATCTCAGATTGAGTGTACTGTCTATCCCGTCTTGTAGATATGAGTCCTATGTGTCGTCTCTGTACTCTCAGGTCCTTGGAGTTGGTTCATACTGGTTTCATGGAAAATATGAGATTTTGGCTTGAATGCCTCAAGGTTTTATGTTGCTCCAGTATGTGTCTTGATAGGGAAACTATTATATGTTGTCCTCGAGATAAGATGAAACAATGTTGTTCAATGTCAATCATGATATGTATGAGTTTTGAATCTTTCAGTAAAAGTTTTCTATACAAGGATCTCCTTGCAAAATGGTTTTAAATTTTAGTGATTTTTGTTAATTTGTTGTTTATGTTTATTCCACTTAATTAATGATGATTTATTTGTCGGTCGCCACAAGTTTTGGTATCAGAGCTTAAGGTTCGCTGAGTCTACAGAGACATTGGACTAAGGTGTTGAGTCTGTGTTAGTGTCCTCGAGTATACCCTATAGTGATTTCTGCTTGTGCAGAATAAAGGGTAAAGTTTATAAATGATTGGGGAACACGAGGAACACATTGCTAAGGGCAATGTTGTTGCACCAGGAGAGGGTGCATGGGATCAGGCAAGAGAAGAACAAGTGCCTGAGAATTCCCATCTTGACCTGATCAGGATAGAGAATCCTATGTTTATGCTCTTGAAGGGCAGGTTAGGACAACAGTGATGCATATAGAATACTGGATACTAGCATTATAACCTAGGTTACCCGTCCTCAATACAGAAACTTTGGGCTTTGAAAGGGTTCCTGAATGACATAGTCATGTTAGAATAGTGGAAAATGTGGGAAAGATTAACATATGGTGAGAAAGTAGACTCTGTCATAAGTTTATACAGATAGTATATCTGTTGTGGCAGTGCCCAAGAAGGGGCAATAAGCCGAGAATTAAGGAAATGTTTACAATTCCAGAGACTTTTGCCTAGTGATTCTAAAAAGCCAAAAGTAACAACATGAAACAGCTAGACTCTATGGGTTGAGTCAACCTAAAGCAGTGGATGACCGCGAGGGGTAACAATCAGATAGAGCTTTTTCATTTTGATATGCCTTCTTTTAATGTTACCTGATAATCCTAAAAAGGATTGCTGTTATGGATTTCCCTATTGATTGTCCTATGGGGACATAGGGAAGAAATGATGAGAACTAGAATTTATATTCTATTTAGTATTCTTTTAAATGCTCTATAATTGCTCTTATCCGTGTGAAAAAGGATGAGGTATAGAAGAGATGCCTGGAGAAAATCTAAGAATGTTAAATCATGTGTTGGTTATTATACAAAAAGTAAGGAATATGATAGTAAATAAAGTACATACTACCTAATCTCAATACTTGTATACCCTGGCCAGGTATATGATTATTGAAGATAAGGCAAGTATGAAACTCTTAGATTGTTGTCTTTTTTATTACTCTGATCAAGTAGTCATTCTGAAACAATCTAGAGAGTATAATCCAATTAAATAGGAAAAGCTATGTGATCATTCCTAAAAGGGAAGAGCTGTGTGAACATTCCCAATTAAATAAGAAAAGTTGTGTGATCATTCCTAAATGGGAAACGTTGTGTGAACATTCCCAATTAAATAGGAAAAGCTGTGTGATCATTCCTAAATGGGAAAAGCTGTGTGAACATTCCCAATTAAATAGGAAAAGCTGGGTGATCATTCCTAAATGGGAAGAGCTATGTGAACATTCCCAATTAAATAGGAAAAGTTGTGTGATCATTCCAAAATGGGAAGAGCTGTGTGAACATTCCCAATTAAATAGGAAAAGTTGTGTGATCATTCCTAAATGGGAAAAGCTATGTGAACATTCCCAATTAAATAGGAAAAGCTGTGTGATCATTCCTAAATGGGAAGAGTTGTGTGAACATTCCCAATTAAATAGGAAAAGTTGTGTGATCATTCCTAAATGGGAAGAGTTGTGTGAACATTCCCAATTAAATAGGAAAAGGTGTGTGATCATTCCTAAATAGGAAGAGCTGTGTGAACATTCCCAATTAAATAGGAAAAGTTGTGTGATCATTCCTAAATGGGAAGACCTGTGTGAACATTCCCAATTAAATAGGAAAAGTTGTGTGATCATTCCTAAATGGGAAGAGCTGTGTGAACATTCCCAATTAAATAGGAAAAGCTGTGTGATCATTCCTAAATGGTAAGAGCTGTGTGAACATTCCCAATTAAATAGGAAAAGTTGTGTGATCATTTCTAAATGGGAAGAGCTGTGTGAACATTCCCAATTAAATAGGAAAAGTTGTGTGATCATTCCTAAATGGGAAGAGATGTGTGAACATTCCCAATTAAATAGGAAAAGTTGTGTGATCATTCCTAAATGGGAAGAGTTGTGTGAACATTCCCAATTAAATAGGAAAAGCTGTTTGATCATTCCTAATTGGGAAGAGATGTGTGAACATTCCCAATTAAATAGGAAAAGTTGTGTGATCATTCCTAAATGGGAAGAGTTGTGTGAACATTCCCAATTATATAGGAAAAGTTGTGTGATCATTCCTAAATGGGAAGAGCTGTGTGAACATTCCCAATTAAATAGGAAAAGCTGTGTGAACATTCCTAAATGGGAAGAGCTGTGTGAACATTCCCAATATAAAGGAAAAGCTAAGTGAGCATTCCCAATTAAATAGAGTTTTGCTAAGTGAACTTTTCCAAACGAATAAAATATTGCTGAGTAAATTATCTCTATTAGATATATATGTTTCCCTTTTGATAAATATTCTTGGGTGATGATAGAAGTATGCTCTTTTATGCTTTTTCCTTTCAATAATATGGACATCATATGTTAGGGGTTTATGCTCTGCATAAACATAAACATTGATAAGGTTGAACTAGTGAAAGGAACTTTGTGTGAACTATAGATCTATGATATCTCCATAACACTAAAAAGTTAGGTGGAGACTTGAGGGCATAATTAATGAATAATATGTCCCTCCCTTTTCCTGGGATTTCGGGGATGAAATCCTTGTTAGGGGTTTATAACTTGTAACAACCCTAACATGGGTTATGAGGTAACCCGATTTGTTTTGGCTAATAAAGTTTCTTAGAACTCTAATATAATCCTCTAAGTACTTTTGTCATCATGTAACACACTTATGTTTCAAGTTTGGTCCATATTGAATGTTGTTTGAGCAATGTTCCTTTATTTAGGACCAAAGTGCAATTTACCCAAGTTGAGGGGTTATAATGAAAAATGTCACATGTTGAATGTACCATATGTGTTTTACAATCATAATAGAGAGAATGATGCTAAGTGGTGGCTTGTGGAAAGCCTAAATTCTAAGTTTGAACTTGTTTGAACAATGTTGGAGCATTGTGCACAAATTTTGTACAAATTGCAATTTACCCAAAATGTGGGATTAATATGCAAATTACCACATGTAGAGTGTTCCTACTCCCTCCTATCATCATTTAGAAGAGAGAGAAATGAGTATACACCATACTTGATTCCATTATGAATGATGGTAATCTTGGTGAAGAAATGGCCAAGAAAAGGGTTGAATTTGAAAGCTTAACTTGAGTTGTATCAAGTTGAAAAGCTTATATATGAGTGACTATCGGCCATGGAGCCCAAGGAGGTGTCCCATATCGTTTTGTGGACTCTTGGAAAATTCCATATCGTGCAAAGCACCTCAAGGAGGTGAGGTGTGTTGGGTTACAACTTCCTTAACAAAGTTGTGATGAGTTGTGAATAAAGTGGTGCTTTTGTTGATATATCTTATTCAAAGAGATATTTAATGGACGAATCTTTATCCCTAAATGATTCTCAACTGTTTTTCAAGACAATATAAATATTGATGCATGCATGTACACGTGTCACCCATGCATGACATGTGGCACCTACTAGCTCAAAATGTTGACACCTCATTTTTGCCTTCCTTCATGAACAACAAGTATATATACCCCTAGTTTCACCCCTTGGTGCAATTTTTCGACCCTTACCACCCTCCTACCCTAATGTATCCTGCATAGATCTCCCATATCGTGAAGGGATGCTGTGGTATCGTGCATAGGCCTTGGGATATCGCCCATGGCAAGAGCATATCGCTCAAGTAGGTGATATTGGCCTTATAAAGGTGCTATCGGCCATAGAGTGAAGTTTTGACTCCAAGTGAGTGTCATATCGTGCAAGTGAGTTCCATATCGTGCACGAGGGATGGAATATCGTGCAAGGACACTAGTGTATCGTGAAAAGGTGTTAAGGAGCAAGAAGGAGCTCATACTTAACCCTAAGGTGAGGATAAGATCATCTTCAACCTTGGATTGAAGCATGAATTTAGGGTGTTGATCTTCCTTTCTTTTCTTCTTCACCAATTGCTTATCCATGGTGATTCTTTGCATATAGAGGAGTTGTGAAGTACATCTTCAACCTTAGGAACGTGGATCTTTGGATCTTGGAGCTTTGAAGTCATTCTTAAGGCGGATTATATAACTTGAACTCAACCATGTTATTATTCTTCACCTAAATTGTTATAATTAGTGAAATACTTTTAATTCCGAAATTTCCTAAAATAGTTGATGAGATTATGAGTTCTAGTAGTTTTTTAGACCTGTTGACTTTAAGTATAATAGTTATTACAAAGGTCTATAGCTTGAAGATGATGATATTACCTTATAAAAGTGATATCGGGTGCAAGCACACAAGTAAGCACCTTTAACCCGATATGATGATGCACCTTCTTCACTTGAACGATATGGATATGAATGAATACATTGTTGCACGATATGTAGGTGTAGTATACACCTCTTTCACGATAGGGAGTCAAGTATAGACTCCATACACAATACAAGGTTAAATGAATACTTATAAGTTGATGTGAAACCCTAATTTGGGCAACCAAATATGAGTAAAGAATAGCAAGTGCTATTTCACGATATGGTAGCCCAATACACAACCCTAGTTGATGTCTAGCCCAACATTGTGATGGCTTAATACCTCATGCACGACATGGGTAACACATAAAACACCTAGAGCCCAATATGAATGGTGTGTATATACTTCTAGCCTGATATGGTGAGTGCTCATATACTTACAACTCGATATGATGAACATATGCACACTTCTAATCCGATATACCTTGTAAAGGTGAGGGCAAGACACTCTTAGGAGTGGTAAGAGTAACACCAAGTTATGGTGTGGCTAATACCTTTATAGGTGAAACACCTAAAGTGGTAGATAATGGACAACCTTATATCAACAGTGCCTTAATCCGAGATGAGTCCATATCATTGATGATAGCTGGGTGATTCAAGTGTATGACTTATGGTCAATACTTTACAAGATTAATATGATGGGATAGTGGATAAAGTATTAGGATGGGAAATATCCTAATACAATATAAGTTGATGAACTTAACTAAGTTAAAAATGATGAGGGAAGTGATACACCAAGGTATGGTAAATATCACATCCAACACTTTAAGGTTGCTACACCTTGATGCATCTTAAATCCAATGTGTATGGATGAGTAACACATGAAGTGTGTCCTGCCAATTGTTACATTGAAATGTAATGAGTTTAATGCACTTTTATAAGTGTAGGCTAACATACCTTGAGAAAGGTTTAAGCCAAAACAATAAAGTATGATGTAATCAATATCCCAGAGAGGATGAGAGAGAAACTTGTACCTTGTGTTGGTAATCATTTAATGATAAATGTTGAGAATAAATAAGTATGATTGGATACTTATGATAGCAATGTATGCTCCTATATGCATGGAGAAATGAGTTAGGGTTTGGATCAATAAAATAAACATGAAACCCTAATCGGTCATAAAGGGGAAACCCTAATCCCAATGATGGGATGGTTGTAATTCTCTTATTGCATAAGCCTTGTAAGGCATGTTAAATACTTGTATAAAAGTATAAATATGTTATGGCCTTGTGAGCCATGTGATAATTTGTTGCCTAGTGAGAGGTGGCAAGATGTGTTATGGGCTTTGTGATCCATGAGAATAAGTTGTTGCCTAGTGAGAGGTGATAAGATGTGTTATGGCCTTGTGAGCCATGTGATAATTTGTTGCCTAGTGAGAGGTGACAAGATACTTAATGGGCCTTGTGAGCCATAGTGAGAGGTAACAAGGTGCTTATAAAAGTCTCATGTAAGAAATGATAATGTTCAAAATAAACTAAGAAATGGAAACTTAGTAATATAATGATAATAATAAATGGATACAATAATAACAATGAAATCTTGATCATACATGCTTTATGCCTATAGCCAAATAAGGGCTATAGTGTTTGAAATATATGAAAGGGATACTTGTTTATAGAAAGGATGTGAATAAGTATGATGGCTTGGCCAAGGTATAATGCCTAGTAAAAGTGATGTGGTATTCAGTGATGTTTGCACAGGATTGGTATAGTCCAATGCTTGAAATAGTTGCACAAGATTGGTATAGTCCAATGCCTGAATATAATATGATGATGTATACTCACATGACTGGTACAATTAAATATATGGTTAGCAGATTGGCTGAGGCCAATAAATAGAAATGAGAATGATTCATGGATGACATACCATGATAATTAGTTTCACTGGATAAGCTTGAGATGTTGTCATAGTATGATGAGTAAATGATATACATGTTCTTCCCATTCCTTATAAAGAGAATAAATGACTTACTGCTCTATCACATATAGTTGCAATGCCTTAAAAGATGAGAATATTCTAAACTGCTTATCTTCTGCTCAGTTTTATACCATTTAAACTGTGATAATAATATTGTTGGCGGAGTGTTATATCTCTTGCTGGGGCAATTTACAATTGTCTCACCCCCGTGGGATCCAAATTTTTAGGTGGACGTGCACGAGGAGGTGAAGACCTTTTTGTAGAGGAAGAACAATAGCTGAGGTAGCAGTGATAGCTCAGGTTGAGTGTATTGTCTGTCCCGTTTTGTAGATATGAGTCCTATGTGTCGTCTCTGTACTCTCAGGTCCTTGGAGTTGGTTCGTACTGGTTTCATGGAAAATATGAGATTTTGGCTTGAATGCCTCGAGGTTTTATGTTGCTCCAGTATGTGTTTTGATAGAGAAACTATTATATGTTGTCCTAGAGATGAGATGAAACAGTGTTGTACAATGTCAATCATGATATGTATGAGTTTTGAATCTTTCAGTAAAAGTTTTCTATACAAGGATCTCGTTGCAAAATGGTTTCAAATTTTCGTGATTTTTGTTAATCCACTGTTTATGTTTATTCCGCTTAATTAATGACGATTTTTTTGTCGGTCGCCACACTGTGACCATAGACATAGGTCATATCATTAAGCAAAGCATCTTATATACTTATCATTCTCAACATTTTACAGATAATTCAAGATGATCATAAACACATGTAATACCATGGTAAGCTACATAGGTGGGGTTTATTTTATTCATTGCCATCAAGCATATCAAGGGTCACTATCATCAACCAAACGTGATAGCAAGAACGAGATCTAACATATAGAAGGAACAAGATCCTCACTAGAAGCACCCACTACCCTCACCAAAGGTAGTATCGGGCAGGGTACTTTCCCATATTGCCCAACACTACAACCTCATCACGGTCAAGACAACCAGCCACATAACGTCCAAACACTAAGCAAGGGTGTCGACTATCAGCTCAAGATGTATCGGCAACCCTAGGTGTCGTGCAACACAGGTATATCGTGCAACAAAGTCTAAGGGCATCTCGTACAATGGCGCATCGTGCATAGGTGTATAACGTGCACAAGATGTATCAGGCAACACCACTCGACAAGGCATAACGCCCAATGGTGTAACTCATCCTATCGTTACCCAGCCTACCCATGATCTATCGGCCGACACAAGGCAAAGACTGAGGTGAGATGCCCGTCACAAGACCAGATCACAATGCCCCTTAACGTTCAAGGTGATAACGACACCAAGCAACCAACTGAGCTAGGCGTGCCGGGCAGGATACTCAACCAGGTGTGACGCCCGACACACAAGGGTAACGGCCAACGTTCTACTCATCTAGGTATAATGACCAGGGCACAACCTCAAATGACAGCAAGGAAAGCATGTCGTCCAGCTAGCTAACCTCATCTATCGGCCAACACACAAGGCCAGGGCTAGGGGGAGACGCCCACCATAGAACTAGCTAGCAAAGCTTCACAACATCAAGGTATAATGAGGTTAAGTGTGTCGGGCAGGGTACTTATCATGGTGTGACGCCCAACACAACAAGGCAGGAACCAGGTGTGTGACGCCCGACACAACACCACAACATAACGACCAAGGCTCTAGGCCAAAGAGGGATATCAAGCAGCATCACCACCAACCCCATATCGGGCAAGATGCAACCCAACAAGGTTGCCACAAACCTCAAGCACAAAGGGAACAAAAACCCTAATGGATCAAGAAGATGGATCACCTCTTAACAACCAAGAGAGAGGGGTCTTGCCTAGCTTCTTATCACCAATCGGGCAACATAAGGATCAACCCTGTCAAAGGTCTACAACCACCACAAAGCTCACCTCTCGAATCCATGGTGAGAGAAGGGTGATGCTCAAGCAACTACAACACAAGATCACCTCTCAACTCAAACGAGAGAGGAGTATTGCTCATATCACTAGAGTTCAAGCTCACTTCTCAAGACCAAGGAGGGAGAGGGGTGTTGCTCAACAAGAAACCCTAGAACAAGGTTCGGCCAACAAGAAGCAACTAAGCAAGAAACCAAACTAACAACATACATAGCCGATATGATTGAAAGAAGTATAAAAGAAGGTAGTGTAGTTAGGTTTAGGAGTTATGTAACCTACCTTAAGCAAGCTCCAAGCTCCTAGCTCCAAGCTCCAAGCACCACCACAAGAAGGAGAGCAAGGCACTCTAGGGTTCAGACACCACTAGAGGAAGAAGGAGACTCCAAGGCAAGGATCGACCACCAAGCTTGCAAAGGAAGGGGATGTCATGCACCAAAGAAGAGGGGAAACTAAGGAACTAAAGGGATCCTTAGCAAGAGAAAGGAAACACATATATAGAAGAGGATGGAGGAGAGACCAAGGAAAGACAAGGCAAGGTGTATCCCACCTAGGGACACTTGTCCATGTGTAAAGCCACCACTCTAACATGTCCTAAATACATGTCCAAGGCCATTTCCACATGCAAGCATCAAGCTCCAAGTGTCAACTAGTGGTGACACAAACGAGGTCAAAGAAGGTCAAAGGGTCCATGGGTGACACACACCAACACCATGGTTGACACAATCCCTAGGCCGACACACCACAAGCCGACACAAAGCACTCCTGCCCGGCACAAGGCTCACTTGCCCGACCGAAAGGTCCAACAAGGCAAAGGCAAGGCATAACAAGGCCCAACAAGCTCAACTAAGCCCAAGGAAACACAAGCAACGAGCCCAACCCCTTCCTCTCAACTCAAGAGGAAGCAAGGAGAGGGAGGAACACCTCACACGGTGACAAACTTGCCCACAAACCCTAAACTTGGGTATATTGCAAGTAGCACCTCCAGCTCTCAACAAAACACCAACAAACCCTAATCTCCACCAAAGGTGATTAGCAAGCAACTAAGCACCAGGGTTTAAGCAAAGCAAACAGGGATAAACCCTAAACGGAGGTCAGGGTCCTTACAAATTAACCCTCTACAAAGGGATTTCATCCTCGAAATCTGAAGGAAAAAGCGAGGGATACTTCCTCCTCATCTCTTCCTCAAGCTCCCATGTGGCTTCCTCAATGCGACGATGATGCCAAAGAACCTTCACAAGAACTAGGTCCTTCCTCTTCAACTTCTTAACCCTTCTATCCAGGATCATCACATGACCTTCCTCGTAGGTCACATCTTCATCAAGCTCAACTTTGACTGGCTGTATCACTGTTCCTGTATCCGGATCATTTTCTTCGAAATACTGACATGGAACACTGGATGTAGCCTATGCAACTCTGGAGGCAACTCTAACTCATAAGCTACCTTGACAACTCGTGCTATGACCGGGTATGGCCCCATATATCTGGGTGCAGGCTTACCTTTCTGGCCAAACCTTAGCACACCTTTCCACAGCGAGACTTTAAGATACACTTTGCCTCCTACCTGGAACTCCAAAGGTCATCGTCGATTGTCTGCGTAAGACTTCTTCCTATCCTGCGCCGCTTTCAACTGTTGTTGTATCACTCTGATCTTCTCTGTTGTCTGCTGTACTAACTCAGGTCCCAAAAGCTGATATTCACCAGACTCATACCAACACAACGGAGATCTGCACTTCCTTCCATACAAGGCCTCATAAGGAGCCATGTCAATGCTCTGCTGATAACTGTTGTTGTAGGCAAACTGTATCAAACTGAGATGTATGTCCCAACTGTCTAGGAACTTCAAAACACAAGCCTGAAGGAGATCCTCCAAAGTCTGAATAGTTCTCTCAGACTTTCCATCTGTCTGCGGGTGGAAGGCGATACTAAACCTCAACTGCGTTCCCAATGCTTTGTGCAACTGTTCCCAGAAATGACTCGTGAAGTACATACCTCTGTCAGAAACTATCGTTACTGGTACACTGTGCAACCACACTATCTTATCTATGTATACTCGAGCAAGCTTCTCGGTTGTATATGTTGTCTTTATAGGTATGAAAAGGGCAGACTTCATCAATCTGTCCACTATCACCTAAATGGAATCATGATTCCTAGTTTTCCTGGGCAGACTAACTATGAAATCCATGGTTATATGATCCCATTTCCACTGTGGTATCGGCAGGGGTTGTAACGTACCTGCCGACTTCTAATGCTCAACCTTAACTTGCTGACATACTACACATCTAGCCACAAACTCCGCTACATCTTTCTTCAAATCGGGCCACCAATACAAGTCCTTCAGACTATGATACATCTTGGTGACTCCTAGATGCATATCATACATCGACGTGTGCACTTCTTCGAGCACTAGCTTCCTCAGATCATCTTCATTGGGGACCACAATCCTATCTCGGTAGCAAACTAGTCCATCCTTGGACTCATGGAACCCATCATGCTTTTCGCTGCCAAACTCTGATCTGATCAACTGCACTGCATCATCTGCTTGTTGTGCATCTTTGATCTGTTGTCTCAGTGTAGGCTTGACTTGCATATGTGCTAAAAGTCCATCTAATAAGGAAACTTCCATCTACACATTCATTTGTCACAAGGAAACAAGCATATCTCGTCTGTGGCATACCAAGGAACTCAATTGTGCCTTCTTTGTAGAAATAGAAGAAGACTTTCGGCTAAGCGCATCAGCTACCAGATTCGCCTTACCAGGATGATACTCAATGGTGCAGTTGTAATCATTGATTATCTCCATCCATCGACGTTGTCGCATGTTCAGCTCGTTCTGTGAAAAGATGTACTTCAGATTCTTATGATCTGTGAAGATCTAACATACTTCCCCATAGAGATAGTGTCTCCAAATCTTTAACACATGAACCACTGCTGCCAACTCCAAGTCATGCGTCAGATAATTCTCCTCGTATTTATTAAGCTATCGTGAAGCAAAAGAAACCACATGATCTTCCTGCATCAGCACACAACCTAAACCTTTCTTGGAAGCATCATAGAAGACAACATAGCCCTTCCCAGGCTCTAGAAGCACTAGTACTGGAGCACTAGTCAGTTTCTCCTTTAAATTTTGGAAGGCTTGCTGACAACGGTCATTCCAGAAAAAAAGGTGCATCCTTTCTAGTCAACTTTGTCATTGGCAACACAATCGTACTGAAGTCCTTGATAAACCTCCTGTAGTAACCTGCTAGACCCAGGAAACTACGAACTTTTGTCGGCATCTTCAGCTGCTCCCACTCTGCAACAGACTCCACCTTCTTAGGGTCCACCTTAACTCCTTCTACAGATATTATGTGGCCCAAGAAAGTCACTTCCTCCAACCAGAACTCACACTTACTGAACTTGGCATACAACTGATGTTGGCAAAGAAGAGTCAACGCTAGCCGAAGATGTCGCTCATGCTCTTACCTGTACCGACTATAGATCAAGATGTCATCTATAAAAAACTACAACAAACTGATCTAGAAACAGACAGAACACTCTGTTCATCAAATCCATGAAAGCAGCAGGTGCATTGGTTAGCCCAAATGGCATAACCACAAACTCAAAGTGACCATACCTCATCCTGAAAGCTGACTTTGGTATGTCATCTGCCTTAATCCTCAACTGATGATATCTGGACCGTAGATCGATCTTTGAAAACATTGTAGCGCTATGTAACTGATCGAACAGATCGTCTATCCTCGGCAACGGGTACTTGTTCTTGATCGTGTCTTTGTTCAACTGTCCGTAATCTATACATAACCGCATCGATCCATCCTTCTTCTTAACGAACAACGCTGGAGCACCCCAAGGCGACATACTAGGTCGGATGAAACCTTTCTCCAACAACTCTTGTAACTTCTTCTTAAGCTCTGCCATCTCCACTGGAGCCATCCTATATAGTGTATGTGCAACTGGTTGTGTTCCTGGGACCAGATTGATCTCAAAATCAATCTCTCGGGGTGGAGGAACACTGGGGAACTCATCAAGAAACACATCTGCAAACTCTCAAGCAACCGTCACCTCTTCAAGGCTAGGACCTTTCGCCTTGGTATCCACAACATGAGCTAAGAACGCCTCACATCCTTGTCATAACAACTTCTCTGCCACCATAGATGACACTAAGAATGTCGGAAGAATCTTCCTATCACCTTGGAAGATCCACTTCTTACCACCATCATCAAACACAGCTTGCTTGGAACCACAGTTCAAAACAATGTTATACTTCTCTAAGGTATCCATCCCAAGGATCACATCGAAACCATGCATATCAAGTGGTATAAGATCCACTTGTATACTGTGTCCCGAAAAAGATAAGACACAAGATGGACACTCTTCACAAAGCATCGAGGAACCATCAAGAGGGGTTTCTAACAACAAGCTATCCTTCTTACAACTAACAGGTAAACGATAGTTCTCAAGCATACTATAGGCGATAAAAGAGTGTGTAGCACCCGGGTCAACCAAAACAAATATAAAGCAAGAAGAAGACATATCAGAATAAAATAACTCCATCAGACCTGTCCCCACTCGCGGGTTTACTATCACCTCCGGCTGACTCATAGCATAGAATCGAGCCGTTGCTTGCTGCCCACGTCCTCTTCTTCCTTGAGCAGACGATCCCGCTTGCGACGTTGGACCACGTCCTCGCCCTCTGCTACTACTGGGTTGTTATATATATGACCCTCGTTGATTCTACCTTGGCTGTTGTATCACTTCAACATCTCTATTCGGACAGTTGAACCTTAAATGCTCGATATGACCACAAAGATGGCATGACCTATCTTCAAACTGTGGCCTAGATGGCTCTATCACTGCCACAAAAGCTGTACTATGTGCCTTTGATGGTGAAGAAACATAACCGCTTCCCTTACTTGGAGACCACTGTGATGGTACACTAGAACCTCTCATCACGGAAGGTGCTGAAAACCTTGGCTTCTTGAAGCCACCAAACCTCTATCCCTGGAACTGAGCAGGCCTCTTCTTAGATATGGATTCTCTTTTCTCCCTTACTGATCATTCAATCCTCCGGATAGATTCCACAAATGTAGAAAACCACTCACAGTTCTCCAACACAGAAATAGGTGTTGTCATCTCAGCACTCAGACCCTTCTCAAAACGTCTAATCCGCTCCTCATTTGTTGATGCCATGTGAGGACAAAACCTCAACAGATCCATGAACTTGGCCTCATACTCGGTGATGTTCATCGTTCCTTGGCGCAGGCTCTCAAACTGACTGATCTTCTCATCCAGATACGTCTTCAGAAAGTATCTGTTGACGAACTCGCGCCGAAAAACCTCCCAACCGATCACCTCACCAGGACACTTCTCCTCCTCGATGGTCCACCAGTGACTAGAACTACCTTTCAAAAGGTAGACAACGTGCTTTACTTTGTCTGCTTCGGGGATGTCAAGGATTTGGAAAGCCTTCTCAAGACTTGTCAACAGCAGATCTGCATCCGCTGGATCATCCATTCCATCATAATCTGTAGCTCCGACTCGGCGAAGCCGCTCAAAGGTCTTCCCAATACCCGATGTTTCACCATGGGGAGCATGTGCTCTTGGCGGAGGCACTGGCAATCTTTCTACCATGAGATTCATAGTAGCCGTCATCTGCCCCATAAGATGTTGATAGGCAGGGTGTTCAAGAATGGCTGGGTCAGGTTGGGGGACCTCAGGCACCCGATCTTCATGTACCGGACCAAAAGCTCCATCAACTGACGCAACATCGCTATTCTCGACAGCGTGTTCTTCATGGTTTCCAGACATCTTAGCTTTTCTTCCGCTGAGGGCAGAAGACGATGGTAAGAAAATATGGAAAACTCACAAAAACATACACAACCTAGTCCTAAATCCCTGTAGACTCAGCAAACCTAGAGCTCTGATACCAAAACTTGTGGAAACACATCCCACTATCACACAGACAGTGAGGTATTACACAAAAACATGCGGAAAACACCATAATCCATAGATTACCAAAAACACGGGTTAATTAAAACCGATTGTAGAAAGTAGGTAACCAAGAAACTATTATATTCCGATCCACATCCTGCAAGGAAATGACTATATAAACATTTACAAAATCCTGACACGTGTCCACAGCTTAGGAGATCAGCGGTCAAGCTATCACATGAGTTCATCACCTGTTATATATACATAACGGCCCACATCCGGCCAGCAGCAGGATATACAAACCATCAATAGCTATACATCGTGAAACAATGTCAAAACATTCCCAAGGACCTGAGAGTACAAGGATGACTCTAGACTCTACTACAAAACAACCAAAACAGCATCATGTCCATCTCTTGCCTTCTATTTCTCTTCTTGCTACCCGGCCACAACTCCGCGACCACCGCCACGTCTAGCTCAACCACCTAAAAAGGTTACAAACCAGCGGGGTGTGACACATAGTCCCAACGAGAAACATAACTCCCCGCCGAAACCACAAACCTCAGAAAGATAAAGCAACAACAACAGATTACTGATAAAAGGTACAACAAGAGCAGTCTATATAGCAAAGCTTATTTATACCATCAAGCTTACTAGATGTACGGAAGGCATATCACCAATTATCTCTTTATGGAACATGATTGACAAGATAAGATTTATAAGATCTTATAAGGAACGTATAAGCAACTGCATGTATAACAAGATTAACTAGACAAGCAAGGCCTCAACCAATGTTCCTATTTTGCCTTAAGTAGTAAATACTATTCGGATGGATTACATATTATTATGCCCTGAGGAAGTGAGTCGTACCGCTCAGATCCAATCGACAGTTACGAAACCCGGAGACGATGCCATACAAGGTCAATGGAAGAGTCGGACTCCATGACCTCCCACCTCGTGGTCAGTGCACGAGTACAACACAAGCATGACCGCCATCTCATGCTTAAGTGGCCTCAGCCACAAGGTCAGCTCCCATAGGCTACCCTCTGCCTAGCCCGCCTCGGTATAGGTCTCGACGCTATTGAAATTGAGCCACATGCTTGTTCACCGTGCTCTGAGCCATGAACGCATTCATGCTCCCATATCACATATCCCGAGCCATGTTCCTGTTCACCATGCTCTATACATATCCCGAGTCTGCAACTGCAGCTGCACTCGAATCCTCACTATTTTAGGCCAGGAGAAACCTCGCATATTCAACAATATGCGCTCCGGGTTAACCCGCATGAGAACCCATTTCACCATCACCAGCTCCTGACGATGATGGATCTATGGCTAGGGAAAACTACATGATATGTTCCACTGTGATTAGTTAGTATATTTTAAGTGGATTATTGAGGCAATCAAGTTGTATAGCATGCAGACTATAACAAGAATAAACCACATGAAACTCAATATCATGCTTTAATTGTCATCAACATCATCCTGATCCGTCACAAGGATCCAACATTTCATTGCCATGGGATCTCAATCCCTCATCACATAGTGCCACTGCCTCTTAGGGCTTACATCATCACCATGGGATAGCAATTCCAGCACTTTAGCCAAACTCAGGTCCTCAGACCAAAACACATCATGCATATTATTTCATTATCAAGAGTAACCATCAAAGTGGTATTATTCAGACATATATATCTCATAGCCCTTTACCTGGATATGCATCTATATGAATCACCTGCATGCACAATCATTATGGATTAATAGAAGAATCATATTATCCAACATAAGGTGACATTGATGCTTATATACTTATCATTCATGTCACAACCTGTGACCATAGACATAGGTCATATCATTAAGCAAAGCATCTTATATACTTATCATTCTCAACATTTTACAGATAATTCAAGATGATCATAAACACATGTAATACCATGGTAAGCTACATAGGTGGGGTCTATTATATTCATTGCTATCAAGCATATCAAGGGTCACTATCATCAACCAAACGTAATAGCAAGAACGAGATCAAACACATAGAAGGAACAAGATCCTCACTAGAAACACCCACTACCCTCACCAAAGGTAGTATCAGGCAGGGTACTTTCCCATATCGCCCAATACTACAACCTCATCACGGTCAAGCCAACCAGCCACATAACGGCCAAACACTAAGCAAGGGTGTCGACTATCAGCTCAAGATGTATCGGCAACCCTAGGTGTCGTGCACCTATATGTATCGTGCAGCACAGGTATACCGTGCAGCAAAGTCTAAGGGCATATCTTACAATGGCGCATCATGCATAGGTGTATAACGTGCACAAGATGTATCAGGCAGCACCACTCAACAAGGCATAACGCCCAAGGGTGTAACTCAGCCTGTCGTTAACCAGCCTACCCATGATCTATCGGCCGACACAAGGCAAAGACTGAGGTGAGATGCCCATCACAAGACTAGATCACAACACCCCTTAACGTTCAAGGTGATAATGACACCAAGCAACCAACTGAGATAGGCGTGTCGGGCAGGATACTCAACCAGGTGTGATGCCCGACACACAAGGGTAACGGCCAACGTTCTACTCATCTAGGTATAACGACCAGGGCACAACCTCAAATGACAGAAAGGAAAGCATGTCGTCCAGCTATCTAACCTCATCTATCGGCCAACACACAAGGCCAGGTCCAAGGGAGACGCCCACCACAAAACTAGCTAGCAAAGCTTCACAACATCAAGGTATAACGAGGTTAAGTGTGTCAGGCAGGGTACTTATCATGGTGTGACTCCCGACACAACAAGGCAGGAACCAGGTGTGTGACGCCCGACACAACACCACAACATAACGACCAAGTCTCTAGGCCAAAGAGGGATATCAGGAAACATCACCACCAACCCCATATCGGGCAAGATTCAACCCAACAAGGTCACCACCAACCTCAAGCACAAAGGGCACCAAAACCCTAATGGATCAAGAAGATGGCTCACCTCTCAACAACCAAGAGAGAGGGGTCTTGCCTAGCTTCTTATCACTAATCGGGCAACACAAGGATCAACCCTATCAAAGGTCTACTATGGCAACACATCCCACTATCACACAGACAGTGAGGTGTTATGCGAAAACATGCAGAAAACACTATAATCCATAGATTACCAAAAACACGGGTTAATTAAAACCGATTGCAGAAAGTAGATAACCAAGAAACTATATTCCGATCCACATCCTGCAAGGAAACAATTATATAAACATTTACGAAATCCTAAAATGTGTCCACAGCTTAGGAGATCAGTTGTCAATCTATCACATGAGTTCATCACATGTTATATATACGTAATGGCTCACACCCGACCAACAACAGGATATACAAACCATCAACAGCTATACATCATGAAACAACGTCAAAACGCTCCCAAGGACCTGAGAGTACAGGGATGATTCTAGACTCTACTACAAAACAACGAAAACAGCAGCATGTCCATCTCTTGCCTTCTACTTCTCTTCTTGCTGCTCGGACACAACTCCACGACCACCACCACGTGTAGTTTGACCACCTAAAAAGGTTACAAACCAGCGGGGTGAGACATACAGTCCCAGCGAGAAACATAACTCCTTGCCGAAACCACAAACCTCAGAAAGATAAAGCAACAACAGTAGATTACTGATAAAAGGTACAACAAGAGCAGTCTATATAGCAAAGCTTATTCATACCATCAAGCTTACTAGATGTACGGAAAGCATATCACCAATTATCTCTTTATGGAACATGATTGACAAGATAATATTTATAAGATCTTATAAGGAACGTATAAGCAACTGCATGTATAACAAGATTAACTACACAAGCAAGGCCTCAACCAATGTTCTGTGTTTTGCCTTAAGCAGTAAATACTATTCAGCTGGATTACGTATTATTATGCCCTGAGGAAGTGAGTCATACCGCTCAGATCCAACCAAAGGCTGCGAAACCCAGAGTCGGTGCCATACAAGGTCAATGGAAGAGCCGGACTCCATGACCTCCCATATCGTGTCAGTGCACGAGTACAACACAAGCAGGACCGTAGTCTCATGCTTAAGGGTCCTCAGCCATAGGGTCAGCTCCCACAGGCTACCCTCTGCCTAGCCCGCCTCGGTACAGGTCTCGGTGCTAGTGAAACTAAGCCACGGGCCTGTTCACCATGCTCTGAGCCATGAACTCATTCATGCTCCCATATCACATATCCTGAGCCATGGGCCTATTCACCATGCTCTATACATATCCCGAGTCTGCAACCACAACTGCACTCGAATCCTCACTATTTTAGGCTAGGAGAAACCTCACATATTCAACAATATGCGCTCTGGGTTAACCTGCAGGAGAACTCGTTTCACCATCACCAGCTCCGACGATGATGGATCTATGGCCAGGGAAAACTACATGATATGTTCCACTGTGATTAGTTAGTATATTGTAAGTGGATTATTGAGGCAATCAAGTTGTATAGCATGCAGACTATAACAAGAATAAACAACATGCAACTCAATATCATGCTTTAACTGTCATCAACATCATCCTGATCCATCACAAGGATCCAACATTACATTGCCATGGGATCTCAATCCCTCATCACATAGTGCCACTGCCTCTTAGGGCTTACATCATCACCATGGGATAGCAATTCCAGCACTTTAGCCAAACTCAGATCCTCAGACCAAAACACAACATGCATAGTATTTCATTATCAAGAGTAACCATCAAAGCAGTGTTATTTAGACATATATACCTCATAGCCCTTTACCTAGATATGCATCTATATGAATCACATGCATGCACAATCATTATGGATTAACAGAAGAATCATATTATCCAACATAAGGTGACATTGATGCTTATATACTTATCATTCATGCCACAACCTGTGACCATAGACATAGGTCATATCATTAAGCAAAATATCTTATATACTTACCATTCTCAGCATTTTACAGATAATTCAAGATGATCATAAACACATGTAATACCATGGTAAGCTACATAGGTGGGGTCTATCATATTCATTTCCATCAAGCATATCAAGGGTCACTATCATCAACCAAACGTGATAGCAAGAACGAGATCTAACATATAGAAGGAATAAGATCCTCACTAGAAGCACCCACTACCCTCACCAAAGGTAGTATCGGGTAGGGTACTTTCCCATATCGCTCAACACTACACCCTCATCACGGTCAAGCCAACCAGCCACATAACGGCCAAACACTAAGCAAGGGTGTCGACTATCAGCTCAAGATGTATCGGCAACCCTAGGTGTCGTGCACCTATGTGTATCGTGCAACACATGTATACCGTGCAACAAAGTCTAAGGGCATATCGGACAACGGTGCATCGTGCATAGGTGTATAACATGCATAAGATGTATCAGGCATCACCACTCGACAAGGCATAACGCCCAAAGGTGTAACTCAGCCTGTCGTTAACTAGCCTACCCATGATCTATCGTCCGACACAAGGCAAAGACTGAGGTGAGATGCCTGTCACAAGACCAGATCACGACGCCCCTTTACATTTAAGGTGATAACGACACCAAGCAACCAACTGAGCTACGCATGTCAGGCTTGATACTCAACCAGGTGTTATGCCCGACACACAAGGGTAAAGACCAATGTTCTACTCATCTAGGTATAACAACTAGGGCACAACCTCAAACGACAGCAAGGAAAGCATGTCGTCCATCTAGCTAACCTCATCTATCGTCCAACACACAAGGCCAGGGCCAGGGGAGATGCCCACCACAGAACTAGCTAGTAAAGCTTCACAACATCAAGGTCTAATGAGGTTAAGTGTGTCGGGCAGGGTACTTATCATGGTGTGATGCCCGACACAACAAGGTAGGAACTAGGTGTGTGACTCCCAACACAACACCACAACATAACGGCCAAGGCTCCAGGCCAAAGAGGGATATCGGGCAGCATCACCACCAACCCCATATCGGGCAAGATGCAACCCAACAAGGTCTCCACCAACCTAAAGCACAAAGGGCACCAATCCCTAAAGGATCAAGAAGATGGCTCACCTCTCAACAACCAAGAGAGAGGGGTCTTGCCTAGCTTCTTATCACCAATAGGGCAACACAAGGATCAACCCTATCAAAGGTCTACAACCACCATAAAACTCACCTCTCGAATCCATGGTGAGAGAAGGGTGATGCTCAAGCAACTAGAATACAAGCTCACCTGTCAACTCAAATGAGAGAGAAGTATTGCTCATATCACTAGAGTTTAAGCTCACTTCTCAAGACCAAGGAGGGAGAGGGGTGTTGCTCAATAAGAAACCCTAGAACAAGGTTTGGCCAATAATAAGCAACTAAGTAAGAAACCAAACTACCAACATACATAGCTGATGTGATCGAAAGAAGCATAAAAGAAGGTAGTGTAGTTAGGGTTAGGAGTTATGTAACCCGCCTTAAGAAAGCTCCAAGCTCCTAGATCCAAGCTCCAAGAACCACCACAAGAAGGAGAGCAAGGCACTCTAGGGTTTGGCCACCACTAGAGGAAGAAGGAGACTCCAAGGCAAGGATCGGAAACCAAGCTTGCAAAGGAAGGGGATGTCGTGCACCAAAGATGAGGGGAAACTAAGGAACTAAAGGGATGCTTAGATAGAGAAAGGAAACACATATATAGAAGAGGATGGAGGAGAGATCAAGGAAAGACAAGGCAAGGTGTCGCCCACCTAGGGACACTTGTCCATGTGCAAAGCCACCACTCTAACATGTCCTAAACACATGTCCAAGGCCATTGCCACATGCAAGCATCAAGCTCCAAGTGTGCACTAGTGGTGAAACAAATGAGGTCAAAGAAGGTCAAAGGGTCCATGGGCGACACACACCCACACCATGTCCGACACACTCCCTAGGCCGACACACCACAAGTCGACAGAAAGCACTCCTGCCTGACACAATGCTCACTTTCCCGACACAAAGGTCCAACAAGGCAAAGGCAAGGCATAACAAGGCACAACAAGCTCAACCAAGCCCAAGGCAATAGAAGCAATGATCCCAACCCCTTCCTCTCAACTCAAGAGGAAGCAAGGAGAGGGAGGAACACCTCACAAGGTGACAAACTTGCCCACAAACCCTAAACTTGGGTATATTGCAAGTAGCACCTCCATCTCTCAACAAAACACCAACAAACCCTAATCGCCACTAAAGGTGATTAGCAAGCAACTACGCACTAGGGTTTAGGCAAAGCAAACAGGATAAACCCTAAATGGCGGTCAGGGTCCTTACATCTACAACCACCACAAAGCTCACCTCTGGAATCCATGGTGAGAGAAGGGTGATGCTCAAGCAACTAGAACACAAGCTCACCTCTCAACTCAAATGTGAGAGGAGTATTGCTCATATCACTAGAGTTTAAGCTCACTTCTCAAGACCAAGGAGGGAGAGGGGTGTTGCTCAACAAGAAACCCTAGAACAAGGTTCGGCCAACAAGAAGCAACTAAGCAAGAAACCAAACTAGCAACATACATAGCCGATATGATCAAAAGAAGCATAAAAGAAGGTAGTGTAGTTAGGGTTAGGAGTTATGTAACCCACCTTAAGCAAGCTCCAAGCTCCTAGCTCCTAGCTCCAAGCTCCAAGCACCACCACAAGAAGGAGAGAAAGGCACTCTAGGGTTCAGCCACCACTAGAGGAAGAAGGAGACTCCAAGGCAAGGATCGGCCACCAAGCTTGCAAAGGAAGGGGATTTTGTGCACCAAAGAAGAGGGGAAACTAAGGAACTAAAGGGATCCTTAGTAAGAGAAAGGAAACACATATATAGAATAGGATGGAGGAGATACCAAGGAAAGACAAGGCAAGGTGTCACCCACCTAGGGACACTTATCCATGTGCAAAGTGACCACTCTAACATGTCCTAAACACATGTCCAAGGCCATTGCCACATGCAAGCATCAAGCTCCAAGTGTCCACTAGTGGTGACACAAACGAGGTCAAAGAAGGTTAAAGGGTCCATGGGCGACACACACCCACACCATGGCCGACACACTCCCTAGGATGACACACCACAGGCCGACACAAAGCACTCCTGCCTGACACAAGGCTCACTTGCCCGACACAAAGGTCCAACAAGGAAAAGGCAAGGCATAACAAGGCCCAATAACATCAACCAAGCCCAAGGCAACACAAGCAACGAGCCCAACCCCTTCCTCTCAACTCAAGAGGAAGCAAGGAGAGGGAGGAACACCTCACAAGGTGACAAACTTGCCCACAAACCCTAAACTTGGGTATATTGCAAGTAGCACCTCCAGCTCTCAACAAAACACCAAAAAACCCTAATAGCCACTAAAGGTGATTAGCAAGAAACTAAGCACCAGGGTTTAAGCAAAGCAAACAGGATAAACCCTAAATGGAGGTCAGGGTCCTTACAAAACATATTCATGATGTTAAAGATGTTTATGCTACTAGCTTGCTTGTGTTGTTAGCATGGTATATGATGATAGTCAGACTAATGATGATGATTTTTATTAGATGCAATATTATGAAGCCTGATTAGATATCTGATAGAAGAAATGGATTTATCTGTTACCTATAAATACATTGATAATCATACTTTATGCTAAAGCTTATTTGCTTAACTACTTAGCATGCTTAAACTGTTCAACATGCTCATATTGCTTATTCTATACCCTAATTGATCAATTTATTTATTGTTAATTAATATGTTGTAATCAATATCTACTAGAGAGAGTTATATCTGTAGCTGGGTCTGAGTCTCACCTCATGGGTCACCACATATTTTTAGGTGATCAGCGGCAGTGGCAGCAAACTATTTTAGCAAGAATTATTTGAGGTGATGGACCCTAGAGATGGTATTTTAGTTGTTTAGTATGTCCTAGAGTCATCCATGTACGCTCAGGTTCGGGCGGAAAAGTTTGTAAACAGTGTTTTAATCGAATCAGGTTTTTGATAACATGTTATATGCTTGTTCAAATGATAAATGTAGAAATGTTTCCTGTGTAATATGTATATGTGATGGATGAGGCCTGGAACAATTATAAGATATTCTTGGCATAATATGAATACAAGCAAGTTGTTGAGCTCTTGTGTAATATTTCATAGCATGATGGTTATGTTGAAATTTGTTTTAATTAACATTATTTTTTGGGTTTGTATTTAATTAATGAGTAATCATGTTTAGTGTTTTGAGTAATCTCATTTAGTGTAATAGGTTCTCAAAAGTTGGTATCAGAGCCTTAGGTTCGCTGATTCTATAGGGACACTCAGACTTAGGACTAGGATGATGTCTAAGTTAGGAATAAGACAAAAAAATATGGTGCATACTGCGTAATCTTAGTACTTGGGTGCCCTGGCCAGGTATTTAGGTATTGAAGAAAAGGTAAGTATAGAACTCTTTAGATTGATTTCTTTCTTATTACTCTGATCAACTAGTCATTTTGAAACAATCTAAAGATCCTAATGAATAAGAAATCATGGTGTTGATATCTCAGTCTTACCCTAAAGAAGTTGGGAATTACATCATAACCTATCAAAACTTGAATATTTGTTAACTATAAGAGAAAGATATTGTTGACTCAAGGTCTAAATTGACTAAACCCTTATTTTGATGATGACTAAACAATCCCAATTAATAGTGTCTAGTGTCTCTGCTTGAGTGATTTTAGATTAGGTATAGACACACTCCAAATGCCCTAACTTGCGCATCTCAAATTGGAGAAAAGACAAGTCAAAGTCAATACAAGTGCACATTTTTGTAATATGATGTAAATCCATTAGAATCATGTTGTAAATCACTTGTAATGATTGTATGACTTGTAATTAAGCTTAGAAAAAATCTTGAGTACTTAGATCGAATATTTAAGCACTCAAAAGCCAATTTTCAAAATTGACATCAGGTTGTTCACCGGTCGAGTTGCAAACTCGACCGATCCTGATTGGATCTTGAAAATGACTTTTGATCGGTCAAGTTTACACTTCACAGTACTCGACCTATCCCTCTACTGACCAAAACTGATTTAAGTGAATCAATCGAGTTACCCCAGGACAAACTAGACCTATGGCCTAAATTGGTCTTGTCTCTTAGTGGGATCGGTCGAGTTACCCTTTATAGAAACTCGACCGATTGCACTGTACGGAAAAGTATAGAAAAGTGCTTCTATCCGTTGTGGAGTTGAAACAAGTGAAAATATACTCGTTGCAAGCCACAAAACAGATAGTTTTCATTCTCAAGTGTTCCTAAAGGCTAAGAGGCATCCCCAACTATAAATAGTACCCCTTGGGCTTCATTCCAAGGTTGAGCATTCAATGCAAAACTCTATGTGAGGTTCCTATTCTATAGTTGAATGCTTCCTACAGCCTCCTCTCTCTCCCTAAGCTCAATCACTTGCTACATTCATTAGAGTGAGTAGAAAATCTGTAAGAGAGCTAGTCCTACATGTATATATTGTGAGGCTCTCATTTCCACCACCTCCCTATCTCTCATTTCAACCATGAAGATGAAGGTTCTCTCTCTTGGCTAAGAGAGGTGAAGAAGAACAAGGGAAGATGTCCCTTGATGAAGATCAAGGCTGAAGACTTGGAGCAAGAGTGGGTAAGCCTTTGGTGAAGGTAGAAGACTCCTTGCTCAAGTGAGTAAGTCCTTGGTGGAAGCTTCTCTGAGTGAAGGTGAAGTCAAAGGCTGTAGATCCAAGAAGAGTGGGTAATTCATTGAAGGCTGAAGACTTGTGCAAGAGTAGGTAAGTCCTTGGAAGAAGGCGAAAGACTCCTTGCAAAGTGGATAAGTCCTTGGTAAGGTTGAAGACTCTTTGTATTGGATACGTAAGTCATTTGGTTGGTCATGTATTATATCTCTTATAATGAATATAATGAAGGTGCAAGGTTAAGAAATCTTAGAGGTTGACCTCTCTAGGTAAGTGGACTGACTCACTTCTAGTTTAAAGTGTGGAACCACTCTAAATAGCTTGTCTACTTGTGTTTGCTCAATTTCTCTCATCCTTGCTATGCATGCTTAGTTGCACTCAAATTACCTATTTAGCAACCTTATCTTTTTATATATCTTGAAGGTCTAATGAATTTTGTTTAAGTGCATTCAACTCTATTCAACCCCCCTAGAGCATCTAATCACCCATCTAGGATCCAATAATTGGTATCAGAGTGGGTCTTCTCCAAGCATACTTCAATAAGTAGGAGAAGCTGAGTGACTACCAAGGAGGGAGATATTTGATCAACCTTCCAATCTTTGATGGGAGCAATTTCCTCTATTGGAGAAGAAGGCTTCAATTCTATATGAAAGTGTAATGACCCTGGCCTGGGTTATGAGGTAACCCTATTTTTTTTGGCTAATAAAGTTGCTTAGAACTTTAATATAATCCTCTAAGGTGTTTTTTTATCATGTGACACACTTATGTTTCAATTTTGGTCCCGATTGAATGTTGTTTGAGCAATTTTCCTTTGTTTTGGACCAAAGTGCAATTTACCCAAGTTGAGGGGTTATATTGCAATATGTCACACTTTGAACGTGCCTTATATGTTTTAGAATCATAATATAGAGAATGATGCAAGGTGGTGGCTTGTGGAAAGCCTAAATTCCAAGTTTGAACTTGTTTGAACAATGTTGGTACCTTGTGCACCAATTTTGGTACAAATTGTAATTTACCTAAAATGTGGGGTTGTTATGAAAATTACCACCTCTAGAGTGACCCTACTCCCTCCTAGTATCATTTAGAGGAGATAGAATGAATGAGACACCATGTTTGAATCACTTATGAGTGATGATAAGCTTGGTGATGAAATGACCAAGAAAAGGGTTGAATTTGAAAGCTTAACTTGAGTTATATCAAGTTGAAAAGCTTATATATGAGTGCCTATCGGCCATGGATCCCAAGGAGGTGTCCCATATCGTTTTTTGAACTCTTGGCAAAGTCCATATCGTGCAAAGCACCTCAAGGAGGTGAGGTGTTACGGCCAACAAGTTTCCTTAGAAAAAGTGTATCGGTTTGACTTAAAATAGTGATTAAACCTAGATGACTTATCCAAATGGATAAGTAATGGATGAATTTGCATCTCAAGATGATCCTCAACCGTTTTGCAAGACAAGATAAATGTTGATGCATGCATGGACACGTGTAACTATGCATGACACGTGGCACCTACTAGCTCAAAATGTTGACACCTCATTTTTACCTTCCTTCATGAACAACAAGTATATATACCCTAGTTTCACCCCTTAGTGCAATTTTGCGACCCTTAACACCCTCCTACCCTAAGGTATCGTTCATAGAGCTCCCATATCGTGAAGGGATGATGTGGTATCGTGCATGGGCCTTGGGATATCGCCCATGGATAGAGCATATCGCCCAAGTAGGTGATATTGGCCATATAGGGTGATATCGGCCATAGAGTGAAGTTTTGACTCCAAGTGAGTGTCCTATCGTGCAAGTGAGTGTCATATCATTCAATAGGGGTGGCATATCGTGAAAGGACACTAGTGTATCGTGAAAAGGTGTTAATGAGCAAGAAGGAGCTCATACTTAACCCTAAGGTGAGGATAAGATCATCTTCAACCATTGGATTGAAGCATGAATTTAGGGCTTTGATCTTCCTTTCTTTTCTTCTTCACCAATTGCTTATCCATGGTGATTCTTTGCATATAGAGGAGTTGTGAAGTCCATCTTCAACCTTAGGAACGTGGAGCTTTGGAGCTTTGAATTCGTTCTTAAGGCGGGTTATATAACTTGAACTCAATCATGTTATTATTCATCACCTAAATTGTTGTATTTAATGATCTACTTTTAATTCCAAAATTTCCTGATATAGTTGATGAAATTATGAGTTCTAGTAGTTTCGTAGACCTGTTTACATGAACTATAATATTTATAACAAAGGTCTAGAGCTTGAAGATGATGATATCACCTTATAAAAGTGATATCGGGTGCAAGCACACAAGAAAGCACCTTTAACCCGATATGATGATGCACCTACTTTACTTGAACGATATGGATATGAATGAATACATTGTTTCATGATATGGGGGTGTAGTATACACCTCTTTCACGATAGGGAGTCAAGTATAGACTCCATACATGATACAAGGTTGAATGAATACTTAAAAGTTGACATGAAACCCTAATTTGGGTAACCCGATATAAGTGAAGTATAACAAGTGCTATTGCACGACATGGTTGGATGACATAGTTGCATGACATGGTTGCACGATAGGGTTGTATGATATACAACCCTAGATGATATGGTAACCCTAACCCATCATGGCTAAACCTATATGGTGACTAGCCCGATAGGGTGATTGAATGTACTTCTAGCCCGACATGGTGATGGTTTGATACCTCATAAGTATCATGGGAGACACATACATACACCTTGTGCCCGATATGAGGTCAAGAAGATACCCCACGCCCGATATGTAGACAAGTACAAATCCTAACCCAATATGGTGATTATTCATACACCTCCAACCCAAGACACCTTGTAAAGGTGAGATTAAGACACTCTTAGGAGTAACGAGTGTAACACCAAGTAATGGTATGACTGATACCTTGATAGGTGAAACACCTAAAGTGGTTGACAATGGTTAATCCTATATCAACAATGTCTCAACCTGAGATGAGTCCATATCTGTAACGACCCTGGCTTGGGTTATGAGGTAACCCTATTTGTTTTGGCTAATAAAGTTGTTTAGAACTTTAATATAATCCTCTAAGGTGTGTTGTTATCATGTGACACACTTATGTTTCAATTTTGGTCTCGATTGAATGTTGTTTGAGCAATGTTCCTTTGTTTTGGACCAAAGTGCAATTTACCCAAGTTGAGGGGTTATATTGAAAAATTTCACATGTTGAACGTGCCTTAAATGTTCTAGAATAATAAGAGAGAGTATGATGCAAGGTGGTGACTTGTGGAAAGCCTAAATTCCAAGTTTGAACTTGTTTGAACAATGTTGGTACCTTGTGCACCAATTTTGGTACAAATTGTAATTTACACAAAATGTGGGGTTGATATGAAAATTAAAACCTCTACAATATCCCTACTTCCTATATGTATCATTTAGAGGAGATAGAATGAATGAAACACCATGTTTGGATCAATTATGAATGATGATTCTCTTGATGATGAAATGAACAAGAAAAAGGGTTGAATTTGAAAGCTTAACTTGAGTTGTATCAAGTTGAAAAGCTTATATATGAGTGCCTATCGGCCATGGATCCCAAGGAGGTGTACCATATCGTTTCGTGAACTCTTGGAAAAGTCCATATCGTGCAAAGAACCTCAAGGAGGTGAGGTGTGACGGCCAACAAGTTTCCTTAGAAAAAGTGTATCGGCTTGACTTAAAATAGTGATTAAACCTAGATGACTTATCGAAATGGATAAGCAATGGACGAATTTGCATCTCTAGATGATCCTCAACCTTTTTTCATGTCAAGATAAATGTTGATGCATGCATGTACACGTGTCACCCATGCATGACATGTGGCACCTACTAGCTCAAAATGTTGACACCTCATTTTTGCCTTTCTTCATGAACAACAAGTATATATACCCCTAGTTTCACCCCTTGGTGCAATTTTGCGACCCTTACCACCCTCCTACCCTAAGGTATCGTCCATAGGGCTCCCATATTGTGAAG
The DNA here is from genome assembly GCA_963693085.1 of Alisma plantago-aquatica. NCBI lineage: Eukaryota > Viridiplantae > Streptophyta > Magnoliopsida > Alismatales > Alismataceae > Alisma > Alisma plantago-aquatica. The sequence goes on along the minus strand of OY856415.1, from coordinate 656,413,393 downwards.
GGATTCTGTGGTATCGTTCATGGGCCTTGGGGTATCTCCCATGGCAAGACCATATCGCCCAAGTAGGTGATATCGGCCATAGCATGTTGATATTGCCCATAGCAAGTTGATATCGGCCAATTGAAGTGATTTTGGCCACAAGTGAGGGGGTATCGGCCAAAAGAAAAGTTGTGCCGGCCAATAGGAAGTCCATATTGCCCAAGAGTTGTAGGGTGTCGACCAAGGAGCTAAGGAACTCAAAACTTAACCCTAAGGTAAGCTATAGTTGTCTTCAAGCTTGAATTGAAGCATGGAATTAGGGTTATGATCTACCTTTCTTTTCTTCTTCACTAATTGCTTATCTATGGTGATTCCTTGTATATGAAGGATTTATGAACGAGCCTTGGACTTTTCATAAGTCATCTTCAACCTTAGGAACATGTAGCTTTGGAGCTTGGAGCTTTTAAGTGGTTCTTAAGGCGGGTTATATAACTTGAACTCAACCATGTTATTATTCATCACCTAAATTGCTGTATTTAATGATCTACTTGTAATTCCAAAATTTCCTGAAATAGTTTATGAAATTATGAGTTCTAGTAGTTTCTTATACCTGTTGACATGAACTATAATTGTTAGAACAAAGGTCTAGAGCTTGAAGATGATGATATCACCTTATAAAAGTGATATCGGGTGCATGCACACAAGCAAGAACCCCTAACCCGATATGATGATGCACCTACTGCACTAAAATGATATGAATAGGTTTGTAAACCTTATTGAACGATATGGGGGTGTAGTATACACCTCTTGCACGATACGGAGTCAAGTATAGACTCCATGCACGATACAAGGTCAATTGTATACTTATAAGTGGATATGAAACCCTAGTTTGGATAACCCGATATAAGTGAAGAGTAACAAGTTGTTATTGCACGATATGATCATATAATACATGATTGGTACTTAGTATCATGAGGCCTACATGACCTTGCATGATAGGGTTGCACGATACACAACCCTACACAATATGGTAGTCCGACATGTTGATGAGTTGATACCTCTTAAGCATCATGGGCGACACATATATGTACCATGTGCCCATCACAATCAACCCTAACCCAACATGGGTGTTGCAACCTAACATTTGATGGTGTATCCCAATATGGTTTGCTGCCCTACACTCCTATTTATTTGCATATTGGGTTGAACCCGATATGGCAAACCCTAATCCGTCATGGCCAACCCTAGATGGTGAGACACCCGATATGGTGATTGAATGCACCTCTAGCCCAAAATGGTGATGGCTTAGTACCTCATGCACGACATGGGTAACACATACAAACACCTCTAGCCCAATATGGATGATGGTCATATTCCTCCAACCTGATATGGTGGTTCTTGTACACCTACAACTCGATATGGTGATCATATGCACATATTTAACCTTATACACCTTATAAAGGTGAGGGCAAGACACTCTTAGGAGTGATGAGTGTAACACCAAGTAATGGTGTGGCTAATACCTTGATAGGTGAAACACCTAGAGTTGTTGATAATGGTCCAAATTTTTAGGTGGACGTGCATGAGGAGGTGAAGACCTTTCTACAGAGGAAGAACAACAGCTGAGGCAGCAGTGACAACTCAGGTTGAGTGTACTGTCTGTCATGTCTTGTAGATATGAGTCATATGTGTCGTCTCTGTACTCTCAGGTCCTTGGAGTTGGTTCGTACTGGTTTTATGATCAATAAGATATTTTGGCTTACGTGCCTCGAGGTTTTATGTTTCTCATGTATAGTTTGGTAAAGCAATTGTTATATGTTATTCTCGAGATGAGATGTACCAGATATGTACAATGTGTATGTACAATGTGAATAATCATGTATATAAGGTTTTGGACCTTTCAATAAGAGTTTTATTTGGAATGGGTCTCTTTGAAAAATGGTTTTAGTTTTTAGTGATTTTTTTTAATCTATTGTTTATGTTTAATTCCGCTTTATTAATGATGATTTGTTTGTCAGTTTGGCGACTGTCGTCACAAAGTTTGGTATCAGAGTTTAAGGTTCGCTGAGTCTACAGAGACATAGGACTAAGGTGTTGAGTCTGTGTTAGTGTCCTCCAGTATACCCTATAGTGACTTCTGCTTATGCAGAAGAAAGGGTGAAGTTTAAAAATGATTGGGGAACACAAGGAACACATTGCCGAGGGCAATGTTGTTGCACCAAGAAAGGGTGCAAAGGATCAGGCAAGAATAGAATGAATGCCTAGTATACCAGGGCAGTAGCCACTAAGTAAAGGCAACGATCCTAACTTTCCACCTGTAAGAACCCATGGCTTAGTCTCTACATCGGTAATAAGACCGATAAGACCATGGTACGAGGACAAGACATGCTATAGTTATGGACATGTTGAGCATACTAAACTCTTTTCTTTGAAAAGAAGGGAGGAAATGACTCAACAACCGAGGTAGACTCGGTAGGGCTTATGAAAGTCACAGCCCAATGATGTAAAAAGGAAAAAGCAACAACATGAAATAACTAGACTCTATGTGTTGAATCAACCTAAATCAGTAGATTCCCGTGAGGGATAACAGTTATATAGAGCTTTCCATTTTGATATGCCTTATCTTGATGATTATATGATAATCATAAAAAGGATTTTTGTTACATATTTCCCTATTGATTGTCCTATGGGGACATAGGGAAGAAATATGAGAACTAGAATTTATATTATGTTTAGTATTCTTTTAAATGCTTTATAATTGTTCTTATCCGTGTGAAAGAGGATGAGGTATAGAGGTAATTCCTGAAGAAAATCCAGGGATGCTAAATCCTATGCTTGTGATGAGATGAAAAGTAAGGAATATGAAAGTACATAAAGTGCATACTACCTAATCTCAGTACTTGTATACCCTGGCCAAGTATATAATTATTGGAGATAAGGTGAGTATGGAACTCTTAGATTGTTATCTTTCTGATTACTCCGATCAAATAGTCATTCTGAGACAATATAGTGAGCATAATGAAACTGGAAATATGGTATGGACATTTGTATCACATCCTAAGTGAATTAAATGGAATCTGAGATGATCTCAGATCAATCTGTGTGCAAGAGGAAATAAAAGAATATAATCCTCATAAGATGAGAATGAGAACAAGGGAGGTAATCCATGTTCGATAAAGTTTGTGTGAATAGTAAAAATCTTTTCCCATGATGTAGAAATGGGAAATGTGATAAAATCACAAGATGTTCATGAGCATGTTAGACAATAACAAAGAAAGGAGTGATGACATGTAATCACCCTTATGATTCCTATGCTAAAGGCAAGGAACCTAAGATGAAATGAGTGTAAATGACTCATGAACAGTGAAAGTTCATATAATAAATCTTATGAGATAATGATGTCTCCTCTTTGATAAACAACCATGGATGATGATGGGGTGATAAAAGGAATATGTTCCTTTGTGTTCTTTTTCTTCAAGGACATGGTAATCAAGTATGTCTTATGACACTTGATGTGCATAAGTTAAAATGTTCAATTGATGGATGCTTAGAAAAGTATCAGTTTGTCTTGGACTTTGGTTCCAAGATAAAGATATGTGTAACAAGTAATGTCCCAATATGAAAGAAAGATGAGGATGTGATGTGTTTTCGACACATGTGATGGATACCTAGGTAAGAAATTATGGTATCTAAGAAGTATCAGGTGATATGGCAAAGTGAAAACATAACTCCTAATTAGAATATTTATGTTGGTTACCTGGAATGGCCAACTGTGAAATCAGTCTAGTTATATAAAATAGCATGGACATCATATGTTAGGGGTTTATGCTTTGCATAAACATAACAGCAATAGGGATGTATTATTAAAGGAACAATTGTAAAATCATTGTGGGAAATGCTTACCAAGCTAAAAATAATTCCTTAGAATACCCCTATCTAGATCTGTTAAGGCAACTTATACATAACATCTAAAGATACCTCTAAGATAAGTTCTTAATTGACAAGTAACCTCCCTTTATAATAAGAGAATGTACCACTAATGAGATAGTTGGTACAAGTAGTAAGAAAGTTTAATGTTGTGTCAGTAGATTAGATGACACAATAGATATATGATAAGACTTTTAGTCAAAAGTGGGTGACAGATCATGACTCTGGTCTTTCCTTTAAAAGTGAAATGCTAAATGAGGAGTATGGGAGACTCCCCAGAATTAAGAATCATGTCAAATAAAGTTGTAAGTTGAGAAAGGGGACAAATTAGTGAGGTTTGACACCTGAGTTAAATAAGGTATGAATGATGTTTCTCTGACTAAGAAAAGTATTGCCTGACATAGAGTTGACTCTACAGTCAATAATGAAAAAGACAGTGGAATATGTGCCTTGTGTGAAAGATTCAATGATAACCCTGTGTGGAAGAACTTTGTGTTGATCGAATTTCTATGTCATCTCCATGACATTAAGATGTTATGTGGAGACTTTATGGTATGATGAATGAATAATATTTGTCTTCCTTTACCTGGGATTTCGGGGACGAAATCCTTGTTAGGGGTTTATAACTTGTAACGACCCTGACCTGGGTTATGAGGTAACCCTATTTTTTTGGCTAATTAAGTTGATTAGAACTTTAATATAATCCTCTAAGGTTCTTTTTTATCATGTGACACACTCATGTTTCAAGTTTGGTCCCGAGTGAATGTTGTTTGAGCAATTTTCCTTTGTTTTGGACCAAAGTGCAATTTACCCAAATTGAGGGGCTATAATGCAAACTGTCACATATTGAACATGCCTCATATGTTTTAGCATCATTATTGAGATAATGATGCAAGGTGGTGGCTTGTGGAAAGCCTAAATTCCAAGTTTGAACTTGTTTGAACAATGTCGGTACCTTGTGCACCAATTTTGGTACAAATTGTAATTTACCCAAAATGTGGGGTTGATATGCAAATTAACACCTATAGAGTGTTCCTATTTCCTCTATGTATCATTTAGATTAGATATAATAAATGATACACCATGTTTTATTCCATTATGAATGATGGTAATCTTGGTGATGAAATGACCAAGAAAAAGGGTTGAATTTGGAAGCTTAACTTGAGTTGTATCAAGTTGAAAAGCTTATATATGAGTGCCTATCTGCCATGGAGCCCAAGGAGGTGTCCCATATCGTTTTTTGAACTCTTGGAAAAGTCCATATCGTGAAAATCACCTCAAGGAGGTGAGGTGTGACGGCCAACAAGTTTCCTTAGAAAAAGTGTATCCGCTTGACTTAAAATAGTGATTAAACCTAGATGACTTATCCAAATGGATGAGCAACGGACGAATTTTCATCTCTAGATGATCCTCAACCTTTTTGAATGTCAAAGATAAATTTTGATGCATGCATGTACACGTGTCACCCATGCATGACACGTGGCACCTACTAGCTCAAAATGTTGACACCTCATTTTTGCCTTTCTTCATGAACAACAAGTATATATACCCCTAGTTTCACCCCTTGGTACAATTTTGCGACCCTTACCACCCTCCTACCCAAAGGTATCGTGCATAGAGCTCCCATATCGTGAAGGGATGCTGTGGTATCGTTCATGGGCCTTGGGGTATCGCCCATGGCAAGACCATATCGCCCAAGTAGGTGATATCGGCCATAGAGTGAAGTGTTTTGACTCCAAGTGAGTGCCATATCATGCAAGTGAGTATCATATCGTGCAAGAGGGGTGGCATGTCGTGCAAGAGCATAAGGGTATCGTGCATAGGCCTTGCATATCATCCATAGCAAGTATATCGGCCATACCATGTTGATATTTCCCATAGCAAGTTGATATCAGCCAATTGAAGTGATTTTGGACACAAGTGAGGGGGTATCGGCCACAAGCAAAGTTGTGTCGGCCAAGAGGAAGTACATATCGCCCAAGAGTGGTAGGTTGTCGTCCAAGGAGGAAAGGAACTCAAAACTTAACCCTAAGGTAAGATATAGTTGTCTTCAAGCTTGAATTGAAGCATGGAATTAGGGTTATGATCTACCTTTCTTTTCTTCTTCACCAATTGCTTATCCATGGTGATTCCTTGTATATGAAGGAGTTTTGAACGAGCCTTGGACCTTTGATAAAGTCATCTTCAACCTTAGGAACATGGAGCTTTGGACCTTGAAGCTTTGAAGTGGTTCTTAAGGCGGGTTATATAACTTGAACTCAACCATGTTATTATTCTTCACCTAAATTGTTATAATTAGTGAAATACTTTTAATACTGAAATTTCCTAAAATAGTTGATGAAATTATGAGTTCTAGTATTTTCTTAGACCTGTTACCATGAATTATATCAGTTAGAACAAAGGTCTAGCATTTGAAGAAGATGGTGTCACTTTGTAAAAGTGATATCTGGTTCAAGTATAAATACAAGTAGTTATAACCCGATATGGGTATGACTTGCCCGATATGTCTTACACAAGATGTTTCATGAGATGATTGCATAAGATGCTTGCATGATAGGGAGTCAAGTATAGACTCCATACACAATACAAGGTTGAATGAATACTTGTAAATTGATAAGAAACCCTAATTTGGGTAACCCAATATGAGTAAAGAATAGCAAATGCTATTGCACGATATGGAAGCAAGATACACAACCCTAGTTGATGTCTAGCTTGACATGGTGATGGATTAATACCACATGCACGACATGGGTAACACATATACACACCCCTAGCCCATTATGGATGATGTTCATACACGTCTAGCCCGGTATGGTGGGTGCTTATATACCTCCAATCCGATATGGTGAACATATGCACACCTCCAACCCAAGACACCTTGTAAAGGTGAGAGTAAGACACTCTTAGGAGTAATGAGTGTAACACCAAGTAATGGTGTGGATAATACCTTGATAGGTGAAACACCTACAGTGGTTGATAATGGTTAATCCTATATCAATAATGTCTCAACCTGAGATGAGTCCATATCAATTTATGATGGTTGGACAATTCAAATGTATGCCTTATGATCAATACACTATAGAATAAATGTGATGGGCTAGTGCATAAAGTATTAGGATGGGAAATACCCTATACAAGATAAGCTGATGAACTTAAGAAAGTTAAAAGTGAAGAGGGAAGTGATACATCAAGACATGATAGATATCACATCCAACACTTCAAGGTTGATGTACCTTGATGCACCTTAAATCCAATATACTTGGATGAGTAACACATGAAGTGTGTTATGTCAATTGTTACATTGAGATGTAATAAGTTTAATGCACTTTGATAAGTGTGGGCTAACATACTTTGAGAAAGGGTTAAGACAAGTTAATAAAGTATGATGTAATCATACCCTGGAAAGGATGAGAGAGGAACTCATACCTTGTGTTGATGATTCATTTAATGATAAATGATGAGAATGAATAAGTATGATTGAATACTTATGATATCAATGTTTTCTCCTAGATGTGTGGGGAAATGAATTAGGGTTTGATCATATGATCTTAAAAACCTAAATGGTTAATAATGGAAAACCCTAACCCTAATGAAGGGTAATGATATGTAAGAGAAACCCTAATCGATAAGAATGGAAAACCCTAACCCTAATGATGGGAAGGATGTATTTTTCTTATTACATAAGCCTTGTAAGGCATGTTAAATACTCATATAACAAGTATAATGTGTAATGGCCTTGTGAGTCATGTGAATAAATTTGTTGCCTAGTGAGAGGTGACAAGATGTGTAATGGCCTTGTGAGCCATGTGAATAAATTTTTGCCTAGTGAGAGGTGACAAGATGTGTAATGGCCTTGTGAGCCATGTGATAGTTTGTTGCCTAGTGAGAAGTGACAAGATATTTAATGGGCCTTGTGAGCCATGTGAGATGCTTGTATAACAAGTATCATGTATACCTTGGTCTGAGGACCTAGAGGCAATAGTTACCTGATAAGTGGTAACAGTGTTCAGTGATGATCTAAGGTTTGAATACCTAGATCCAGTAATCATGATAATGATGATGTGAAGGGATGAGAATTCCCAGTAATGTGATAAGGGACTGAGATCCCAAGTATCACATGTTTTAAAGATTTGAAAAAGTACGTGATAGATGTATTACACCTTTCTTTGTAGCATTTATTGTGTTTAATAAAGATAACTTGTTTGATGCTAAAAGAATGTTGTAATGCACGTAATATATCACTAGAAACTATAAAACATTGCCCTGACCATAGATCCATCAGTGTCAGAACTTGCTGATGGTGAAACGGGTTGCTCCGCGGCATAACCCGGAGTGCATACTTTTGAGTATGTGAGGGTGTAAGTATGGACGGTATTGTGTGAGCCAATCCCCTTACGATCCCAAAATGAATGGGGATTTGGCTATATGTCCTATCCTGGCTTGAGTGCGACTTAGGTCGTAGACTCTGTGTTGAGCACAGTGAACTAGCTCGTGGCTCGGAGTATGGTGCTTGTGTCACCATGACTCAGACTGGGGACGGTTGTTTGTAGATGTTTCCCCTAAGAGAGTGAAGTTGACACTGTAGCTCTAAGTGTGGATTCTTACATGCCCTGGCACAGCTTGTTAGCAGTGACACGAGATATCCTACATGTGGTCTCGTACTGACCGAGATAAGGGAGGTCATGGAAACCGACTCTACCATTGACCTTGTATGGTACCGACTTGTGAGAAGTTTGTGGTTGGTTGGAGATGGTCGGGGTATGCTCCATCTCCTCAGGGCATAAGTGTGATTTGTAAAATATGTTCATCCGTGTATATCTGCTTAAGGATCGAATACGAGAAACATTGCTTGATGTGCAATACAGTTATACATTCTAGTTGATAGATGTTATTTATGTTTCTTTACATTCCTTGCAAAGCAGATAGATGAAGTATAATCTACCATGGGTAGATGTAATGTTCTCCTTATGAAAGGAGATTACTTAATTATGTTCATATAGTGAATTATCCTACTTGTTAATATAAAAAGAACCTTTGCTCAGTTTATAAATGCTTAATTTGTGATAATAATATGGTCGGAAGAGAGTTATATCTCTCGCTGTGACATTACAATTGTCTCACCCCCGTGGGACCCAAATTTTTAGGTGTACGTGCACGAGGAGGTGAAGACCTTTCTACAGAGGAAGAACAACAGTTGAGGTAGCAGTGACAACTCAGGTTGAGTGTACTGTCTGTCATGTCTTGTAGATATGAGTCCTATGTGTCGTCTCTGTACTCTCAGGTCCTTGGAGTTGGTTCGTACTGGTTTTATGATCAATAAGAGATTTTGGCTTATGTGCCTCGAGGTTTTATGTTGCTCATGTGTAGTTTGGTAAAGCAAATGTTATATGTTATTCTCGAGATGAGATGTTCCGGATATGTACAATGTGAATAATGATGTATATAAGGTTTTGGACCTTTCAGTTAGAGTTTTCTTTGGAATGGATCTCTTTGAAAAATGGTTTTAATTTTTAGTGATTTTTGTTAATCTGTTGTTTATGTTTAATTCTGCTTTATTAATGATGATTTGTTTGTTGGTTTGGCGACTGTCGTCACAAAGTTAATAAGGACCCTGACCTCCATTTAGGGTTTATCCTGTTTGCTTTGCTTAAACCCTGGTGCTTAGTTGCTTGCTAATCATCTTTAGTGGTGATTAGGGTTTGTTGGTGTTTTGTTGAGAGCTGGAGGTGCTACTTGCAATATACCCAAGTTTAGGGTTTGTGGGCAAGTTTGTCACCTTGTGAGGTATTCCTCCCTCTCCTTGCTTCCTCTTGAGTTGAGAGGAAGGGGTTGGGCTCGTTGCTTGTGTTGCCTTGGGCTTGGTTGAGCTTGTTGGGCCTTGTTATGCCTTGCCTTTGCCTTGTTGGACCTTTGTGTCGGGCAAGTGAGCCTTGTGTCGGGAAGGAGTGCTTTGTGTCGGCCTGTGGTGTGTCGGCCTAGGGAGTGTGTCGGCCATGGTGTGGGTGTGTGTCGCCCATGGACCCTTTGACCTTCTTTGACCTCATTTGTGTCACCACTAGTGGACACTTGGATCTCGATGCTTGCATGTGGAAATGGTCTTGGACATGTGTTTAGGACATGTTAGAGTGGTGGCTTTGCACATGCACAAGTGTCCCTAGGTGGGCGACACCTTGCCTTGTCTTTCCTTGGTCTCTCCTCCATCCTCTTCTATATATGTGTTTCCTTTCTCTTGCTAAGGATCCCTTTAGTTCCTTAGTTTCCCCTCTTCTTTGGTGCACGACATCCCCTTCCTTTGCAAGCTTGGTGGCCGATCCTTGCCTTGGAGTCTCCTTCTTCCAATAGTGGTGGCCGAACCCTAGAGTGCCTTGCTCTCCTTCTTATGGTGGTGCTTGGAGCTAGGAGCTTGGAGTTTGCTTAAGTCGGGTTACATAACTCCTAACCCTAACTACACTACCTTCTTTTATACTTCTTACGATCATATCGGCTATGTATGTTGCTAGTTTGGTTTCTTTCTTAGTTGCTTCTTGTTGGCCGAACCTTGTTCTAGGGTTTCTTGTTGAGCAACACCCCTCTCCCTTCGTGGTCTTGAGAAGTGAGATTAAATTCTAGTGATATGAGCAATACTCCTCTCTCGTCTGAGTTGAGAGGTGAGCTTGTATTCTAGTTGCTTGAGCATCACCCTTCTCTCACCATGGATTCGAGAGGTGAGCTTTGTGGTGGTTGTAGACCTTTGATAGGGTTGTTCCTTATGTTGCCTGATTGGTGATAAGAAGCTAGGCAAGACCGCTCTCTCTTGGTTGTTGAGAGGTGAGCCATCTTCTTGATCCATTAGGGTTTTGGTGCCCTTTGTGCTTGAGGTTGGTGGCGACCTTGTTGGGTTGCATCTTGCCCGATATGGGGTTGGTGATGATGCTGCCTGATATCCCTCTTTGGCCTAGAGCCTTGGTCGTTATGTTGTGGTGTTGTGTCGGGCGTCACACACTTGGTTCCAGCCTTGTTGTGTCGGGCGTCACACCATGATAAGTACCCTTCCCAACACACTTAACCTCGTTATACCTTGATGTTGTGAAGCTTTGCTAGCTAGTTCTGTGGTGGGTGTCCGTCCTGGCCCTGGCCTTGTGTGTTGGCCGATAGATGAGGTTAGCTAGTTGGACGACATGCTTTCCTTACTGTCATTTGAGGTTGTGCCCTGGTCATTATACCTAGATGAGTAGAACGTTGGCCGTTGCCCTTGTGTGTCGGGCATCACACCTGGTTGAGTATCCTTCCTGACACGCCTAGCTCAGTTGGTTGCTTGGTGTTGTTATCACCTTGAACGTTAAGGGGTGTTGTGATCTGATCTTGTGACAGGCATCTCACCTCAGTCTTTGCCTTGTGTCGGCCGATAGATCATGGGTAGGCTGGTTAACGACAGGATGAGTTACACCCTTGGGCATTATGCCTTGTCGAGTGGTGCTTCCCGATACATCTTGTGCATGTTATACACCTATGCACGACGCACCATTGTACGAGATTCCCTTAGACTTTGATGCACGGTATACCTGTACTACACGATACACATAGGTGCACGACACCTAGGGTTTCCGATACATCTTGAGCTGATAGTCGACACCCTTGCTTAGTGTTTGGCCATTATGTGGATAGTTGGCTTGACCGTGATGAGGTTGTAGTGTTGGGCGATATGGGAAAGTACCCTGCCTGATACTACCTTTGGTGAGGGTAGTGGGTGCTTCTAGTGAGGATCTTGTTCCTTCTATATGTTAGATCTCATTCTTGCTATCACGTTTGGTTGATGATAGTGACCCTTAATATGCTTGATGGCAATGAATATAATAGACCCCACCTATGTAGCTTACCATGGTATTACATGTGTTTATGATCATCTTGAATTATCTGTAAAATGCTGAGAATGATAAGTATATAAGATGCTTTTCTTAATGATATGACCTATGTCTATGGTCACAGGTTGTGGCATGAATGATAAGTATATAAGCATCAATGTCACCTTATGTTGGATAATATGATTCTTCTGTTAATCCATAATGATTGTGCATGCAGGTGATTCATATAGATGCATAGCCAGGTAAAGGGCTATGAGGTATATATGTCTGAATAACACCGCTTTGATGGTTACTCTTGATAATGAAATAATATGCATGATGTATTTTGGTCTGAGGACCTGAGTTTGTCTAAAGTGCTGGAATTGCTATCCCATGGTGATGATGTAAGCCTTGAGAGGTAGTGGCACTATGTGATGAGGGATTGAGATCCCATGGCAATGAAATGTTGGATCCTTATGATGGATCAGGATGACAAAGAGTACCATCGTGCATGGAGTCTATACTTGACTCCCTATCATGTAAGAGGTGTATACTACACCCCCATATCGTTCAATAAGGTTTACAAACCTATTCATATCATTTTAGTGCAATAGGTGCATCATCATATCGGGTTAGAGGTGCTTGCTTGTGTGCATGCACCCGATATCACTTTTATAAGGTGATATCATCATCTTCAAGCTCTAGACCTTTGTTCTAACTATTATAGTTCATGTCAACAGGTCTAAGCAACTACTAGAACTCATAATTTCATCAACTATTTCAGTAAAATTTGGAATTAAAAGTAGATCATTGAATACATCAATTTAGGTGATGAATAATAACATGGTTGAGTTCAAGTTATATAACCCGCCTTAAGAACCACTTAAAAGCTCCAAGCTCCAAAGATACATGTTCCTAAGGTTGAAGACGACTTACAAAAAGTCAAAGGCTCGTTCATAGCTCCTTCATATACAAGGAATCACCATAGATAAGAAATTGGTGAAGAAGAAAAGAAAGGTAGATCATAACCCTAATTCCATGCTTCAATTCAAGCTTGAAGACAACTATAGCTTACCTTAGGGTTAAGTTTTGAGTTCCTTAGCTCCTTGGTCGACACCCTACAACTCTTGGGCGATATGGACTTCCTCTTGGCTGACACAACTTTTCTTGTTTCTGATACCCCCTCACTTGTGGCCAAAATCACTTCAATTGGCCGATATCAACTTGCTATGGGCAATATCAACATGCTATGGTCGATATCACCTACTTGGGCGATATGGTCTTGCCATGGGTGATACCCCAAGGCCCATGCATGATACCACAGCATCCCTTCACTATATGGGATCCCTATGCACGATACCTTAGGGTAGTAGGGTGGTAAGGGTCACAAAATTGCACCAAGGGGTGAAACTAGGGGTATATATACTTGTTGTTCATGAAGAAAGGAAAAAATGAGGTGTCAACATTGTGAGCTAGTAGGTGCCACATGTCATGCATGGGTGACACGTGTACATGCATGCATCAAAATTTATCTTGACATGCAAAAAGGTTGATGATCATCTAGAGATACAAATTCGTCCTTTGCTTATCCATTTGGATAAGTCATCTAGGTTTAATCACTATTTTAAGTCAAGCCGATACACTTTTTCTAAGGAAACTTGTTGGCCGTCACACCTCACCTCCTTGAGGTTCTTTGCACGATATGGACTTTTCCAAGAGTTCAAAAAACGATATGGGACACCTCCTTGGGCTCCATGGCCGATAGGCACTCATATATAAGCTTTTCAACTTGATATAACTCAAGTTAAGCTTTCAAATTCAACCCTTTTTCTTGGTCATTTCATCATCAAGAGAATAATCATTCATAATTGATCCAAACATGGTGTCTCATTCATTCTCTCTCCTCTAAATGATACATAGAGGAAGTAGGGACATTCTAGAGGTGTTAATTTTCATATCAACCCCACATTTTGGGTAAATTACAATTTGTACCAAAATTGGTGCACAAGGTACCAACATTGTTCAAACAAGTTCAAACTTGGAATTTAGGCTTTCCACAAGCCACCACCTTGCATCATTCTCTCTCTTATGATTCTAGAACATTTAAGGCACGCTCAACATGTGACATTTTTCAATATAACCCCTCAACTTGGGTAAATTGTACTTTGGTCCAAAACAAAGGAACATTGCTCAAACAACATTCAATCGGGACCAAAATTGAAACATTAGTGGTTCACATGATAACAACACACCTTAGAGGATTATATTAAAGTTATAAACAACTTTATTATCCAAATCAAATAGGGTTACTTCATAACCCAGGCCAGGGTCGTTACAAGTTATAAACCCCTAACAAGGATTTCGTCCCCGAAATCCTAGGTAAAGGAAGACATATAGTATTCATTCATCATACCATCAAGTCTCCACATAACATCTTAATGTCATCGAGATGACATAGAACTTTGATCAACACAAAGTTCTTCCACACATGGTTATCATTGAATCTGTCACACATGGCACGTATTCCACTGTCTTTTTCATTATTGACTGTAGAGTCAACTCTATGTCAGGTAATACTCTTCTTAGTCAGGGAAACATCATTCATACCTTATTTAACTCAGGTGTCATACCTTACTGATTTGTCACCTTTCTCAACTTACAACTTTATGTGACAAGATTCTGGGGAGTCTCCCATACTCCTCATTTAGCATTTTACTTTTAAAGGAAAGACCAGAGTCATGTTCTGTCACCCACTTGTGACTACAAGTCTTATCATATATCTGTTGTGTCATCTAATCTACTGACACAACATTAAACTTTCTTACTACTTGTACCAACTATCTCATTAGTTGTACATTCTCTTATTATAAAGGGATGTTACTTATCAATTAAGAACTTATCTTAGAGGTATCTTTAGATGTTATGTATAAGTTGCCTTAATAGATCTAGATAGGGGTATTCTAAGGAATTATTTTTAGCTTGATAAGCATTTCCCACAATGATTTTACAATTGTTCCTTTAATAATACATCCCTATTGCTGTTATGTTTATGCAAAGCATAAACCCCTAACATATGATGTCCATGCTATTTTATATAACTAGACTGATTTCACAGTTGTCCATTCCAGGTAACCAACATAAATCGTCTAATTAGGAGTTATGTTTTTACTTTACCATATCACCTGATACTTATTAGATACTATAATTTCTTACCTTGGTATCCATCACATGTGTCGAAAACACATCACATCCTCATTTTTCTTTCATCTTGGGACATTACTTGTTACACATCTTTATTTTAGAACAAAAGTCCAAGACAAACTGATACTTTTCTAAGTATCCATCAATTGAACATTTTTAACTCATGCACATCAAGTGTCATAAGACCCACTTGATTCCCATGTCCCTGAAGGAAAAGAACACAAAGAAACATATTCCTCTTATCACCCCATCATCACTCAGGGTTGTTTATCAAAGAGAAGAGATTATCATCTCCTGTAATTGTAGCATGAACTCTCAACTATTCATGAGTATTTTGTGATTTTATCACATTTCCCATTTCTACATCATGGGAAAAGATCTTTACTATTCACTCAGGCTTTATCAGATAGGGATCATCTCCCTTGTCCTCATTCTCATTTCATGAGGATTATACTCTTTTACTTCCTCATAGACACATACTGATCTGAGATCATCTCATATTCCCCTTTCTTGTACTTAGGATGTGATATACATGTCCATACCATATTTCCAATTTTATTATACTCACTATATTGTCTCAGAATGACTACTTGATCAGAGTAATCAGAAAGATAACAATCTAAGAGTTCCATACTCACCTTATCTCCAATAATTATATACCTGGCTAGGGTATACAAGTACTGAGATTAGGTAGTATGCACTTTATTTACTATCATGTTCCTTACTTTTCTTATCATTATAAACACAAGATTTCAACATTCCTAGATTTTCTCCAGGCATCACTTCTATATCTCATCCTCTTTCACACAGATAAGAGCAATTATAAAGCATTTAAAAGAATACTAAACAGAATATAAATTCTAGCTCTCATAATTTCTTCCCTATGTCCCCATAGGACAGTCAATAGGGAAGTCCATAACAACAATCCTTCTTATGATTATCAGATAACATCAGGATAAGGCATGTCAAAATGAAAAGCCCAATATAACTGTTACCCGTCACGGTCATCTACTGCTTTAGGTTGACTCAACACATAGAGTCTAGCTGTTTCATGTTGTTTCTCTTGCCTTTTTACACTATTGGGTTGTGACTTTTGTAAGCCCTATTGAGTCTACCTTAGTTGTTGAGTCATTTCCTCCCTTCTTTTCAAAGAAAAAAGTTTAGTATGCTCAACATGTCCATATCTATAACATGTCTTGTCCTCATACCATGGTCTTATCGGTCTCATTACTGATGTAGAGACTAAGCCATGGGTTCTTACAGGTGGGAAGTTAGGGCCTTTGCCTCTACTTAGTGGCTACTGCCCTGGTGCACTAGGCATTTATAGCACTGGTGGCATCAAAAACTTTGGCTTTTTAGAACAACTAGGAAAATGTCTCTAGAATTGTAGATACCTTTCCTTAATTCTCGGCTTATTTCCCCTTCTTGGGTACTGCCATCACAGATATACTATCTTTCTAAACTTATGGCAGAGTCTACTTTCTCTCCATATGTTAATCTTTCCCACATTTTCCACTGTTCCAACATGACTATGTCATTTAGAAATCCTTTCAAAGTCCAAAGTTTTTGTATTAAGGACTGGTAACCTAGGTTGTAATGCTAGTATCCAGTCTACTATATGTATCACTATTGTCCTAACCTGCCCAAAAAGAGCATAAACATAGGATTCTCTATCCTGATCAGATCATAATGGGAATTCTCAGGCACTCATTATTCTCTTGCTTGATTCCTTGCACCCTTTCCTGGTGCAACAACATTTCCCTCGACAATGTGTCCCTTGTGTTCTTCAGTCATTTATAAACTTTACCCTTTCTTCTGCATAAGAAGAAGTTACTATAGGATATACTGAAGGACACTAACACAGAGTCAACACCTTAGTCCTATGTCTCTGTAGACTCAGCGAACTTTAAGTTCTGATACCAAAACTTTGTGACGACAGCCGCCAAACCGACAAACAAATCATCATTAATTAAGTAGAATTAAACATAAACAACAAATTAACAAAAATCACTAAAAATTAAAACCAATTTTCAAAGAGATCCATTCCAAAGAAAACTCTTACTGAAAGGTCTAAAACCTTATATACATCATTATTCACACTGTACATATCTGGTACATCTCATCTCGTGAATACCTTACACCCTAATGTGGGATTGACGTGAGATAAACACGAGATCTCTCAATACTTCATTATAAAGGTCGGGATGGATGGATCATGAATCTCCCGATGATGATGATGAATGCCGAATGATGTGGAGATAAACATAAAATCGCTTGATTCCAAAGAGAGGCACCTGACGCTGTAACTCTATAGCAGTTTCCAGTATACCCTGGTAAGCTACGATAAGCAGTTGACATAGTCCTACTTGTGGTCTTGCACTGACCGAGACATGGGAGGTCATAGCAGCCGACTATGTTAGATGACCTATGTATGGCACCGTCTTTGGGTTTCGCAACTGAAGGTTGGAGATGAGCGGTATACCTCATCTCCTAAGGGCATAAGTGTGATTGTAAAATGTAATCAGTCGTGTAGCCTATCTGCTTAAGGATCGAATATGAGAAACATTGTTTGATGCGCAATACAGCTATACATCTTAGTGGATAGATGTTATATATGTTTCTTTACATTCCTTGCAAAGCAGATAGATGAATTATAATCTACCATGGGTAGATGCAATGTTCTCCTTATGAAAGGAGATTACTTCATTCTGTTCATATAGTGAATTATACTGCTTGTTAATATAAAAAGAACCTATGCTTAGTTTATAAATGCTTAATCTGTGATAATAATATGGTCGACGGAGAGTTATATCTCTCGCTGGGACAATTACAATTGTCTCACCCCTGTGGGACCCAAATTTTTAGGTGGACGTGCAAGAGGAGGTGAAGGCCTTCTTACAAAGGAAGAACAACAACTGAGGCAGCAGTGATAGCTCAGGTTGAGTGTACTGTCTATCATGTCTTGTAGATATGAGTCATATGTGTCGTCTCTGTACTCTCCGATCCTTAGAATTGGTTTGTACTGGTTTTATGATCAATACGAGATTTTGGCTTACGTGCCTCGAGGTTTTATGTTGCTCATGTATAGTTTGGTAAAGCAAATGTTATATGGTATTCTCGAGATGAGATGTACCAGATATGTACAATGTGAATAATGATGTATATAAGATTTTGGACCTTTTAGTAAGAGTTTTCTTTGGAATGGATCTTTTTGAAAACTGGTTTTAATTTTTAGTGATTTTTGTTAATCTGTTGTTTATATTTAATTCTGTTTAATTAATGATGATTTTTTTGTCAGTTTGGTGACAGTCATCACAATATCAATTGATGATGGTTGGACAATTCAAATGTATGACTCATGATCAATACACTATAGAATAAATGTGATGGGCTAGTGCATAAAGTATTAGGATGGGGAATACCCTAATACAAGATAAGTTGAGGAACTTAAGTAAGTTAAAAGTAATGAGGGAAGTGATACACCAAGGAATGGTAAATATCACATCCAACACTTTAAGGTTGTTACACCTTGATGCACCTTAAATCCAATATACTTGGATGAGTAACACATGATGTGTGTCATGTCAATTGTTACATTGAGATGGAATGCACTTTGATAAGTGTAGGCTATCATACCTTGAGAAAGGGTTAAGCCAAGTTAACAAAGTATGATGTAATCATACCCTGATAAGGATGAGAGAGGAACTCATACCTTGTGTTGATGGTTCATTTAAAGATAAATGATGAGAATAAATAAGTATGATGGAATACTTATGATATCAATGTTTTCTCTTAGATGTGTGGAGCAATGAATTAGGGTTTGATCATTGATAATATAATCTTGAAAACCTAAATGGTTAATAATGGAAAACCCTAACCCTAATAGTTGTTGCCTAGTGAGAGGTGACAAGATGTTTAATGGCCTTGTGAGCCATGAGGATAGTTGTTGCCTAGTGAGAGGTGACAAGATGTTTAATGGCCTTGTGAGCCATGAGGATAGTTGTTGCCTTGTGAGAGGTAACAAGATGTTTAATGGCCTTGTGAGCCATGTGGATGGTTGTTGCCTAGTGAGAGGTAACAAGATGTTTATAAAAGTTTCATGAAAGAAATTACAATGTTCAAGTAAACGGGGAAATGGAAACTCAGTAACATAATAATAATAATAAATGGATACAACAATAATAAAGTAATCAGGATTGGTTAAAGTAAAATACCTGGCAGAGGCGTAAAGCATGTAATTAGGAGTGGTTAGAGTCCACTTCATGGCTGTGTAATCAGGATTGGTTAAAGTCCAATACCTGGCAGAGGCGTAAAGCCTGTAATCAGGATTGGTTACAGACCAATACCTGGCAGAGGCATAAAGCCTATAATCACTGGATTGGTAGAGTCCAATACTAGGCTATTTACAGGATTGGTAATAACCCCAATACCTAGCTGTTAATCACTGGATTGGTAGAGTCCAATACCAGGCTGTTCACAGGGTTGGTAATATCCAATACCTGGATGTTTGCACATGATTGACATAGTTCAATACCTGGAATGCACAGGATTGGTAATAACCCAATGCCTGGAATAATGTCACAGGATTGACATAGTTCAATACCTGGAATAATTGCATAGGATTGGTAATAACCCAATGCCTGGAATAACATCACAGGATTGACATAGTTCAATATCTGGAATGCACAGGATTGGTAATAACCCAATACCTGGAATAATTGCACAGGATTGGTCATAACCCAATACCTGGAATAATTGCACATGATTGGTAATAACCCAATGCCTAGAATAATATCACAGGATTGACATAGTTCAATACCTGGAATGCACAGGATTGGTAATAACCCAATACCTGGAATAATTGCACAAGATTGGTCATAACCCAATACCTAGAATAATTGCACAGGATTGGTAATAACCCAATGCCTGGAATAATATCATAGGATTGACATAGTTCAATACCTGGAATGCACAGGATTGGTAATAACCCAATACCTGGAATAATTGCACAGGATTGGTCATAACCCAATACATGAAATAATTGCACAGGATTGGTAATAACCCAATGCCTGGAATAATGTCGCATGATTGACATAGTTCAATACCTGGAATAATTGCACAAGATTGGTAATAACCCAATGCCTGGAATAATGTTACAGGATTGGCATAGTCCAATTCCTGGAATGGTTGCACATTATTGACAAAGTCCAATGCTTGGACATGATATGATGATGTATACTCACATGACTGGTACAATTCAATATCTGGTTAGCAGATTGGCTGAGGCTAATAGATAGAAATGAGAATGATTCATGGATGACATACCATGATAATGAGCATCACAAGATAAGCTTGAGATAGAATGATGAGTAAATGATATATGTGTTTCTTCATATTCCTTATAAAGTGAATAGATGATTTACTGCTCAATCATAGATAATGGCAATGCTTTAAAAGATGAGAATGTTCTAAACTGCTTATCCTCTGCTCAATTTAATACTATTTAATTGTGATAATAACATTGTTGGCGGAGAGTTATATCTCTCGATGGGGCAATTTTCAATTGTCTCACCCCGTGGGATCCAACATTTTTAGGTGGACAAGCACGGAGGAGGTTGAGAACATCTTGCAGAGGAAGAACATCAACAGCAAAAGGGACAACAGTGACATCTCAGGTTGAGTGTACTGTCTGTCATGTCTTGTAGATAGAAGTCCTATGTGTCGTTTCTATACTCTCAGGTCCTTAGAGTTGGTTCGTTATGGTTTCATGAACGATCTGAGGTTTTGGCTTGTAAGCCTCTATGTTTTATGTTGCTTCATTATATTTTTGATAAAGCAACTGTTATATGTTATCCTCGAGAAGAGATGGTACAGTGTATGTACAATGTTAGCAATGATGTATAAAAAGTTTTGGTTCTGCCTTAAAGAGTTTTCCGAGAAATGGATCTCTTTACAAAAATGGTTTTGATTTTTAGTGATTTTTGTTAATCCGCTGTTTATGTTTAAATTCCGCTTAATTAGTAATGATTTGTCTATCAGTTTAATGGCGGTCGTTACAAGTTTGGTATCAGAGCTTAAGGTTCACTGAGTCTACAGAGACATAGGACTAAGGTGTTGAGTCTATTTTAGTGTCCTCCAGTATACCCTATAGTGACTTCTGCTTATGCAGAAGAAAGGGTGAAGTTTAAAATGACTAGAGAACACGAGGAACATGTTGCTGAGAGGAATGTTGTTGCACCAAGAAAGGGTGTAAGTGTAATGACCATGACCTGGATTATGAGGTAATCCTATTTGTTTTGGCTAATAAATTTGATTAGAAATTTAATATAATCCTCTAAGGAGTTTTGTTATCATGTGACACACTTATGTTCCAAGTTTGGTCCTGATTGAATGTTGTTTGAGCAATGTTCCTTTGTTTTGGACCAAAGTGCAATTTACCCAAATTGAGGGCCTATAATGCAAAATGTCACATGTTTAACATGACTCATGTGTTTTAGCATCATTATATAGAGAATGATGCAAGGTGGTGGCTTGTGGAAAGCCTAAATTCCAAGTTTGAACTTGTTTGAACAATGTTGGTACCTTGTGCACCAATTTTGGTACAAATTGTAATTTACCCAAAATGTGGGGTTGATATGCAAATTACCACCTCTAGAATGTCCCTACTTCCTATATGTATCATTTATAGGATAGAGAATTAATGAGACACCATGTTTGGATCAATTATGAATGATGATACTCTTGGTGATGAAATGACCAAGAAAAAGGGTTGAATTTGGAAGCTTAACTTGAGTTGTATCAAGTTGAAAAGCTTATATATGAGTGCCTATCGGCCATGGAGCCCAAGGAGGTGTCCCATATCATTTTTTGAACTCTTGGGAAAGTCCATATCGTGCAAATCACCTCAAGGAGGTGAGTTGTGACGGCCAACAAGTTTCCTTAGAAAAAAATGTATCGGCTTGACTTAAAATAGTGATTAAACCTAGATAACTTATCCAAATGGATAAGTAACGGACGAATTTGCATTTCAAGATTATCCTCAACCATTTTTCAAGACAAGATAAATTTTGATGCATGCATGTACATGTGTCACCCATGCATGACACGTGGCACCTACTAGCCCAAAATGTTGACACCTCATTTTTGCCTTTCTTCATGAACAACAAGTATATATACCCCTAGTTTCACCCCTTGGTGCAATTTTTCGACCCTTACCACCCTACTACCCTAAGGTTTCGTGCATAGAGATCCCATATCGTGAAGGGATGCTGTGGTATCGTGCATGGTCCTTGGGATATCGCCCATGGCAAGAGCATATCGCCCAAGTAGGTGATATTGGCCATATAGGGTGATATCGGCCATAGAGTGAAGTTTTGACTCCAAGTGAGTGTTATATCATTCAAGTGAGTGCCATATCGTGAAAGAGGGGTGGCATATCATGCAAGGACACTAGTGTATCGTGCAAAGGTGTTACGGAGCAAGAAGGAGCTCATACTTAACCCTAAGGTGAGGATAAGATCATCTTCAACCTTGGATTGAAGCATGAATTTAGGGTTTTGATCTTCCTTTCTTTTCTTCTTCACCAATTGCTTATCCATGGTGATTCTTTGCATATAGAGGAGTTGTGAAGTCCATCTTCAACCTTAGGAACGTATAGCTTTGGATCTTGGAGCTTTGAAGTCATTCTTAAGGCGGGTTATATAACTTGAACTCAACCATGTTATTATTCTTCACCTAAATTGTTATAATTAGTGAAATACTTTTAATACTAAAATTTCCTGAAGGAGTTGATGAAATTATGAGTTCTAGTAGTTTCTTAGACCTGTTACCATGAATTATATCAGTTAGAACAAAGGTCTAGAACTTGAAGAAGATGGTGTCACTTTGTAAAAGTGATATCAGGTTCAAGTATAGATACAAGTAGTTATAACCCGATATGGGTATGACTTGCCCGATATGTCTTGCACAAGATGTTGCATGAGATGCTTGCATAATATGCTTGCACTATAGGGGGTCAAGTATAGACTCCATACACGATACAAGGTTGAGTGAATACTTAAAAGTTGACATGAAACCCTAATTTGGGTAACCCGATATAAGTGAAGTATAACAAGTGCTATTTCACAACATGGTTGCAGGACATGGTTGCACGACATGGTTGCACGACATGGTTGCATGATAGGGTTGCACGATACACAACCCTAGATGTTATGGTAACCCTAACCCGTCATGGCTAACCCTAGATGGTGACTAGCCCGATAGGGTGATTGAATGTACTTCTAGCCCGACATGGTGATGGTTTGATACCTCATAAGTATCATGGGCGACACATACATACACCTTGTGCCCGATATGAGGTCAAAAAGATACCTCATGCCTGATATGGATACAAGTACAAATCCTAACCCGATATGGTGAGTGTTCATACACCTCCAACCCAAGACACCTTGTAAAGGTAAGAGTAAGACACTCTTAGGAGTAATGAGTGTAACACCAAGTAATGGTATGACTGATACCTTGATAGGTGAAACACCTAAAGTGGTTGATAATGGTTAATCCTATATCAACAATGTCTCAACTTGAGATGAGTCCATATCAATTGATGATGGTTGGACAATTCAAATGTATGACTCATGATCAATACACTACAGAATAAATGTGATGGGCTAGTGCATAAAGTATTAGGATGGGGAATACCCTAATACAAGATAAGTTGAGGAACTTAAGTAGGTTAAAAATAATGAGGGAAGTGATACACCAAGGCATGGTAAATATCACATCCAACACTTTAAGGTTGTTACACCTTGATGCACCTTAAATCCAATATACTTGGATGGGTAACACATGATGTATGTCATGTCAATTGTTACATTGAGATGGAATGCACTTTGATAAGTGTAGGCTATCATACCTTGAGAAAGGGTTAAGCCAAGTTAATAAAGTATGATGTAATCATACCCTGATAAGGATGAGAGAGGAACTCATACCTTGTGTTGATGATTCATTTAATAATAAATGATGAGAATAAATAAGTATGATTGAATACTTATGATATTAATGTATGCTCCTGGATGTGTGGATCAATGAATTAGGGTTTGGATTGATAATATGAACTTGAAATCCTATTCGGCTATAAAGGGAAACCCTAACCCTAATAGTTGTTGCCTAGTGAGAGGTGACAAGATGTTTAATGGTCCTTCTGAGCCATGTGAATAGTTGTTGCCTAGTGAAAGGTGACAAGATGATTAATGGGCCTGGTGAGCCACGTGAATAATTGTTGCCTAATGAGAGGTGACAAGATGCTTATAAAAGTCTAATGTAAGGAATGGTAATGTGTAAAATAAACTAAGGGAAATGGAAACCAGTAACTTCATAATAAATGGTTATAATAATAATAAAATCTTGATCATACATGCTTTATGCTTATAGTCAAATAAGGGCTATAGTGTTTTGTATATGCTTAAAGGAGATGAGAGGAACGCTTGTAGTACGTAAAGAATGTGAATTGATATGATGACTTGCCCCAGGGTATAATGCCTAGTAAAAAGGATGTGATAACCAATGATGAATTTAAGGGATTGATATCCCATAACGAATGTGTAATCAGGAGTGGTTAGAGTCCACTGCATGTTGGTGTAATCAGGTTTGGTTACGGACCAATACCTGGCAGAGGTGTGAAGCTTGTAATCAGGAGTGGTTAGAGTCCACTGCCTGGCGGTGTAATCATGTTTGGTTACGGACCAATACTTGGCAGAGGCATGAAGCCTGTAATCAGGAGTGGTTAGAGTCCACTGCCTGATTGTGTAATCAGGATTGGTTAAAGTCCAATACCTGGCAGAGGCATAAAGCCTGTAATCAGGAGTGGTTAGAGTCCACTGCCTGGCTGTGTAATCAGGATTGGTTAAAGTCCAATACCTGGTAGAGGCGTAAAGCCTGTAATCAGGAGTGGTTAGAGTCCATTGTCTAGCTGTGTAATCAGGATTGGTTAAATTCCAATACTTGGCAGAGGCGTAAAGCCTGTAATCAGGATTGGTTACGGACCAATACCTGGCAGAGGCATAAAGCCTGTAATCACTGGATTGGTAGAGTCCAATACCAGGTTGTTCACGGGATTGGTAATAACCCCAATACCTGGTTGTTAATAACTGGATTGGTAGATTCCAATACCAGGCTGTTCACAAGATTGGTAATAACCCCAATACCTGGCTGCTAATCACTGGATTGGTAGAGTCCAATACCAGGCTGTTCATAGGATTGGTAATAACCCCAATACCTAGATGTTAATCACTGGATTGGTAGAGTCCAATACCAGGCTGTTCATAGGATTGGTAATAACCCCAATACCTGGTTGTTAATCACTAGATTGGTAGAGTCCAATATTAGTCTATTCACAGGATTGGTAATAACCCCAATACCTGGCTGTTAATCACTAGATTGGTAGAGTCCAATACCAGGCTATACATAGGATTGGTTAAATCTCAATGCCTAGAATAATAACACAGGATTGGTTAAATCCCAATGCCTGGAATAATAACACAAGATTGGTTAAATCCCAATGCCTGGAATAATAACACATGATTGGTCATAACCCAATACCTAGAATAATTGCACAGGATTGGGAATAACCCAATGCCTGGAATAATGTCACAGGATTGGCATAGTCCAATGCCTGGAATGGTTGCACGGGATTAGCATAGTCCAATGCCTGGACAGAATATGATGATGTATACTCACATGACTGGTACAATTCGATATCTGGTTAGCATATTGGCTGAGGTCAACAGATAGAAATGAGAATAATTCATGGATGACATACCATGATAATGAGCATCATAGGATAAGCTTGAGATAGTATGATGGGTAAATGATATATGTGTTCTCCATATTACTTATAAAGTGAATAGATGAGTTACTGCTCTATCATAGACAACTGCAATGCTTAAAAATATGAGAATGTTCTAAACTGCTTATCCTCTGCTCAGTTTAATACCATTTAACTGTGATAATAACATTGTTGGCAGAGAGTTATATCTCTTGCTGGGGGAATTTTCAATTGTCTCACCCCCGTGGGATCCAAGTTTTTAGGTGGACGTGCACAAGGAGGTGAAGACCTTTATGCAGAAAAAGAACAACAGCAGCAAGGACAGCAGTGACAACTCAGGTTGAGTGTACTATCTATCATGTCTTGTAGATAGAAGTCATATGTGTCGTCTCTGTACTCTCAGGTCCTTGGAGTTGGTTCTTTATGGTTTCATAAACGATCTGAGTTTTTTTTTGTCTTGTAAGCCTCGAGGTTTTATGTTGCTTCATTATATGTTTTGACAAAGCAACTGTTATATGTTATCCTTGAGAAGAGATGGTACAGTGAATGTACAATGTGAACAATGATGTATATAAAGTTTTGGTTCTTCCTTAAAGAGTTTCCCTAGAAATGGATCTCTTTGAAAAGAAAATGGTTTTAATTTTTAGTGATTTTTGTTAATCTGTTGTTTATGTTGAAATTCTGCTTAATTAGTAATGATTTGTTTGTCGGTTTGGCGACTGTCGTTACAAGTTTGGTATCAGAGCTTAAGGTTCACTGAGACTACAGAGACATAGGACTAAGGTGTTGAGTTTTTGTTAGTGTCCTCCAGTATCCCCTATAGTGACTTCTACTTATGCAGAAGAAAGGGTAAAGTTTAAAAATGACTGGAGAACGCGAGGAACACATTGCTGAGAACAATGTTGTTGCACCAAGAAAGGGTGCAAGGGATCAGGTAAGAGAAGAACAAGTGCCTAATAATTCCCATCTTGACTGAGTCAGGATAAAGAATCCTATGTTTATTCTCTTGTTGGGTAGGTTAGGACAATAGTGATACATATAGTAGACTGGATACTAGCATTACAACCTAGGTTACTAATCCTTGATGCAGAAACTTTGGGCTTTGAAAGGGTTCCTAAATGACATAGTCATGTTGGAACAGTGGAAAATGTGGGAAAGATTAACATATGGCGAGAAAGTAGACTCTACCATAAGTATAGACAAATAGTATATCTTTGATGGCATTGCCCAAGGAGTGGCAATAAGCTGAGAATTAAGGTAAGGCCTCTATAATTTTAGAGACATTTGCTTAATTGTTCTAAAAAGACAAAGTTTTTGGTACCACCAGTGCAATAAATTCCTAGTGTTCTAGGGAAAGAGCCACTATGTAAATACAAAAGTCCTAAATTTCCACCTGTAAGAACCCATGGCTTAGTCTCTACATCGGTAATGAGACCGATAAGACTATGGTATAAGGATAAGACATGGACATGTTAAGCATACTAAACCCTTTTATTCAAAAAGAAGGGAGTAAATGACCCAACAACCGAGGTAGACTCGGCAGGTCTTATGAAAGTTACAACCTAATAGTGTAAAAAGGCAAAAGAAACAACATGAAACAGCTAGACTCTATGCTTGAGTCAACCTGAAGTGGTGAATGACTGTGAGGGGTGACATCTGATATGTCTTCTCTTGATTTTATCTGATAATCATAAGAAGGTAGTTGTTGTTGAGCTTCTTGTAATTAGTCCTATGAGGACATGAGGAAGAGATAAGAAGGATAAAAACCTATATTCAGATTAATATTCTCTTATATGATTCGAAATTTCTCTCTTCATGTAGAAAAGGAAGATACGTAAAAGAAACACCTAGAGAAAATATGAGATACAAAGTAGTAAAAATTTGAAGAAATGAAACATAATATAAAAAAAATGCATACTACCTAATTTCAGTTCCTGAATACCCTGGCCAGGTATTCATCTATTGAAGGTAAGGTAAGTATGACACTCTTAGATTGTTATCTTTCTGATTACTCTGATCAAGTAGTCATTTTGAGACAATCTAAAGAGTATAATGAAGTCAAAGATGTGGCATGGATATTTCTACCACATCCTAATTGATATATGGAGAAATTTGAGTTAATCATAGATCAATTGATAAACAAAAGAAGATGTTTAGTATAATGTATACCCTGGTCCTCAGACCCAGAGGTAACAGTTACCTGATGAGAGGTAACAATGTTCAGTTATGGACTGAGGGTTTGAATACCCAGATCTAGTAATCATGATGATGATGTGATGTGTTTATGGCACATCTAATGGGTACCAAGGTAAAGAATCCTAGTATCCAAGAACTTTCAATGATATGAGGAAATGAGAACATGATTCCTGACAAGGAGTAATGTTTGGTTACCTAGAAGGGCCAACTTTGAAATTAGTCTAGTCAGATACTGTAGTATGGATACCATATGTTAGGGGTTTATGCCCTGCATAAACATGACATCAACAAAGATGTAAGTGGAAAAGGTGACAAATCAATAAGGTAACCTAAGTTAAATAAGGTATGTATAATGATTCTCCGACTAAGAAAAATGTTACCTGACACAGTTGACTCTACAGTCAATAATGAAAAGAACAATGGAGTATGTGTCCTGTGTGACAGGTTCTATGATAACCCTATGTGGAAGAACTTTGTGTTGATCAAAGTTCTATAGTATCTACATAACATTAAGATGTTATGTGGAGACTTGATGATATGATGAATGAATAATATTTGTCTCCCTTTACCTAGGATTTTGGGGACGAAATCCTTGATGATATGATGAATGAATAATATTTGTCTCCCATTATTGTACTTATTTTCCTTTTAGGAAAGCACCCAAGATCAATAGGACTTGGGTTGCTAAGTTAACCCCTCCGGACCCAAAAATATAATTGGGGGCCATTTCATTTGTTGGCTAAATGGATATCATTAAAATCCCTTTGTTTTGAAAATGACAAACATTTCATTCTTGTGGATCTAACGTGCTACTTGAGTATTTCAGGAACAAGAATTCAAGGTGGTGGATAGCTAAGATTGGAAGATCTATATGTTCAAATTTCGTTATGTTTTCATGATTGTAATCAAATGTAAACTTGTACAAATATATAATGTACAAGTACTTAGATATCATGTAAATCAAGCATTTAGATAGGTCATCCCCTATGATAGCATCACAATGGAACTTTGATACATACACTTAGTACATGTCTAGATACACTAAAATAGGGACTCCCTCGATCAAACTACTTGTCGACTGAGACACTCTCGGTCGACTATCTTCTCGACCGAGAATCACCAGAGTCTATTCCTTGAGTAGGTTCTATAGCCATTAGACTTGGTGGGAAAAAGTAGTTGGGAGTTGAGTTGAACGTTGCAATACACTTTCTCCAGACTTTCCCTCAGTTGACAAAGTTCTTGACCGAGAGATACTCGGTCGACAAACTTCTCAACCAAGAAAGGTTCTGACTGCACTTTTCAGAATTAATCAACTAGCCATTACAAACGTAATTAGTGGATACCTAACGGCTAGTTGAGCACTAAGAACATCCTAGAAAGTGTCTAGAACGGCCCTAAACACTAGTAGGCCATTCCTATAAATAGGACATGCCTTAGGACACCCAAACTCACTTGATTACACATACTTGCAAATTGAGAATCAACTCTTGTGAGCAATCGAGCAATCGAGCAATCCTTCACTTGCAAATCATTTCCATAAGCTGAGATTCCATGTCCTATAGGCTAGCATCTCCTACCTACTACACTTTCATGTTCATACAAATTGGATAGGAGATCAAAACACTTGATATAGGATTCAAGCCTTGTGCTAAAGTGGTAAACTGTATTTTTCTTTCTTCTTTCTTGTTCGTTTTATTTCTTGTTTTCTCCTTTGCTACTCCTAGGTTGGAGGCTGCGGAAAGGAGGTTTTAGGAGCTTCTTCAGGTGGAGAAGGTAGCTCGGTGGACTTTGGAGTACTTCTATAAGGTCTCAACAGGAAGCTACTTCAAGGAAGAAGGCTACTTCAAGGGGGAGCTTGAAGTTACTTCAAGTGAAGGCTACTTCAAAGTTGGTGAGACGACTTCAGGGTGAAGGATGTCCAAAGGGTTTGTGAAGGTAGTTGTATCTTTTGTAACATCCTCAAAAGGGTAATCAAATACAAGTGCTTTCAAAATCCCAATTGGAAACAATTGGGTAGTGGACTGACTCCCTTAGTTTTTGCTAAGGGTGGAACCACTTTAAACGCCTTTATCTTATTCTCCAATATTTTTGTGGTTGTTTGCTTAAATAATTTTTAAAATTATAATGAAACCCTATTCACCCCCCTCTAGTGTTTTTTCAATTGGTATCAGAGTAGACTTCAAGGAGCTCTAATCGAGTCTTGAAGAAGATGGGTGATGGAGTACTAAACAACCTCAATTTGGAAGGAACACTTATAGCTCGGCCTCCACCATTTGATGGCACCAACTACAACTATTGGAAGAGGAGGATGCAATTCCACTTTCAAGGGATCAGTTGGTATCTCTGGAGAATGGTTTCAAATGCCTACACTCTTCCTCAAACGGAGTATACTACATGGGATGCTAACACGGTAAAATTAGCCCAATTAAATGCAAAAGCTGTAAGTATCCTTTATTGTTCAATTTCTGTAGGTGAGTTCAATAGAATATCAAATTGTGAAATTGCATACAAAATATGGCATAGAATTTCTATCACTTATGAAGGAACTGTTCAAGTAAAGAACTCCAAAATTGGTATGCTTAAACAAAAGTTTGAATAATTTTGTATGGAACCTAATGAGTCTATTAGTGAAATGTATGCAAAGTTTTTTCTATTGTTAATAGTTTGAATGAATTAGGTAAGCCATTAGTGAAGAGGATCAAGTGTCTAAAATTCTTAGGTCTCTTCATCCTAAGTACAAGCCTAAGGTGACTGCAATTGAAGAAGCCAATGACCTCACCCGACTAAGGATGGAGCAACTCATTGGCAACTTAGAAGCACATGAAGCAACGTTGGAGGAGGAAGAAAGACGGGAGCATGAACTTCAACAAGGAAGAAAGAAGACCATAGCTCTAAATTCTACAAAGGTCATCACTCAAGAAAGTGATGAGATAAGTGATGAAGATGAGGGAGAAGAAGATCTAATTGTAAATGGTAAGAAATATAGAAGATTTAAATCTAAGAAAGTTATTGGTTCCTCTTATTCTTCCTCTCCTAGGTGTTTTGAATGTGAAAAGAAAGGACATCTTAAGAATGAATGTCCTAAAGCAAAGAAAGGGAAGAAAATCTCATCCAAGAAGAAGGGAGAAAAAGCATACAAAGCTGCATGGGATGAGTCAAGTGATAGTGAGATTGGAGAGGAGAACGTGGAGTGTCTCATGGATAAAGAAGATGATAGTGATGATTCTCAAGAGGTAAGCCTTTTTATTTGACAAAAGAAGATCTAATTGCTAGTCTTCAAGATACACATGACAAATATGTTGATTGCAAAAAGAAACTAAAGAAAGTTACTAAAACTAATGAGGATTTGTATGTTAAATAATCTCTCTTTTGAAAAGGACAGTATTGTTGGTATGTATGCCCATAGAGAAAGTCATGTGATGATTGTAATGGGATACTTTGTAAATGATTTGAATAATAATAAAGGCAATTTCCAATCTATATGTTTTAACTGTTTCTGAGATGATAGTGTAACATGGTAGATGTCTAAAGAATTGTTTACTTGATGACATATGCTTTTAGGTTAAGGACCTAAACAATGAGATTATCTGAATGTTAAGAGTATACATTCTTGTTTAGTCCCTAGTCGGTTGTTATTGTGGAAATAACCATAGACATCAATAACACTAAAGACTAGATTGTGTATTGGTTGATGATAGAATCTCATTAGTCATGATATAGTGATATCAAACCAAGCACATAGGTACTTGTTAGAGAACAAGTGTACCAGACAGACCCACCATGAGAGTGACATATGGAACCATGATTTGGTAGTCACAGTAAGCTCTCACAGTGATGGTGGTGAGTGTGATTCTTCGACCTAAAATCACTACACTCAACACATGTTGTTGGGTACACTTTGACATCATCAAACGCAGTCCTGAAACATGGGTTGTTATAAAGGTGATGATTGGGTGACTTTGACACATGGGACTTTTGAGGGGTGAGTGATAGATATGGGATTTGTCCCTACTATGGGAGTTTGATGTCCATGGCCACTGGATGAGTAGGATTGAGAAAGGCATGCGCATGCATGTGTGAATCAATATGTGATATTGATGTCACACACACATCTCACCCAGTCTGCTCTGAGATCAAGGAAATGGATGAACGTTGAAAGGATGACTGTACCATGCCTTGAGTTCATTCAGTACATCAGTGACAATGGAATTATACATTCACTGTAACACCATTCACAGATTGTAGGATTGAAAGTTGTTCTCCAACTTTCTATTTCACTTGGGTAGCACTGATGTGTGACTAGGCACCGCCCTTTGCTTGTGAAGTCATAAGTGTTATGGACTTTCACTGCCAACGTGAAATGGACCTACAGGGTCACACACAAAGGATTTAACATGGAAGAGGAGTTTATCCACGAACAATGTTTATATTGATTACCAAAGGATTTTAGTAGTTCAATTAAACACTCAATCGATTGCTAGCTCAATATCATAGTGTTCAAGGTGTTGGACTAATTGATTAGACTATTAGATTGATTGAAACTGTAATTGACTGATTTTGCACAGTCTACACTCCCAACCGATCAGCTCATGTGATGAACCGATTGGCTCAGGAAAAGCTGAACCAACCGGTTCAAGGGTTGAACCAATCGGCTCAATTGTTCCAACTGAGTGAGTTGGGAAAGTCAGGTTGGCAAGAAATTTCTCTTCGTTTCACTTGTCGAATTTGATTGGAACAAGGATAGGTATTTGGATCAATTTGAAATAAAAGAGGGAAAGTCAATCGGGAACTGACCAGGGAAGTGAACTGATCATTTCAGAAGTGAATCGATCGACTCAGGTGTCCTAACCGATCGGTTCAGGTGTGAACCGATCGGCTCAGGTCCCCAACGGATCAGTTCATGCTTGAAACGATCGGTTTGGCGGGTGCAGTTGGTTGTTTTGTGGAAAATCTCGAACCCTTCTACTCCTGCTTTAATCCCACTTTTCCCGGGGTAGAGAACCCTATCCCATGACCCTTCTATATATAGGGGTATTGGGGGCTTCTCTCAGTACAACTCAGAACACCAGTTGCTCTACAAAGTTGTCGTTCTCTCTGGTTGTGGTAACTAGGAGAGCCCGAGCAAGTGCTACCCCATAAATGAGGCACAACAAGAGGAAGACAACCGCAGAAAAGTGACTGGTGGTAGGAGAGTGTGTCGGCGACTAGTACACTGACATGAGGGTATGACTCCTTCCGGTGCCTTGTGGGACAAGGCGATCGGAGTTCCAAGCAGTCTGCATGGACGAATGCTGAGGTGGGAGACTTCTTCCGCTCGGAGGACAACTATCAATCCCGACAATCTCAGTGATACCAGGAGTTGCATAGACACCGTCCAAGACCAAAGGTGAAGACCGCGCAAGCCATGAGGTAACATCATCGAGCAAGCCTCGGGACAAGGTACGACTCTACAAACCATCCTTCCTACTGTATAGATGTTGACGCAATTCCTTTTGATTGGGTTCGGGAGAAGAAAATGTTTGTTTCCTCTGCCTTCTCTATTTCCCCTAAAACCCAACAGTGGTATCAGAGCTAGTTCAACTGCTCTATACTTTAGGATTATCGATGTGATCAATTTTGGTTTGTCGCCTCTATTTATTGCATACGATGCGAATAAAATTGGCTTTATGCATGTCCAATCCTAAATCCACAAATCCCTATATATACATATATGATATGTAATATAAATGCACTCGATGCACGTCGCCCTTGAATGAGTTTTGTGGTGGATGTATAGCATGGTTATGGCCAATAAACCCTATGTATGTGTGCTTGGTTGAATGTGGTTGCTTGCATCTCGGTCTGTGCATCGATTCCCTATCTCCTATTCCTGATGTAACTCGAGATAACTCGAGATTTCTTTCCTACCTTTGCTCCCCCCGAATGTAACTCGGGGTTTCCTTTTTCAAATGTAAAATATGATAGATTTTTATTTCCTGTTATGTCAAATAACGGAGGACAATCTGACGACAATTGAGATGATTGGTTCAAGGTGTGAACCAATCGATTGGCGACCCAGATGACCATTTTGAGGAGCGATATGAGTGGGTGGTGGCCTGAGGAGATGCACGATGACCAGTGAACCGATCGACTAGAGGTGCCAGTCGATCGGCTGGTGGAACCCAACCGACCGGTCTGATGGCGAGCCGATCAATCATGGAGATGAGTTGATCAAACCCAGAACGACGAAGCACAGAGTTCATCTTGTACAGGTTGCATGTGATGTGGACCTAGATGACCTTGATTCCTCTTGACTCAAGGAATCACATTAGGATGGCCATAATCATTGCTTTTATCGTTTCACATGTTATCAGTGGGATATAGAATGTATATGATACTAACTATATTGTGGTGACCTGTTCTGTCTACAAAAAGAAATTGATGCTAATTTGTTAAATGAAGATAAGCAGAGTAGGATATCTGTTCTTAGAGAGGAGGTCACCAAAGCTTTAAAAGATGAGGAAAACCTTCTTCGTCAAAAAAGTAGGATACAGTGGCTCAAGCTGGGAGACAGAAATTCAGCCTTTTTCTATGCATCTTTAAAAATGAGAAGGATTAGAAATACTATCAATATGTTAGAGGATGATCAGGGAGGCAGAATTTATGAAGCTGATGCTATTCGAGAAAGTATCAAAAGTTTTTACTCTAATCTTTTTAATAAAACTCTGCTGAATGAGGTGGTGTGGAATGATGATTGGATCTTGCCTAAAATTGATGCTGCACAGTATGATCTTCTAAGAAGTACTGTTACAAAGAAGGGGGTGTAGGAGGTTTTTATGAAGTTAAGTAATGACAAGGCCCTGGGGCCTGATTGTTATAATGTTGTTTTCTATAAAGCGATGTGGAATATTGTTGGTGATGATATTACCTATGCTATTCTATAGTTTTTCAAAACTGGTAGATTGCTTAAGGAGTGCAATAGTACGATGATCACTCTTATCCCTAAAACTCCTGGGGCTGTTAACTTAAAGAATTTCAGACCTATTTCTCTGTGTAACACTATCTACAAAGTCATTGCAAAGATTATGGCAAATCGTCTAGCCTCTGTTCTACCTGCAATTATTGATATTAATCAAATTTCCTTTGTGAAAGAGAGAAAGATAGGTGATGCTATTATGTTGGCCAATGAAATCTTGAGTACTTTTGGGGGTACCCAACAAAGCATGTGTATAAAGGATGATTTAGCCAAGGCCTATGATTTGGTTCGAAGGGATTATATCAGTTTCTTGCTTATGAAGATGGGTTTTCCTGAATGTTGGGTGAGATGGGTGCAAGAAACCTTTGACACTGCTACTTATAGAGTGTTAGTGAATTGTAATCCTACTGAAGAGTTTGAAGCTTCTAATGGGGTTAGACAGGGTGACCACCTCTCCCCTTTACTATTTGTGATTGCTATGCAGGGGTTGACTTCTGTCATTAACTCTGAGGTGCAAGATGGAAGGCTGAAACCTATCTCTGTGGGTGATGTGAATGTTTCTCATATTATTTTTGCGGACGATTTACTCCTGTTTTCTATGGCAGATGAAAGTAATGTTTATTGCACTAAGAATATCCTTGAAACCTTCAGTATGATTTCGGGTCTTCAGCTTAATAATAGTAAAAGTCATATGTTCTTGAGCAAAAAGGTGGATAGAGATGAGTTGGGAAACATTCTAAACATTGAGGTGATCGAGTTACCAATGTGGTACCTTGGAGTTCCTCTCTTTACTGGAATGTTGACTAAAGAGATGTGCCATCCGATTGTAGTTAAATTTAAGTTGAAACTCAATTCCTAGAAGGGTAATCTGCTGACTCAAGCAGGGAGGATTGAGTTGATTATATCTTCCCTCTCGGCTTATAGTATTTTCTGGACCTCTGCTTTCCCTCTGCCCAAATCTGTTATCAAGAATCTTGAAAAAATGATGAGGGACTTTCTATGGAAGGATTCTGAGGACAAGAAGCACCTACATATGGTTTCTTGGGAGGCTGTTTGTAGGCCTAAAAAAGAAGGTGGATTGGGTATTAGACTCATTGATGATTGGTCAAAGGCTGGAATCATAAAGAATCTATGGGATATTGCAGCTGAAAAGGAAAGTTTATGGATGAGATGGATTACTGGAAGATACATTAAAGAGGAATCACTTTGGTCGGTTAGTCCTAGGGTTAATTCTTCTTTGCTCTGGAAAAATTTTCTTAAACAAAGAGATGTACTCCTCAATGATATTGATTTCTGTTTGGGCAATCGTAAAAAGTTTTTGTTTTGGAGGGACCCATCGTTGAGGGGGAAAAGAAGTTGATTGATTTGGTTGATTCTAATCTCATGCTCAGAATGGGCTACGGTATTAATTGTAAAGTAGAAGTATGTATTAAAGATGGTAAATGGATTGTTCCTAATTTTAGGGGAGCCTACCAGGTTAGAGATATTCTGAAGGATGAGGTCCCTCTAATCTCTGGGGAGGATTATTTTTTGTTCAAGAGGAAGAGTAGTTGCAACCTTAAAGACTGCTAGGACATGGCTACGAGAAAGCATCAAGTGGTTAGCTGGGGCAGTTGGGTTTGGTCTGATATGCCAAGAAAATTTTCTATCCTGTTATGGAAGTGTTTTCTTGGGAAGGTTCCCACGATTGACTATCTGCAGAGGGTAGGGTTTCAGATGGTTTTGAGATGTGCCTTGTGCATGGTACAAGAATAAAATGTGACCCACCTATTCTTTAACTGCCAATATACAGGTGAGATCTGGGATTTTTGGAGGAATCATCGGAAATTTGTTGTGGCTGTTAATTCCTTTTCCGATCTGCTGTGCTTGAAAGGAAAGGTTAAGGTGGCTGCTTGCTATACTATTTACATGATATGGAGAGAAAGAAACTCAAGAGTTTTTAGGGGTATTTGCACTGGTACGAGGAAGCTTTGGGAGACTCATATCAGGGATATAGAAGCTCTATGTAGTTAGTCTTTTCCTATTGTTTGTACAGTTTCCTTTGTTTTCTGTGGCTACTCTTTGTAACCGCTTTTGCTTTATAAATATAGAGGCACCACCCTACGTTCACAAAAAAAAAACTATATTGTGGTGATTGGATATGTATATGTACCTATAAAAACCAAATCCCTCATTAAATATTAAAGTTTTAGATGCCTTCCAAATGCGACACACGTGAAAAGTTTGATCGGCCAAGTGTGGGCACACCTTAGCGTGGTACACCATCTATCTCGTGGAAGCGTGAAGGATGGATATGTGGGTCTGCCCTAGCAGGGTGTATATTCATCGTGTTGGCTTTGGTTCGGATTTAACAAGGTGACCTAGATAGGATCTAGCACCTTGAGGCATGGAGGTGATCATGGCAAGGAGTTGCACATGGCATCTTTCAAGAGTTGCATATGATGCAATTGGCAAGAGTTGCCTACCTAGAAGATCTAAGTTGTGGGTGATAGACCTAGCTGGTCTATGACTCAGAGGATTTCATGATCTTGACCCACAAGAAGATTGTATGTTGCAATCTTCCGAATTGATGGTGAGGCCTGTCAATTTGAATCAAAATAGTGGGAGCAGTAATTAATTAAAGGCCTAATTAACTATTGTCAAATTTTTATTCAAATCAAATCAAATCAAAAGGAGTTTTGACAAATGCAATTTTCTCTTGTAGAATGGCAAAAGAATCATCTTTTAAAATGGGAGAATTAATTGAGAATAAATTTCATAACTGGTTGGGGATTGTGAGAAGTGTTCTGCACAATCCAGATATACCAGTAGCCTTTGAGTCCACTCTATATACGCCTAAGAAGAAGGATAGTTCATTGATGGAGATCAATGGAACAAAGTCTAAGGACAAATGTGAGGGAGAGAAGGGTTCTCTCACCAAACCAATGTCAGAATCTTCTGTGCTCAAAACATGGAGAGGATGGAAGGAACGATGGAAGAAGAAGTGAGAGATAGAGATCTCTACTTCTGGTGTAAATGTAATAGAGATTAACTTTACTACTTCTTTGTCATGGGTACTTGATACGGGATGTGGATCTCACATTTGTTCAAATGTGAAGGATCTTAAAAGAAGCAGGCCTTTGGGGAAAGGCGAGGTTGAAGTATGTGTTGCCAATGGGGTAAGGGTTGCTGCCAGTTTCATAGGAACCTATGAGTTAACTCTACCTAGTGGGCTAATAATAGAGTTGAAGAACTGCTATTATGTACCTGCCATAAATAGGAATATCATTTTCGTTTCTTATTTGGACAAGGATGGTTTTGAATTTCTTATTAAGAATGGAAAGTGTTCCATTTCAAAAGATGGAATCTTTTATGGAAGTGCCCCAATGTCTTATGGTCTATACTTGATAGATCTAGAAACAAGCATATACAACGTAAACACCAAAAGGCAAAAACTCAACAACTCAAACAAAACATATCTTTGGCATTGTCATCTAGGGCACATAAATGAGAAGCGCATTTCTAGACTCCATAAAGATGGTTATCTAGACTCTTTTGATTATGAATAAATAGAGACATGTGAATATTGTTTGATGGGCAATATGAACAAGACTCTATTTTCAGGTAAAGGTGAGAGAGCTAGTGATCTATTAGGACTCATACATACTGATGTATGTGGGCCTTTTAGAACTAATGCTAGAAATGGGTATCAGTACTTCATTACCTTCACTGATGACTTCAGTAGGTATGGCTATGTGTACTTGATGAAACATAAGTCAGAAACCCTTAAAAGGTTCAAGGATTTCATGAATGAAGTACATAACCAACTTGGTAAAAGTATTAAAGCACTTTGATCCGATCGAGGTGGAGAATACTTAAGCTAAGAGTTTGAGGACCTTCTGCGATCCCGTGGTATCGTATCACAATGGACTCCGCCTGGAACACCATAGCATAATGATGTGTCTGAAAGAAGGAATCACACTTTACAGGATATGGTGCGATTAATGATGAGTTTTGTCGATCT
The DNA here is from genome assembly GCA_963693085.1 of Alisma plantago-aquatica. NCBI lineage: Eukaryota > Viridiplantae > Streptophyta > Magnoliopsida > Alismatales > Alismataceae > Alisma > Alisma plantago-aquatica. The sequence continues at coordinate 656,374,490 of OY856415.1, read as the reverse complement.
TCCGATTTCCTTCTGGGGTCATGCTCTTGAAACCGCCACGTTTACACTTAACCGAGTACCATCTAAATCGGTTCAAAAGACACCATATGAGATATGGCACGGGAAGCGTCCCGATTTGTCTTTTATTAAGATTTGGGGTTGTGAGGCTTACGTCAGGAAAATGTTTCCTAATAATCTTGGACCCAAGTCTGATAATAGTTATTTTATTGGATACCCCAAGGAAATGAGGGGATATTATTTATACCACCCTACTGACAACGAAATGTTTGTTGCTAGGACAGTTGTGTTCCTAGAAAAGGAATTTATTTCCAGAGGAAACCGTGGGAGGAAAATAGAGCTTGAAAAGGTTCAATCCCAATAAGAAAACATTGAACCAGTAGATGTGCAAGAGGAACATAGAGATTCACAATGTGTTGTGGAATCTCAGTCTCCTCAAGTAATACAAGGACCTCGTAGATATAGTAGGACACGCCTTGAACCTGAGAGGTTTGGATACCTTGTGACTCAAGAAGGTGGTGAGTTGATCATAGATGATGATCCAACTACCTATCTAGAGGCTATGGAGAGACCAGATTCTGAGAAATGGCTTGAAGCCATGAAATTCGAGATGGAATCCATGTATTCCAACAAAGTATGGACTTTGGTGGAATCACCCTAAGGGGTAAAACCCATAGGGTGCAAGTGGGTCTTCATGAAGAAGACCGACATGAATGGGAATGTGCAAACTTATAAAGGCAGATTAGTTGCAAAGGGTTTTCGACAAGTTCAAGGTGTTGACTATGATGAAACTTTTTGTCCAGTTGCCATGATTAAGTCCATCAGGATCATGCTTGCTCTTACGACTTACTACGACTATGCGATTTGGCAAATGGATGTTAAAACTACATTCCTTAATGGGAATATAAATGAGAATGTGTACATGACACAACCTGAAGGTTTTGTAGATCTAAAGAATGCCAATAAAGTCTGTAAGCTGCAAAGGTCAATCTATGGATTAAAGCAAGCGTCTCAGAGTTGGAATCTTTGTTTTGATGAGGAAGTCAAAGTTTTTGTCTTTATTCAGAATGAAGATGAACCTTGTGTGTACAAGAAGGTTAGCAGGAGCACGACCACATTCCTCATATTGTATGTGGATGACATATTGTTGATGGGGAATGATGTCACAGCCTTAGAGAAGGTAAAGACTTGGCTTGGGAATACTTTCTCAATTAAGGACTTAGGAGAAGCATCCTACATTCTAGGTATTAAGATCTACAGAGATAGATCTAAAAGGCTTCTCGAACTAAGTCAAAGCACGCACATTGACAAAGTGCTGAAGCGGTTCAGCATGGAGAACTCAAAGACAGGCAACATCCCCATGCTACATGGAGTCACCATCTCTAGAGCTCAATGTCCCAAATCTTGTGAAGAGAGGGAGTGTATGAATGGGATCCCATATGCATCAGCCATCGGATCCATCATGTACACTATGTTGTGCACACACCCAGATGTCTCGTATGCCCTCAGCATGATGAGCAGGTACTAGTCAGATCTTGACGATGCTCACTAGATAGTCGTAAAGAACATCCTCAAGTACTTGCAAAGGACTAAGGATCAGCTCCTTATATACGACGGTGAGGAATAACTGGTTGTAAGAGGTTACACCAATGCAAGCTTCCAAACTGACAAAGATGATTACATATCGCAATCAGGATTTGTATTTTGCTTAAACAATGCAGCTGTGAGCTGGAAGAGTTCCAAGCAAGAAACAGTTGTCGATTCTACTATAGAGACTGAGTATATCACTGCTTCACATGCAGCAAAGGAAGCTATGTGGATCAAGAAGTTCATCACTGAACTTGGTGTAGTTCCCAATAGCTATGATGCAATCGAGCTTTATTGTGACAATAATGGAGCTATTGATCAAGCTAAGGAGCCCAGATCACATCAGCGGTCCAAGGACATACTGCAGCGCTTCCATCTCATACGAGAGATCGTACAATGAGGAGATGTGAATATTTTCAAAGTACCAACTGAAGACAACATAGTTGATCCACAGACGAAGGCCCTTTCTCAACAGAGGCATGATGGTCATGCTAGGTCACAAGGACTGAGGTTTCGAGGAGACTGGCTTTAAGTGTAAGTGGAAGTCTGTTGGTATGTATGCCCATAGAGCAAGTCATGTGATGATTGTAATGGGATACTTTGTAAATGATTTCAATAATAATAAAGGCAATTTTCGATCTATATGTTTTAACTATTATTGAGATGATAGTGTAACATGATAGATGTCTAAAGAATTGTTTACTTGATGATGTTTGCTTTTAGGTTAAGGACCTAAACGATGAGATCATACAAATGTTAAGAGTATACATTCTTGTTTAGTCCCTAGTCAGTTGTTATTGTGGAAATAACCATAGACATCAATAACACTAAAGACTAGATTGTGTATTGGTTGATGACAGAATCTCATTAGTCATGATATAGTGATATCAAACCAAGCACATAGGTACGTGTTAGAGAACAAGTGTATCGGACAGACCCACCGTGAGAGTGACATATGGAACCATGATTTGGTAGTCACAGTCAGCTCTCACAGTGATGGTGGCGAGTGTGATTCTTTGACCTGAAATCACTACACTCAACACATGTTGTTGGGTACACTTTGACATCATCAAACATAGTCCTGAAACATGGGTTGTTATAAAGGTGATGATTGGGTGACTTTGACACATGGGGCTTTTGAGGGGTGAGTGATACATATGGGATTTGTCCCTCCTAAGGGAGTTTGATGTCCACGGCCACTTGATGAGTAGGATTGAGAAAGGCATGTGCATGCATGTGTGAATCAATATGTGATATTGATGTCACACACACATCTCACCCAGTCTGCTCTGAGATTAAGGAAATGGATGAACGTTGAAAGGATGATTGTACCATGCCTTGAGTTCATTCAGGACATCAGTGACAAAGGAATTATACATTTGCTGCAACATCATTCACAGATTGTAGTATTGAAAGTTGTTCTCCAACTTTCTATTTCACTTGGGTAGCACTGATGTGTGACTAGGCACCACTCTTTGCTTGTAAGTGTTATGGACTTTCACTGCCAACATGAAATGGACCTGCAGGGCCACACACAAAGGATTTAACTTGGAAGAGGAGTTTATCCACAAATGATGATTAGATTGATTACTAAAGGAGTTTAGTAGTTCAATTAAACACTCAATCAATTGATATATCAATATCATAGTGTTCAAGGTGTTGGACTGATTGATTAGAGTATCAGATTGATTGAAACCGCAATTGACTGATTTTGCACAATCTGCACTCCCAACCGATCAGCTCATGTGATGAACCGATCGGCTCAGGATAGGCTGAACTGACCGATTCAAGGGTTGAACCGATCGGCTCAAATCGTCCAACTGAGCGAGTTGGGAAAGTCAGGTTGGTAAGAAATTTCTCTTCGTTTCACTTGTCCAATTTGATTGGAATAAGGATTGGTATTTGGATCAATTCAAAACAAAAGCGGAAAAGTCAATTGAGAACTGACTAGGGTAGTGAACCGATCGTTTCAGAAGTGAACCGATCGGCTCAGGTGTCCCAACTGATCAGTTTAGGTGTGAATCGATCGGCTCAGGCCCCCAACCAATCAGTTCATGCTTGAAACGATCAGTTCGGCTGGCGTAGTTGGTTGTTTTGTGGAAAATCTCGAACCCTTCTACTCCTGCTTTAATCCTGCATTGCTCGGGGTAGAGAACCCTATCCCATGACCCTCCTATATATATATAGGGGTATTGGGGGCTTCTCTCAGTACAACTCAGAGCACTAGTTGCTCTGTAAAGTTGTCGTTCTCTCTGGTTGTGGTAACCAGGAGAGCCCGAGCAAGTGCTACTCAATAAGAGAGGCACAATAAGGGAAAGACAACTGCAAAAAAGTGACTAGTGGCAGGAGAGTGTGTCGGAGACTAGTACACCAACAGGAGGGTACGACTCCTTTCGGTGCCTTGTGGGACAAGGTGATCGGAGTTCTAGGCAGTCTGTGTGGACGACTGCAGAGGCGGGAGACTTCTATCGCTTGGAGGACAGATGTCAATCCTGACAATCCTGGTGAGACCAGTAGCTGCACAGACACCGTCCAAGACCAGAGGTGAAGACCACGTAAGCCGTGAGGTAACGTCACCGAGCAAGCCTCGGGACAAGGTACGCCTCTACAAACCAACCCTCTGACTATATAGACGTTGACGCGATTCCTTTTGACTGGGTTCGGGAGAAGAAAATTTTTGTTTCCGCTGCCTTCTCTGTCTCCCCTAAAACTAAAAAAGTACTACTTCTGAAAACTATACATTGAAATCATCTTTAAATGATTGCAATATGAAGTTGCTTACTTTAGAAAAAAACTATGGTCTTATTTCTCAAGAAAAGGTTGAATTGCTTACAAAACTAAATAATTATCAGACTCAACCTATCCTATGTACTCATCTAGATTATGATGCTATTGTTAAAGAAAGAGATGCTTTATCATATGATCTAGATCAAACAAAGTTAGATATCAAAAAGAAAATGGATGAGGTTGCTAAGTTACAAAAAAATTAGTAGCTTGAGAAATAATGGTATTCTTGATAAGATCCTAAAGAATTCTTCTAGTTATGTTGAAAGAAGAGGTTTAGGATATGTTCCAAAAGAAAACTCTTATCAACCTAAACATAGGAGAACTCAAGCACCCAAGACCAAGATCATATTTGTATCCAAGAACACAACTCAAAATCTTAGAAAGAGAAATGAAATTGACTCCATTTTTTTGTCACTATTGCTTGCGTCTTGGACATTATTCCTTCTCATGTCCTTACAAGAAAAAGGATGTCAAGTTAGTATGGGTTCCAAGACCCCAAAATTTGCAAATTTTAATATGATTAAGTTGAGATTTGACCTAAAACCTCATTTGAATATTTTAATGTCTTATCTCAACTAAATAGAATGGTACCTTAGCACATTACAACGATTTAAGCTCAAAATGACATAAACAAATTAATGAAAACAAACAAAAACAACCTTGGTCGACAAATAGTTTGACCAAGACACTTCTCAGTCAAGAAAGTATTTGACCGAGGGAATACTTGTATCAAATCTGAAATATGTTGTAAAAATAGTAACCATCCCAGTTGAGCAAATATTTGATCGAAGCAACATCGGTTGAGAAAATTGTTGACCAAGAAATCTTTTGTTTCAACTAGTAACACAAAAACACTCTCGATCAATAAAATTTTCGACTGATACACTCTTCATTCGAAGAATTTTTCGACCGGATGAAGTTCTGAACAGCTTAAAACATTCAATTGTTCAATTATGTAATCATATTCAGTTTTGTTATTAAATGACTCTAAACATAGAGGACCATCACATGGGTACTAAAATCTATCTCTTTTGTAGGATTGGGTGGTTGATAGTGATGTTCTAAGCATATGACCAGCAACAAAAAGGTCTTTCAAACATTTGAAGAAAAGAAAAGTGGAAAAATCACTTTTGGAGACAATGGAAAAGGAAAGATCGTTGGAATAGGTAACATTGGTACAAACCTTCAAATAAAAAATATTTTACTTTTTGATGGCCTGCATCATAATTTAATTAGTGTTAGTCAACTATGTGATAGTAGCTATGATGTCTTATTCAATACAAATTGTTGTAAACTATTGATTGAAAACACTAATGAAATCATTTATGAAGGAAAAGGAATAGGAAATTTATATATACTTAGGCCTAATTCTATGCAAGCTATTATTGGAAAATGCCTTCTTGCAAAAGACAAATCTCTACAGCTATGACATAGAAAATTAGGTCATGCAAGTTCCCATGTTATCAAAAAGTTGATTAAATATGATCTTGTATGTGGTTTACCTAAAATATCTTTTGATAAACCCGAAAATTGTGAACCTTTTACTCTAGGAAAGCAAAGAAAAACTTCTTTTAAATAAAAAAAATGCTTAGAAATACTAGATCATTAGAACTTATTCGCATGGGTTTGTTTGGTCCTATGAGAACTCAATCTATTGGTGGAAAAAGATATTGTTTTGTTATTGTTGATGACTTTAGTAGATATACATGGGTTCATTTTCTTGCAAATAAATATGATACTATTCAAGTGTTCATACAATTTTGCTTAAAGATTGAAAATCAACTACAAAATAAAATATGTACAATTAGGAGTGATCATGGTGGAGAATTTGAGAATCATACATTTGAAGAATTCTGCACATCTCAAGGTTACACTCACAATTTTTCAGCTCCACGCACTCCACAACACAATGGCATAGTTGAAAGAAAGAGTATATCCTTACCAGAAATGGCTAGGACTATGATGATTGAACATAATACATCTAAAAGCTTTTGGGATGAAGTTGTAAACACAACTTGTTATGTGCTAAATAGAGTAACCATACACTCTTATTTGCAGAAAACACCATATGAACTCATTTTTAATAAGAAACCAAGGGTTGATTATTTTCACACTTTTGGCTCAACTTGCTATATCTTAAACACAAAGGATGATAGAGACAAATTTGACTCTAAATCACAAAAAGCCTTTTTCTTGGGATATTCAACTTCTAGCAAAGCATTTAGAATATACAATACCATCTCTAGAAAAGTTGAAGAATCAATTCACATTAATTTTAATGAAGAACTAAAACAAAATATTGAAGATAATGACATAGTTGATACTACTCATCAAATTCAAGATCTTAACATATCAACTAAAGATGATCAAAATGTTGAAAATGATCAACAAATTGAGACACAACAACCCATTCCTAGACTAATTAAAGATCATCATCAAGACTAATTAAAGATCATCCTCAACAACCCATTCCTAGACTAATTAAAGATCATCCTCAAGCACTAATCATTGGGAATCCTAATGATAAAGTAAAAACCCATTCCTCATTTAGAGATGTTGCAAATATGGCATTTGTATCTATAATTGAACCCAAAAAGGTAACTGAAGATCTAAAAGATGACTATTGAATAATGACCATGCAAGAAGAATTAAATCAATTTACTAAGAATGATGTATGGGACTTAGTTCCTAAACCTCTAGATAAAACCATTATTGGAACTAAGTTGGTTTTTCATAACAAATTGAATGAAGTCGGGGAAATAGTGAGAAATAAAGCTAGGTTGATAGCACAAGGGTACAATCAACAAGAATGAATAGACTTTGATGAAACTTATGCACCCATGGCTAAACTTGAAGTTATTAGAATGCTACTGGCTATAGCTACTCACAAAGACATCAAACTATTCCAAATGGATGTAAAAGGTGCATTTCTAAATGGAATAATACAAGAGGAAGTATATGTTGCCCAACCACCTGGTTTTGAAATTCCAGGTAAAGATGATCATGTATATAAACTTAAGAAAGCACTTTATGGGTTAAAACAAGCACCTAGAAATTGGTATGAAAGGCTCAAAAATTATCTCTTTGATAATAGTTTTTCAATTGGAAATCCAGATTCGACCTTATTTTTCAAAACATATGAATCTGACTTTCTAGTCGTTAAAATTTATGTTGATGATATTATCTTTGGTGCATCAAATGAATTCTTATGTAAACAATTTAGTGATATTATGCAAAAGGAATTTGAAATGAGTCTCATGGGATAATTGACTTTCTTTCTTGGTTTTCAAATAAAGCAAATGCCTGCTGGGATTTTTATAAGCCAAGAGAAGTATACAAATGAACTTTTAAAATGTTTTGGAATGGAGCATTGCAAAGATGCTACCACACCAATGGACACTTCTACTAAAATTGACAAAGATGAAAATGGGGAACTCATTGATGATTCTTTGTATAAGGCCATGATTGGTAGTTTGCTTTACTTAACTACTTCTAGACCGGATATCATGTTTTCCATTGGACTTTGTGCTAGATTTCAATCAAAACACATGCAAACTCATTTTCAAGCTGTCAAAAGGATTCTAAGATACTTAACTGACACTACAAACTACAGTTTATGGTATCCTAAAAGACAATCTTTGGATTTGACAGCTTATACCGATGCCGATTACGCTGGTTGTCGAATTGATCGAAAGAGCACAAGCAGAAGTTGTTTCTTATTAGGACGAGCCTTAGTATCATGGTTTAGTAAGAAACAAAACATGGTTGTCCTTTCTACCACTAAAGCTGAATATATGGTAGATGGGTCTTGTTGTGTTCAAGTGCTTTATATGCAATAATTTTTAAATGATTATGGTTTTACATTTTCATCTACGTCTATCTATTGTGATAATACTAGTGCTATAAACTTGGCACATAATCCTATTTTACACAGTCGTGCTAAACATATTGAAATCCTCCATCATTTTCTAAGGGATCATATTTCTAAGAAACATATATCCCTTCATGATGTTGACACGGAAGTTCAATTGGCTGATATTTTCACAATACCACTTCCATTGGATCAATTTAATAAAATAAGAAAGAAATTACTTGTCACTCCTTTAGAAGATGTTTTCTTTGACATTTGTGCTTCTCCTTCTTAAAATCGATTTGTTTCTCTGACACTTACATTTTGGCTAGAAATGGACATCTTTTAGCTCTTTTAATCATCATATTATAGGGGAGCACTAATTAAGGGGGAGTCTTAAAACAAGTTTTTAAACGGTTGTCTTTTTGAAATGACAAAGGGGGAGAAATAATATAAATCTTAAAATACTCAATCAATGAGTTTCATACATACTCTCTTGGCTTCATATCAAATGTTGCTATATTCCCTAAAGAGTTGGATTTTATGTTCCACACTTCTTTGGGAACAATAAGCACACATTCCATAAACAAGCGAAGGTATACACAAGGTAACTTCAGGTATGAAACTCAATATAATTTAAGCTTATTTGATTTATATTTAGAAATGTTTGTCATCTTCAAAAAGGGGGAGATTGTTGGCTAAATGGACATCATTAAAATCTCTTCATTTTGAAAATGACAAACATTTCATTCTTGTGGATCTAATGTGCTACTTGAGTATTTCAGGAACAAGAATTCAAGGTGGTGGATAGCTAAGCTTGGAAGATCTATATGTTTAAATTGCCTTATATTTTCATGATTGTAATCAAATGTAAACTTGTACAAATATATAATGTACAAGTACTTAGATATCATGTAAATCAAGCATTTAGATCTTCCCTATCCACTCACAACACTTAGATAGGTCATCCCCTATGATAGCATCACAATGGCACTTTGTTACATACACTTAGTACATGTCTAGATACACTAAAATAGGGACTCCCTCAGTCGAACTACTTCTCGACCGAGACACTCTCGGTCGACTATCTTCTCAACCAAGAATCACCAGAGTCTATTCCTAGAGTAGAATCTATAGCCGTTAGACTTGGTGGGAAAAATTAGTTGGGAGCTGAGTTGAACGTTGCAATACACTTTCTCCAGACTTTCCCTCGGTCAACAAAGTTCTCAACCGAGAGACACTCGGACGACAAACTTCTCGACTGAGAAAGGTTCTGACTGCACTTTTTAGAATTAATCAACTAGCCATTACAAACGTAATTAGTGGATACCTAACATCTAGTTGAGCACTAAGAACATCCTAGAAAGTGTCTACAACATCCCTAAACACTAGTAGGCCATTCCTATAAATAGGACATGCCTTAGGACACCAAACTCACTTGAGTACACATACTTGCAAATTGAGAATCAACTCTTGTGAGCAATCGAGCAATCCTTCACTTGTAAATCATTTCCATAAGTTGATATTTCGTGTCCTATAGGCTAGAATCTCCTACCTACTACACTTTCATGTTCATACAAATTGGATAGGAGATCAAAGTGCTTGATATAGGATTCAAGCCTTGTGCTAAAGTGGTAAAGTGTATTTTTCTTTCCTCTTTCTTGTTCCTTTTATTTCTTGTTTTCTCCTTTGATACTCCTAGGTTGGAGGCTGTGGAAAGGAGGTTGTAGGATCTTCTTCAGGTGGGGAAGGTAGCTCAGTGGACTTTGGACTACTTCTAGAAGGTCTCAATGGAAAGCTACTTCAAGGAGGAAGGCTACTTCAAGGGGAGCTTGAAGTTACTTCAAGTGAAGGCTGCTTCAAAGTTGGTGAGACGACTTTGGGGTGAAGGTTGTCCAAAGAGTTTGTGAAGGTAGTTGTATCTTATGTAACATCCTCAAAAAGGTAATAAAATACATGTGCTTTCAAAATCCCAATTGGAAATGATTGGGTAGTAGACTGACTCCCTTAGTTTTTACGAAGGGTGGAACCACTCTAAACACCTTTGTCTCCTTCTCCAATCTTTTTGTGGTTGTTTGCTTAAATAATTTTTAAAATTATCATAAAAACCTATTCACCCCCCCCTCTAGTGTTTTTTCATCATCTTTCTTCTTGTAGGTACTTGCAAATGGATTGACTTGAGCCATTGAATTGCAAATTGACTTCTCAATCCACATGAAAGAAGAAAGGTGAGATGTGCATGAGGTGAAAACACGTAGAAAAGCAATGGTAAGCACAAAGGTAATGTTTCTCTTTCTTATAACCAATCCTAACTTGTTTTTGTCAAGATAGTGTGCACTATACATATGATTTTTGAGTCAAAAGTGGTATTTTGTGTTTCTCTTCACACTCTTGTTCAAAAACTATTTCAAATGCTTTTATAGTGCATTACTAACTTGCTTACACTTGTTTGGATATGGTTTGTATTTTTAGCATGCCTTTAAATATGTTTTTATGAAGTATATGTACTTTTTGACAGCAGCTTTGTCGGTCGAGTTTGTCTTGTTTGAAACTCGACTGGTAGGCACCAATGGGTGTTGCCAACACTTGTCATCGGTCGAGTTGTCAATACACAGAACTCGACCGATAACACTGTGCACAGAATATACATTTGGCTTATTGAATGAGAATTTTCCTCTCAACCAATAGCCTTATTCTTTGGCACTCCTTTGGTACCTTTATATAGGCATATTGCCATGTTCTAAATTTCCTATCTTGCTTACAACTCTATCCTGCTAATTGCTCTAAATTGGTATATCTATATCTTACAATTACTTGTTTTGAGTTGTTTTGCAGGTCTTGATGATGATCTCTTTGGATCTCTTGGTTGTGTCTAAAATTGCTTCTGTTGTACTCTAACTTGCTACATCTATCTAGGTGTATATCTTATTTTGATACAACCTTGAGGTTCTTAGTGGTAATCATCTTTTGGTAAGGGTGCATACTTGTTAGTGAGTTATATCCTTTCATGCTTCTAAAATTTCTTATCTCTTTGTTTGGATATATCTCTTCATCTACTCATAGCTTGCTTTATCTTGTGTATCTTTTAGTATCTCTTGCTAAGATCTAGATCCTACTAGTATCCATAACTTGTGATATCATCTACTAGGAATTCATATACATGTAGTTCTGACCTTGTTTATAGTTGGTATCTTTGCTCATCTAGTGGTATTTCACTATATGCTATGTTTGTATCTTGTCTCATACATGCTCAAGCTTGTTCCTTGAATTGCATATCTATTATCTTGAGTTGCTTGCATAACATTGTGATGCAGGGCACATAGAGCTACATTGTATGTAGAAATTCAAGCATTTTTGAATTTCATGCAGCTTTTTCTCCAGTTTCAGTTTTTGGTGCAAGACTAGTATTTTTTATGTAGAAACTACCTTCTGTGCAAGGCTCATCGCTATGCCATGAGCCCTGATACTTTTTGGGCAAATTTTGTCATCTTGAGGGTCAAAATTGTGTTTTATTGTTTTTCTACAACACTTCATCTTGCATTTTGGGTTGTTCAAGTGCATTCTTTAACTTAATTTTCTTTCTATGCTTGGACAAGCCCCTAGCTGTGCTATTCTACTCTCATTATATAACCTTTTGTTATCTCCTTTCTCTTAACAAGTGGTGTTTATTATTTCTTCATACCCCCACTTTTTGAAATGACAAAGGGGGAGAAAGGTATGTCTTCTTTTGACAAAACAGGGAGAAGGCATGTCTTACATAAAGAAGAGAAGTATGTCCATGTAAAGGGGAGAAGGTAAATGGGAGAAGACATATATGTGTAGAAACACATATGAGTAGAAGACATAGTATTCTATAAATGTTATGAAAGCTAACCATGCAGGAGAAATAGCATCAATTGAGGGGGAGTATGAGAACTCCACGAGCATCAATTGAGGGGGAGCATATGAACTCAATTCTATTGAAACCCCTAGGTTTATCCAAAGGTATGACTTTACCTAAATGCTTTAAATACATTTATGGAATGGTTTGCCATCTTCAAAAAGGGGGAGAATGTTGACTCAAGGTCTAAATGGACTAAACCCTTGTTTTTATGATGACTAAACCATTCCAATTAATTGTTTCTAATGTCTCTACTTGAGTGATTTTAGATTAGGTATAGACACACTCCAAATGCCCTAACTTGCGCATCTCAACTTGGAGAAAAGACAAGTCAAAGTCAATACAAGTGCACATTTTTGTAATATGATGTAAATCCATTAGAATCATGTTGTAAATCACGTGTAATGATTGTATGACTTGTAATTAAGCTTAGAAAAAATCAGGAGCACTTAGATCAAATATTTAAGCACTCAAAAGACATTTTCCAAAATTCACATCAGGTTATTCATTGGTCGAGTTGCAAACTCGACCGATCCTAATTGGATCTTGAAAATGACTTTTGATCGGTCGAGCGATCCCTCTACTAACCAAAACTGATTTAAGTGAATCAGTTGAGTTACCCCAGGACAAACTCAATCGATGGCCTAAATTGGTCTTGTCTCTTAGTGGGATCGGTCGAGTTACCTTTATAGAAACTTGACTGATTGCATTGTACGGAAAAGTGCAAAAAGTGCTTCTAGTCGTTGTGGAGTTGCAACAAGTAAAAATATATCTGTTGCAAGCCAAAAAATGACTAGTTTTCATTCTCAAGTGTTACTAAAGGCTAAGAGGCATGTCCATCTATAAATAGGACCCCTTGGGATTCATTCCAAGGTTGAGCATTCAATGTAAATCTCTATGTGAGGTTCATATTCTATAGTTGAGTGCTTCCTATAGCCTCCTATCTCTATCTAAGCTCAACCACTTGCTACATTTGTTAGAGTGAGTAGAAAATCTATAAGAGAGCTTGTCCTACATGTATATCTTGTGAGGCTCTCACTTCCACCACCTCCCTATCTCTCATTTCAACCATGAAGATGAAAGATTTTCTCTCTTGGCTAAGAGAGGTGAAGAAGAACAAGGGAAGGCATCCCTTGGTGAAGATCAAGGCTGAAGACTTGGAGCAAGAGTGGGTAAGCCCTTGGTGAAGGCAGAAGACTCCTTGCTCAAGTGGGTAAGTCCTTGGTGGAAGCTTCTCCAAGTGAAGGTGAAGTCAAAGGCTGAAGATCCAAAAAGAGTGGGTAATTCCTTGAATACTGAAGACTTGTGCAAGAGTAGGTAAGTCCTTGGAAGAAGGTGGAAGACTCCTTGCAAAGTGGGTAAGTCCTTGGTAAGGTTGAAGACTCTTTGTATTGGAAAGGTACGTCATTTGGTTGGTCATGTATTGTATCTCTTATAATGAATATAATGAAGGTGCAAGGTAAAGAAATCCTAGAGGTTGACCTATCTAGGTAAGTGGACTAACTCACTTCTAGTTTGAAGTGTGGAACCACTCTAAATAGCTTATATACTTGTGTTTTCTCAATCTCTCTCATCCTTTCTATGTATGTTTAGTTGCTCTCAAATTACCTATTTAGCAACCTTACCATGTCATATATCTTGAAGGTCTAATGAATTTTGTTTAAGTGCATTTAGCTCTATTCACCCCCCTCTAGAGCATCTAATCACCCATCTAGGATCCAACATATACATCACCATGAAACCTAAATCTGAATACAAACAAGCTAAAGAGGAATTCTTGAAATTGTAATTCAAGAAGATTATTAAGTAAATGACATATAAGTCTGTGTTAATAAAGTGATTCAAGGTATGGAATCCACATAAGATGAAGAGCACTTGTGATAATTATAACATGAGAATATGAATGGGGACAATGTTAGAGGAATAAAGTGGAACCTGAGTTAATCTCGGGACAACCTATGTGTGTAAGAAAGTGTTAATGCAAAATTTGCATGGTATGTGAAAGAAATTAAAGGGAGGTGATCCATGTTTAATGAATAAAATGTGGAATATGATGATCTATTCCTTGATAAGTGGTTGATAAACATGATAATATGAGAGGACATACATAAGAATGATGAAGTGTTAATGAGAAAAGAGCAAAGAAATGTAATAATCTTAATGATTCCTATGCTAATGGCAAGGAACTAGAGATGAAAAAGGTAAAATGATAAAGAAGGAGTTGTAACCTGCATAATAAAGATAAAATTGGTTACCTTTTTCTAGTGACCCCTGGACAATGTTGTTGTGATGTGGGAAGTGTATTTTCCTTTGCATTCCTCCTTTGTAGGGCACAACCTTCAAGTGGATCTTATACCACTAGGTATGCGTGGAATCACTATAATCCTGGGAATAGATATCTTGATATGATGTGTGGTTATCGTGGACTATAGTTCTAAGATCTTTATATTATGTATGAGCATAGTTTTTTAGCCTTCCAAGAGATAGGGGGATTCCTCCTGTATGTTCTTAACCGATATGATGTTGTGGAAGTAAATAAAACCAGGGTATGAGTTCTATAGCACATGTAGTGGATACCAAGGTAACGAATCCTAGTATCTAGAGTGTACCAGTTATGTATGAGTTAAATATATCTATTAGACTAGTTGTCCATTGTTACTCTCCATTAGAGAGAGAGAGAGAGAGTTGATATTGATCCTCCAAGTATTGTTTAAGAAAAGAAGAGTGATTCTATAATGTTGTGTATGGTATGTTGATAGTTGGGCAAGACCACTATCAAGGATAGATGGTTTGTTGATCAATAGCCATGTTCTACCGTGTTCCTTTAAAATAAACCTAGGATCAGAATATCAATGGATAAGAGCTAGAGTGGATCATATAAGATACATGACCATGATGAGTTTAGGGTTACTCATTTAGACTAATCAATGCATCAACAATGTTTATAAATAAGAGGAACAAAGTGCTCAGGTCATGTTTCATAAATTGTGACAAGCTTTGAATGATGACATCTCAAAGTATTTCAGAGATGGTACACAACATGATTAACATCTTTGCTAAACTTTAAGAATGTTGAAGAAACTGTACTTATGTATGACAAGTTTAGAAAGAGTGAGTTGGGGGTTAATAAGAGTATCCTCTTGGAGTTATAATACATATGTTAAGTATGTTTGTGTGAATCCTGGTAAAATGAAGATAATGTGTTACCTTAACCCTAACAAAGTCAACTAGGAAGTTATATTTGTTAACGGTTGCAGATAGTGTGTGATTCTTCAACTAGAGTGATGGCCAATCCACCATTGAGATGATTGGAGAATCCTATAAGAACATATGACTCATAGTTCTTGTCAATTTGGGATACTCACCTGATTGATTGAGTTACTAATTACAACAACAATCAAAGAAGCATAGAGATGAAACCTTGTAAAGTTACATATGATAAGAGATACATGATGTTCTATGTTTGGTAAGATCTAGAAACTATGACTTCTAAGTGATGTCTGGTATAATAGATAGAATAGTTCAGGGTGACAGTTAGAGTGCCAAGTTGAAAGGTACTACTAGACCAATACATTTGGTAGAACAATTCCTATGTTGAACCAAGATGACATGCAAAAGTTGAGGGAGAAAAATATGACTTCCACGAGAATGATGTGACATAAACATGAAATTAAATTAACCATGTGAATAATTGAGAATGTGGTTCATGATAAGTATCTATGTTTGTCTACCTTGGATTTCGGGGGCAAAATCCCTATAAGGGGTTTATGGTTGAGAGACCCTAACCCTGCTTAAAGTGTTGAGCAATATTAATTACCATATTTGGATTATTATAACATAAATATAGCCTTGTGATATGCTTTGAAATTGTAAGACAAGTTTAAGTTTCAAATTTGTTCCAATTTGGACATTGTTTGAGCAAGTTATGCAATTTTATGTACATTTTGGACTTTTATGCAATTCTCCCAACTCAGAGGTTTCCTTTGCATTTTGTCACACCAATTATGTTCCTTGTATGTTCTCTCATCATTCTTGAGCTTTTTGATCCATGGGGTGCTCAATTGTACCTTGGTTGGATGGTGATTCCTTTCTATGGTGAATTAGCATTCACACCCCCCATGGATGGGCCACCTTCAAGGCTATGAAACAATGGATCCACTGGTTTGGACAACAAATGGTGGCCAAAACGCAGTGTTAACATCCGATGGTCATCCTAGGAAGGTCCTAGGTTGATGGTTTTGCTGGTTTGGTTCACTTATAAACATGATCAACCGATGGTTCACCCATCTTTAGACCTAACCCATGAACAAACGATGGTAACCTTATACCAATAGGCAATGTCTATCCTAGGAGACCATAAACTAATGGCATATAAGTCCCCAACATTTGGTGAACATGCTTCTTGCTCGTCCATGGAAACTTTAAGCCATGGACACATGGAGAGGTGCCCGTACACATCATGCTTGCTTCCATCCTTATCCATAGGCTATATCTACCTCTTCCTTGTCCAAGTACAAAACATTTGCTTGCTTCCTCTCTCTCCTCCAAACTGGATCACCAACTCAAATCTATTTTTCTATAGAACCAGGTGTTCCAAGGTAAATACGACCCCCTTTTTGGAGAAGAAGGTCTCCTAGAGCTCCATCTAACCCTACCTAAGGTTTCTAAAGTCATCTCCTAGGGTTTCCGACCAAGGCAAGTTGTTTTCTTCATTCCTTCTCCATTTTTCTTGCTCTTAATATTTCCCAGACCTTCCTCTAGGTCAAAACTCTATTGTTACATGGTAAAAGTTTCTCTAGAGCTCACGATCCTACTTTTCTTGCTTCTTCTATCTAGGGTTTGCTCCTTTGTGGAGAAAGGAGCTAGATGACCAAGTTCAGAGCTTGTGCTAGAGTTTTCCTACATTCTTGTCTTGAGTTTATTTCTTTTCAAAACATGTTCTTCTCTGTAGAGGTGATTTTTATAACTTTCTTCACTTATATTGCTTACTCCAAGCTTGCTTGCTTATGTTCTTGCTTAAATATGAAGATCCATGCATATAGAAGCTATGCTTGCTAGGGTTTCAATTTTTATGGTGTTTCCTATTCTATTCTAGTTCTAAATGAACCTATAATCATGTGTAGGTCATTCCTAAGGTATAATATGATCTAGGACAGGTTGTTCCAACAACCAATGGTTATAAGCACCTATCAACCGATGGCCAATATTAAGGTTTAAAGTTGATTTCTTCTATGAACACATGACCCGATGGTATTACCCTTGAAATAACCAATGGTGTTACCTTATTAACAATTGTTGGTTGAGTCCAAGGGTGTCAAATGATTGTGACAACCTATAGTCACCCCTTAGGTCATGTTTTGTATCAATTTAAAACTTAATGATCAACCACTAAGTACCCTAATGAAGATATTAATCGATGGTGACATCAATGCAACACTCGATGGGAAAGATAATAAGAGTTATGATCCTATCAACTCATGGTGACTTAATGGTCACAACTGATGATGGATCATGTATCCACAACTCATGGTGAGTTAAGGATGTAGTTGTGCATCAATTAAGCCGTAACCCAAAAGTTTCTTGGTTTAAGTGTTTCATGGGTTAGACCTATACTCTAATTGATGGTTTTGAAATATGAACCCAATCCAATGGTTAGGTGATAACACTTATTCATCTAATTGTTTAAATAGTGGACTTGATCTAATGGTTGAGATTGGATGTTTCAATATCCAATGTCTTGGTTTGAAACCTATAGTATTACATGTGATTTCTAATAATCTGAATTTGATGGTTTCCTTTATCTGATTGATTTAAGAAGCTTGATGGTTGAAATGATGGTGTGCTTAAAATGTACAACCAATGATGGCTTTTAACCGCACAACCTATGGTTCACCTTCGTGTTATTAAATTAGGAATGTATAGGGTTAAAAGGTGGCTCTTTATATATCAAATCTCAATGACTTCATAGTTGGCTTATTCAAGGTGTTTATTTATGAAAACAACCAATGCTCTTACCTTTTCCACATCCAATGGTTTTGGGTGATGTTGTAGTATGATGATATGGGTTGAATGATGTTGGAACCAATAAAGATGTACCTTTAATAAGGTAGTCTTACCTTTTCCCTCATATGAATAGAATGGATAATAACCATATTGTGATGATATGTAGCCCTAATGGGGTATAGCTTGGTACACTTAATCCTAATAAACTCAGGTGATAGTGATTAACTATGATCAACTTTCTTTACTGGAATAATAGAACAATGGAGTCTCTCTTATTGTTGTGGGACTCTAGTATACTATAACCCAATGGTTACACCTTGAGTTATGTGTGGATCCATACTTGAGAATGGTATGTAATGTGATGATGATCATGTGCCTTATGTGTCCAAGATTATATGGGGATGCTATGGGTTAAGGTTTGTGAATGAATACTAAACTATTACTTCAATCGAACATACCTTGCTAGACTTAACCCAAATACAAGTAGAGTATGGTGCTTAATAAAATTATCCTTTCTTGAATGATTAATATAATGATGGAACATCCTTCCTAATGATTGATTAAAACTCTAAGGTATTAGTCGGTGGTCGTATTAGCTTCATAATATATGTTTACTTATGCTAAACTTGTACATTATAAGTGTGACGATGACCTATTGTACATGTCTTCCTTATATGTTAATATAATAAAGGAGTACTCTTAAATTTTATGTTAATCTTGTAATATCATCCTATGAACATCTTTTAGTTCTTTAATGCCAATTATGCTGAGCATGTGAATCACATGTGTGGTGATGTTTGTTGAGCCTTGCAATAAGGCATAGAAAGATAATGATGAACTAGTAGGAAATGATATTATGGTCTTAATGACCCTTGGACCTAAATGATCCATGAATGAGGTGTAATCCTCTTATGTTGACAAGGGTTGATACACTACGATATTGTGCTAAGGAATTATATCATGTGATACTATGATGACAAGTGCAGTCTCATGAATGGCAAGTGAATAGTACCATGTGATGATGAGATGAGGAACAATAAGTCTCATATGTTTTATATATTTTAAGGTTGTTATATGTTAATGCTTGTTAGAGATGAATTAGGGTTTGTATATCCACTTGTTTGATGAAGCCTTAATTCACCCAATTGGTAATAACTAACCAAGTGAAATCCTAATCATGTAGTGTCATGTACCGTAGAACCATTCGGCATCAGAACTTGTTGGTGGCAAAATGAGTATTCTTAAGGGAAACTCAGAGCACATACATAACATGTTGAGTATGCGGGGACAACTTGGTACCCTAATATCAAGCAATTAAGGATGGCCATGGTCATGCCTCATATATTGTGATATTGTGATGTGTGAAAGGCAACAGTATAACTGCATGATGCCTCTTATAGAAAGGCCATGTGTGAGCCTGTTCTCTAGTGTTGTAACATATACAAAGGGAAGACTAGTTGTTAGAAGATTGACTATATGTCGTTGTAGTGGCAACATTGACTGATATGTCACTGCCTTTTTGGCCCGTGCTGACCGGGTGGAGGAGAGATCCTAGGACACTGACACTCCTACATCTTATATGAAACTAAATAGCCCTTTGTAGGGGTCATTTGGACTTTGGATAGTACGATTCAAATTCCCCAGTGCGTTATAAAAGATGTAATATAGCAGTGTAGCATATCTATTTAATGTTATACACAACGCTTCATATTGGATGATAACCCTTGTTTGCTTTCCTTACATTGAGATAATGTATAGTACAATAAGAGATGATAGATATGATTGTATTGTAGTTATGCTCATGTTGTAAACATGTTTATGTTGTTAGATATACTAACACTGATAGTTAAGATGATGTCATTAGCTATGTTTAATATTGCTAGACATGCCCCTCTAATTAGAAATGCTTAAACTATTAAACATGATTATGCAGTTAGTTGTGTTTATGATGTCAGCTCTACTTATGATGTAGATTTTTTTTAGTTTATTAAACATGCCAATTTTGGTAGCCATGTTATGCTACTAGACATATTCATGATATTAGAGATGCTTATGCTACTAGCTTGCTTGTGTTGTTAGCATGGTATATGATGATAGTCAGACTAATGATGATGATTATTATTAGATGCAATCTTATGAAACCTGAGTAGATATGTGATAGAATAAATGGATTCTATTACCTATAAATATATTGATAATTATACTTGATGCTAATGCTTACTTGTTTAACTTCTTAGCATGCTTAAACTGTTTAACATGCTTATATTTCTTATTCAATACCATAATTGCTCAATTTATTTACTGTTAATTAATATGTTGTAATCAATATCTTTTGGAGAGAGTTATATCTCAAGCTGGGACTGGGTCTCACCTCTTGGGTCACCACATCATTTTCAATGATTAGTGTCAGTGGTAGCAGACTGTGGCAGCAAGGAGTATCTGAGGTGATGGACCCTACATATGGTAGTTTAGTTATCTAGTGTGTCCTAGAGTCATCCCCGTACTCTCAGGTCCTGACGGAAAAGTTGGTAAATGGTGTTTTAATCAAATCTGGTTTTTGATATCATGTTATATGCTTGTTCAAATGATAAATGTGGAAATGTTTCCTGTGTAATATGTATATGTGGTGGTTGAGGCCATGAAACAATTGTAAGAGATTCTTGGTATAATATGAATACAAGCAAGTTGTTGGGCTCTTGTGTAATATTTCAAAGCATGATGGTTATGTTGAAATTGGTTTTAATTTACACTATTTTTCCAGGTTTGTATTTAATTAATGAGTAATCATGTTTTGTGTTTTGAGTAATCTCATTTAGTGTATCAAGTTCTCACAGAGAGAATAGGGAAAACTCTAGATAGATTTCCATTACATTTTATTACTTCATTATCCACTTGAACTATGTACGGATTTGATTATATCTAAAATCATTAAAGCAAATAAAACAAGACTCATATAGAGCCTCAGTGAGATGATAACTCTTGCACATGATAGATGGATATGTTCCTATAATATGTTAGGAGAATCATAGTAAATTGGAATGTGATTATTAACAGTTGTATAAGCTTGCTTGCTTTTTTCATCCACTGTAGCAGTAGGAGGTTCAATAGTGATATGAGAATAACAGCCTTGTACTTTGACATACAAGACAAAAGGACACCAACTAGAGATGATAGTTGGAGTCGTCGAGTTTGAATGTGGTAACACAGGGAATGAGGTGTCTTGACAGAAGCCATGGTGAATAGATCTGAAGCAGAAGAAGGAAAGATAGTCGGTGCAACAGCAATAGAGTTTACCAATAGAGGTCAACAGATCCAAAGCAACCTGCTATGGGGTGGTAGAACCACACTACAGATCTGATACATCAGATCAGAAGAGACCCGCTATGGGCAGAGTGACCGATAAAGGAACCTACGTTGTCATGAGGAAAATTAAGATCCCATCATGAGGCATAGGCAGAAGAAGCCAAAGAGTGGGGGGGACTCTCAATGTGCAATAAATATGGTTTTCTGAAGATGTAAAATGCATAGAGAAGTAGAGTTAGGGAGGAAGGATGTTAGATGAGTAGGGGTAATGGTGGATTTGAGTGGTGGAAGGAGAAGGGAAGGGAGATCGGGTAGGGGAGACGATGGTGGGGACAGTAGGAGGAGAGGATGATGGGTTAAGAGGGGGTGGCGACAGTGGGCGGGGGGGAGAGAGGGAGGGTTGGTGGTAGATGGAGAGGATATGAGGGTGGGGATGGGGGGAGAGGGGGGTTGGCTTAGGTCATGAGGGGAAAAAAGGGTTAGGGTGGGAAATTGCACGGGGGAAAAGAACCTGCTCTCGATATCATATAGAATATTGAAGAGAAATGTATTGGATGAGTAAAAAGGTTTACAGTGCATTCTTTTATATAGGATAAGAGAGGAGATACAAAATACAAATGAGAAATATGGGACGAAACCACACAACTAAAACATAAGAGGCAAATGCTAGGCGCATGTCACTCAGTAACATAAACATATCTCTATAATCATCACAAGATGATAGCAGGAAGTCAGCTCTCGTTGGCAATGCCGCCCTCTCCCTACATGTTTATGCGGCATCTTCCGGTGAGAAGGATGACCACTACCACACATACTTGTTGCCCCATCTAGTAAGGGAGCTAATTGGGGAGCAAGTTCCACATGTTGTCTTGGCTGCAATCCCAATAAGGGCTCTTTTCTCAGTGGCCACCACTCTATAAAAGGGGATCTTTGGTCTCCCTAATGCATGGAGAGTGAGTTCTCTCATTAGGGATATCTTCTGATACTATCACAATGTTTCAATATCTATTGTGCCTCAGTCCAGTAGCCTCCACTCTTAAGTGTGCTAATCCATTTTACCATGTGCCATTCCAACAATTTGTCTGTCATTATTGCTGAGGAAACAATTCAAACTATCATTTATAATGATAGCCCTCATGTTTTTGTGATTCAACTCAATGGTCACAATTATTTATTAGGCATGAATGCTATTCATTCCATCCTCGAATCCTGAAAAAATTATAATTCATTTAAAAACCTTTTGAGAATACCCCTAGAACGGATATGAGGCAATAGTCAGGTGAAGAACTGGCTCTAGAACAATATGGAGCCTTAAATCACCTCCAAATTTATGTTTCAAAGTGTTGCTGAAGAATTATGGATGTCATCAAATGTCATATATACAAGAGAACACTGCATTGCACGACTACAACACTTGGGATCAATTGTTTTCTGAACACCAAGGCAACAAGCCCTAGCATGCTTGAATATTATGATTTTATTCTAATTTTTTCATGCCAACTTAATTTCTTTGAACATGTTTCTACTGACTGATGCCTAGACCAAAGAACATGTTGATCTCATTACCGCAAAATGTATCAAGGGCTTACACCCATGTTATGCTCTTATTTGGGGTGTTATCTTGCCTTAAAACACTTTATCCTGAAGAGGCGTATGCCAGAATTGTACAATTTAATTCGTACTCTTCAGTTCATCATGCCCCTCTTATTCTTCTAGATCCTCAGACGTCTCAGACGGTTATGCCTACTGTAGTAAGCTGACACAATTAAGGTAGTGGATCGCTACCAAGTGCACCTTCTACAACCAGATTAGACATACTAACGACCAGTGCCATTAGAAGCACAACTATCATTATGTTCGAGGTCAAGGGTAAGGCACTGCTCATGTTACCCAAACTTATGATACACCTTATCGAGTTAGTATTTCATCAACTAAGTATGAACAATCGATTTGCAACTCTCAAAACACTCAAGGGAACAACTAATGATTTCCCTGACTCTAGAACAAGCATCTTCTTTTGCCCATATGATTTTCAATATGGGTAACATAGGAGACTTGATGTTGGTAACCAACTCTCCTTGGATTGTAGACTCTTGTTCCACTCAACTTATGATTGGTATGTGTCACCTTTCAACCTCAAAATAGCATTTTCCCCATCTAAATGTGACCCTTGCTTATGGGTCGATCAAAATTGTCAAGCAATGTGACCCGGTACAGGACTTTTTTCTTTAAAACTAAAAATCAGTTTGCTAACGTTTCAAAATTTTCCTTTTAGGGTCTGATTGGTTTCATGTAACTGCAGTTTTCCAGGAACTGATTTTCCCTGAACTAAAATTGAATTCCGAAAAAAGGAATTCTAGATGATTGGTTTGAAACTTGTATTTTTTCAATAATCAGGGATTTTTATCAAACAACTTCAGGGCACTACATCACACTTGATACAAAATGCCTTTGGAATTACATCAAACAACTTTAGGACATTAAAGATCTAGGGAAATAAAAGGACCGATGTCGTTGTCAATTAGAGTGAATGCTTTTATTTCCTCCTCCGTGATTTATTGGGAGTTCATTGTTTGTTGGATGGGATAAAAAATGGATTCACTCTGGAAGTTCCTAGCTTCAATGTAAGTGAGGAGATTATTGCATATATAGCGACTTATCTCCCCTGTTTTAGAAAAAATACAGGACATGCTTCCCAAGATCCTGGTCTCTGTCACGCAGTCAGGCCTTCGTGTAATCGACACTCCGTCATTCCTTGGCACGGTCAAGGGCAACCTCTATCTGCACCCACCGAGATGCTACCCGCTAAGAGCAACCTACACAATGGAGGTGATGAGGATGACAACAGATAGATGCACGAGTTGCATGTCACGACAGCACAAGCACAACGGTTGTTGTAAAAGGCGTTATTCATAGGAGCAGCCACAGAAGGGCACAGTCGGAGCGAACGCGATCCTGTGGAACTCGTTTTACCGTGGTTTTGATTAGGAAGTCAGATCTGGAATCTTATTTATACTCTCAGAGTTCTGCCGAACCAGTCAGGAAAAAAAGGCTATAAAATTTGACTTCCCGTATTTTCATGGTCAGTTACAGGAAACCAATCAGACCCTTAGTATCATGCAGTGTATTAAAAACCAATTTAGCGACAAACGGGCAATTTTTGAAAAAATCAGTGTCTAAATTCTTATATTTTTTTATACCAAAGTACACATGTTTATATCAAAATTATATTTCTAAGGAACTTTTATACATATTTAATCAGTACATCAGTAATTAACTAAGTATTAATCAATACTTTACTACTACTAAATATTTCTAATCACTAAAATCAGCAAGCTCACATTCCAAAATTTATGGATCGTGGATCAGACCGAACTCAAACACGGTCCATGACTGGACCGAACTAAACAGTCCGGTCCGATTTTGTGATCAGGACCATCATTTGCTCACCCCCAATCATTGTTGTACGCTATTGTCATAGCAACCACTGGTACTCATGGCATACTCTCAAATCTCACTTCCACGCTAATGATTTGGGCCAACTTCGAGAGTTGAGGTGAGTCCCTCTTAACGTAAATACGTTCTTCATTTGCTCATGAGTACATGGATGAGTGAGTTTATGCCTGAATCCTCCTACCACCATACAAAATATATTTGAGGGGTCTTTCCTAATCCATAAATGTATTATTACACTTAGGTAAAATCATATACCTTACTAGTAATTGTTTAGAGATCTCCTATGCAGTAGGTGTAGTTACTCAGTTAATGAGCGACCCTCCCTAATGTCAGTGGAGGAGCATTCAAAGAATTTTGCAGTATGTTAAGGGGGCTCCTATAAAACGGCTACTATATAAATGTCCACACAAACAATACCATTGTTATAAGCTTTGCTAATGCATATTGGAAAAGAAATGAAAATAATCGATGATTGAATTATAACTTTTGCATATTTTGGGGAGATCAGCTTGTCAGTTGGAGAAACAAGAAGCAATCAATAGTTGCCTATTCCAATACTAAATCTAAGTAACATGATATGCCTCATGCATGTTGCAACATCCGATGGGTACTCTCAAAATCAGAATTTTAATCGAGATCCTTATGATACTAAATTGTGGCAATTAAGTTGCACTCCATACTACCAACAATCCAGCTTTCCATGAGTGTACCCAAGAACATTGAAGTGGAGCTATTTTGTAAGAGATTCTGTGGAAGCATAGATTATCATTACACCGCATGTAAATACATGAGAGCAAATGACCGATATCTTCGCCAACCTCGTAGACCCTTCTTTTCTCCAATATGTACAATAAGTTAGGATTATAGGATGTGTACCCTCCAGCTTGAGAAGTGTTAGAGAATAGTTGTGTATAGCCCTCATGGGGTGGTTGCACATGAGGGAGGATGTGAGAGTAATAGTCTCATACCATTGACTTCTAGGGTGTTCTTTAGATTTATAAGGTGTTTGATCGCTTCACTCATTGTCAATTGGTTTTGAACTGAATACCACACACTCTAATAATATTATTAGACATTTAGTAGAGTAACAAGATTGTCGATGATCAATGTTGTAGTGCATTGCTATTCTGAATCAATGTTTAAAACTAGTTCTTGTGGTACTGTTGGATATTGGTATGTGGAGTAATGGTTGTTATTGTTTCTTTAATGTAGTTATTGTGGATTTGTTACTTCTAATATGTTTACTACTCAATCCCTCCTAAAGAGCCAATGCACCCTCAATTCAAGGGAAATCATATCCTATTTGGAAGTGTGTGGTTGAGATAGTTATTTATATGGATGAGTAGTCACTGTTATAACAATTCTAAGGGTGGTAGTATCATGAGTTACATGTGATAAAGTGAGTTGTATAGGATTTTATTCTCTCTTTTGAAATTTGAATATCTCATATAAGTTTGTAATGTTTTCACTCTAATACTCTCAACTAAATATTCTTAGAAAATACCACTCCTGTTTAGGAACATTTTTGAGAAATGAGAGACCCTAATTGAACATATAGGGTGATATACACGTGATATCAAGTACTGAAATCCCTACAATCATACAATTGATTCTCATCTCCAAAATTTACCACAAGAATATAATCCTATTATAAAGCATTACCTGAAATTTCATATCAATCAAACTTACAATTTAAAATATATTAATGTTTTGATTTGTGAAAGTATTTCATTAGATCTATGAACCTAAACTCCGCCTATGTTTTCGTACTTTTTTGTGCAAATATAGTCGGTGCCAAGCCCGAGTAAAGGAGGAGGGTTGGTGGTAGGTTGACAGATAGCCATAAAAACTTTCACTTTTTCTACAACATGGATCCTTACAAAAATTCCGCTGGAGCATCCCTACCTAGCAATGCGCTGCATCGGTACCCGGGTGCAGTGATAAATATGCAAGGGGTTTTGACACAACAATGCATGATTGTGTTGAAGAACAGATAAGGGTTTCCACATCTTGGACGGATGTGGGTAAAGAAGTTAGTCCCGCTGTATCATCACCCGGATGTAGCAAACAATGTGCAAGAGTTCCCACATCTTGGACAGGTGTAGGCAAAGAAGCTAGTCCCATCGCATCATTGCCCGAATGTGGTAAAAAATTTGCAAGAGCAACATTTCATAAGAAGGAAGGTAAAGAAGAAGGTTCAACAAAAAAAGATTAGTGTTGGATCTTAGAATATTGGCTCTCTGATAGGGATATTTTTGGAGATAGTGGATACCATGATGAGAAGAAAAGTCAATATAGCTTGCTTGTAGGAAACCAAGTGGGTAGGGGAACGTTGTAGAGAGATTGGAGACACATGTTACAAAATATGGTATACATGTATTGACAAACATAGAAATGGCATTAGGTATTATTATTGATAATATGTTGAAGAATGATGTTGTAAAGATCACAATGATGGGTGATAGAATCATAGCTATCAAGGTTGTTCTTGGGGGAAATATTTTTAACATTATTAGCGCTTATGCCCCCCAAGTTGGCCTTAGCGAGGAGGCAAGGCGTTTTGGGATGACATGGATGAATTGATGCAGGGAATACTGGCAGAGGAGAATATTATTATTGGGAGTGATTTAAATGGCAATGTGGGGAGTAGCAATGATGGATACGAGAGAGTTCATGGTGGTTTTGGATATGGCAGTAGAAATGGAGAAGGAGAGAGGATTTCAGATTTTGTAGTTGTATATGATATGATTTTACAAACACCCATTTCAAGAAAAGAGAATCTCATAAGATTACTTTCAAGAGAGGGCACAATTGTAGCCAAATTGATTAACTCCTTAAGAGGCGGGTGGATTGTAATATATGCAAGGATTGTAAAGTGATTCTTGGAGAAGAACTCACAACCCATCATAGGATGGTGGTTTTGGATATTAAAATGAAGATCAATAAAGGTAGGAATAATAGAAACCAAGATAGCATGATCAAGTAGTGGAATCTTAAAGGAGAATAGAAATTGACTTTTCATGATAAACTCAACAAGGAGGGAATTAGGAACTTGGAGTCTGATATTAACACTATGTGGCATAACATGAGCTCCTGCATAACCAAAATTTCCAAAGAGGTTTTGGGGGAGTCCAAAGGTTGTGGAACTCTACGGAAAGAGACTTGGTGGTGGAATGATGAATTATAGAAGGCTATTTAACTAAAAAGGGAGATCTATAGGAGCTTTCCCAAATCTCGAGATGATGTAATGTTCCAAAGATACAAGCAAGCAAAGAAAGAAGCTAAAAAGGTTGTTCGGGAGGCAAGGTCTAGATACTTTGATGATATTTAAAAGAAGCTGGACATGAGAGAAGGGGAAAAAGATACATATATAAAATGGCTCGTATAAGAGAAAGGAAAGGAAGAGACTTGAGTCAAGTTAAATGCATTAAGAATGAAGATGGCAATGTGTTGGTGAAGGACGATGATATTAAGAACCAATGGAGAAATTACTTCCATAAGCTTTTCAATGGAGATACTCCAAATAATGTTAGAGACTCGTGTGACTTGAGTATAAGAGATATCATTTGCACACAACAAATTTCACCATTTGAGGTCAATAATGCTTTGAAGAAGATGAAAATGAGAAAGGCATGTGAACCAGTCGGTATTCCCATTGATGTATGGAAAAGTATGGCACATGAAGGAGTTATGTGGTTAACAAAGCTCTTTAACAAGATCATGAAGAGCAAGAAGATGTCAGATGAGTGGAGAAATAGTACTATAGTCCCCATCTACAAGAACAAAGGTGATGTTCAGAGTTGCACTATCACGGAACCAGAATCCCAATCCCATGAACAAAGTGTATACCAAAGGCAACATGCGGAAGCGTAAAGCTTAGCACACATGAACAGATAACAAGATAAAGGAACCAACATAGTCTCAACATTCAACAAGTATAAATTATACAAGGTATATCGTATTCATGAGTTCAATTACACATTTCCAAAGTTGAGGTACAAGTCATTCATGTGCACGAAATCTAGATCTTACAACAAGTACACCTAGCATAGCTCACCAAGCCCATCAACCTTCTAGCCATCTCTGAACCTAAAAACAAAATACGAGAAATGGGTTAGCACATGAGGTGTTGAGTATGGGGCAAAAAGATACATATATGTATAAGTTTTGCATAATTTGAAAAGATTTCAAGATGAAACGAACAAAAGAATAAACATGTTAACTTTTTAACAAAATGTGAAACCATGTTTTATGTCATTTCACTCCATTATATCAACAATATCAAGCATGTTTAAGGCCTTTGACCATCTTCCGGTCAGAAGGGTCCGTAAGGGTTACAAAATTAGCTAACCCTTTTATACAAGAGGGACCTCAAGGCCATAGCCAAGAGCTAACACTTTATCAACAATATTATAATGGAGTTCTATATATATATATATATATATATATATATATATATATGTTCAAGTTATAAAACCGACGAGGCAAACATCGAGTAAGACAGCAATACTACATGGCAATATTTGAGCAAGTAAACAATCAAGCATACAATACATGTCTTTTCCAGCAAGAAAGTGATATTCATATAATTAGATAAGGCCCATATCTGATTCAGAGATTCTTAACTTAACACGTCCATTACCATCTAGATCATAAGCCAACCTGATTAATAACAAGATCACATATATGCATTAGATTCTCATCATTAACCCTAATTAGACGCATTTTAGGGATTTGGCCAAGATGAGTTCCAAGTTGCTTATTGGTTCATTATATGATCTTGTACTAATATAGAGGTCATCATGATGGTGTGGTTCAAGTTTCATGCCATTATGATGTTCCATGCACTATTTATAATCATATTAAGGTTTAAGGCATTTACATGCATTCTAGGGTCAAAAGACTCACAATAGAGCACCCTAGATCATGATTATCAAGTCAAGAGGTCTAGACCTAAAGATGATTTAGATCAACAACATTAATTCATCAAAAACTCATAATGAGATTAGGTGGTTGTCTATTAGCAGCAAGATTAACAATCTAGGGCATAGTTCATCATTAACATCCAAACTAGGCACATATGTACAAAAAGGAGTCATTTATGAGCAATAGGGAGAGTAGGACCTTCATTAGGGTTACAAATACATTAGAGTTACTAATTTGGTGCTTAGGTGAGCATATATGCATCAAAGTTCCAATATTCATCATAACATTTCATTAAATATGTTAAGAGGATCAAAAGGTAGCATTTTTGGAAAAACATGAGAGTTAGGATCATATTCAGGTCCTGAAACCATGCCCAAGTTGTAGATCTTTTTAAGAGGATTGATTTGATATATAATTTGACTATTTTTAGCCTTAGGTTCTGAGAGATATCAATTTTTGAAGATTACATTGAGAACTATACTGAAAACGGAGAATGTTACCATCTCATTAATCAAAGGATGACGTCTGTCTGATGCGAGCCCATCGTGGATTCATCTATCCCATGGTCCGCGTCACCTAGCTTCTCCAGGCGCGGGATTGATCATGTTGACCTGGGATGGATGGCCTCCCTTTGATCCTGGCCAATCGTCGTTTGGTCCATCGTGCTCCAAGGCTGATTGACGACCCACATCAGAGCCCACTTCAGACAGTCGCCCCTCTCATAGAATTGCTCTGTTCCACCACTAGGAACAGAGCCAGAACAGGGGATCTTCCCCCCTTCATGTCTAATGAGAAAGGCACCTCCAAAAGCCTGAGAGGGGAGCGATCGAGTCTGGTTGGGGTCGAGGGGGGTCTAGGGAATGTCGGTGAGGACCCAACTGTTTGGTGTTGTCATCCTCAACCTCGCTCCTCCCCCAAGGCGGCTGGGTAGGAGGGGTCTGTTGCTGGGTGCGCCCACATGTTTATGAGGGAGGTGGCGAAGAGAATGAGTGTGAAAGCTAGGGGCGGCTAGGTTTAGAACTCAAGGGTTATAAGAGGACTATGGGTTTAGGGTTTAGATGAGGGGGTGTAGAGGGATAACAACCACCTCCGTTACTTTGTTTGGAAGGGAAGAAGGAGGGCAATTACTTTCCTTGGCTACTTTCTCGATCGGGAGAGGGGAGAGCCAAGCCATCTGGTTGGTTGTGGTCTGTCTGGGCGACTGGGCCCATGAGTGGGCCATCCCAAGAGTAATACCAAACAAGAAGAAGAGCACAAAAGGCATAAGATCATGTCATCTTCCAAAAGCCATAATTTTATATTCATAACTCAAATTGGGATGATTTTTGTGTCATCGGAATCATAATTGTAATATCTACAACTTGATATACATTTGAGATTAGTATGATCATAGTGATGAGGTCCATAATTAGATTCAAGAGGGTGGTGTATTAAACCATGATGGTTAGTTCAAACGAGCATACAAATGTCACACATAGTACAATTGATAGTTGATATCACCAAAATAGACCACCATCATATTCATACTATGGTATTTAACTCAATTGAAAGAATTTACATCACATCTAGAAAGAGAAAGGGTATAATCAATGAGAGAGAGAAATTGAGGTTGTCACATCCTTCCCTCCTTATAGGGAATTTTATCCTCGAAATTCATCCAAGACCATGGTCAAAAGTCAAAATAGAAAAAACCATTGAGCTCAGGTATCCAATCATAGTTGTCAAGGAATTCCCCTAAAATGAGATGCACACTAGACTATCATATCAAGGGTGCACTCATATCGATCATATATGTGTTATTTCGTGTTTTATCACATAATGACATCATTATGGCATTAGCGTTTTCCATCACCTAGTACCATACATTAGGGTTTTAGTTCATATCTTCATATGAGACCAAGGGGTATCATCAAAATCTATGTTATAAATTCTCAAATGAATATGTTCATGGTCATGGAGTCAAAAGAGACTATCATCGAGTGTGTATCTCATCTTTATTCTAGATTTCATGCATGTTTTTGCTTTTCCCCAAAATTCTATCAACTTTTCCCAAGGATGTTCATCACTTCTCGTTTTGGATCTAAAATTAACCACTTTATTCATCTTGTTTTTTTTAGTTATCACACCAAGAGAAACATCATATCAGGTTGATTTATTTTCATTTGTGTATGATATTAGGCGGGTTACCCTTGATTATTCAAGCTAAGATCTCTAGACATCATCATATTAAGTTCATAATTTCAAAGCTACATCTTTCATGTATATTATGATTTCATACTAGCAGGCCTTATCATGCATATTCAAGTTTTTAAACATAAGTGAGATATTTCATGCATCAAGCATCATTTGAGGAATAACATTATCATTATCATTATCATCAGGTTTTTAAAACTTCTCACTTGTACCTAGACAGAGCTCTGCAAGCTCAAGCCACTCAATCTACGATAAGTATATGTCCAAAAAGGTATGCTATCCACAACCGTCTACCCTTATCGAAAAATTCTACCCATATTTCGAGAATCAATCGTAACCACTAGATTCCTTTATATACAACTATAACCCAATTATGAGGCTCATCATGGATATCACACATCATGCACATCATCTTAGGGTCTTGGGACATCTCCCTCACCTATATAGCAAGAATAAAATATTCAATTGCCTCGTTCTTAGGGTTAGATATTTTCATTGGACATCTAGGGTTCAACATTTTCAAGGAAATAGTCCATTAGGTCACTCAACTCATATACTTAGAAGTATTCTAGTTAGGGACTCATCATCAAGTATTTCATCATTCATATTTTTCAACATTTCAAATATTTTGGGGTTTAGGTACTCTAACCTTCTCCCGAGGCGGGTCGACTCATATCACAAGGTCACCCTATTAAGATGTCCCATGCTAGAGGTCCTCCTTTGTAAAGAGATTGAGGCCCATGTTGGTCTCAAACTGTATATCACATATCATATCTTAGCACGTATAAAACTAGGTACAAGCAAGCACGCCAACCTACTAGCTATGCTTCGCACATCAACCAAGCCATATGTATCATAAAAGGTGCTAGGTCTATCTAGGGTTGCATGGTCAAACTCATTCCATATTGTCAACCTATTTCAATTTCTCAAGGATAAATTTGGGTCTTATTAACATCAACATCATCATCAATATCATTATCATCATCTTAGGTTTCAAGGTTACTCACTTGCTTAACATATATCATGTCTCTAGACAACTCTAGAGACTATCACTATCATCTAATCTCTCTCATCAAGACTTGATGTTACATCTCTTTCTCCTAGGTTGCATGGAAACTCACTGCCTTTCTGTGTGTGGTAACATTTTTCATATGTGCATATAATAATACTTGAAAATTGTTTTCTCCAACGTTTAAACAGACGATGAAAACCACCATACTCCATTCAAATAAAACCAAAATCAAAATGAGTTACCACACTCATGAGGCAGTCTAGTATCATTATACCTAGAGAACTAGCAAGAACATGGTGCACACTTGGGTAGACATCCTAAGCACATGTTGTGAATCATGTCTAGGGATGTAAATTAAACAAGTCTACACCTAGTTCTAGAACATCTAGGTTCTAACCTAGAGGCTAAGGCAGCTTACTCCACAAGGACATTTCATTAAGATTCTAGGGTTGAGATGTAAGGTGAATTTAGTTTTCTCTTCATTAAGCGGGCTCAGGAGGGCACCTAAAACTAGTGCTCAGGCAGGCGCTCAAGTGGGTCAAGTAGGTTTGAAGTGGGCGCTTAAGTCCAATCCACCTATTTTTAAAACAGTGCCAAAATCCTACACGTCCGTTTTGCATATTTAATGGTATGGGTGCACACGTGCCAATGAAATATTCTTGAAAATGTGTTGGAATTGGTGTCGTCATAGTTGGTATCAGAGTGGGGTAGTTCACACATTACATTTTTGCAAAATTATTTCATTCTCCCAATTAGAGTCATAGGTAGTTCCAAGTTACTGACATAGAGAATGGACATGTACAAGAAAGTTCCCGTGGGGTTTTAGCCTAAAATCTTCGAACTATCCAATAGCAACTGAGGTTACCTTTAACATTGTTAATCCTACCTGGATGAAACGGTAAGTGTCCTTTCTTTTAAGACATGCCTAATTAAAATACCATTCTCATACATAGATATCCCTCTCTACCTCTCTTCTATATAGTATGTGCCACTCTATTTAGAGTCCTAAGGATGATGTACTCTTTTTGGATCACTACTAGGATGTATTCCAAAAAAATAAATAGAAAACTCCTAAATAATTGTCAAGGAAATATCTAATTGGATCTTAAAAAAGAGAGGAAATATCTAATCTACTCTATTATATTTCAAGATGCCTCCTAAAACTCATTGTATTCAAAGGGGTTCAAAGGAATCAGAAAATTGCATCCCATGAAGAGGAAGGAACCTAAACAACTCGAAAATCCTGGTCTTAAACTATGGCCATGTGGAAATATGAGCAGAGGAAAATCCTAGTTGACTGTTTGCGTGCCTCTTCCCTTAGGAAAGCCTCTAGGTCAAGGATGAGAAAAGAACCTCCTCAACCAAAACTAAGAAGGGAGAAATCGTGCTCAACTTTGTCAAACTCAATTATGATGCATTTTGGGGTGAGAAGCAAATCAAGGTTATAGACAAAGCAGATGCATGGCCATTGTCAATTGAGAACACCTTCCATATCCTATAAGTCCTCCCAGAGAAGAAAATCAAGTTTTCCACAAACCTACTCAAGGGAGTAGCCAAGGTTGGGTGGGAAAACTTTCACTTGGATAAAGGTCTAGAAGTTGACAACCTAGAATGGGATTTGTTAGTATATCTCTTTATATTATGATTTTGTATTTTCTATTTACTGTTGGACCTCTATGTAATTTCTCCAGTTCTATTAATAAAAGGGTGAGTGGTCTTGAACCCTCACACAAGCTGCATTGCAAACATCCTTGCAACTTATGTTTCAAATGATATCATAGTAGGTCTCCTAGGGTTCCAATCTAGGGCACACCGTTTCTCCCCTCCCTCTCTCTCTCCCCCTCACGCTGCCACCATAGGGCAGTGTCGCCGCTGTCCGTCGCAAGGCAACAGCACCGCACCGCCAGGCTGCACAGTCGCAACACCCCGCTGGCAGCAACCGTTGCTGCCTAGGAGGGCAGCCGCTATCGCCGGCCCAAAGGGGTATCCGCCGGCTGTGGGCAGGCCCACCGCCCGTTAGCAGCCTCCAGGTCCTCCTATTGACTCCTAAGGAAGAGTCTACATAAGACGGCTCATTAAAACTCAGACTGGAGGCTCCGTCCGTACGCAACAGATTCTTAATCACACCTCCTCCATGTGTGATTAGGGAATTTTTCGATTGGGGGTTGTGGATGCATCAGAAATGCATCTAATCATCTGACGTGACGTGTATCTCTCTATTACTTTCTATTCCTCTATGACATGTATCTCTCTATCACTCTATCTATCCATTTAATCATGGAGGACACCAAGGCATCTACTATCTACAATGAGATGTCGCCTATCCCCTTCATCAAGCTTAACAGAAAAAATTATCTATTGTGGATGAATGTTGTCCATACAGTGTTGGAATCTCGAGGTAAATCACGACATGTTGATTTGGATCCTCCGACTTCTACTGATAAAGGCTATGCTGAATGGAAACGTCATAATAGTCTAGTGAAGACTTGGCTATGGGGGAGCATGCCAGCATGGAACCTGCTATTGCTGCTTGGTTCATGTTCTAC
This sequence comes from Alisma plantago-aquatica, assembly GCA_963693085.1. Taxonomy (NCBI): domain Eukaryota; kingdom Viridiplantae; phylum Streptophyta; class Magnoliopsida; order Alismatales; family Alismataceae; genus Alisma; species Alisma plantago-aquatica. The sequence continues at coordinate 656,338,950 of OY856415.1, read as the reverse complement.
ACTATTGCCAAAGACATGGGATGTTGTGAAGAAGCATTACTCTCAAGAAAAGAATGCACTTCATCAGTTTATGATATATGATCGACTCTTCACAGAACGACAGGGAGACAAGCCTTTAGAAGAATATTTTGGAGTGATCCAAGGTATTTCTCAAGAGCTGAGATTCTATCATCCGGTGACTGTTCAAGAACAGGTCAAAGACAGGGATGATTTGATTACTGCAAAGTTTCTATCGGGTCTGAATTTGTCTTGCGGTTCAACCCGTAGCGTCATCCTCTCTTCTGGAAAACTTCCCATCCTGGAAGAAGCCTACTCAAGGATTCTACAATCAAATTTTGAACCAATTGATTCTACAACATTCTCGCCTTCTGGAGACTCTCATGCCGCTGCAGTTCGAGGAGGCCGTAAAGGTATGGGACGAGGACGTGGAGCACATCCCAAGTGCACCTACTGTGAAAAACCTAGACACACCATTGAGAAGTTCTAGAAGAAGCATGGAAGACCTATTGCACCTGTAGGGGTAGCAAACTATGCTAGTACTACTGAGTTTTCTGAGCCATCTGCATCATGTTCTTGGTCTTCTGGAATCACACTCACAAAAGAAGAATATGATAGATTTCTTCTGGCTACACAGCACATGAGTGTGGGATCCTCTTCTTCATTTGCAAATTTGGCATCTACCACTGCTAATCATGCTACCTCTCTACTGACTTCTGGTTCAACTTCTTCATGGGTGGTTGATTCTGGAGCATCCCAACATATGACTGGTATGAGGAGATTACTTCACTCCATTGACTCAAATATTCCTCACAAATATGTGACCATAGAATATGGTTCACTGAGGAGAGTGTTAGCAAGTGGATCTATCTCTTTGACTCCTAAAATAAATCTTAAATCGGTTCACTATGTGCCTGCATTTCCTTTTAATCTTCTCTCTGTTGCAAAATTAGTTGATATTGTGAATTGTACAGTGACATTTGGGCCTTCTTGCTTTGCATTACAGGATCTCAAGAGTATGAGGACAATTGTTGGGGGGCTCAGGAAAGGTGATATCTACCTCTTCTACAGTGACAGTCTGCCTCACCAAGTATCTACTCCTGCTCCAACTATCTTTTTGAGTGGTTCTCCCTTACTGTGGCACTACAAATATGGACATCCACTGTTGGAGTGCTTGAGAAAGTTAGATACTGAGTTGTCCCAAGTGTCTTCTTTAGAGTGTTAGTCCTGTCAATTGGGAAAACATCATAGACTATCTTATCCCAGTCGTGTCAATAAACATGCATCTTGTCCTTTTGAGTTAGTCCATAGTGATGTTTGGGGTCCTGTAAATACCAATAGTTATAATGGTTTTTGTTATTTTATTTCCTTTGTGGATAATTTTTCTCACATGACATGGATTTATTTATTAAAGAGTCAAGAGTCTTTTTTGTCCATTGTCAAACATTTTCATCAAGAAATAAAAGTACAATTTGATTGCAATATTAAAATTCTTCAATTTGATAATGCCTTAGAATATGTTCAAACTGCTATGGCTGATTTTGTAGCTCTGTTGGGATGATTCATCGCACGTCTTGTCCTCACACTCCTCAACAAAATGGAGTAGCTGAGCAAAAAAAATCGTCACCTTTTTTATATTACCAGGACTATTATGTTTCAATTCAATGTCCCTAAGAGGTTTTGGTTTGATGCTTTACTTACTGCCTATTTTCTAATCAACATGTAACCCTCTTCGGTGCTTCAAGGACATATTCCTTTTTTGTCTTACGTCCAAAAGATCCGCCTTTCCTTATTCCTCTCAGAGTGTTTGGGTGTACTTCATTTGTCTACAATTTTGATCCTAAGGCTGATAAGTTATCTCCTAGGTCTATTATGACTCTCTTTCTTGGGTACTCCAACACTAGCAAAGGATACAAGTGTTATTGTCCCAGTCTCCATTGTATGTTTGTGTCTCAGGATGTAACTTTACATGAATCCACACCATTTTTCTCTAGTGTTCCCAGTAAGGGGGAGCAATTATGTGAAAGTGAGAGAGTGCCACCATCAGTCATCAGTGAGAGAGTGCCACCAATCATTCCTGACTATACTGTCATACAGGAAGAGCAGCCAGCAAGTGATACTTTAATTCAACAATATCAACATGTTTATAGCAGACGAGGTAGGTAGGATCCATAGGAGGTAGAGACTCCAGTCTCTTAGCCTTCCCCATCTTCCTCTACTCAAGAGATTTTTGAACAACCATCTGACCTTGATGTTCCCATTACTGTTTGCAAAGGTACTCGATCCTGTACTATTCGACATCCTATTGCAAATGTGTGTTGTTTGTCAAAATTATCCAAGAAGGCCCGGTCATTTGCTTTTGGGATTGATTTTGTGGTTGTTCCAAGAAATCATCTTGATGCTATGAAGGATACTGGCCGGAAATAGGCAATGCATATGGAAATGTCTGCTCTTCTACAAAGCAACACCTGGGATCTTATTGACTTACCTCCAGGGAAAAATGTTGTGGGCTGCAGATGGGTATTCACAGTAAAACATAATCCCGAAGGTTCAGTTGAGAGGTTGAAGGAAAAGGGTTATACTCAGACATATGGAGTTGATTTCTTTGAGATATTTTCACCAGTGGCTCGTCTAAATTCCATGTAGATTCTTATTTCTCTAGCTACTACCTTTGACTAGCCTCTATTTTAGCTTGATGTCAAGAATGCCTTTCTTCATGGTGATCTACAAGAAGAGGTATACATGGAGCAACCTCCTGGTTTTGTTGCTCAGAGGGAGTGTTATAAGGCGCGTAGATTGAAGAAAGCCATCTACGGGTTGAAACAATCTCCTAGAGCTTGGTTTGACAAGTTCAGTGATGTTGTGCAACAGATGGGCTTCTCTCATTCTTTGACTGATCACTCTTTATTTTATTCCAACTCTTCTGGTGAATCCATCATTATTGTTGTATATGTTGATGATATAGTTATCACGGGCAGCAGTTCTATAGGCATATCATGTGTGAAGGAAGGATTGCAGGGGCACTTTCATACAAAGGATCTGAGCAAACTAAGATATTTTCTGGGCATTGAAGTACTTAGATGTCATGCAGGTACTAATTTGTCTTAGAGGAAATATGTGCTGGATTTACTGCATGAAGCTGGCATGAGTGAATCCAAGTCGGTGTCTACTCCTATGGACTATCATGTGAAGGAGATGACTGATGATATTGATTATCCAAATCCAGGCTACTACAAGAAAATTGTTGGGAAGCTGATATACCTGAGAGTTACTCGTCTTGATATCTCTTTTGTTGTAGGTGTGGTGATTCAGCATATGAGCTCACCACAACAGTCACACTGGATGGCAGTTTACCGTACTCTGAGATACCTAAAGGGTGCACCCAGTAAGGGAATCACCTACTATAGACCCAAGACTCATGTGTCTACCCTTGTTCTTACTGGTTATGCAGATGCAGATTGGGTCGGTAATCTGAATGACAGGAGGTCTACTTCTTGGTATCGCACATTTTTGGGAAATCACCTTATCACCTAAAAAATTAAAAAGTAGAATGTTGTGGCTAGATCAAGCACGGAAGCTGAATATCGAGCAATGGATCATGCCTGTTGTAAGTTGCACTGGGTTCAGTCTGTACATTTTGAATTAAATATTTATGTTTCATCTCCCATAGAGCTCAGATGTGACAATCATGTTGTTATCTACATTGCCAAGAATTCAGTCTTCCATGAGTGCACTAAACATATAGAGGTTGACTGCCACTTCATCAGAGATCAGATCAAGAATGGCAAGGTGGTGATTCTACATCTCAAATATGAAGATCAACTTGCAGATGTCCTCACAAAACCATTGAGTCCAGCAACTTTTTAGAGCTTTAGCAACAAGCTAGGCATACACGATGTGTACGCTCTAGCTTGAGGGGGGTGTTAATATATCTATTTATATCATGATTTTGTAATTTCAATTTATTGTTGGACCTCTATGTAATTTCTCCAGTTCTATTAATAAAAGGGTGAGTGGTCTTGAACCCTCACACAAGATGCATTGGATGCAGCCTTGCAACTTACGTTTCACAGGAGCTTTAAAAGCCATGTTCATTGAATGCTTCATGTCCATAGCTGACAGGACGGGGAAGGTGAGATAATATAATGAACTCAGCAAGACAATCTCCCAGTTGCAGACTACGTTTGAAAGTTCAGACTCTTAGAACGTTATGCACCCATAAAAACTTAGGAACATCATATTGATTGTCTGTTTAAAAACTTGTAAACTCTAGGTATCAATTCTCTCCCTAAAAGCTTCGATGAAGCTCTTGACATGGCACATATCCTAGAAAGGAACCTAGATTCGCAAAATCCTTGTGGCATGGGATAGTTGGGATTGACCGCCACTAGTGAAGGTTAGACAAAAAATCCCTCCCCTGATCACAACAGGGACCATGTAAAGGAAATTAGGGTAATGGATGTCAAGGAATAAAAACAAGTAGAGGCACAATCACCTAAATTGTAAAACTTGTGGACAATACTATGGAAGAGTGTGTCGTCATACTAAGCCAGTATGATACAACTATAAGGAGGGTCACTTCATTAGAAAATGCCTTACTCCCTCCATTTTATGCAGCCCTCAGGCAGGTGTTCCACTCCCACAAGGGCATCAAAATGCAAGGGTGTTTGTTGTTAATGATAATAGGCTAAGGCCAATCCAAATCAGTTGGTTGAAGGTACCCTTTGAATCATGTTCAGTCTATACCATTCCTCATACCTTCAAATACTTATGATAATTATTCTATGTAGCCATTGTACTTTTCAATAATCATCTTGTTAAATCCTCAGTTGATTCCAGATTGACAAATACATTTAGATCACAAAATCTGGCATCAATGCTACATCTACACATAAATAATTTAGGATATATTCTTGATGTGACAACTTCTAGTGGGCAAATCTTTACAACATTGCAGAAAATTGACATCTTGTTAATTAAATTTAAAAATTATGATATGCCATGTATGTTCATCCTCTTTTCTTTGGAATACTTTGATATTATACTTAGTATGGACTGGTTATACAAGCATTATGCCCATATGCATTTCTCCACCTATTTCCACTCCAGTGGTGATTCCTAGGGGAATTAGATTTTGTACTAATGTTAATCCCTCTCCAAAAGCTATGCAACTCTCATCTCAAAAGGTTGCAAAGTCTTCCTTGTATTAGTCTCAGAGACTAGTCCAAGTCCCAGACCCATAGAAAGTCTGAAGGTGGTATGTGATTTTTTTGACATATTTCTAGAGGAGATCCTTGAGCTGCCTCCTAACTGAGAAATTGAGTTTTCTATAGATCATCTTCCTAGAACTACCCAAACTTTAGGGCCTTGTATGGGTTGGCTCATGTCAATTTTTTTGGAGCCGAAAAAATAGTTATACTTTTAGATAAAAGTCTTCCTAGTGTTTCCCCTTGGGGTTTGCCCAATGTTTTTAAAAACATTAAATGGTAACCGTGCGGACAACACCTTGTAACTGGTTAAGCAGTAAGCGGCCGGTTTTTGAAAAAATGGATTTTAATTTCCTATATAGTTTTATACAAAATTACATATATATGGATATAAATACTAATACTCTTTGGAACTTTTATATATATCTAAAGATTCTAAACACTCTACCCAACAGTACAAAACACCCAAATAGTTTATAAGATAGCTATAAGACAATAATTATAGCCATAATATAATAAACAATAGATTTGACATAGATAAAATACCCTACATACATGATTCAGAAATATTTTTGCATCACATGTTTACATAGTTAAGCAATAAACAATAGACTAGTTATTGGATACCTTTCTAACTTATTGTTATATGTGCATATCATCAATTGGTCATACCTTACAGCATCAGCATTAACTAAAGTATGCATTTTAAAATTAAATAATAGTTACATATATTTTACTTGTATAAATTACACTTTACAACAGTATCATATTATCCCAACTTGTATACAAGTATGCATTCTATTAGAACTAGGCTTATCATAGGATATTTAAGTTTAATTTATTATATTCAGTAATACTTGGGGCCATATAGTTTATATAAAGTTACATGTGTACAACAAAATTTACAAAAAAGGAAAAAAAGGCCAAAAAGCGAGAAAAAGGGGGGAAATGGAAAAAGGGGTAAAAAGCGGGGGAAAATGGTCGGTTAATTACAAAAATGTTAACCGATGATTTTGCCAAAAATCGAACGGCATGGGTGTTGGGCCAATTAATCGGCCTTTTAATCGGTCGCTCAGCCCATTTTTCAATTCACTGGGTTTACCCAATCTCTTTGTAAAGAAGAAAGATAGTTCTATGTGTATGTGTATCGATTACCACATGTTAAACCAAGTTACAATTAATAATCAGTACCCTCTTCAATTAATAATTAGTACCCTCTTCCCCGTATTGAGGACCTATTTGATCAACTTTGCACTACCAAAGTCTTTTCAAAATTGACCTTTCTAGCTACTTTCAACTTAAAGTCAAAGATTGTAATGTGTGCAAAAGTTGCATTCTGAACTCATTATGGACACTAAGAATTTGTAGCGATGTCGTTCAGGTTAATCGACATTGTTGGCATATTCACGAGTCTTATGAATAATGTCTTCTAACCCAGTTGCAATGAGTTTGTGTCATTTTCATTGATGATATTGTGATATATTCTGATTCTATGGAGAAACATCAGGAACACTTAAAAACAGTTCTAGAAGTTCTTTGAACTGAAATTTTCTATGGAAAATTATCTAAATGTGAATTTCAGATTGATAAAATATGTTCCTTGGGAACATCATCTCTGGGGGTAGTAAATATATAGGTCATGCTAAAATGTCAGTTGTAGTAAACTGGAAAGCTCCCAGAAAACCCTTAAAATATGGATTTCTTGGACATAGCTGAATATTATCATATACTTGAAGTATGGGTGCTTCATCTAGTTATTTGCAACATCAACAATAGTTTTGATTCTACATTCTAGAAATGAAGGGTTTGAAATCCTCACCGCTTCTTCAAGAATGGATCAGGTTGTGAGCAGGATTAGAAGGTAGTGGCCTATGCGTCTAAACAGTCAAAACCAAAAAAACTTACTCATCCAACTCATGGTTTTGAATTAGTTCAATTATCTATGCCCTCAAGATTTGGAGGTACCTTTTGATATCTTTGTCGGCCACAAAATCTTGAAGTACATCCTAAAATGGGAATTGAACCTGAGGCAATGTAGATGGCTCGAGTACCTAAAAGACTATGACTTCACAATTGCCTACCACCTAAACAAGACAAATGTAGTCATGGATGTGCTTAGCAGGAATCGAGTAATATGTGCATATTTATCTATCACTAAATGGGGGAATATGGAGGATTTGGTGATTGGAAGTCAAATTTCATGTCTAATCATGTTCATTTAAAGAACATATCCATTATTCTCAGGTTACAGTCTGCGTTATTGAAGCGCAAAAGGCTAGTTTTGTAAAGAACTCTCCTCTCTATTTTGTAAGCCTCAAACAGACCTTTTGTGGGTCTTGACAATAGTCTTCACTATAAAAATAGAATGTGGGTTCTCAAGCAGTTAGCGATAAAGACTAACCTTAGTGAGCACATGGGTCAAAGTGTACAATTCATCTTGGAACAACCAAAATGTACAAGGATGGAGGGACCTCCAACAACTCTTTTGGTGGAGTATGAAGTGATATATTTCCGAGTTTGTATCTAGATGCCTTGGCAGTGGATCAAGGTGAATCACCAAAGACCAAGAGGTCTACTATAACCCCTTGCAATCTTAGAATGGAAATAGGAACACATCGCAGATTTTGTGGTGGGCTTACCCAGGACTTGAAAGGGTTATGATGTTGCATGGGTTATCATAGATCGTCTCACAAAATCAGCTTAGTTCCTACCTGTGAAGACGAAAGTGAAAGTGTATGAGCTTGCCAACCTTATGTATGGGAGATTATACAAATGCATGGAAATTGCATTCCATTGTTTTGTACATGAAATTGAAGTTCACAATTAAGATGTGGATGCAAGTTCAGGAAGAGTTGGGCACATAAGACTTCAACACCACATATCATCCGCAAACCAATGGCAGTAAGAGCATACAGTGCAAATTTTGGAGGATCATCGGAAAGCATGTGTGCTTGATTGGAAAAGGCTCATGGGACCATTATTTATCCTTAGTTGAGTTTACATATAATAACAACTATCAGGTAAGTATTAAGGTGTCTTTGTATGAAGCTCTATATGGAAGGTCATGTAGATCTCTACTATGATGGGATGATGTAGGAGAGCACACCTTGATGAAATAAGAAGAAATGCACATTTATACAAATAGGGTTTCACTAATCAGACAGAGAATGAAGCAAGCACACAACATTCTTATGTTGATACTCATCGGAAAGAGCGATAGTTCAAAGTAGGTGATCATGTTTTCTTGAAGATCAAGCCTATTCGAGCCTTAGTCAAGAACAAAGGGAAGCTCGTCCCTTGTTTTGTGGGACCCATTAAGATGTTGGAAAGGAATTGGTGAATGTGCACACTGCTTACCCTTCTTCATCAGTATAGTGCAATGTACAATGTTTTCCACGTATCAAATTTGAAACCTTATGTCAAAGATCCTTGCCTTTATCTAAACCGTGAACCTTGGGAGCTAAAGGATGAAATATCTTATGTTGAGTATCCAATCATATTTCTATATACTAGAGTGGAGGAGCTTCATAGAAACCAGTGCATCAATATGGTGAAAGTCCATTGGAGCCACCATGATCATAGTAATGCTACCCAGAGCATAGTAAGAAATTGAGCAGAAATACCTACACCTCTTTCTAACTGCTTAAATATTGAGGGAAAATTCCTAAAAGGAGAAGAAAATTTCAAGAAGTGAGTTTCATATTTTCTTGTTTGTTTTGAAATTTAAATATCGCTAATAAGTTCATAAAGATATACTCTTAACCAAATAGTCTTCCAGTTATGACTCTTGTATGGGCACATTCTGGATAAATGAGACCCTAATTGAACATTTAAGGTGATATACATGTTTCGTCAACTATGGACATCCCTATGATTATACGATTGATTTTCATCTCCAAAATTTAACTATAGAAAAATAATCCTATAATCAACCACTACCTAAAATTCTAGACAGTCAAACTTACCATTTAAAAGATATTAATGGTATATTAATTGTTCAGATTGTGATATTGTTTCATTGGATCTATGAATCTAAACCTAAGTTAGTTGTGACAATTCGTTGTCGCACGGCCTAGATGATCTCCACAATGGCAATCCATGACGTGGCGCAACCTAGTCGTCCCTTTCCTTCCTCCCTTTAATCATAGGGCCACAAGGTTGAAGCGTGATAGATCGTTGTTGGATCCCCAATAGATGGGAGGGTTGTTAGACCTCAATAGTCCTTGTGAAAAGATCCTCAACATGCCTTCGAGGGTAGACCTCGACAAAATGAACACTCAACAGGGTCACCATCGAAGGGTGGGAGAGGCCAAGAACCTAAACAACTCACCCATGTTTGCCCCTCGATAGCTCCACTTAAATTGGGTTGTTTTGGTCTTTTCACCCCCTTACATATACAACCACCTAACCCATCACCTCCTCCACCCATTTGGCAAATAAGACTCATGCTTGTATGGGAGGAGGAATGTCAAGAGCTTCAACACCCTTCTTTGGAGCTTTATAGCTTGAGTTACAGGCTTGCATGTGCTTGCATGTTGATGATCAAGCTTCTCTCCAACCCTAAACCATGTAAGGTCTTTCTTCCAAACTCTCTTCCCTACTATTTTACCTTTCAGCTTCATCCATTGACCAAGCTCCATGTCCATTCATGGTGGTTTTCGCTTCTAAGGCTAAGACCTTTTCTCTTCTTCTTCTTTTGACCTAGGTGAGACTAGATCTAGCAAGATGAAGCCTAGATAGAGATTTTAGAGAGATGATGATGAACGATTTGAGGATGATCTAAAAATAATATTGAGGAGGAGGCCTTGCTTCACATGTTTTAAGGTTGGTTGTTTACTCCTTAACTAAACTAGCATTTATGGCTTAATTAAGTGAAAAATACTTGAATCTTGTATAATATGGCCAAAATTGGATCGTGTGGACTCTTTTGCTAGAATGGAGTGTCATTATGAATTTCTGTGGATTTCCTATTCTTATAATAGTGATCTATAATGCTAATAGCATACCCACTTTTTTCTCAAGGGTTAAATTTTTGAAATATGTGTATTTTTGTCCCTAAAATTGTCATTTTCATGGTTTTTTGATACCATGTTGATGGAAAAAGAATGGCACATCAATCCCTACTGCATGGATGTAATTCTAAGAATAAATTAAGATGATTTCCTCACTAAATAATGTCAAAATTTTGGTTGGACTTAGATTTAATGCCTAATGGTAGTTCATTTCTGCTTAAAAATGCATTTTTATGCCTAATCTTGTCAAAAGTGCAGCTTTCTCATACTTGTGAATTTTAGATTGAAATTTTGCATGGTGTTTTGTTTCTACCATGTGAAAATAAATAGATCATTTCATGTGGATGTCCCTAGGTGGGTTTGGCCTTGATGTGGCCTAAATTGGTGAAACGGGCCTTGACATGGTTAGTAGTGGGAAATTGTTCCATGATTGGGCACTTTGATATATGATAGTAGGCATTTTATACCTTAAAAAGTTTCTTTTACTAAATAGAGTTAGTAATGGATATAGAAGAATTTGTGAATCAAGAACTATGTGTGTGTGTTTATATGTGCATGACATTCATAATAGGGTCGATTAATGATGCCAGTATGAAGTGGTTCGAGGGAATCCTTAATCCAATGTGGACTTTTACTAAAAGATGATAACCTTACATGAAAAAGGGCTCTTAATGGAATAATTATCATCCTCAAATTTAGACATATGCCTTTCATCTCTCATCTTCCTATAATCTTATGGAATTGGTGAAGTATAATAGAAAATGTAAAATTATAAGTGTGTCTTGGATATGGGATATAGATATAGATTCGATGCCTTGATGACAATATTCGGTGCCATCATTATTGTTGTAGTTTCCTAAATATGATACAAAAAATTATAGGACACCATAATGTGAAATCTAAAGGTAAATAATATAAGGAGTTCCTGAAACTTAAAAGATACCTTGTATGGACAAGCAATCCAGTGTGTGAAGATGATATTCTGAGGATGAGATCAATGAGAATAAACTCCATGGATGACGGAAACAATCAAGAGAATCTTGAATCATAGATTAAAATGTAGGAAAATTTACATGGAAGTCCATGGAGAATACATGTTATGAGAGGGATTTAAGAGATAGAATCCACGTAAAAAGAGGAAAACTCATATGATGAGTAGTATTTGAGATGATGAGGTGAAGGGTGACAAATAAGAAGTGTAGAACCTGAGATCATCTCAGGCCATCCAATGAGTGTTATGAATGGGTAACATAAACAATAGTGATACAATGAGGATATTAGAAAATTTACTTAGGAAATGATCTCTTGTGGATGAAAGAAAGTGACTAATCATGATGACGAGATAAGGATAAGTATTAAGGGTAATCAAGGAAGCATAAAGTACCAATAATTTGGCAGCTTCAATAGTTTGCAAGGATTTTTGCCTTCTTGAGAATCAATAGCGAGGAGTAGAAGTAAGTTTGAATCAAGAAGAGGAGACATATTCCTTAATCTGGTATAGAATCAGATTGCTATCAAGGATATATGTTGATAATTAAGATGAATTTAAGGGTTGTATGATATCATAAGGACCAACAATGGTATCCTTATACAGTAATCATGAATCCAATGGATTAAGGTCATAAAGAAACAAGAGAAAAGTGATGACACGACAATTGGATGTGAAGTAGCCCTAATTCCTTTCTATGTTGGAGGATGACATAATCGAACATTTCAAAGGCTTGTTTGGTAAGAACATGTTTCAACCTTTAAACAAAGCTTGGATGGTGTTAATTAAAAGGAAATGGAAAATAATGTGGAATGTACCCATATGATGATAAGTTGGTAGTGAAGTTATAGAAGAAGATAATGATTTTGTGTGTAGAGGTCTCTGTTACTAGGATGTGTTTTAAGAAAACATAATGAATTTCCATAATGCAAGAAACCCTGAGCACAAATACCTGATTAAAAGAATAAGTACATGAGAATGAACATAAAATATGATGAATCTACCATTAATGGGTCAATGGAAAATACGGTAATATGGAAATAAACATAACAAAGATAAAAGTTAACAAATAGGGTTGGTGGAATATGATAATATCAGTAATCCTTCAACAAATACTGAGAAATTTGGATAACACAAGTGAATGATGCATAAGAAATTGGAACCTGAGATTATAAAGGATCCACTCTAAGAATTCAGAAAAAAAAATCATGATAATGATACACTAACGATGACGAAATAACATGAGTCCTACCTAAGCGCTATCGATAGAGAGTTATGTGTTTCTCCTTGCCCTAACTTTGGGATTTCAAGGGTGAAATTTTTTCAAGTGTTTATGGATGTGAGACCCTAGTCTGGCTTAACCCTATTTTTACTATAGTCTTGCTTGCTAATCATAAATTTATGCTTGATTAAGTTTTAAAAATCAAATGGTCAAGGGAAACTTTAATTCAGATCCAATTGCACTTTGTTTGTCCTAATTTCAAGTTTCCTTACAAGTTTTGGACTTGATTGTAATTCCACCATGATATGAAGAACTAAATGGCTTTCTTTAAACCTTCAATGGGGTGTCAAGGATGGACCTCGATAGGTCATGATGTGGGTACCTCGATAGGTGGAGTGTACCTCAATAAAGGGGTTAGTTGGACCCTCAATCGGTCATTAGGAGGAGACCTTGATGGCCTTAACCCAATAGTTCAACCCTCAATAGGTAGGTTGAAGTCGACCTGTGATAGGTGGGGTGTTGGTTGAACCTCAATATCATGGTGGTGTGGTGACCTTTGTAGCTAGGGTTGAAGCTTGATTTGTTGTTGTCAATTAGAGGATGGCTTTTGGACCTCAACAGTCCTCATGAAAGAGCCTCAACAGACCTTGGAGGGATGACCCTCAATAGGGTGACCCTCGATGGATGGGAGGTCAAGCTCCTCAATAGGCTCACCCATGTTTACCCCTCAATAGCTCCACTTCAGTTGGTCTTGTTAATCCCTTTTATCTATATAACCACCTAATCCATCGACCCCTCCACCCATTTGGAATCGAGACCCCTTCCTGGATGAGGAGGAAGCTCAAGAGCCTCGACACCCTCTTTTGGAAGTCGATATCTAGAGTTGGAGGTTGACATGTGCTTGCATATTGATGATCAAGCTCCCATAAGTGGTTCCAATTCAATATATCTTTTCTCCAGCCCTAAAACACATAAGATCTTTCTCCCATTCTCTCTTTCCTACTTATTTCCCTTTCTTCTTCCTTTGGCAGAGCTTCACAGTTATCCATGGTGGTTTTTGCTTCTAAGGCTAAAAATCTCCTCTTCTTCCACTTTTGACCTAGGTAAGAAGACTAGATCTAGCAAGATGAAGCCTAAATGAAGCTTTTGAAGGGTTGATGATGGCATTTTGAGGCCGATCAAAACATTATTCCAAGGAGGAGGCCTTGCTTCACACACTTGAAGAATGGTTGCTCACTTCTTGATTAAACTTGCATTTATGAGTTAATTAAATGAAAAATGCTTGAATCTTGCATAATGTGCTAAAATTGGAAATTTTGTGGACTGTTTTGCTAGAATGGAGCATGATTATGAATTTCCACAGCTTCCCTATTCTTATAATAGTATTATATGATGTTAATAGCATGCCCTCGTATTTGCTGAAGGGCTGAAATTTCAAAATAAGTGGAATTTTGCCCTAAAATTGCCCTTTTTTGGCTTTTTATACCAAGTTGATGGAAACGAATTATACATCAATCTCTACTATTTGGATGTGATTGTAAGATAAAATTAGGATGATTACCTAACTTTTATAATGCCAAATTTCGTTGCACTTGGGTTTTTTGCCTATAGATAGTTCATTTATGCTTAAAAATGACCTTTTTATGTCTTTCCCTAAGTTCAACCTTCTCATACTTGTGAATTTTAAATAGAAATTTTGTATGATGGTTTATTGTTATCATGTAAAGAGAAATACACTGTTGCATATGGATGATGTGGAATCCCTACTTGGTTTTGGACTTGATGTGGGCAAAATTGGTCAATTGGACTTGACATGGTTAGTAAATGGATACATGATTGGGAACTTTGATATTTGACATGAGGCATTTATATATATTCTGAAGTTATTTATACTCAAATTAAGTTATTAATAGATCTATAAAAACATATAAAAATCAAGCATACGTATATATGTGTGTGTCAATGACGTTCACCATAGGGTTGATTAATAATGTAAGTATGAAGTCATTAGAGGGAATCCTTAATACAATGTGAGATTTTACTAAAAGATGGTAGCCTTATATTAAAGAGGACCTTTAATGGAACAGTTCTAATCCTCAAATGCATACTTATGCCTTTTGTCTCTCCCTCTTCCTATGATCTTATTGAATTGGCTTGAGTATATTAGAAAATGTGACTTTATAAGATGTATCTTGGGTATGGGATATACACATAGGTTTGATGTCTTGAGGCAGATGTCTTAATGGAAATGATGTGGGTTTCATCATTTGGATGATGGCAGGGCCCAATGATCAAAATTTAATCCATGTTTGAATAAGAAATAAATATAAGATGATGATGGTGGAAAAGATTGTGAAATGATTAAAGTTGAAAACTATGTGGTTTTATGTGTATTATACACTAGCCCTATATAATGTTGGACACTCTACTACATTCAAGTGGACCTTGGAAGAGAGATGCAATGATGATTGCATGTCCTAAACTAAATGATGCTTAAAAGTCAATACATTGTGATAATGTCTCATAATAACCAATGTTGTAAAAAGTGTTAAGCCTTAAGCATACGGACATCACGTTGTAACTAGTTAAGCGGTAAGCGGGCAATTAAGAATAACTTTTAAAATTGGGTTTCAATTTTCTAAATACTTTTATGCAAAAATTACAAGTATAGAAATAATATATTAATAGGAACTTCTATATATACCTAAACACCTACATAATAATATAAAAATCTCAAATAGTTTACAACACAACTATAAAATAATGATTGAATAAATACAAATAAACTACATAAATTTAAGAGATTAAACAATGGACTTATTGTATGTTTACATAGCTCAATATAAACGATAAACTAGAGTACAAACTATAGCAATATTCAGATCATCCATAACAACAATAAATCGGTATTTAATACAGTAGAAGTAAAATAGTAGGTGATTGACTGACATAAACATAGTTACAAAGTACTTCAGAGCATAACTCATCACAGAAAAGTCTCACACAAAAACAAAATACAAACTTGTATAAGATATAAGGTATGCAAACAACAAATAATGGCATACATAACCATTTACAACCAGGGATACAACTATATAAGCATTATACCTCGATTTACAAACTTTAGCATACATATAGATAGGTAGAAAAGTATATTATAAAAAATATAGTAAATTATGGGGGCTTTTTTGGGGGCCAGCTGGGTGTTTTTCCAAAGAAAGGGCTAAAGCGGGTGATTTTTATCCCCTCTAAGCGGCTAATTAATCAGGAAAATCGGGCATTAAGCGGGCGATTTAAGGCAGTCGGTTTAACTAGTGATTTTTGACAAAATTGAGCAGCTCGCTTAGACCAATTTTCAATTCATTGATAATAACCCTTATGTTGGGATAGTGACAGTTAATCATGAGTATGCTTTTTTCTAATGGTAATTACAAGAATCCCTAGACATGAGATAATGGCCTATCTTATGTGACTTCTATATGCAGAATTGAATGTGAATGATGGAAATAGAAATTAGTCGTATTGGTGACTTGATTAAGGGCAATGTCGATAATAATGGCATCATAAGGCATGTGGTCCATATGTTAATCCCAAGGGACAACTCCAAGTAAGCATAGCGATGTTGAAGGAATGAAGCCTAATTGAGATGAATTTGAATACAAAGAAATACATGATATTACTCGTTTGCAATTATATAGCTCTTTCTAGTTCATGTACTTACTATTTGTCGCTTAGTTTTATCTCACTTATGATATTGCTTTTGTATGATATGATAAGCTAAAAATATCTAATTTCATCAAACTAAGCAAGATAATTGTTATTGAATGAAATAGATCTTAAAGATGAGTAATTGAACTAAGTAATAAAGTCGAACCTTAATCATGTAGTGTATGTCCTGGCACCAAGGAAGAAAGTGTTTGATTTTGAGGCCATTTTGGTGGCCACATACAAAGAAATTTTGGAAAATTTCAGCATATGCATTCTTGCCATTTCAATGACCAAATGATCGAAGTATGATGAGCTATGAAGAGACATCAAGAGACATTGTTTTTTAAGACCTAAAGACACAAATGGACCTAGGGATTCTCCTAGGGTTTCAAGCCTCTAAGAGCACCTCCCCAAGCAATCGTTTCCTTTCAGAGTTGGCTTTTAGGTGTAAAAGTAGATTAGGTTCTTCTTCTCACTTTTGTATTCATCCTCTCTGTAATCTCTACATTAATAATATCATATGTGGAAATGGATGTAGGATCCAACATTCAAAATTTATTGAACCACTATAAATTTTGTCTTTGTGGTCGCTTACTTACTTTGTTGTTGATCTGCATCATATGTATTCATACTAGATTTCTCAATCTCACACTTTTGCATCACTACAACAAGCTTGTTGAGCCTTGTTGTTCGGGACTCCAATCACCACCATATTCCAACATGCAGCATGCTTTAGAAATCTAAGTATTTGTTGTATGTTGGTCACTGCGTCCGTCAGTAGAGGTGCATCCATGTGTTTACTAACAACCCCCTATTGCAAATGACATATCATGTCAAGTTATTGATAGGTAGATTAGCATAACCACAGTTGGTTCATACTTTTTAGGGTTAGGAAATAGCTTCCCATATATATGACAATTCATGGGAGTTGAAATGTTTGCATTAGTCATACTTTTCTTATTGAGAAGATTTTGGACATTACTTCCTTTGAGATAGTTTATCCTCGTGTTGGATTGGAGAAATTGAACACCTAAGAAGTATTGAAGTAGCCCCAAATCAACCCCTAAGAAGTATTGAAGTGCAGCCAAATCTTTTGTATAAAAGTGAGATTGGAGCCTATTAATTACCTGAGTTATGCCTTGATTGGCATTGCTAGTGAGGAGAAATCGTCAGATCCCTGCAAAGATAGTGTTATAATTTTAGAGTGAAATAAAGTGTGGACGCTTATTGATCTTTTGAAGCCAAGATTCTTTAGAACTATGCTTAGTTTGTTAAACCAATCTCAAATAGATTGCTTGAGGTTGTAGAGGGAGTGGCACATTCGACATACTCTATTCAAGAATTCCCCCTCAACAACAAAGATAGGAGGTTGCTACGTATAGACCTCATATGCAAGATCCCCGTGTAAGAGCGCTATAACATCCTTGAAATTTAAGAACTTTATATTTAATACAATGATATGATGTAAAGATCAATGTGGAATAATGAATTAGATGATATTACTCTAGTTAATGAATTTGAGCCCTAATCCTAGTTTAGGTCTTCATTAATGTAAATAAAGTGATGTTGAGAAAATATTACATATCAGGCTTCATTTGAGATATTAATGGTTCAAGCCTTAATTTAGTAGCTAAGAATATAATTAAGCTTGTGGACCTGTTGGAAGGCCCACGGTATGAGCCATGGCCTTGGAACCCAACTCAGGCTCAATCAGATTAATTCAAGATTACAAATGGGTCCTTGGGTACAAAATTGGGAAATAAGTATTTCATGACGATATTAAATATCAAGGATAATTTTAGTTGAATGAGAAATACATAATGCGATCGTAAGAGAGGATAATACTTGAATGGTAAGTTTCAAGTAGGCAACGAATTAGTTTTTGACCTAAACTCTAGACAAAGAGGGGATAATAGAAAAAGGAAGATTATCCTAAAATGTGGGGATTTAATGAGGAGTGATGTGATCTATGGAATTAATACAAGAAAATGGGTTTTTGTCTAAAAGAGATGGAAAAGAAGAAAACAAATAGGGAAGGCAGACCTAGTCGGATCCAGAGTTTTTGTGTTGGGCAGTCTTGCACGCAGAGGTCATCACCCCCACCTGAACTCTCTCTCAGGTTCCCATTGATAACAAGCAATGCCTTCCCCCAGCCATGTCTTAGTTGAATCCCCACCAAACTCTGTGAAATCTTCCCCAAATGCTTCCTCTTATCCTAACGACCTCAGCGATTCCCAAAATGCCTAAATCCATGGTCATATGAGATGATACCCAATCCGAAGATCATAGAGGACCCCAGGACTTAGAGCAATAGCAGACTTGTGATATTGGACGCCTATACAAGGACCATAATGCCTTCTCCTAATATTTTAGATCTCCATGCCACCCTCTATACACCTTGATATTCCTCCACTTGCCACCAAATCTATCGTCTTCACTGGCAAGTCCTGCATCAACTACTAGGTAAAGGTCAGGTGGTTGGTCACCCCAAGCCACAACAAGAGTACCAGGATGTTTGTGGGAGCATAACGAACCTCTCCCCGTCTTTGGAGCGGTAGTTAGAGAGGTAATTACTCATTTTAATTATGTGTACCTCTACCAAGCCATGGAGATCCAACCTTGGGACCAATGACCCTCAGGTGCGTAAAACTCCAATTCACATCGCAATGGTAGTTGGGTCTTTCAGCCTCTCTAAGCTTATACGACGTTGGCCCATTGGCCATGCCCTGGCCCCGCAATAATAAAATAGAGTTTACTTTACCTACGGGGCTCATTGCTATTGGCCTATGTATTGTAATTTTAAAATAATTATATAAAATTATTAGTTTGTCAAAATACATCAAAATTATATATCATTTTTATCTAAAAAATGTGTAGAATACAAATAAAATGGTTTGAATTCCTGATTCGATGTAGTTCAAAAAGTATATGTTAGATAATGTTTTGATAATGATGATTATCTACCAAGGTTTAAAAGACATGAGGCATAACCAGGCATTTTTTTGTCTTAGTGAGGCGAGGAGTAAGCCTTGAGACGGTCTAGGCATAAGCCTCTAAATGTACTGAGGTGTTCATACATAAATATATATATATATATATATATATATATATATATATATATATTTAATGTACATACATGTACATACAAGTATGTACATTCACATTGGCATACACAAGTACACCAGTTTAAAATTTATATACATATAGATATATATGCATGTCAATATTTATATACACTACTACAGAAATGGCTTATAAAGTCACATTTATAGGCGTTGGTTTTTTGTCAAAACTGACGCCTAAACCCTAAAATGTCAGTGAAGTACACAAACCGACACATATATGTTAGGAGTGACCAGACACAGGTACTACTTTTTATTTAGCATCAGTTCCTAAATAAGCAACTGACACCTAAAAACGCCTGCCAAATCCAATCTTTTCAATGAAAAAAATTACCTCCAAAATTTAACATACGGCGTCGGTTGTTAATTAAACAACCAACGATAAATTTTTTCTGTGAGATAGAAATTGGGCCCATTTTAATCATCAGTTTGGTTGTAATAACTGACGCCGATGTGTTTTCATGCGTTGTACCCGCGAAAATTTTCACCCCTATTTGGCGTCGGTTCCCTACAGAAACTGACGACTATGGTTAGAATTCGAGAACATTTTGTTTTTGTCGGCATATGAAGATAGTCGTCGATTTTGGTATAAAAACCGACGACTATAATTGAGTATAGGTGTCAGTTTTTTATTTATAACCGACACCTTTTGTTATAAGCGTCATATTTTTAATTAACCGATGTCTATTGGTAACTTAATAGCACCCGCGCAAAGCACACTTTTCCCCTTCCTCTATTTCATTGAGATTGAGAATAGGTCTGGCGATTCTGCGATTCCGCCGCCACCCTCTCCCTGCTCGCCACCGCCACCCTCTCCCTACTCGCCGCCGCTGGCGCTCCCTGTCCTTTGTGCTCATTGGCTCCCTGCCCTCCGCCGCCCAGACACCTGCTACTGCCCTCTGCTGCCGCTACCCGGACGCGCGCCTAGCTGCTCTGGCTGTGGGACGTGTGCCTAGCTGCTCTGGCTGCCAGCTCGCTGCTCAATTCTTGCCACCATTGCTGCTCGTCACACCGCCACTGCTCTTCTCCACGCTTCTAGCGGCTCCACGGGTAGCCATCTTCTTCTTTGTCCATGCCCCTCTTCTTCTTCCTTCTCCCTCATTATCAACAATAAGCACGGCCGTGGCTGTGTTGGCCGACCACGGCCGTGCTGCCCAGCACGGCCATGGTCGGCCAACACAGCCACGGCCGTGCTTGCTGTTGGTAAGGAGGGAGAACGAAGAAAAGAGGGTATTTTGTTCATGTACTTTTTTATCTATTGATTTTTATTTGTTTATCTACTGATTATATTTATTTATCTAATGCTTTGGGTTTACTTATTTAGATTTTGCTATTGTAAATCAACCTAGGATATGAACAAATCTTTTGCTTGCATATATTTATGTTTCTAATGCTAATGCTTGACCTAATTCAGTAAATTTTGATGCATGTTGAAATAAGATTTAAACTTTTCCATTCTAGCATCCTGATTTGATTTGATTAAACCCTAACGTTGATGAAACCCTAACATCAATTGTGATGAAACCCTAACATGTGCATATCTATCATTGTGTTTGTTGGCCTAGAAACTCGTCCAAGATGTACTCATTAGGAGTAAATCTTAGATAGTCCCCAGTTTGGGAGTGTTCTTGAACACCTAATCTCACTTAGGATGTAAGTGTATAATGTATATTGGGTTTTTAAGAAAATTTCAGTAGCATTTCCCCGTTTGTTCTCTAAGTACATATGTACTTACAGAACAACGGGGAAATGCGGCCAAAATTTTCTTAAAAACCCAATACACATTATACACTTACTAGTGAGATTAGGTGTTCAAGAATGGGATAGGTGGTAGACATTTATTATATATAAGAATGACAACACATGTATTTGTTGGCCTAAAGTTTTAACCATGCAAAAACTCTAATCTGTTAACCCTAGACCCTAATCTTGTTGTAATATATACTTGTTTTCTCTTTGATCATAGGATGGATAGATCATGGATATCCATTCGCAATCGCTGCACCCCAGAGTTTATATCTGGTCTTGACCAGTTTATTAGATTTTTCGAGGAACATAGGAAACAACCTGGAGATAGGTTCTACTGTCCATGTAGGCATTGCAGTAACAACTTGAAAGTCAGCACTGGTGACGAAATCAAAAGTCATGTCATGTGCAACGGGATTATACAAGGCTATACAGAATGGCATTGGCATGGAGATATTTTAAACCCAAAACCAGTGGATGTCGATAGCAGTGCTTGTGTGGAAGAAGAAATTGCCTCCGATGACGTAGGTGTGAATGAACCAGTTCCCATAGACATCATTGATGCGATGTTGGATAGTTGTGGGGTAGAGCACACCGATCCACCTCCCATTTTTAGAAACATTGTGCATGATGCTGAGATACCGTTATACACAGGTTGTACTAAGTTTACAAAGCTTAGCGCTGTTTTGAGATTGTATAATCTGAAAGCTAACAATAGATGGAGCGACAAAAGCTTCACGTCATTGTTGTCTTTGTTGACAGAAATGCTTCCTGAAGGAAATGAGCTGCCAATTTCAACATACCAGGTAAAGAAATTATTATGCCCAATGGGAATGGAGGCCAAGAAGATATATGCATGCTCGAATGATTGTGTATTATTTGAAAAGGACTGTGTGAATTTGAAAGATTGTCCAAAATGTGGTGCGTCACGGTATAAATTGATGACTTCGGGGGAGTCCAAAATTGGTTCTCCTTCCAAGGTGATGTAGTATCTACTTATAATATCACATTTTCAATGCTTGTTTTCCAATCCGATAGATGCGAAGAATTTGAGGTGACATGCAGATGTTATGAAAAATAATGATGGGATCCTACGAAATGTGTCTGATTCCCCACAGTGGAAGAAGATTAATCTGTTGTACCCTAAATTTGGCGAAGAAGTCAGGAATCTAAGACTTGGGCTTTATACAAATGGGATGAATCCGTACGGGACATTGAACAACCAACATAGCACTTGGCCAGTCATGCTTGTTATATACAATTTCCTCCCTGGCTGTGTATGAAAAATAAGTGCACGGAGATCACAATGAAGGATTGTTAATTGATAAAAAAATTGTAATATTAGAGGCATGTTTATATTTTTTTATATGTTTTATTTTTCTGAATGTGAACTTTACAATGTGAATTACTTTACAATGTGAATGTGAAATTTACAGTGTGAATTTTACAATATGAACTTTGCAATGTGAATTACTTTACAATGTGAATGTGAACTTTACAATGTGAGATTTACAATGTGAATTACTTTACAATTTGAACTTTACAATGTGAATGTGAACTTTTAGATGGTTGAGCATTGTCCTGATGACCGTGCTGATGATTACCATGAGGGTGAGGACATCAATGTGCCACCTGACAATGTAAGTTTTAAAAATATATCATATATTTATATCTATATGTCCATTTATAGTTATATCTTGTAAGTGTGCTTATTTTGTCAAATTTTAGGTTGATGATGCACATGTACCCTATGAAGCACTTGAGGCACTTGATGAGAAGCACTAAAAAGTTGACAAGAGAAGGGGCATCACTATGATGAAGAAGTTAATAGCGCAAAGGGGCAATGGACCCAAACTTGTTGTGGATTTTGATAATGCAGGAAATACAATTGGAGTGAATCGCAATTCGTTTGTTTCATATATTGGGTATGTTACTCGTAGCCATTGCGGTTGTAAGATAGATTCTTGGCATAAAGTTCCTAAGGGGAAGAAAGACGTAATATGGAAGGATTTATGTGTGAGTTATTATTAATTTGCAATTCTATTTTGTAGATTACTAAATTTTTGGATACTAGAGTATATTTGCATTGGATGAAAAGTTGTATTGTAAATGTGTGATGCAATGTTGTGGGAGAGTCCTAAGGAACTATAGGACAAATATCACCCATGAATACATAAAAGAAGGTGACAAGTGGAAGAAGACATCCACTGAACATTGGAACTTCCTGGACCAAGAAGAATGGGACGTGTTTGTTGCTTCAAGAAAAACTGATGAATTCAAGGTATTAGGTGTCACTCCCAATTTAATTAATATACGTTGTATTCACCTATTCAAGATTAAAAGTTAGTGTTACTAACCAAATCATTAATGTGCATTCTAACTAGGCCCTCAGTGAGGCGCAAAGAGCAAGGCGTGCAATGAATGTGCATGACCACACAATGGGTCCAAATGGGTATGCAGGCATTCGCCAAAGACTACAAGCTGAGTCTACTGCTACTTAGGAGTCCTCTACTATACGTACCACACCTCTGCCTCGCCATGATGTCTGGATAGCTGGGAGGCAAAATAAGTAGGGAGAAATAAGGAAGCCCGCAACTACTGAGGCAGCTGCAAAAATGGTAAAATACAACTCTTAGAGCAATCATTCGAATATTGATTATTTATGGTGTTTACTTAATTACATATTTTTGTTTTGGCGATTAGCGGGAGCTGCACGAGCTGAGAAAACAAGGCAAGTTCATCCCTGAGGGCACAAGGGATGAATTGACAGTTGCTCTGGGTAACCCAGAGCATCATGGACGTGTTAGGGCTGCAGGCGCTGGTGTGGGAATCAAAGCGTTCTTTGGGCCATCCTAGCGCAAACATGTCCCAAAAGTGGGAATTTCACAAGAAGAGGTAACCTATTCTTTCTTTAGAATGTTACTATAAAAGAGAATTCAATAATCAGAAGCTAACATTTCTTTTATCCATGTATAGGTAGATAAGATAGTTCATAGGAGAGTCGATGAAGTAGTTGATAAGAGAATCAAGGAAGTAGTTGATAAGACACTCCATGAAGCAATGAGCAAGTGGCAGGCATCTCTGACTGCCACTCAGCAGACAGTACCTATGGCGTCCCGCTCTACTCCTACTGTAGAGGTTGGGAGTAATCCTGTAGACCCACCACCTAGCACATCCACTGTAAGTACTTTTATGACATAGTAACTAGTCTTTTTAAGATGATATGTATATATGTATATAACATTATTTACACATATTTGTAGGGGTTGAAGCCATGTCGTCTAAAAAGTAAAAAATATGTCATTATAGAGGCATCGGCTTACCCATCCCTACCAGGGGAAATGTTTCATGGGTCTCCATTACCAGCTGGTTGGGTTCGTGTGAGCCCGCTACGTATATTCCAGGATTGGATGGATCTTCCATTGCCATATGCCCACCCATATTGTGAAACACTTGGTGAGGCAGAAGGCGAAGTGATATTGTGGCCAAAAGAGGATGTCCTCTATACTAAAACTGTATGGTAAATTTACATTACGTTAAATTGTTAGTGTGTGTATATGATGTCAATTGATCTGAAATTATATATATACAGGTTAAAAAGAAGACACCCAGAGCATCTAGGCCTCCACCTCCTACATTACCAAGTTGGGTTCCACAGGACCTACCTATCCCATTAGGTCCTAATTGTAGGGGTATGGCAATATGGTTAGGCGAACATGATATAAATTTCCCTATAACTATTTCTATAGATGTAAATGCTGCAGGTCAATCATACGAAAGCAAACTATTTATACAAGATATTTTGGAGTTGTTTCGATATGATTGGCTGAATACATATGTGATAGAGCTATGGATAAGGTGAGATCTTCTTTATGCATCCATATAACTTTTGTAGGATCTGGTGATCTGGTTTCTTATATATTAATGCATACATAATATATGTTTTGCATCTACTTAGACAAGATATGTGCAGGTTTTTCATTTGAATATGTAGGATTTTTTATTCCATCTTTGATTAGTCTAGTAGCTAAAGACCCTTCGTCAGTTCAACAATATTGCTATGATGCTTTTACAAATTTTGTTCAAAATAACAAGATGGTGATAATAGCTCCATTGAATGTGGAGTAAGTTTACTTTACTTATAATTTGGACTTAAGAAAATTACATTTTTATTGTGGATTTTGAGTTATTAATTTTTAACTTTTTTACCTCTAGTGGTATGCATTGGGAGTTACTAGTTATTGTCCCCGAGACGTTCACTGTCTATTATGTAGATCCTAAGGGGACTAAATTGAATTCAAAATATGGACACACAATGAAAATGGCATTATTCCGGTGAGAAATATTTCATTTTCATATCCGTTAACATATGTTATTACATTACTATTTAATTATACAATGTACTGTGTTACATTAACATGTACGGGTTTAGATGAGTTCAAAAAGGTTGGAGAAAAGATCCCCAGGAAAAAGAACCAGCTAATAATTTGAAAGAACGTGGAAGTAAGTTCCTGACTGCTATGTATATATTATTTATGTGAACAATGCTTAATTAGTTGTATTTTTTAATATTTTGTATGTTTCAATTTATAGTGTGCTACACAAGACAACAGATGGGCATGTGCATACTATGTGATGCGATTTATGCACATGATTATCAAATATGCCGCAGTGGACATCAATACCATTCTTGAGGTATTATATATAGTCTCATTAGATAATATGAAATATATCAATCTTATTTATATATTATTAATTATATATATACATCATTCTCTTTGCAAGTGTTTAAAACTAACCACACTACAGGAAAGGCCTTACTAGATGTACATGCTCCCTATACGACGGAAGAATTAAATGATATAAGAGAAGAATGGGCAAAAGCCATACAAATAGTGGGGTTTTTAAAATATAATTGGGATGTTGATAGCGAATAATGACTAAAGAATGATATTTTGTAAATGAGTTTCTAAATTGTAATATGAGTGAATGTTTCTACATGTCTGAATGTTTCTACATGTGTGAATGTGAAAATGAATGGAGCTGCAGATTGCTACATGAATGTTTCTACATGTGTGAAAATCGAATGGAACTGCAGGTTGCTAAATGTGTGAAAATTAATGTTGTTAATTTTGTAGGTTTGTGGCCACTTGTTGGCAGATATCAATCGATGTCATAAAACCTATAGTTCATAACTGAACTGCAGGTTTCTCATCCTACGACCAGCCACAGCAGGCCTACAAACTGATTAAAAAAATACATACAATAAGCGTCGGTTATTTGAAAAAATTGACGACACATGCTTACAACGTCGGATAATAGCTAAAACTGATGCCTAATGAGACCAGGCACCACGGCCGTGCTGGCCAGCATGGTCGTGGCAGCAGGTGATATGGCGTCAGTTATCAATAAAAACTGATGCTGATTATGCCCTAAATGGCGCCCTTTCTGTAGCGCAAAGGTTTATGGCGTGGTTTCAAAACTAATAACCGACGCCTATACCCCCTTGCTGGCGCGTTTTCGGTGGTGCGTGAAGGGTTGTGGTGTCAGTTTGAAAACCGAAGCCTAACGGTTTTCCTTTTAGCGGCGCCCACATAGGTGTCACATTAAAACTGACACTAGAGGCCTTAAATAACTGACACTAAAGGTCAATTATGTACTAGTGATACTTGTAAATCCATTACGTACACACATAGACATATGCAAGTACATCCTATATACAAAAGAATACAAAATATAAACATATATACATGTAAATTTTTAATACCTTACAATTATATACATATATACATATTCATGAACAAATATATACATGTAAATGTATACCATGTGTGTCATTACATGTATATGCATATATATTATAGATACATACACAAATACATAAATATATAAATAAAAATTTACATCTTTAGATACATATATGTATATACACACATATATTGATTATACACACAAACATATATTGATTATACACACAAATATAAATGTTTATATACATATATATGTATATTTACACATATATACACATTACACATGTGCACGTGAGGCTTAAATTGAGGTCTGAACTGAGGATTACGCCTCAGAAATGCCTCAATGCCTTTTTTATGCCTCGCCAAAATGAACCACATGCCTCTGACGTAGACAATGAGGTGCACGCCTCAGTGCGCATTAGAGGCCGCCTTACCTCAAGGTGTACGCCTTTCCAGCCTTGAGTTGCGCCTTTTTTTTCATGTTATCTACAAACCACAGATTTCATGAAATAATGTGTGTATCTTGTTCAATGGATGAAAAACGATCTAATCTAATGATAAGAGTATGATATAATAATCTCTAAGTTACGATTGCACCTAATGCTTAATTAGAGTTCCTAACCCTTAAGACTCATAATATGAAAGAATCAGGGTTCATTGACCCTAAACATGTTAAATTCATTGAATAAGCATACTTTATTATATAAATTGATAGTGATGAACAATAATGAGATCCCAAGATTATTATAATGATGATGATGTATATTTAGGGCTATTAAGTTTTTTTATCCGTGTGTGAATTAGGGTTTTGAGACCTAATCTTGATATCTAGCCTAGACCTAAACCCTAGACTCAAGCATGTTTAGTATCATATGGATACAATGGTGACACTTTAGGGTTATGTATAATTTCATATCATGTTGATTTCTTGGATCTACATTTGATTGATTGTTTGGACGTACAAATTAAAGTACGTGATAATATTGCATGTTTTCTTCAATGAAGGTACTTGGTTATCTTATGAATACACACATATATGTCGACTTCTAAAGATTGTACATGATTTCTTGATGCTTGATGAATAAAATACTTGGATGTTTATTTAATTCCAGTTTATTATAATGCCTATGTGTGTCATATAAAGAACCAATCAGATATTTTGAACCCAGGGTTAAACTTATTCAGGGGTAGTTCACTCCGAAATGATGGATAGAGAAGCGATTGCAACTAAAATAGAATGACAAACATGCTTTAGATCATCTTAATAAATGTACAAGTTTATATGTGCAATTAATTGAGTGTTGAATAATATATGTTGTTATCATACATGCACACTTTTGTATGCACCCACGTACAAAACAAAGCAATATATTGATCCATGCACTTTTGTATAATTACCTTAAAGAAGTGACTGATAAGTGCATATTTATCCATCACAATTACATATTTTAGATCTCACTTTAGGAGCATTTCATTATTATTATTTAATTTAAAATTAATTTGTCTAGTTTAGCTTTTCTCCCTTTTATTTGGAGTTTTAACTAGTTTTGGGATGACTTTTGCAGGGAAATGATCAGAATCTGAAGCCCAGTCTCACAAGTCGATCGACTCAAATTACGATTCGCCCAACTTAGATCACCAGTCGACCAACTCAGATCACGAGCCGACTGACTCGCACCCAGACTCAGCCAAATCGCCATCGCCAACAACCATTCTAGGGTTTCATCGAACCGACACCGATATTAAAGCTAATCGACCGACTCAAATTTAGAGTCGACCACTCGTGCCATTAAAATAGTCAAATGGTCAAAGAAGGCAAATCAACAAATCTCTCTATTTGGGGCGAGCAACCACAGCCATCAAAAAGTTTGAGAGTTTGAGGCTTCAGATTCTCATCCCTAGTGTCACGATTGACCGACTCAAATCACCAGTCGACTGACTCAGATCACAAGTCGATCAAATCGCGCCCAGATCCAATCAAAATTCGAATTTGAAGGCCATTATTGTAGTCAAAATTCGGTCAAAGCAGATCCAACAGCTGCCACCACCACAAAACCTCATTTCTAGGGTTTTCCCCCCACCTTTCTCCCTATAAAAGGAGAGGGGACTTCAATTAAAAGAGCATCACTTTTTCTATATCTTCTTCCTGGAATTTCTCATGTAATCTGAGTTAAATTCTTCTTTTACATTATGTTTGAGTAGTTCTCTTTTGGGCGTGGGGAGTAGCCCCATAGCCCGTTATCTACATTCATTGTACATACTTATTTTAGTGAAAGGATGTTTTCCAAACTGTTCTCGATTTGATCAAAGGATCTTGATTATATTCTTGTGGGGGTACCGAGATCTCAGATCCTAACAAGAGCAGATGCATAATTTCTTGACACGATTTTATGCTCTTTTTCTTTCTAATCTGCACTCATTTTCTAGTTAAAAAGATTATATTGTTGTGGGAATGCCGAGATCTCAGGTCTCAACAAGAAAGAACGCATAATCTTTTGACGTGATCACCTTATTTATATTATGATCTTTTTATCTGGTTATCTTGTTTGTTATAACTTATGATGATGCGCTCACCTGATCCATGGGTTAGAACCTCATAATCATGGGCTTTCATAACCAATCATGGACCTCAAAGGGTCGTTATGGGCTTTTTAGGCAAATCATGGGCATTCGTGCCAATTATGAGCTCTTAAGTGGACAAATCATAGAGAGTGCATATTTTACTTATTGAATTCTTATCTATGCAAGAAATTATTTGAATAATTCTTAAGTCAAATACAAGTCAAGATTTCTCTCATGTCATTTATATGTTTTCTTTTCTTATAATGTGTATAGTGTCAGTTACTATTGTAAGTCTGTTTCGCATGGTCGTGAGACGAAATGTCCCTAGATCAAGGATCAAAGGAATTTGAAGTGAGTTCTTCAAAGTAGTTCCCAAAGACTTAGCTGGTGGGGTTCCATCTACACCTTAGAAGATCCAATATTAAGTTTTTGAGAAAATTTATGCCTTAGATTTCTTTTATCATTCATCTACTATATTCTAGTTCAAAGATGAGATAGTCTACATTATAAGTATTATCTTCCAAAGAACATTTTATGAATCTATATTTCCAATTAATGCATGGTGTTTCATTTATCATATTGCTATGTATATCATGCTTTGTGATGTTCCTCCAAGACGAGTGACCCTTGTTATGGACAACATGGGGTTTGGTTCCGTTGATATATATGTGCTTGGAGGGGCGTTACAGATTAATTATATCCATCTATGCTCACTTAATTATAGTATTTGGACACTAAGAAAACTCAAAGAGTTGATGACGGTTGTAACCAACCAAATCCAAGCCCCGAGTACTTGGGCATGGTTAATTATTGAGTGTAAGTGCTTATTAAACTTAAGCCACATGAGGGCCTAACAATTGGCCCACTTCTTTAAAATGGTTATCCCTATGCTACTTGAGTAGTAGGAGCTCTACTTGTATAATAGCTCTATACCATAACACATAGTAGTAATGTGGGACTAAACATCTTGGAGTCTCTACCCCACTTAAGCATATGTGCTTGGATAAGCTTGAAATTTCATTACAATAGTCCATTAGAAATATGAAATTCAATGCTTCATTTGAATTCCATTGCGTTTTGCTCACATTGAGAGTTAAGGAGTACAGAGAGAGGGTCATGAGGCTTAAAAATGGCATGGGTACTCTAGGTTTCATATCTCGTAGGACTGCATAGTACTAGGCATAGCCTATGTATTATGTAAAGATTGCTCTATGTATCACCCTTTCATCGAAGAGACATTGCTTGGGTGAAAGATTAACTAGAAACAAATAATTAGGGATACATTGGGTAAAGGGAATAGTGTGATACTTTTCTCTGTGATGTCCTCATTTAGAAGAAAAAAAATATCTTCATAAGTTGAAATGGGGATCAAGATATTGCATATTAAAAAATTACATTCTAGATTATCGTGAATTGTATGAAGAAAAGAAATGGAGACCAAGTAAGAAGGGAGATGGTCTGAAAAAAAAATAATGACCATAGAATGTGGACTAAAATTCTCTCAAAGGATGGAATCCAAAAAAAAGCATTATAAGATGTGCAAAGCTTCAAAAAGGTTAATTCTTATCGAGTATGCCAAAAAAGACTACCATCAAAAAAAGTTTTCAAGGTTTCAAAATTTTAAGTCCACTACTTTTCTCAAGCGATATTGGAGTTGTTTTAACTTAGAGAATATGAGCATAGAGAGAGTCAATTCATTCTAAAATTGAATAGAGTGAGTTCAGTAAACACAGAGGGAAGTTGACTTCTATACATTAAAAAACATAAAAGAAGTAAACAATATTCAACATAAGGAGGAAGCAAGGAACTTAAAAAAGATCAATCTGATGCGATATGCTTACATACCTCTACTGACAACAGCGGGTGGAATGCTCAAACTCAGACAATCCAGCAAGTAAGTCCTCATGTACCTAAGAAAAAAATGGAAACAAAAACTAGTTAGTTGAAAAATTATATACTGTGATTAGATTTTACATAATGGTAAATCAATTGGGAACAAAATGATATGATTGCTCCTGGATTTTCCATTATGGGCATTTAGCTATTTCTGGGTACACCCTCCTAATCTCTACGTTGTCTTCATGGGTATTAGCATCAACCACACCTAATGCCACCACTGTTGAATCGGGGCTCTGAGCTGTGAATACAACATTTGAACAACTCGGAGACTGGATGGAGGCTCTATCCAACCCAGGGAGATGCCAGTAAGATTAACATTTTCCTTGTCCTATCCCACAGTGGGTAGTCAGGAAGAACTTCTCATTCTGAGCCCATACCAGCCCCGAAATCTCATTATCCAATTCCATATCGCAAAAGCATACACCATGATTAGTGTTAAAAAATGAAACATTGTTTCCTCTACACGCAGCTAGATCATGGGTATGTATCGGCCACCAAGAAAGGGCCTTCACAGTTGAAGAGCCTGGCCTAGTGCTTTCTTGGCCAAAAGTGTGCAACCAACGGCCGCCCATGCAGATGTCCCAGATATATATGACGCCATATTCATCCCCACTAGCTAACCGGTCACCACAGTCTGACCATCGCAGCTTGCACACCTCTCCTTTATAACCACTGTGGAAGGAACGAACAACAGAGGAATGCAGTGGCACCCTCATGTCCCTGGAGAAGATGCTCCCATCCAAACCGCCATAAGTAAGCACAACAAGCTCCGTCCAGTTCCAGCTCATAGCCGCATGTGGCATGATCAGAGAGATGAATTGAGCTATGCGAGAACAGAGTTCCTTTGGTAATTTCCCTATCATCTTTTTCGGATACATCTCTCTTGTATAAATTTTGTTGAAGGAATGAAGGAACCACTTTTCTAGCTTTTTCTTATTCCTTTTCTTTAATGTTGCTTTCATTTGCATGGTTCATTCGAAGTTTTGTTTTGAAAGTTGTTGTTATTCGAAAATGGGAGGAGAGAATAGAGCATGGTCCATTCGAATAGTTGTTGATTGGTTAATCCACTTAGGACGACACATATTGGACATTAAAAGTATGACATACAAAGAATTATTGGGCACCCAACTTTTATTTTTTTGTGTTTATCCAGCATATAACCCATAACCCATGCTATGACATACCTTCATCATGCAAAATTCAAGCAGTATTATCCATGATGGCTAAAAGACTAGAGGATAGATGGTCGAGCTCGAGGTCAGAGATACAAAGGTTAGAGGTTGGGGTGTGTGGGTTGCAATTGGTAGAACTGTCACAATTTGAGGATCACAAAGGTGCTATGGAGTGGCTTATGCACATAAGAAAAGAGGAACTAAGGTGAGTCAAGTGTTATGTAAAGTGAAATTAAGTATTGAACAAATTACACATAAAGGGCCATGGAAGAGATTTCTCAAGAAACTTATGATTTCAGCTCAAGGATCATTTTTGAGCCAAAGGGGAGCAATCAAAACAAGTAACTTTTGAATTTGTATTCTTATCTCATATGTATTCCCATTTACCCCGATGTCGCAAACCTTTGTGTAAGATCAAAACCCCTTATGTGATCTCTTTCTTTGTCCTATCTTTTCTTCTTCTTTTATTTATTGGAAGTTTTCGTGGGGATAACTTATATGTGGGTGAAGAATTGTGCACTTGTTGACCAAGTTCCAGGAAGCATCAATTTGGGGGTTTCCATAGTAAAAAATGACTAGAAAAAAATCAATTATGAAGAACTAAGTATAATTACTTTCAGAAACATGATTCTTCAAATAAAGAAAAACCTAGTGTTGTTGGAAAATTTCTCTAAAACTTATATGAAATTAAGTATTCTCGTAATAGGAAACTTTTGAGTATCCCCAAAGTAAGGTGGACCGTAAACTCGAGAGCCGATACTTGAATTTCTAGGATCCATATTTAAGAAAGAACAAATAATAATCAACAATTTCCATTAATTGAACTTTAATTGGTTACAAATGTTTTAATAATACTCCTTTAAGGGTTACATGAATTTCTAATTGGAAACTAACATATACATGAGAAGAAGTACTCAAGTATCTAACTTACTAATCTCGGATGTGACTTAGCTTATTTCTCTTTGATGCATTCATACGATTCTCCATATCTTCAATCTTTGTATATACCTATTACCTAAAATGTCGACAAATAAAAGTACATATTAGTTTATTAATATATAATATATGTGGGTGCATACAAAATGTACGAGTACATATATATTCAACAATCAGATATTTACACATATGAAGTTTTACTAGTTTGGTGCCACAAATGAGTTAATAATACTAGGTAACAATATATTCACATGCATGCAAGTACATAAGATACAAGCAGTCATGCGGGTATGTTAAGTACACATAAATGGTTAAGCATATACGTGAAACACAAGAGACCAATAGATATATAACGAAATATGTATGGTACATAAGTCACTTTTAAGTATTAGTGTTCAGACTTGTTGTGGGTCATCACAACTTCAAAAGTAGGGGGAATACTTTATGAAGGAGGAATAGTCTGAAGTCGTGGGGCCAGATATATGGCTGAAGAGACTAACCTCCTAATTAAAAATAAGAGAAAATCCTATTGTACAATCATCCTCTAAAATATGTGTCCAACAACCTTATTTTGTGTTTTAGAATTTGAGATAACTCTGGACATCCTAGAAGGACCTAAACAGTTAGATGTGTTATGATGGTATGGATGCCATATACAAGGCATGTAAACCTTGACTAAACTAATTTTGTAGTAACATGTTTTCCTAGTAACATATTTATATACAACAAGGTTTTCAAATAATTGCTTTATAAATAAGTACAAAGACTCATGTGGGACATTAAGTACAACTAAGTACAAAGACTCTACGACAATGAACCTTAGTATAAAGTCATTTATAATTAAAAGAAGAATTCTGTAATGTGAATAGAGAATTTGTAAGTGAAAGGATAACATAATTAGAAAATATAACATTATGTAATACACATTTTTCTTTAATGGTTACATTTTCATGAAAAAGTGTTACTTTTATTCTCGCTCATAATTGCTTATTAATGTATTTGTTCTTACTTTAGTTTTCACTATGCCCTAGGGGTTGGGTATAAATTCATTCCTCAACGGGATGGGTATGGATGGATGGTCTTTCCATTAATTTCATATTGTTAAACTTCTTATATGTATGTATCATCATAATTAAATCACCCTAAAATTTTGAATCTATTTACATAACATTGTAATTAATCATTAACAATATCTGGTATTTATATTCTTTTATAGTCGGCATGTTACTTTGGATGACTTTGTATTACTATGTGAGTAAAATATTTACTTTTTATACCATATAATTATTTTAGCTGACTCAATGTTACTTCCTAATTTGATTAGTTGTTTTTCAAAACAAACTATTAATTTTAATGACACAGTGTTACGTTCTGGATTAAATATTTACTTTCCATAGAACATAGTTACTTTTTATGTCTGACTGTTACTTTCCTGGTCAAATAGTTAGCTTTCATACAACATAGTTACCTTTTATGTTTGAGTCTTACTGTCTGTGTCAAATAGTCTTATTCTATTTTACAACTCGACTATGTTAAATTTAAACTTCACTCAATGTCACCCATCATGAAAGTATTCTCTTCTACTGTTTCATTAGCTCTGCCCTCTAGATTGTATGACGTCCATAAGATGTTGCCACTTAGAAGTTGCATATTGGAGTGATCTCCTTGTATGATTCTTCATTCACAAGTCAAGTGGAGACATTCCCTCATCAACATCCTAATCGATAAGGTTGCAAGCTTTTTCTTATACTAAGTAAGATTCTAAATAACTTCCATTGGACGTTTATAATGTGTTGTGTTAAAATTAGGAATTACACTACATTCTTGAGCCCATATGTGATGATAGGGCCTAAATCTAGCTCTCATAAATGCAATAGGAGTACATGCCATTCTAGAATTTGGGAGTGACTATTAGCTAAATGTAGGGACCAAATCTTCATGTTGATATGCCAATCTATATAGTCCCCAAGACATGGTTTTCTGAAATTGACAAAACAATATGTCATATGTGTGATTAGCTGGACTTACACATGACATTCAACTACATATCAAATTACTACCAACATACTCCCACTTGCACTTAGATCCAATCACCCACGAATCATATTTCAAGTGATCTTACATGACCATCACGCTTCTACTACGAAAGTACCTTTGTCAAGGGGTCTGCAACATTGTTCTCAATTGGTACTTTGCAAATTTTTACACCTCCTCATTGTACGATCTCTAGTATAAGATGATACCGTCTTGTATATGATTTGAGTGCCGATGTGATCTGTGTTCCTTAGCTTGTGCAATAGCTCTATTGATGTCACAATATAGATCAACTATGTCATTGATGCTTGGAACAACTCCAACCAATGAACTTCTTGATCCATACAGACTCCTTTGCTGCATTTGATGTGGAAATATACTTTTCCTCTATTGTAGAATAAAAAACTATCACTTTCTTGGAACTCCTCCATCTTACAGCTATGTTGTTTAAGCAAAACACAAATCTTGATTGTGATTTGTAATCATCTTGATCAGTTTGGAAGCTTGCATCGGTGTAACCCTTTACCACCAAATCTTCCTCTCTGTCGTAGACCAAGAACTGATCCTTAGTTCTGTTCAAGTATTTGAGGATGTTCTTTATGGCTGTCCAGTGAGCATCACCTAAATCTGACTGATATCTGCTCGTCATGTTCAATTTCATACATGATTGATCAAATTGTTGAGGCATATGGAATCAAACTCATGTGTTCCCTTTCTTCATAAGAACTAGGACATTGACTATTAGAGATGGTCACTCCATGCAATGTTGGCAGGTTTCCTCTCTCTGAGTTTTCCATGCTGAACCGCTCGAACACTTTGTCATTGTATCTACTATGACTTAGTCCAAGAATCCTTCTAGATCTATCTCTATAGATCTTAATCCCCAAAATGTAGGATGCTTCTCCCAATTCTTTCATTGAGAATGTATTTCCAAGCCTTGTCTTTACCTTTTGTAAAGTAGGGATGCCATTCCCCATCAATAGTATGTAATCTACATACAATATGAGGAATGTCACTATGCTCCCACTAACCTTCTTGTAAACACAAGGTTCATCTTCATTTTGAATAAAGCCAAACTCGTTGACTGTCTTGTCAAAATGAAGATTCCATCTTTGAGATTCTTGCTTCAATCCATAGCTTGACCTTTGTAGCTTACATACTTTGTTTGCAGACTTTGGATTTATAAAACCCTTAGGCTATGTCATATACACATCCTCAACTAAATTCTTGTTAAGGAATGTGGTTTTAACATCCATATGCCAAATGTCATAGTCATTACAAGCTGAAATAGCAAGTAAGATTGTAAAACTTAACCATGGCCATTGGAGAAAAGGTTTCTTCATAGTCAACACCTTGAACTTGTTTGAAACCCTTGACAACCAATCTTCCCTTATAGGTTTGAACTTTTACATCCACATAGGTCTTCTTCTTGAAGACCCACTTGCACCATATGGGTTTTACCCCTTCATGTGGATCCACCAAAGTCCATACTTTGCTGGTATACATGGATTCCATCTCAGATCTCATGCCCTCAAGCCATTTTTCAGACTTTGTTCCCTCAATAGAATCTTGATTGGCTCATCATCTATGACCAATTCACTGCTTTCATGAGTTACAAGATATCCAAATCTTTCAGGCTCAATGTGTGTCCTATTAGATCTATGAGGTTCATGTCTTACTTGAGGAATTTGAGATTCCACAACACTTTGTGATTCTCTTTGTTCCTCTTATACATCTATTGGTCTAATGCTTTCTTGTTGGCCTCAAACCTCTTCGAGTTCCACTTGCCTCCCACTGATTCCTTTAGAAATAAGTTTCTTTTCTAGGAATGCAATATCTCAGGCTACAAACACTTTGTTGTCAAATGGATTATGCAAGTAGTATCCCAAAATTCTTTGGGATATCCAAAAAAGTAACATTTATCAGATTTTGGGCCAAGCTTTTTAGGAAACATTTTATTGACATAAGCTTCACACCCCCAAATCCTCATAAAAGGCATTTTGGGATGCCTCCCAATTCATATCTCATATGGCGTCTTTTGAACCAATTTAGATGGTACTCATTTTAGTGTAAATGTGGCGGTTTGTAGAGCATCCCCCCAGAAGGTTGTCGGAAGCTTGGCTAAACTCATCATTGATCGCACTATATCCAGTAATGTGTGATTTCTTCTTTCTGACACACCATTATTTTGAGGTCTTCTAGGTGGAGTCCACTGGGATATAATCCCATGGGCTCTAAGAAGGTTCTCAAACTCTTGGTTTAAGTATCCTCCACCTCGATCAGAATGAAGTGCCTTAACACTTTTACCAAGTTGGTTTTGTAGTTCATTCACAAACTCCTTGAACTTATCAAGAGTTTCTAACTTATGTTTCATTAAATAAACATAGCCATACCTACTGAAGTCATCAGTGAAGGTAATGAAGTACTGATACCCACCTCTAGTGATTGTTCTAAAAGGTCCATACACATCAGTATATATGAGTCCTAATAGATCATTAGCCCTCTCATTGTTACCAGTAAAAGGGGTCTTAGCCATCTTGTTCAACAAACAAGATTCACATGTCTTTATTGATTTGAAATCAAAAGAGTCCAGATAACCATCTTTATGGAGTCTAGATATGTGATTCCCATTTATGTGCCTAGACAACAATGCCAAAGGTATGTTATGTTTGATTTGTTGAGTTTTATTCTTTTGGTATTAACGTTATATACATATGTCTTTAGATCTAACAAGTAAAGACCATATGACATTGGGGCACTACCATAAAAGATCTCATCTTTTGAAATAGAACATCGACCATTTCTAATATGGAATTCAAATGCATCCTTGTCCATAAAAGATAAAGAAATGATGTTTTCAATTACAGTAGGTACACAATAGAATTTTTAAACTCTATTACAAGCCTTGTGGACAGAGATAAATTATAGGTCCCAACTACGTTGGCTGCAACTCTTGCACCATTAGCAACTCACAGTTCTACCTCACCTTTTGCCAAAGGCCTACTTCCTTTTAGATGATACATATGAGTACATATGTGAGATCCACATCCGATATCCAATGCATGTGATGATGTAGTAGATAGATTTATCTCATTTACATATATACCTAAAATGGAGATCACCATCCCCATCTTTTTCTTCCGGAATGCCTTCAAGTACAAAGGATGAGATCCTCTTGCACTTTTCTTTCTCCTTATCTTGATTGTTGAAGATTTGGATTTAGGCTTGATATCAAAACTCTTCTCGATCTTCCCTTGATCCTTTGACTCAGCTTTGCTGATCACCATCACAGACTTGTCTTTCTTCAAGTTTGCTTCAACATGAATCAACATGGCAAGCATGACATATGTCCAACCATATTATGCACATGATAGCATGCAATAAAATAGTTATATGATTCTGGCATATTCTTTAAAATCATACCAGTGGCCAACTCTTGGCTAAAGGTGAATCCCAATTCTTCAAGATGATACACATGTCCAATCATATTGAGCACATGTTCTTCTATCGAGGTTCCCTCTGTCAACTTAGACTCAAGTAGCACCTTCATGATACCATCCCTTTCTTGCTCTATAAGGACAAGTGTTACCTTCCTAAGATGTGTTACCATCAAAAGAACACTCATGTCCTCACATTTCTCATGCAACTCATAGTTCATGCAGCTAAACATAAGGTACTTTATCTCTAATGCATCATTGACATGATTTTAGTAAGCATCCTCTTATGCCCTAGGTGTATCAGGAGCAGGTATTTTTGACACTAGTTTATCAAGTATGTAGAGCTTGCACTCTTCATTGAGAACCCTTATCAAAGTCCAAAACCAGTCATGGAAATTTCTCCCATCAAGTTTGTCCTTCTTCAAGACCAATCACAATTCAGATTTGTTTGTCATTTGATTCTATAAGAGAAAATTTGCATCTGTCAGAAACCCTTTTCAATTTGATTTGAAAACTTTGATGATATTAATTAGGTCTTTAATTATTATTTCTCCCACTATTTTATTCAAATTTATAGTCCTCAATATCAATTTAGAATAT
This sequence comes from Alisma plantago-aquatica, assembly GCA_963693085.1. Lineage (NCBI taxonomy): Eukaryota > Viridiplantae > Streptophyta > Magnoliopsida > Alismatales > Alismataceae > Alisma > Alisma plantago-aquatica. Next base: position 656,299,558 of record OY856415.1, on the reverse strand, counting down.
TGTAGTGTAAAACATTCTAGTGGGCAAAGATCCATATTTCATCAAGCCATGAGTCATCTTTTGTCGATCACCCACAACTTAACTATTTAGGTAGGCCATCATGCCAATCGCATCACATGCAACTCTTGGATAGATGATATGTGCAACTCTTTGCCATGATCATCTACATGCCTCTAGGATTGCATTCTCCAAGTCAGTAGCTAAGCCTGACCGAATAGCCAATACGATAGATACGCAACATGTTTTGTGCAAATCTACATATCTACCATTACACTTCCCTGAGATAGACGACACACCATGATTTGTGCAAATCTACGCTTGGTCGATCAAGCTTTTTATGTGTATTGCTAATGGAATGCATCTAAGACTTAATATTTTAATTGAGGGAGTTTGTATAAATACATATATTTTATCCAATCACCACATATATAATATGTATCATATACATGATGTATCACAAAAAAAACATGCAGTAAAAGAAAGAGATGGTTATGTCTAGTCTAATTTAATTCCTTGGATCCACAAGGAATTACGTCATCCTATGTCTACATCACATGTAGAAACTTGTTGTTGATGAAGATTTGTTCTTACCAATCTGGGTTGATCGGTTCAACCCTTGAACTGATCAGCTCGCCTCCTAACCGGACGTTCTGTCTGGTACCATCAGTCCACCATCTGCTGGATCCTCCAGTAGATTCGTCAGGTCCACCAGTTGATTAGTTGGGCTCGTCCTTCGGGTCCTCCATGGTCCTTCAGCTTGTAGGCTTGTCTTCAGGATGTCATTATATTTTTCATAACAAGAAATTAAACTATCCTACTTTTACATAATTATAGAGAAACCTCAAGTTACATTCGAGGGGAGAAAAGGTAAGAGAGAATTAACTTTACATTGGGAAGATAAGGTAGAGGCTCGATACAGAGATCGAGATAGAAGGATAAACCAACCACACAACCTTGTACATATAATAAGGGTTATTGGCCATAACCATGCTACACATCTACCATCAAAACTTCTTTTAGGGAAACACGTGTAAATTGCATATATATATATATATATATATATATATATATATATATATATCATCTATGTATATATTAATTTGGGATTATTGTGGTATTGGATTTGAGATATTATTCACATCACATGCAATAATAGAACAATAAAAACCAAAATCTGATCATATCGATTATCCCAGAATATAGTAAATTGATGTTGGCTCTGATACCACTATAGGGAAATATCACTACAGAGCAGGCAGCGGAAACAAAAAAATGTATCTACCATATTCCTCGTAACTAGTGGATCGCGTCAATAACTATAAGATGGAAAGGATGGTTTTGAGATTATATAAATCCTGGAGGTCTAACGACAATCCTCATCATTGTAATTGTACAACTCTGACTCCTAGTTGTACTAGGAATTTTTTATTGCTCCTCCACAGACAACAGACTTGAATGTCGTATTCTACAATAGCTACTCTCATCACAAACTCTTGGTTGACGATGCCCTACTAGCAGCAGACACTAGCCTCCCACCTCTAGAGAAGTCCACACGGACCGCCTAGAACTCTTCTCGTCCTGCTAAAACGAACAAGAAGGAGTCGTCCCTTCTGTTGGCATACTAGTCACCAACTTGCGCTTCCACAATAATGAACTTAGTTGTTCTCTCCCTTACTATCCCTCCCTAGTTGGGTAGGACTTACTTGGGCTCTCTTGGTTACCACAATCAGAGAGGAAAACATTTGTCAGAGCAACTAATTCTCAATTTTCTGTGTTGTACTCTAGGAAGCCCCTAATACCCCTCTATTTATAGTAGAGGCTAGTGTCATGGTTTCCAGTCGATGCAGGAGTGGAAAGGATGTGAAGATCTTGAATTTTCACAATATGCGACCATCCAAACGGTTGTCTAGCATAGCATATAGTCATCTTGTACTATGAGACAGTCGTTTTGCAGTTTCCCAATCATATACAAAATTGATAATTCATTTCCCATTAATGTTGGACATTAGTTCCTTACACAACAAGTAATATGCAATCAAAATGAATACGAAAACTATCTAGAACCTTCCATTAGTTGACCTGACCAATCTCACCCATGTGAGATGGTTGTCTCGATCACCGAGACGATTTTCTGATAACCCGAGTCACACCGTTCGGTTTGGTTGGTTTTCACCTTGGCTAATTTCAACTTTAATCAGCCCTAATCCTCCAAACACCCATCTCAACCCTTGAGATGGCCATTTGGCACTCCATATGGGTGTTTGGTACTGTAGTCAAGCTTCTTGTTGTGTGAATCAATTACCTAAACATTTTAGCAATTAATTCATCTGTCATTCAAGATCAAACTCCACTTCTAGGTGAAGACCTATGTGTGTGAGCCTATAGGTCCCATATTACATTGGTAGTTGTTGTGTGCTTTCCACATCAACTTCTTATATGATTTAACACACAAATTCAGTTCATTTTATTTTCATTTAGCCTCTATTATTCTTAACACCTTTTTGTTATTTTGCTTATCGCCTGATGTGTATTACAAATATGTTTAAAAAGGACCAAATCGGAGATAGCCCAACTCAACTCCAACATCATTGGGGCTTCTCCATGCTTTGCAAATATTTAGAGTTTCATTGTTGCTGAAACAACAATGCACATGGTGTGTCTGAATTAAGACACGTCGTGCATGTTTCCAGTTGGTCATACACTACAGATGAAGAGGAAAAGTACATGGCGTGTCCGCCATAGACACGGTGTGTACCTGGGAATTCAGAGTCGATTTTTGTATTTCTGGTAATGTACACAATGTGTTTTAATTTAGACATGACGTGTACCTTACACTTGGAGCAACTGTCAAAGACTGAAACACGACGTGTCCAAAGGAAGACACGTCGTGTCTCTGTCAGTTTCAATATATTTGAAAAACGACGTCTCTCATTTTTAAAGAGAAAACCAACTTATGGAGTGGTTATTACTGGTCATAACTCGAAGTCTTTTGTCCAAGAGAAGGTCTAGAGCAAAGGAGGGCGATTTTGGATGGAAGAAGGTGGTTTCTTGCAAAAGAACCTCCATTCTTCTTCTCTTCTCCATTTTCTTCTCCGAAGGTGCAGCAGAGCTTCTTCTCTCCACTAAACTTCTCGGGAGGGAAGTTTGTAAGATTTGAAGTAGTTGTAGGAGTGGAATTTCATCCCCAAGTTGGATTTCTACTTTTCTTGGGTTACATCTTTGGATTCTCTTAGCTTTTCCTTGTATAAACCATGTTAAACTTTGAAAATTTTGCATCTTTTTTGTTGTACATTATCATGGACGAGTAGGCTCTTTTTCTTGGACATGGGAGAGTAACTCCCATGTCATGGCATGTATGGAACAGGATAATTTTATACTAAATGCTAAGTTTCTTATTTTTCTACCTTGTGAGTACCGGTTTCTTCTTCTTGCATGTACGGTTGGCCACTATGTATGCATGTTTTATGCTTTCTTGCTTGATCTGAGAAGATAGGTAGGAGAGTAAGGAGGTACTCTCTTGGCAACTCCTCTTTTACCATGAGAGTGGAAGATATGGAGTTGAGGAGTAGGTTTGTGATCCAAAATTAAATACATACACGAGAGTGTTGTATGGAGTTAGGATCGATGTATTTGCACCGGGAGGTGAAGTATAACATACAACTCTCCTTTAAGTCAAGTTCTTAGTATGTTTAAATTTCATGCTCCATTATTCATGCTATGATGTGTTAGTGAAATCCTAAGTCCAAGATCATTTCAAATCTGAAATCAAACCTTTTTTAGTAATCCTTTTACTGTTTAGTTAAATTTTGAAAATATAGTTTAATCAACCAAACCATTCTTGAAAAAAGATCTAGATGTTGAAACTTAGCGTTTTTGTGTTTAATTGGTTACCAATCTCCTTGTGTTCGATCTTGACTACAACCACTCTTGTATACTTGCGGGAATTGGCTAGTCGAGTAAAAGATCATTTATATGATTGAAACTCGTTAGTGTAATAAACCAATAAGTTTTTGGCACCATTATCGAGGAGCTACGGTTAATCTAATTAGAGTAAAAAGTGCTAACTAGTATTTGAGACTAGATCACCACTTCCATTTTCAAATTTTCATATACCTTTTAGTTGTGTTCTCAATACCTCTTGCTTATTTTTAGGTTGTATGCATTGCTCGCAGAGGGGTCTTTAACCATCTGCGTTTCTAGATCATGAAATTGTGTGCACTCTTTCAAGCTTAAGAAGAGCATGAAGAGTAGAGCAACCACTACTATAGGGTGTTCCATCATCACCATCACCATCTTCTTCATCCTTTGAAGAAACCACACAAGAAGATCCAACTATGGAGGACGACCGTCCTTTGAAGGATTTCGCCATGTTGGTTGCCACAAACATTTGTGGAGCCATTGATCTACCTATAATGGAAGCAAACAATTTCTCTATTGCTCCTTTAATGATGCAGATGATCCAGCAAAACCATTTTGGGGTTACCGTTAATGAAGATCCAAATCTTCATGTAGCGGAATTCTTGGAGTATATGAACATTTTTCAAAATTAATGGTGTATCTGCCGACGAAATAAGGCTACTACTTTTTCCTTTCACCTTGAGAGATAGATCCAAAGTGCGACTTTTATCTCTTCCTAAGAAGTCCATCAAAAGTTGGGACCAACTGTTAGATTCTTTCCTTGCAAAGTATTCCCCCCCAAGCAAGACAGCTCAACTAAGGAACCAGCTGACAAACTTTTTCTCAATTGGATGGAGAGACTCTATATGACACATGGGAGCGGTTCAAGGACCTGCAACATCTTTTCCCTCACCATGGATTGACCAATTGGCTGCTACTTCAAACATTTTACAATGGACTATTCTACAATACACGTATGACATTGGATGTCGCAGCTAATGGAGCTTTAATGAATAAGTCTTACAGGGGGGATTATGATATCATTGAAGATATAGCACTAAACCACTATCAATGGGGGTCAGATAGAAAAGAACAATCATCTTCTATACTGGGTTGTTCAACCGGAAAGCAAGGAGTAAAACACAATGTTGATGTAGTTGATTTGATTGCAGCCAAGCTTGATGTCCTTACACAAAAGTTTGAGAAGATGACTACCATGCAGATCCAAGCAACTGAGGTAATTTGTGAAGCTTGCGGGTTTGCTGAACATACTTCGTCTACTTGTTTTTCTCCTAATGTGAATCAAGACAACCAAGTGCAACTGAACGCCGTTGGGATACAGAGAAACAAGAAATACAATCCCTATTCCAACACCTACAATTTGGGATGGAGAGATCATCCTAATTTCTCTTACAAGAACAAAAGCAATGCTCATGACTTTTAACAAGGATAGCAGCAACCGCAGCAGCAACAGAACTTCAACCGGCAAAACAATGGGAATCTACCGGGTTTCAACAACAATAGGGGTTACCAACAACAACAACCCCAAAGTTCTTCCTTGGAGGTCATGATGGAGAAATTTATTTCCACTCAGGCACAGCAAACTGAAGAGTTCAGGGGAAATGACAAGCTTTTGAAGGACGCAATTGCCCAAATCTCTGCAAAAGTGGATGGCCTTTCCACTCATACAAAGATGTTGGAGAATCAAATTATCCAGTAGGCCTTAGCACAACAAATAACACGTTGTCTGGTTCTCTTCTAAGCCAACCGGAGGTAAATCCAAGACATCAGGCGAATGCTATCACCTTGAGGAGTGGAGCTAAAATCCAAAGACCTTCTCCACCAAAGGAGAAGACTGTTGAGGTCACTGATGACGATAAGTTTGACACCCCTATTAGTGACAAAGGAAAAGGTACAGTTGAGGTACCACCTTCTTACAAAGCAAATGCACCATTCCCATAAAGACTTACAAACAAGAAGGAGGATTCAAAGTTTAGAAAATTCATGGACATCCTAAACAAACTCCATGTCAATCTTCCACTGGATGAAGTCATAGATGAGATTCTTTCGTACGCCAAGTTTCTAAAAGACATCCTCACCAAGAGGAGGAAGGTGGACTAGGTTGAAACTGTCATACTTTCTTAAGGAATAAGTTCAATTATTCAAAATAGACTTCCTGAGAAGCTAGATGACTTGGGAGCTTTCACTCTACCATGCAATATTAGCAACACCACATTTGACAAAGGTCTTGTAGACCTTGGAGCCAGCAGTAATCTCATTCTTTCTACCTTGTGACAGGAGCTAGATCTTGGAGATCTAAAACCTACAAAGATGGCCATTGAACTAGCCGATCATTCCATCAAATATCCCAAAGGTATTTTGGAGTATGTGTTAGTACAAATCAGTAAATTCTACATTCCTTGTGATTTTTTTGTGTTAGACATGGTAGAAACTCCTTCCAATCCCATTTTCTTTGGGAGACCCTTTTTAAGGACTGTCGGATGCCTTGTTGATGTCCTAGAAGGCAAACTTACACTCTGAGTTGGTGAAGAAACCCTGGAGTTTTTTGTATATGATGCCATGAAGGCACCTTCATGAGTAGAAGAACTTTGTTTTATAGACTCTATTGATTCTATTGTAGAAGAAGATCATGATGTTTCTAGTTTGATACTAAACTATTGTGATGATAATGAGGGTACAAACAATGAATCTAAAAATTTTGGAGTACTTTCTATTGCCCAATCAAATGCTATTAACGAAGACACTCGACTTGTTGACGAAAAAGCTAAGAAAAATACAACTGGGAGAAAGATAGAACTCAAAGCCCTTTCACCAGGGCTGAGGTATGCATTTCTTGACTCCAATTCTACTTCTCCTATCATAATCAATGATGAATTAACTAATGAACAAAAAAATAAACTTCTTGCTGAATTGCGGTTGTATAAAGATGTCATTGGTTACTCTATTGATGATTTAAAAGGCATTCATCCCTCCATTTTCATGCATAGAATAAACATGGAGGATAATGTTAAACCTATTTTTGAACCACCTAGACGTTTAAATCAAAATATGCTTGAAGTGGTTAAAAAGGAAATTTTTAAATTGGTTGATGTTGGTATCATTTATCCTATAAGTGATAGCCCTTAGGTTAGTGCCATTCATGTGGTACCTAAGAAGGGGGTGCAACTATCATTAAGGGAGATAATGATGAATTAATACAAATATGTATAGTCACAGGTTGGTGTATGTGTATTGACTACTGGCATTTGAACAAAGCTACTCGCAAAGATCACTTCCCCTTTTCATTTATTGATTTGATGCTTGAACGACTTGCAAAACATTCTTACTTTTATTACTTGGATGGGTATTTTGGGTTTTTCCAGATTCCTATCTATCCTCCCGACCAAGAGAAATCCACTTTTACATGCACCTATGGAAGCTATGCTTACCGTCGCATGCCCTTTGGTCTTTGTAACACCCCAGTGACGTTTCAGCGATGCATGATGGCTATTTTCTCTGATTTTATTGAAAACATAATGGAAATATTCATGGATGATTTTAGCATTTACGGAGATTCATTTGATCAATGTTTATGCAATTTGTCACTAGTCTTAGCCCGTTGCAAAAAGGTTAACCTAGTACTAAACTGGGAGAAGTGCCACTTCATGGTACAATCCGGTGTAGTACTAGGCCATATTGTACCTAATAAGGGTATTAAAGTTGACAGGGCCAAGGTGGAAGCTATTAAGAAGATGCATATTCCTTCTTCAGTCAAGGACATCCGTAGTTTCTTTGGACATGCAGGGTTCTATAGAAGATTCATTAAGGACTTCTCCAAGATTGCAAAACCATTATGTTCTTTACTTGCAAAGGATGTTGAATTCATATTCAATGATGGCTGTCATACAACTTTCAACAAGCTCAAAGAAGCTTGTTTCAGTCCCAATCATCCAACCACCGGACTGGAGTACTCCTTTCAAATTGATGTGTGATGTGAGTGACTATGTAGTAGGGGCAGTTCTTGGACATAGGAAAGATAAGAAGCTTCATACCATATACTATGCAAGCAAGACTTTAGATGAGGCACAAATCAATTATACAACAACTGAGAAGGAGATGCTTGCTATAGTATACGCTTTTGACAAATTCAGATAGTACTTGGTAGGATCCAAAGTAATAGTGTATACAAATCATGCTTCCATAAAGTATTTGTTCAACAAGGAAGATGCCAAACATCATCTCATCCGCTGGATATTGCTTCTACAAGAATTTGATCTTGAAATCTGGGATAAGATAGGGACAGATAACAATGTTGTTGATCATCTATCTAGGTTGACTACATATGCTAAATATTTATTGCCTATTGAGGACCAATTTCCATTTGAGAAACTTTATGCTTTATCGTCCACACAAGTACCATGGTTTGTAGACATTATTAATTTTCTTGCTACATGGCAGCTGCCTCCTGACTTGACATATCAATAAAAGAAGAAGTTTTTCCATAATGTAAAGTTCTACTATTAGGACGATCTCTTGTTTTTCAAACATGGGAGTGATGGCCTCATCTGGAGGTGTGTTGCTGAAGAGGAAATTACCACAATCATTTATGAATGTCATGCCTCTCCTTACGGAGGTCACTTTGGAGGAGAGAAGATTGTAGCAAAGATTCTCCAGGCCAGTTTCTATTGGCCAACCTTGTTCAAAGATGTCAATCATTTCATCAAAGCTTGTGATAAATTCCAAAGGACTGGAGGAATATCTAGACGCGATGATATGCCTCTTAACTCTATCTTAGAGACTGAGGTATTTGATGTGTGGGGAGTTGATTATATGGGACCCTTCCCATCTTCTTGTGGCTATCAATATATCCTAGTTGCTTGTGATTGCATCTCTAAATGGGTTGAGGCCATCCCAACTCAAGCACCGGATGCAAAATCTGTGATCAAGCTATTCCAGAAAATCATTTTCCATCGATTTGGAGTTCCTAGAGCTGTAATTTCTGATGGAGGCACACACTTTGTTGAGAAGCAATTCAATAATCTTCTATCTAAGTATGGAGTCACTCATAAAGTCTCTACGCCCTACCATCCTCAAACTTCTGGGCAAGTATAAGTCTCCAACCGGAAGTTGAAGAGCATTCTAGAAAAGACTGTATTTAGCTCAATGAAGGATTGGGCCTTGAAGATAGATGATGGATTATGGGCATATCATACAGCTTACAAAACTATCATAGGCACAACTCCATTCAAGCTAATATATGGTAAATCTTGTCACCTTCCACTGGAGCTAGAACACCATGCTTTATGGGATATTAAGTTCCTAAACTTTGACATGAAGAAGGCTGGCGAGAAATGTCTATTGTAGCTGCAAGAGCTAGAAGAACTCTGGCTAGATGCATATGAGAATGCAAAACTCTACAAGGAAAGAACAAAGGTTTGGCATGACAAAAGAATCCACATGAAAGATTTCAAGGAATGAGACAAAGTGTTGTTGTTTAACTCTAGACTCAAGTTATTCCCAGGAAAACTAAAGTCCAAGTGGTCAGGCCCTTTTCTTGTAATGAAGATATTTCCATATGGAGCTGTTGAACTACAAGGCAAAGATGGAGCTTTCAAAGTCAATGGGAAACGTTGCAAATTATACACTTCTGGAGATGAAGTTGACAAGGGAGCCTCTTGCTCCCTCCAAGACGCATAATGGACAGATTGAAGAGTCTCACTCCGGACTCTAAATGGAGGACCTTGTGGGAGTTGAACCCACATTAGGATAGATTTCTTTTTAGTTATTTGAGTTAAGGACACTCTTTAGTTTTGTAAATAAGTTTGTCATGGATGAATGTAATAACTTAGACAATTCTATTGCCATGTCTATCATAATTTCTATGCGGACAAAAAGTTATTTTCTACAGAAACTACAGAAGACACGACGTGACTTTATTTGACACGACGTGTCGCTGGTTACAAAAAAACAACAACCTAGCCATATCTCCGGGTACAAGATGTGTTAGAAAAAGACACGCCGTGTCACTGTCCAGCAGATTCAAGGTATTACTCGACCTGGAAAAGAACACGTCGTGTCCTCATTTAGACACGGCGTGTACTTCAGCATCAAAGGGCAGCATAAGTTATCTGGAAAATAACATGATGTGTCTTTATTTGAACACGTCGTGTAGTTATTAGTGAAAAGGGCACATTTTGAATTTCTGGATTGGGACACGCCGTGTACTTCTTGGAATACGATGTGTCTTGTAATGCAAAACAAGTTCTGCTGAGAAACACACTATGTATTACAACAGACATGACATATCTTTTGTCGAGGATATGGGTTTTTAACCTAGTACACAACCGCCTCTCTCACTCACACCTCTCTTTTGAGCCATGTGAGACCTATGCAGCTGTCTTGTGCCCTAGCACCCTTGCTCCCCTTACTCCCTAGCCGTCGTGTGCCTTAGCACACTTTACAGCCATCGATATATTCTTCAGAGGTGTCTTTTTCAAGCAGTAGCTAGTCGTCGTCAACCTTGCAGCCGTTGTGTTCTTCTCCAAGCTCAGCACAAGGATGCTTTGCTCTAGCCGCCGCTGTTCTCCACCATTCAAGATGCCACCAAGTCATCTTCTTCAAACCGCAGCTGCTCCTCATCATTTACATTGCGCCAAGCCGCCGCCACCTCACTCGATCTCCATCTCCACCTTCTCCAAAATGCCGCCATCTCCAAATTTAGACTGGGGAAATTCTCCAGGCACACTACGTGTCAAGCAAAGCACACACCATGTGTTTCACTAATTCAGTCAGAGTTTCTGCATCCACACACGTCGTGTCCGTTTCCACACACGATGTGTCTCATCCTATCAATAGCAATGACACCTGTTAAGCAAACCTCCAACCGCAAGCATGGTGCTAACTCCTCCCAAGCACCGACATACATCTCTATGACTCAATTTTGGGTCACTCCTGAGGAAGACCCGATGTACCAATTTCTTATTGCAAGGAGGGTGCTTCCTACATGGTTCTCTTGTAAGCAAACTCTCATGACCCTCAGCTTCAAGGATGAAGTCTTCATGCACCTGCAAGATTTGGGGCTAAGCTACATTTGTTGCACAATATTAAACACTTACCCCCACCCCCCTTAATTTATGAGTTTTTGATGATGCTCACTATAGAGAAAAACCCAAAAAAGAAGTTGGAACCTTATGGTATTATCCATTTCCGACTATTGGGTTGCAATTTTAAGCTTACCTTCAGGCGTTTCTGTGATATGTTGGAGTGCCGTTACGACAGGGCAATTCATTATCCACCTATTTTTTATAGTGACGAATTTTGGTTTAAAATATCAGATGAGGAACACCATGAAGCTAATCAAGCCAGAGAGTCTTCTATACACAACCCTATTTTTCGGTACATGCACTGCCTTCTTAGTACCAGAGTGTTTGCTAAGAAAGAAACTCAAGGGATTTTTGGAAAGTAGGATCTTTTTTTGTGGGAAATGATATATGATTATCACTGCTTATTATATTCTTACGCGTTTCCTATACATTAAGCAAGTGAAGAAGAGGTATGTTGGCGACATAATGTGTGGTGGTTTGATTACTTTGATAGTACAGAAGTTGGATGTTAATCTGAAGGTTTGGAGGCTGCACCAGGTAGAAACTTGGTATACATTCAGTACCTTCTTTCTGTAGGGTTGATCTCAAGGGTTGCCAATAGTGATACCAAATTTTGGCAATTATTTTATGATGATCAATACATTGACATTCCAGATCCTGAGTATATCAAATTGGAAAACAAAGATAACTAGAAAGTCATACTGAACATTGATGAAGAAGTTGATGTAGCCAGATTTGTTGATGATGCTAAGGCACCCCCTACTGCTCCACACCTCCCACCACCAACACACAGATACATTATACTTGGGCAATGCCTGATGTCAGGCATCTTTATGGCTATGTGCAACATCATTTTGATCACATCAACAGCCACCTAGATCAGTTGGGTACGCATTACACTGCAATGTATGACATGGTCCACCACATGGATTCATGGCACATTTCACAGGGCCACTACTCCATTCCACAGTCATATCAGCCACCGTTGACTCAGCAGCCTGAGTTTGTACCACAACCCATGCCAATGGGTGTCCTTGATGATGATTTTGTCAGCCAGTTCTTTCCACCTAACCATGGGGGCGCTGGCCCATCTTTTTTATTTTTTCCATGACAGGTATCTGGTTGTTTCCTCCACAAGTTTGATTGATGCAGTGAGGACACTGCTGATTTCAAGCATAGGGGGACGCAACCAGCCCGTAATGTAGTTTTTGCTTTCGTTTACTTTTGCTTTCATTTTCTTTTGTTAGTCATGTCAGACTTTTATTTCATCTTGTTTCATGTTTTGTATTTCTTTTCATGGCAAGTTTAATATGAAATGAGGCTATTGTGATAAAGTGGACTCTTTTACCTTTTAAGCTTGAACCATCTCATCCCTTGTACTTCATTTAGCCATATGAAAGAATTAGTAAAGAGCATGCATGAATCAAATGAAAAATAAAATTCCCCATGTACATGATCTTGGTTTATAATTATAGCTTGAACTTTCAATTTTCACATCTTTGATTGCTAAATACATGTAACGGTCTCAAATTTTAGCGAATAAATCAAATCTACAACACTTTTTAGAATACGGGATACTCTTGCCAAACCCTTAGTGCATATACAATCAATTTTTCAATGAAAATTTTGTAAAACAATGAATTGAATCTTGTTAACTTAACTTTCTAGTTGACTCTCTTGTGTTGTGCAAATATTTCTTTTATCCTTTTCTCCCTTTACCCAATAAAAGATGGCTTACATCCCACATATCATGCTAGCCTAGTGTGAGTCTGATCCGGCAACGATGGTTAGGTGGTATGAAATCAAAAGAGGGTAAAAAGAACACCCCAACCGACACTCTATGTGCGCATAAGCCTAAATTAGTAGTTGAGTGTAGGAATCCCAAAAATCCATTGTCATATATTTTTTCGAAGAGAGCACAATTGAGATTGTTAAAGTTAGCAAAAATCTCATCATTTGTATCCATAATAGCTGAAATTTTTGTGTTGTACATCCACTAGTTGTTTGGCTTGATTATCCAAATTTTATTTAGTGTTGTTTAATTGATTGATTCACTTAGTTTGTGATCACCCATGTTGAACTAAAACCTTCCTCTATTAGATGCTTAGATTGAGGCGATGGCTATGAATATAAACCTAATATACATGGTTGGTTGAGTTTATTACATATTTTCATTTCATTTAATCCATGCATGAGCTTGAATATTCCTTCATTTGTGTGGTTTTGCTCTTTTTTCTTGAGGACAAGCAATGGTTCAAGCTTAGGAGGATTTGTTGTGTGTTTTCGACATCAACTTCTTATATGATTTCACACACAAATTTAGTTCATTTTGTTTTCATTTAGCCTCTATTCATATTATTCTTGCCACCTTTTTGTTATTTTGCTTATCGCCTGATGTGTATTGTAGATATGTTTAAAAAAGATCAAATTGGAGATAGCTCAACTCAACTCTGACATCATTGGGGCTTCTCCATGCTTTGTAGATATTCAAAGTTTCATTTCTTTTGAAACAACAACACACACGGCGTGTCTGAATTAAGACACGTCGTGAACGTTTCCAGTTGGCCATACACACTAGACGAAGAGGAAAAGTACACAGCGTGTCCACCAAAGACATGGCGTGTACTTGCGAATTCACATCTTATTTTTGTATTTCTTGTAATGTACATGGCGTATTTTAATTCATACATGTCGTGTACCATACACTTGGAGCAACTGTCGAAGACCAGAACATGATGTATCCAAAGAAAGACACGTCGCGTCTCTGTCAGTTTTAGCAAATTTGAAAAATGATGTCTCTCATTTTTAAAGAGAAAACCAACTTATGGAGCGGTTATCACTGGTCATAACTCAAAGGTCTTTCGTCCAAGAACAGGTCTAGAGCAAAGGAGGGTGATTTTGGGTGGAAGAAGGTGGTTTCTTGCCAAAGAACCTCCATTCTTCTTCTCTTCTTTTCCATTTTCTTCTCCAAAGGTGTAGCAAAGTTTCTTCTCTCCACCAAGCTTCTTGGGAGGGAAGTTTGTCTGATTTGAAGCAGTTGTAGGAGTGGAATTTTTTCCCCAAGCCGGTATTCTACTTTTCTTGGGTTACATCTTTGGATTCTCTTAGCTTTTCCTTCTCTAAACCATATTAAACTCTAAAAATTCTGCATCTTTTTTGTTGTACATTATCATGGATGAGTAGGCTCTTTTTCTTGGACATGGGAGAGTAACTCCCATGTCATAGCATGTATGGAACATGACAATTTTGTACTAAATGCTAAGTTGCTTGTTTTTCTACCTTGTGAGTACCGGTTTCTTGCTTCTTGCATGTATGGTTGGCCACTATGTATGCATGTTTTATGCTTTCTTGCTTGATCTGAGAAGATAGGTACGAGAGTAAGGAGGTACTCTCTTGGAAACTCCTCTTTTACCACTAGAGTGGAAGATATGGAGTTGAGGAGTAGGTTTGTGATCCAGAATGAAATACATACACGAGAGTGTTGTATGGAGTTAGGATCGTTGTATTTGCACTGGGAGGTGAAGTATAACATACAACTCTCCTTTAAATCAAGTGCTTAGTATGTTTAAATTTCGTGCTCCATTCTTCATGCTATGATGTGTTAGTGAAATCCTAAGTTCAAGATCATTTCATATATAAAATCAAACCCTTTTTAGTAATCCTTTTATTTTTTAATTAAATTTTGAAAATTTAGTTTAATCAACCAAATCATTCTTGAAAAAAGATCTAGATTGTTGAAACTTAGCATTTTTGCGTTTAATTGGTTACCAAGCTCCTTGTGTTCGATCTCGACTACAACCACTCCCGTATACTTGCGGGAATTGGCTAGTTGAGTAAAAGATCATTTATATGATTGAAACTCGTTAGTGTAATAAACCAGCAGTATTGAATGTCCATAACAACTTATGACATCACAAGCAATGAGTGATGCCTAGTCGCACATCAATGCTACCCAAGTAAATGGAAGTTAGAGAACAACTTCAACTTACAATATATGTATGGTGTTGTAGTGTTTGTATAGTTCCTTTGTCATTGATGTTCAAATTGAACTTGAGGCATGGAGCAGTCATCCTCTTCATCATTCAATCTTGTTTCTTGAACCAAGAGCAGACTGTTTGAGATATATGTAAGCTCAATATCACATATTGACTCACATGTACATGGCCATGCATTTCTCAGTCTCGATAATCAAGAGGCCTAAAACGTCAAACTCCCATAGGAGGGACAAATCCCATTTATATCATTCACAATCTATCCCCATGTGTCAAAGTCACCCAATCATCACCTTTATAATAGCCCATGTTTCAAGACTGCATTTGATGATGTCATAGTGTACCCAACGACATGTGATGAGTGCAATGATTTTAGGTCTAAGAACCACAACCACCACCATCACTGTGAGAGTTGACTATGACTTCCATGATGATGGCTTCCATGTGTCAGTTTCACAGTGGGTCTGTCTGATACACTGTTCTATAACATGTGTCTGTGAGATTGGTTTGATTTTGCCATATCATGACTAATGAGATTATGTCATCAACTAACTCACACTTTGATCTTAGATGTTATTTCTATCTATCAACCTTCCACAATAACAATCGATCAGTGACATAATGAGAATATGTATATGTACTATTGACATCTGTATGATCTCATTCTTCCAAGTCACATACTTGAAGACATACGTCATTGAGTAATATTATTCTCTAGACATTTATAATGTTACATTATTATCTCATAACTGAATTAAACAAAATAAATTGTAAGCTTGCCTTTTATTAATAATCAAATTGTTTTTACTAGTTATGCCATTACAATCATCACATGACTGGCTCTCTAGGCATACATACCAATAGGTAGAATGTTGGTGAAGGACGATGATATCAAAAATCAATGGAGAAATTACTTATATAAGCTCTTCAATGGAGATATGTTAAATAATGTTAAAGTCTTGTGTGACATGAATACAAGAGATATCATTTACAAATAACGAGTTTCACCCTCTTTGAGGTCAAGAATGATTTGAAAAAGATGAAAATGAGAAAGGCTTGCAGACCAGACGGTATTCCCATTGATGTATGGAAGAGTATTGGGGATGAAGGAGTTATGTGGTTAATAAAGTTCTTTAATAAGATCATGTAGACCAAGAAGATACCAAATGAGTGGAGAAATAATACTTAGCACCCATCTACAAGAACAAAGGTGATGTTCTGAGCTACACACACTATAGAGGTATCAAGTTGATGAGTCACACAATGAAGCTTTAGGAGAGGATTATTGAGCAGAGTTTAAGATCTAAAACAAAGATGTCAAACAACATATTTGGTTTCATGCCTGAAGATCAACAATATATGCTATTTTTCTGATAAGGAGTCTTATGGATAAATATAGAGAAAGCAAAAGATATATTCACATGATTTTTATAGATTTGGAAAAGGCTTATGATTGAGTACCCATGGAAGTGTTGTGGATGGTTTTGAAGAAAAAGGGTGTGCCAATCCAATACTTTGACTTGATTAAAGACATGTATGATAGCTCTACTACAAGTGCGAAGACTCCTAGAGGATACACACCAACATTTCCTATCACACTTGGGGTATAACAAGGATCCACACTCATCCCATATTTGTTTGTTCTTGTTATATATAAGTTGACAAAGAATGTTCAGGATGATATTCCTTGGTGTATGTTATTCATTGATGATATTGTATTGATTGACTAAACTAAAGATGGATTGAATGATATAATTGAGCTTTGGAGAAAGGCATTGGAATCAAATGGATTGATGATTAGTATGAGAAAAACTAAGTATATGCATTGAAATTTCAACCAATATCGCATTATGAATGGTGGAGCCAAGTTGGACGGAGTAGATTTACCAAAAATGTGATAAATTTCTTTATTTTTTTCTATTATTCAAATAGGTGTGCATGTCCAAAATGATGTTTGTCACAAGGTCACTACAGGATGGTTGAAATGGAGGAGTGCAACTGGAGCATTATGTGATCGAAAGATCTCTATTAGATTAAAAAGCAAGTTTTATAGATCAACTATACGACCAACCATGCTCTATGGGAGTGAATGTTGGGCAATGAGGAAACATGGTCTCAATAGATGGACGTGGCAGAAATGTGTATGCTAAGATGGATGTGTGGGAAGAATAGAAAATATCGTTTGAGAAATGACTATATCAAGAATAAAGTGAGAGTAGTGAGCACTAAGGACAAGTTGCGAAGGGCCAACTCACATGGCATGGACATGTGCAACGCAGACCGACTAATGTGCTTATATGAAGTAATGTTATTGAGTTGAGAACAATTAATAGAAAAAGAGGAAGACCAAAGTAAACATGTGAAGGATGAGAAAGACAAATTTTGAATCTCTACATCTCAACCAGAATATGACCCATGGAAAAGATGAATGGAAATGAAGGATCCATGTAGCCGACCCCAACATAGTTGGGACTAAGGCTTAGATTATGATGATTTGTTGAGATAATATATGTTTCTTCTAGATATAACATAACCTTCTAGTTGATCTATACAAATTTGTTCTTCTAAATTCTCAATAATTAAGTTTTATAATCTATTTTATGTATAATTAACTTCTTCATCGATGCAAAAACAATCAAAATTGTTATTAAAGACAGTATATTTATAGGAGCAGATGTAATGAAAAAGTCAATAAACTATTGTTGTTTATACCCCATGGCAAATAATTGGGCTTTTTATTTACCAATAGTCCCATCAAATTTTAGTTTTCTTTTGAATATTCATTTACAAACTATTGGTTTGATACTTGGTGAAAGAACCACTAACTCCCACTTGTGATCAAATAACATAGATTCAATCTCATTATTAGTTTCTTCTTTTCACAAGGAGGAATAAGATGAATTAATAGCATCACTGTAATATTTAGGGTTGTTATCTACAAGGAAGGAACAAAAGTCATCATCAATATTATTTTCCTTCCTCATCCTAGTAGATTTTCAAGGTTCTATATGATTATGTTATAAAATGGAGCATCCTTACAGCGGAAGCTAAGGCGATCCTTTTCGGTTTGCAGATGGCTAAAGAGAAAGGCTTGCAGAGGATTGAGGTGGAAACGGATGCTCTTAATGTTTACAAAAGAATAGTTTATCCTGAAAAGGGCCACAGCCCCACGTCAATGTTGTTTAGAGGCATTAGTATAGCCCAACATCTATTTACGTCTGTCATTTTCTCTCACACCTTTAGGGAAGGTAATTCTACCGCACACTCCTTGGCAAAGATGGGATTGGGTGGGTTACATGGTGTTACTTTTACCTGTAATTTCCCCTTTAGTCCTTGTGAGACTTGTGTATCTATTTCTTAACTAATACAAAGTCTCTTTTTCTATCAAAAAAAATGTTCTAAAATATCATTAGTATTATATATACTTGGTACATTTTCTAAAGTTTTATTCGAAGGATTGGACAATGTTTCTATATGAGTTTTATAGGAAATATATGCTAAAAAAAGTATATATTTTTAGATTATAACATTGTTGTTACTTATAAGAACTAGAAACTTATATGTTTTATTGTTTTGATCATAACCTATAAATTGGCCATTTAGAGTTCTGGATATTAGTTTTCATTTCTCAGGCTTAGTTAAAACTTTTGCTAAAAACCCCACACTTTGAGATATTTCAAATTAAGAGGGTACTGTTTCCATTATTCATATGGATTATTATTTGTCTTCCTATTAGGAACGTGATTATGAATAAAATAAGATAGAAAAAGTGACTCCTCCCATAGGTTGTTGGGTCTCGCAACTTATTTAAAATAAAACTTATCATTACCTTTAGAATTCTATTTAGACATCCAATGAACCTAATTGATCGAGGCAAACATGTATTGGTGTATTCATGTATGATACATTGGGTTACACAAAAATCATTAAATAGAGAACAATCATATTCACCACCCCTATCATAATGAAGATGTTTTATATTTCTATTAACTTGATAGCCTACTTAAATTTAAAATTAACACATATCTCAAATGCTTCATCTTTGTATATTATCAGGAAACATAAAACTTTGGTTTGATTTTTGGTATATTTAATTTCAAAACATGCTTGACATTTATTATTATAATCAACAACACCATGTATATCTTTTAGCAATCCTAGATCATGCATTGTGCATAATTAATATTAACATTTCTCGTTCCATTAGGCCACTTACAAAAAGAGTCAATGATATAAGAAGGACAAGAATTTTTTTTAATCAATATGTTTGGAACAGTAAGGATAGACAGTCCATTTCAATAATATCTTATTCTCAAGTAGAAAGAATGACTTTCCATTTCAAAAATGTCTTATTCTCAAGTAGAAAATATGACTTTGTCAGGTTGAAAGGACACCTTGATCCCAAACTTAACAAGTAGAGATACAAAGATCAAATTATCTATAATGTCTGGTGTTGGTTGTTACACTAACGAGTTTCAATCATATAAATGATCTTTCACTCAACCACCCAATTCCTACAAGTATACGGGAGTAGTTGTAGTCGATATTGAACACAAGGAGCTTTAGTAACTAATTAAATGCAATAGTTCTAAGTTTCAAAAATATAGACCTTTTTCTAAGAGTGATTTGGTTGATTAAACTAAAATTCAGAATTAAACTAAAACAGTAAATGGATTTCTTAAAGGGGTTTGATTTCAGGTTTAAAACAATCTTGGACGTAGGATTTCACTAGCACATCATAAGATGAATTAGGAACACGAATTTAAACATACCAAACACTTGCAAAGGAGGGTTGTATGTTATACTTTGCCTCTCGGTGTAAATACAAAGATCTTAACTCAATATATCACTCTCCTGTATATATTTCATTTTGGATCACAAACCTACTCCTCAACTCCAATATTTTCCACTCTCGTGGTAAAGGAGGAGTTGCCAAGAGAGTAACTCCTTACTCTACTACCTATCTTCTCAGATTAAGCAAGAAAGCATAAAACATGCATACATAGTGGCCGGCCATGCATGCAAGAAGTAAGAACCGATACTCAAAAGGTAGAATGCAAGCATTTAATATTTAGAAAGAATTATCATGTTCCATACATGTCATGACATGGGAGTTACTCTCCCATACCCAAGAATTCAGATCTACTCACTCGTGGCTATGAAACACAAGTAATAAGATGAAAATCTATAGTTTTTCATGATAGAAACTAAGGTGCAGCTAAAGGATTTGAAATGAAAGAAGGAACAAGGAGAAATTCCAGCAAGTAGATGGAATTTCATCTCTAAAAAGCTCCTCTCCAGCAACCTTCTGTCTTGAGTAGGTTGAAGTCGAACGGGGAGGCTCTAGCTACAACGATGAAGAAGAATGGAGAGGAAAAAGAGGTCTTCTCTCGAATAACCACCTTGTCTTCTCCAAATTTTCCCCTCCTCAACTCTTCTCTATTCTCTCGTGCAAAAATGCTCCAAATGATCTGTGATAACTATCCCCTGGGAGGGAGAGTCGTATTTGTCCAAAAGAAACGTTCAATTTCAATTCTACAGAAAACTGATCCACTTACGTCGTGTGGATTGGTCCACACGTCGTGTGGATTGGTTCACACGTCGTGTGGATAAGTGCATCTCAGAAATTGCTCGAGGGACCCAGATTCATGGCGTGTAATTTGGTGACACACCGTAATTCTAAGTACTGATCAAAATTCTCCAAAAGAGCCTTACGTCGTGTTTCTGGATAACACGACATGTGTCTACCTTTGAGAATTTTATCTGCAAAAATCTCTAAAAGATCCCTATGCCATGTTTTTGTGAAACACGCCATGTGTTTGCCTTCGAAAATTTTGCCTGATGAGGCCTTACGGCGTGTGTAACTGTGTTACACACCGTAAGTCATGTTGTTCCTTCAATATTCAACTCTAACTACATGACTTCAAGGGGAACTGTCTAATATACGCATTTGGGGGCATTTTCTTATCAAAATAGAATGAAATTGAGTACATGTGCATCAACAAACAACCAAGAGTAAGTATACCTCAAATGCATGAAAATCAACATGAACATGAATGAAAAGTGAGTCTGAATGCATGAAAAAATGCATGACAAACAAGATAGAAATATGATATGAAATGTGCACATCAAATCCCCCTAAGCTTGAACCATTTCTTGTCCTCAAGCAAAAAGAAATAGATGTAGGATGTCAATCCAAATCATGGGCATATCTTCATTTAAGAACAAATAAAAGATCAATATCATGCTAATCTCTATTTCACATATGCAGCTGAAAAATGAACTGAATTTTATCTCTTAAAATAGAAATTTAGTTCTGGGATTGCATTCTAATTATCTTCAATAAGTCAATTATATAGCAATCATGAGTGACAAGCATGATAGAGCCAATAAAATGATGATATTCCAAAAGTTCCATTGATAATAATGATGAAATGAAAATAAAGTCTCTTAACATATTTGTCTGCTTGCATTGGATTTATCATACGAATCTAAATATCTATTAGGATTCACGTGCTCGATACTCGAAAGCTGAGTACAGGCTTACGCACACGTGGAGTACTGATTGGGGATTAATTTCTCTCTTTTTGTGCATCTCCAACCTTCATTGAGTTGGTGGACACGTGGGTGACTTAGCCATCTTTTGGAGTTCACTAAGTTTTCAAAAATGCCCCCTTTTTATATGATTTGGGCACCCAATATTTGTTGATGTATTTTCCTTTCATTTGATTGGGTACTACACGACCCTTTTCTACCCTTTCCTTTTTGCGGATATTGTCAAGCAAGCTTGAGATAGAAAAGAAGAAATTCAATCACTTATAGAGATGTTCTCTATTGGAGTAATGAAATATTCATTATAATATTGGTAATATCATGCTAATGGCTAATCAAAGCTCTATAGTTCACAAATTCAAGAATTTTGAATATTTACTTGGATTGAGCAATAGAGACAAAAAAATTCAGTTCACTTTTCAACATGATATGGGATGTGGAAATGTGAGCAATGATAGGAATTTTTTTTCCAGAATATATGAAATAAGCCAATAAGTTGTCTTAATATCCTTTATCTTCTCATGTAAAGATGGTTCAAGCAAAGGGAGAAAAGATAAGACACAATTTCATTCATTCAAGATTGATTCTGAAACATGACTTGTAATGCTAGGAATCAAAATACATAAATAAATTTTTGAGACAAATGAATGGAAGGGAAATGACATCAAACAAAATGCTAGAAATAAAAGATACAAGACTACTGGTCGATTGTACCCCCCAAGCTTGAAGATTGCAGTGTCCTCACCGCTCAAATCAAACTCAGAAGTGACACAACTGGGTACCTCATGGTGCATAGAGAAACATCAGAGAGAGGGGTCAACACCCCCTGAGGTCCAAGGAATATTTCATCAACAAAAGTATGAAGGGGATCCACTGAAGAAACAAAAGGCTCCTACTGCTATGGAGGAGGTTGTGGCGGAGCATAATGACCTTGAGATAGATGCCAAGCATCCATGCGAGATGCCATGCTATATGTATATGTCATCTGATGTGAGAAGCCACTATACTGCTGTTGTAAACCTCCATAACTATCATGTACACTGGTATACTACTCTTGTAAACCAGTGTAGGAGTCCTGCAAACCACTATACTGTTGTTGGATACCAGTGTATTGAGTCTAAAGTTGTGTGTACTGATCCTGCAAGGCAGTCATTCTAGTGTCCTAGTTGTCAAAATGCTACTGGACATAGCCATAGAGCTGGAGCAAATCTGTATACCTCCATGAGAGCTTAGTTTGTGTCCCAGTAGAAGCAGGAGGAGGAGCTACTACTGTCTCAGATGTTGTAGAAGAACCTGGTGCACTGCTAGAGGAAGGTTGCCCGTCATCCTGAGTAGCTACAAAATACTTCCAGTTTTCCTTCTTCTTTGCAGTCACCAGCTCGGGATTTGGCAAATTAATGGTCTTTTCTTTCTCATGGACCAGAAGGAAATAAGAACCTTTGGCCCTCTCTCCAATCAGAGTAGCTTCTTTGAGAACCCCACAATTAATCTCAACCTTCTTCCCCAAGTGTTCAATGCCTAAAAGATCAACTTGTAATGCCTTGGTCAGCTTGGTGATGATACCCCCAATCATTATATCACCCTTCTTATCCTTCCTAGTCTTCTCTACCTTCTTTAAAAAATGATACCCCATGTTGATGTCATATTCATGAACTGCAGCCCATAACAAGAAACAATCCAATTTTCCCACAACCCCCATAGTTTCCTTCCTTCCAAGAATACACAAACAGAGAACTCTATGCAAGACTTTAAAAGGAAGGTTGTGAATTTTGGATGCATGGGCTGATGCGGGGTCAAAGGAGGTCTCCTCAGTGATTTGGTTACATAATTCATATGCATCAAAGTCAACAGGATACCCGATAGACCGAAGATAATTAAACTCAAGTAAACCACATAACTGCTCAAATGTCATATGATAAGGTTTGTCTAGCAAACTAAAAGAAATAATGCCAAAGGGTTCCCCGGTCTTCTTAGGGTCTACTCACTAGAAAAAGAGGTCAAGAATTCATAGAATAGCTTGGGATAGGTGGGGTTAAGTCCTAGAAGCTTAAGATATTCCTTTAGTTTAGCTACAATGCCCAAGTCATCTATCTCATTCTCATCAGGCAGGCGGTGGACTATTTTCTCCGTGAAGGGAAGAAGGAGCCTAAGCACAGCATCCGCCGAAGACTTGAGTGGGAAATTCTTCTTGTGGTTTTTCTTTAGAAACGAGAGCTTACCACCCTCCTAGAATGAAGAAGAGTGTAGACGCCCTCCTCCTCTTCATGTAGCTCAAAGAGACACTGGTTTTGGAATTGGTCTAAGGAAGAAGATTCTTCAGTGCGTGGGCGCTTCACCGTGAGTTTGGTGTGACCCATGTTCAAAATTTGGCTTGATAGGGTAAAACACGGCGTGTTCTGTGGATATACACGTCGTAAGGAACCTGCTGGTTGAGGAAGCTTTGACGAAGGTTATGGTGTGTAAATGGAGTTCACACGACGTGTTGAATGGAGGTTATTGAGTAGGCTACTGGTGGCTTTCTTGTGGTCACGACGTGCGTCGAGGAAGCTTACAGTGTGATGAGCAATGACTTCCCAACCGCTATAGCTGATCTCATGACATGAGGGCTAGAGGACATGTCGTGAGATCACTTGCTGGAGGTGCAGTGGCGGTGAGGTGCTTGAATGTCATCCCGTCGATGGTAGGTGTTGCACACGGTGAGAGCAACAACGATGAGAGCTAGAGATGTGGTGGCGGGTAGAGCAGCGGCAATGAGCAGAGTGGTGATGCTCTCGATTGGAGTGGAGGAGCTCAGTGGCAGCATGAGTCAAGGAATTAGGTAGCGAGATTGCACACGCCATGAGTGTGAGAGAGGCTTTTGTAGACTAGGGTTTATAATCCTCTTCTCGCAAGAACTTACGTCGTGTTAATCAAGATACAAAACCTAGGTTCTAATTCAACTGCCTTTGTGGGACCCCAAATTTCAAAAACCACGGCATGTGGAATGGTCCAACACGTCGTAACTTGCTCGAATCGCCACACCATAACTATGCTAACCACACCATAAGTTGAAGTCATGTGACATTCTATTGAAAATCTTGGATTTATTGAACACAACGTGTTGATATGGTGTTACGTTGTGCTGGTGATGACACACGGCATGTTTTCCGACCTCCACGTCGTGTTGGAAAGCTGCTATAGCTTGCAAAATCTTGAATGATTCGCACACCGTAATGTGACTTTATTACGTCGTGCAGTCAAAATACGTCGTGTAGATCGATTACACGTAGTAATGTGAGCAACATGTTGTTTTGGGTGATGAACTTTGAAATAAGACTACACGGGGTGTTAAGTGGAAATTACACCGTGTTTTCTTCTGCCTTGTAGATTCTTCCTGATTCACACGGCGTAAGGAAGAAATCACACGTCGTGTTTGTCATAGTTTCTTCAGATTTTTGTGGAATTTTGATATCTTCTTGAGTTATGTTAAGTACCTGAAACAAAAAAGATTTGGGGCATGAAATTTGTATGAATCTCAGAGAAATTTCACCATGAAGTTTATTTTGGACAAGAATTAAACAACTAGAAAGGAAAACAAAAATGACTATCTAAATGTGGGGATAACTCCCACAAAGATCTTCCATTTGAAGTCCGAAAGTAGACTCTTCTTTCTTCTCATGGGACTTCAGAGAGGGAGCAAGATACCCATTATGAAATTAGTTCTCCTTCATCATAAAGCTTGCATCGGTGTCCATTGGCTTTGAAAACTCCATCTTTGCCTTGCAATTCAACATCTCCATATGGAAATATCTTCATTACAAGAAATGGACTAGACCACTTAGATACTTTCCAGGGAATAACCTCAATCTGGAGTTGAAAAGTAAGACTCGGTCTCCTTCTTTGAAGTCTTTTCAGTGGATTCTCTTGTCGTGCTAAGACTTTCTTCTTTCTTTGTAGAGCTTTGCATTCTCATACGCATCTAATCAGAGTTCCTATAACTCTTGCAGCCACAATAGATGTTTCTCACCGGCTTTCTTCATATCAAAGTTTAGGAACTTAATAGCCCATAGAGCACGGTGTTCTAGCTCCAATGGAAGGTGACAAGACTTACCATACACTAGTTTAAATGGAGTTGTCCCAATGGTAGTCTTATAGGCAGTCTGGTATGCCCACAATGCATCGTCTATCTTCAAAACCCAATCCTTTCTTGAGCTGGACACAGTCTTCTCTAGAATACTTTTTAGCTACTGGTTGGAGACTTCTACTTGCCTGAATGTTTGAGGATGGTAAGGTGTAGAGATCTTATGACTGACTCCATA
This sequence comes from Alisma plantago-aquatica, assembly GCA_963693085.1. NCBI lineage: Eukaryota > Viridiplantae > Streptophyta > Magnoliopsida > Alismatales > Alismataceae > Alisma > Alisma plantago-aquatica. The sequence continues at coordinate 656,273,716 of OY856415.1, read as the reverse complement.
CTTAGATAAAAGATTTTTAAACTGCCTCTCAACAAAGTGTGTGCCTCCATCAGAAATTATATCCCTAGGAACTCCAAACTGGGGGGAAATGATTTTCTGGAATAGCTTGATTATAGATTTTGCATCCGGTGCTTGGGTTGGAAATGCCTCAACTCATTTAGAGACGTAATCACAAGTAACCAAGATGTATTGATAACCACAAGAAGATGGGAAAGGTCCCATATAATCAACTCCCCACACATCGAATACCTCAATTTCCAAAATGGAATTAAGGGCATTTCATCACGCTTTGATATTCCTCTAGCTCTTTGGCATTTGTGACATGCTTTGACAAAGTGGTTGACATCTTTGAACAAGGTTGGCCAATAGAAACCGGCCTAGAGAATCTTTGTTGCAGTCTTCTCTCCTCCAAAGTGACCTTTGTAAGTAGAGGCATGGCATTCAGAAATGATTGTGGCAATTTCCTCTTCAGCAACACACCTCCAGATGAGCCCATCACTCCCATGTTTGAACAACAAGGGATCGTCCCAGTAGTAAAACTTTACATCATGGAAAAACTTCTTATTTTATTCGTATGTTAGGTCTGGAGGTAGCTGTACTGTAGCAAGAAAATTTGCAATGTCTGCAAACCATGGTTCTTGTGTGGATGATAAAGAGTAGAGTTTCTCAATCGGAAATTGGTCCTCAATAGGCAATGAATTTCCAACATTTATGGTCAACCTAGATAGGTGATCAGCAATGTTGTTCTCTGTCCCTTTCTTATCCCAGATCTCTAGGTAAAACTCTTGAAGAAGCAATATCTAGCAGATGAGACGAGGTTTGGCATCTTTCTTGTTAAGCAAATACTTTATTGCAGCATGATCTGTATACACAATTACTTTGGATCCTACCAAATACTGTTTGAACTTATCAAAAGCGTACACTATTTCAAGCATATCTTTCTCGATGGTTGTATAGTTGATTTGTGCCTCATCTAAGGTCTTGCTTGCATAGTATATGGCATGAAGCTTCTTATCCTTCCGTTGTCCAAGAACTGCTCCTACTGTGAAGTCACTCGCATCACACATTAATTCGAAAGGAGCATTCCAGTCTAGTGGTTGGATGATAAGGACTAGACAAGAGCTTCTTTGAGCTTGTTGAAGGATGTATGACAGTCATCATTGAATATGAACTTGACATCTTTTGCAAGCAGGGAATACAATGGTTTTGCAATCTTAGAGAAATCTTTAATGAATCTTCTATAGAACCCTACATGTCCAAGGAAACTACGGATGTACTTGACTAAAGAAGGAGTAGACATCTTCTCAATAGCTTCCACTTTGGCCCTATCAACTTCAATGCCCTTGTTAGAAACAATATGGCCCAGTACTACACCAGATTGTACCATGAAATGACACTTCTTCCAATTTAGTACTAGGTTAACCTTTTTGCAACGGGCTAAGACTTTAGATAAATTGCACAAATAATGATCAAAGGAATCTCCATAAACACTAAAATCATCCATGAATATTTCCATTATGTTTTCAATGAAATCGAAGAAAATAGCCATCATTCAATGCTGAAATATTCTAGGGGTGTTGCAAAGACCGAAAGGCATGCAACGGTAATCATAGGTCCCATAGGTTCATGTAAATGTGGTTTTCTCTTGGTCAGGAGGGTAGATTAGAATCTGAAAAAACTCAGAATACCCGTCTAAGTAGCAAAAGTAAGAATGATTCACAAGTCGCTCAAGCATCAAATCAATAAAAGGCAAGGGAAAATGATATTTGCGAGTTGCTTTATTCAAGCGTCGATAATCAATACACATATGCCAACCTGTGACTATACGTGTTTGTATTAATTCATCATTATCTCCCTTAATGATAGTTGCACCCCACTTTTTAGGTACCACATGAATGGCACTAACCTAGGGGCTGTCGCTTATAGGATAAATGATACCAACATCTCTCAACTTAAAAACTTCCTTTTTAACCACTTTAAGCATGTTTTGATTTAGACGTCTAGGTGGTTCAGCAATAGGTTTTGCATCATCCTCCATGTTTATCCTATTCATGCAAATGGAAGGATTGATGCCCTTTAAATCATCAATAGTATAACCAATGACATCTTTATATAAATGTAATTCAGTAAGCAATTTATTTTCTTATTCGTTAGTTAACTTGTCATTGATGATGATAAGAAAAATAGAATCAGGGTCAAGAAATGCATACCTCAACCCTGGTGGAAGGGCTTTGAGTTCTACCTTTATCGTAGCTATGTTATCTTTGGCTTTATTATCAACAAGTGAAGTATCCTCATTAATAGCATTTGGTCGACCAATAGAAAATGCTCCAGAATTTTTAGAGTCATCATTGGTAGTTTCATCATCATCACAATAGTTAATTATCAAACCAACATCATCATGGTCTTCTTCTACAATAGAGTCAATATAATTAATAAAATAGAGCTCTTCCACTTTTGAGGGTGCTTTCATGGCATTAAACACAGAAAACTCCATGGCTTCTTCACCAAACCGGAGTGTGAGCTTTCCTTCCCGGGCATCGACAAGGCATCCGACAGTCCTCAAGAAGGGTCTCCTAAAAAGAACGGGATTGTAAGGAACTTCAAGCATGTCTAACACAACAAAATCACAAGGAAATTAGAAATTATCGATTTGCACCCATACATCCTCTACAATACCTATGGGATATTTGACTGAGTGATCGACCAGCTGGATGGCCATCTTTGTAGGCTTTAAATCTCCAAGATCTAGTTCCTACCACAAAGTAGATGGAATGAGGCTAATGCTAGCTCCAAGGTCAACAAGACCTTTTTCAAATGTGGTGTTGCTAATCTTGCAAGGTATAGTGAATGCTCCCAAGTCATCTAGCTTCGTGGGAAGCCTGTTTTGAATGATTGAACTCATTCTTTCAGAAAGCATGATAGTTTCAACTTGGTCTATCCTCCTCTTATTGGTGAGGATGTCCTTTAGAAACTTGGCATATGATGACATCTCAATTATGACTTCAGCCAACAGAAGATTGACATGGAGTTTCTTTAGGATCTCCATAAATTTTTTGAACTTTGAATCTTCCTTCTTATTTGCAAGTTTTTGTGGAAATGGTGCACTTTCTTTGTAAGAAGGTGGTGCTTCAGTTGTACCCTTTTCTTTGTCATCAAAGGGGGTGTCAATCTTCTCTTCATCAACAACCTCAACACTCTTCTCCTTGGGTGGAGAAGGTCTTTGAATTTTAGCTCCACTCCTCAAGGTGATAGCATTTACTTACCCTCTTAGATTCACCTCCGGTTGGCTAGGAAGAGAACCGGATGGTGTGTTCTTTTGTTGTACCAAATCTTGTTGGGTAATTTGGTTTTCCAACATCCGCGTATGAGTGGAAACACCATCCACTTTTGTGGAGAGTTGAGCAATTTCATCTTTCAACAATTTGTCATTGCTCCGGAACTCTTCATTTTTCTATGCTTGAGTGGAGAGGAATTTCTCCATCATAGTCTCCAAAGAAGATTTATGGGGTTGTTTTTGTTGTTGATAACCCCTATTGTTGTTGAAGCCCGATGGATTCCCGTTTGCTTGTCGGTTGAAGAGTTGTTGCTGCTACGGTTGTTGTTGTCCTTGTTGAAAGTTTTGAGCATTGCTTGTGTTCCGGTAAGAGAAATTAGGATGATCTCTCCATTCCAGATTGTATGTGTTGGAATAGGGGTTGTATTGTTGTTTGTTCCCATGTATCCCAATGGAATTGACCTATTATTGGTTATCCTCACTCATAGTAGGAGAAAAACAAGTAGAAGAAGTATGTCCATCGATTCCACAAGCTTCACAAATTACCTCGCTTGCTTGGATGTGCATTGTAGTCATCTTCTCAAACTTTTTTGTAAGGACATCAAGCTTAGCTGCAATTAGATCAACTGCATCAACACTATGCTTTCCTATTTGCTTCCCAGTTGAAGAACTCAATGTAGAAGATAGATGTGATTTCCTATCTGACCCCCATTGGAAATGGTTGAGTGATATATCTTCAATGATATCATAAGCCTCGCTATAAGACTTATTCTTTAAAGCTCCATTAGTTGCGGCATCCACTGTCATGTGAGTATTGTAGAACAATCCATTGTAGAATGTTTGAAGTACCAGTCAATTAGTCAATCCATGGTGAGGGAAAAGGCGTTGTAGGTCCTTGAACTGCTCCCATGTGTCATACAAAGTTTCTCCATCTAATTGAGAAATTTTTGTGAGTTGGTTTCTCCGTTGAGCTATTTTGCTTGGCGGAAAATACTTTGCAAGGAAAGCATTTAATAGTTGATCCCAGCTCTTGATGGACTTCTTGGGAAGAGATAAAAGCCACACCTTGGCTCTATCTCCCAAGGTGAAGGGAAACAATAGAAGCTTTATTTCATCAACGGATACACCGTTGATTTTAAAAGTGTTCGTGTACTCCAAGAATTCAGCTACATGAAGATTTGGATCTTCGGTGGCGGTACCCGCAAAATGGGTTTTTTGGATCATCTGCATCATAGAAGGACGAATAGAGAAGTTTTTTGCCTCTATCACAGGTAGATCAATGGCTCCACAAATGTTTGCAGCAGCCGGCATGGCGAAGTCCTTCAAAGGACGGTTCTCCTCCATGGTTGGATCTTCTTGTGTGACTTCTTCAAAGGATGAAGAAGATGGTGGTGGTGATGATGGTGGAATACCCTATAGCAGTGGTTGCTCTTCTCTTCTTGTTCTCCTCAAACTTGCAAGAGTGTGCACAATCTCAGGATCTAAAAACACAGATGGTTGAAGACCCCTCTTTTAACGATACATACAACCTGAAAATAGGTAAGAGATATTGAGAATACAACTAAAAAGTATATGAAATTTTGAAAATGTAAATTATGATCTAGTCTTGAATACTAGTTAGCACTTTTTACTCTAATTAGATTAACCGTAGATCCCCGACAATGGTGCTAAAAACTTGTTGGTTGTTACACTAATGAGTTTCAATCATATAAATGATCTTTTACTCAACCACCCAATTCCCACAAGTATACAGGAGTAGTTGTAGTCGAGATCAAACACAAGGAGCTTTAGTAACTAATTAAATGAAATAGTGCTAAGTTTCAACAATCTAGAACTTTTTCAAAGAGTGATTTGGTTGATTAAACTAAAATTCAGAATTAAACTAAAACAGTAAATGGATTTCTTGAAGGGGTTTGATTTCAGGTTTAAAACAATCTTAGACTTAGGATTTCACTAGCACATCATAACATGAATTAGGAACACGAATTTAAACATACCAAACACTTGCAAAGGAGGGTTATATGTTATACTTTGCCTCTCGGTGTAAATACAATGATCCTAACTCAATATATCACTCTCGTGTATATATTTCATTTTGGATCACAAACCCACTCCTCAACTCCAATATTTTCCACTCTCGTGGTAAAGGAGGAGTTGTTAAGAGAGTAACTCCTTACTCTCCTACCTATCTTCTCAGATTAAGCAAGAAAGCATAAAACATGCACACATAGTGGCCGACCATACATGTAAGAAGTAAGAACCGATACTCAAAAGGTAGAATGCAAGCATTTAATATTTATAATGAATTATCATGTTCCATACATGTCATGATGTGGGTGTTACTCTCCCATGCCCAAGAATTCATATCTACTCACTCATGTCTATGAAACACAAGTAATAAGATGGAAATCTACAATTTTTCATGATAGAAGCTATGGTGCAGCTAAAGGATTCGAAATGAAAGAAGGAAAAAGGATAAACTCCAACAAGTAGATGGAGTTTCGTCTCTAAAAAGCTCCTCTCCAGCAACTTCTCTCTCGAGTAGGTTAAAGTCAAATAGGGAGGCTCCAGCTACAACAATGAAGAAGAATGGAGAGGAAAAATAGGTCTTCTCTCGAATAACCACCTTGTCTTCTCCAAATTTGCCCCTCCTCAACTCTTCTCTATTCTCTCTTGCAAAAATGCTCAAAATGATATGTGATAACTGTCCCCCGGGAAGGAGAGTCATATTTGTCCAAAAGAAATGTTCAATTTCAAATTCTATAGAAAACGGATCCAGTTATGTCATGTGGATTGGTCCACACGTCGTGCGGATAAGTGCATCTTAGCAACTACTCCCAGATTTACGGCGTGTAATTTGGTGACACATTGTAATTCTAAGTACTGACCGAAATTCTCAAAAAGAGCCTTACGTCATGTTTCTGGATAACACAGCATGTGTCTGTCTTTGAGAAATTTATCTGATGAGGTGTTGTGGCGTGCGATTTGGCGACACGCCGTAATTTTAACTTCAGACTAAAAATCTCCAAAAGAGTCCTATGTCATGATTCTGTGCAACACGTCATTTGTCTGCCTTTGAAAATTTTATCTGATGAGGCTTTAAGGCGTATGTAACTATGTTACACGTCGTAAGTCCTGTTGTTCCTTCAATATTCAACTCCAGCTACATGACACCAAAGGGAAATGTCCAATATACGCATTTGGGGGCATTTTCTTGTCAAAATAGAATGAAATTGAGTACTTGTGCATCAACAAATAGCCAAGACTAAGTATACCTCAAATGCATGAAAATAAACATGAATATGAATGAAAAGTGAGTCTGAATGCATGAAAAATGCATGACAAACAAGATAGAAATATTATATGAAATGTGCACATCATCTGGAAAATACAACACATCATTTGTAACATCCCTGGCCTGGGTTATGTTTTAACCCTAGGTGTTTTACTTAATAAAGTGGATTATATGCTTGATCTTATCTTTGAAAAGTAATTAAGGCTTAATAGGAACTTATATTTCAATTTTAGTCCATTTTGAATAAATGTTGAAAGTAATGTTTTACTTGTTTAGACTAAAGTGCAAATTACCCAAGTTGAGGGGTTTATTTGCAAATTATGCATGATAATATGTTCTCATGTGTTGAATAATCATGAGAATGAAGATGATGCTGAGGTATGGCTAGTGATAGCCTGAGTACCAAGAAAGAGCTGATAAAGTAATGTTTGTGCATTAAAACCTAGTTTTGGTGTAATGTGCAATTTACCCAAAACCCAGGGTTCAATATGCAATTTACCACTTCAATAAGTTCCTTAATATTATTTACATCTTGTAGAGGCAAGAAAATGAGATGGGCATCTCATTTGAGCTACTTTGAATGAGAGAGAATCTTGATATTAAAATAATCAAGATTTAAGCATAAATGGAACTTTACTTCAAATTAATGCAAAAATAAATATATTAATTGAAGGCCCTTCAACCAAAAACGATATGGTTGGATTTTTTCAAGTTTTAAAACCCTTTTTCCTTTTCTAGGCCACGAAATATCTAACTTGAGTGGAGAGTCCACTCACATTAAGTTAATGGAAAGTAATATCCACTAAAAATGGGATATTAAAATAATATGATTAAGGTGCTTAATTTCTTTTCCCTTAATTCATGGATAATGTAAGGGAATTTAGAGATAATGAAGATAGCTTTTCATGCACAGAAATAAGGAGGAATAGGTGGCACAAATTTTGGAATTAAAGGATTTTTATAAGGCATTTTCTCTCTCATTGATTTTCTTATAAAAAAGACCTTTTACCACTCAAACCAGGGACTTTTTTGGATCCACTTCTTTCCTTTGCTTGAAAAAACATTCAAGGGAGCTAGGAACAGCAGGAAGACGACCCTCAACCTTTTGGTAAGCTTCTTGACCTTCATTCATCTCGATTTCATGGTGGAAATCATAAATCAATGCATGATTCCTTCATATCTCGATCCCCTCTTCACTTCTAACCATCCCCTTTCACTCAAAAGCTTGAGGAACGATCCTTGTGGTGTGGAAAATCTTATTCCAACATTGTTGACGTGAAGCTCCAAGATTTTAATCTTAATTGAAGGCGGGTTATATAACTTGAACCCCTTTACATTGTTATTCAACTATTAATCTTGCAATTTCGTTGATTCCTTCATCATCTTGATTAATTGTTGGTTGAAATTGGTAAATCCATGAAATAAAAAGTACTAAGAACTACAAGGTGAATATATATTATGATTACATCATCTTGGATACATTTACCAAAGAAATTATATTTCATTCGGTTTCAACAAACTTGCTCATTCGGTTTCAACAAAACCGTTTGAAAGCAAATGGTTTCATCAAACCGTTTGAAGCTAAATGGTTTCAAACCGTTTGGGAAAGTTGACTAGGGTTAACTGTTTGGAGAAATTGATGCTAATATTGATGTTTGATGACCCATCAAATTTTATGGATTAATTCCAAAGGGTTCATCAGTTGAAGGTTAATCAATTAGCAAACCCTAATTGGATTAAGTGCTGAAATTCAATTTGGTTAATTTAGATTTTTGGGTGTTTGAGCCCAAACGGTCTAAAAACCGTTTGGAGGTCACCCAAACGGTCTCAAGACCGTTTGGGGGTCACCCAAGACCGTTTGGAGGTCTAGGGTTAAGTATGGATGAGTAATTGAAGGTCCAAAGATACCAAATTGAAATACAATTAAGTGCTGATTTGATGATCAATCTAACGATCTAAACCCTAATGGAATTTCACAAAATGCAAGGATAGGATGAGGCAAACGGTCTCAAGACCATTTGGAAGTCATCCAAATGACCTCAAGACCGTTTGGGGTCTGGCCATAACAAACATTTGATGGTGATTCATTAGTTGCAATGGAATCAATTCCACAATGTTGATCATTGATGGCTATTCGATTCAAAGCCCTAATTGAAGGTTCCTTGAGTTGAAATCTTAGATCAGTTGGGTTCAAAACCCTAATTGATGGTCTAATTGAAGGTTGATTCAATAGTTCAAGTAATAAATAAATCAAGGACTCAATTGATAATTGGTGCATCCATTGAAATCATGAATCGTGTAGGTGTTGAAAAGACTTTTTGGTCCATGCGGTTTTGAGAGGGTTTGGACCAAACAGTCTCAAGACCGTTTGGGTCCAAACGGTCTCAAGACTTTTTGGGACCAAACAATCCCAAACCATTTGGAGACCCAAGCTCATGTGGTTTCAACACTTTCTATCTCATTCGGTTTCAAGTCAATGATTGCTTAAACAGTTTCAAGGGCAAAGTGCCCAAACGGTTTTCAAACCATTTGAACTTTAAGTATCCAAGACCGTTTAGGGTCTATATAAGCAAGACCATTTGAGGTCCAATATGATTAATCCATTTGGATATCTTATAAAATTGAAGATTCAATTGGTCAATTCATGTGAATACTCGTGTGATTGAAGGCTCAATTGAACAAATCTTCTGGACATCCTAGAAGAGGATGAGAGAGAGATTTACACATGTAAAATAATCATGTAGCAATCAAGCATAACACATTCAAAATAAGTGTGATGTATAATTAGGGTATGATCCTTGGTAGAGAGATCATGAAACCCTAATTGAGTTAATTGATGAACTCAAACCCTAAATTAGGGAAATTCTGAATGAAACCCTAATCTAGGAAGTTAATGTAATATGAATTTAGGGTAATGACATGAGTAAACCTAATTCATGGTATTTTGATGTAAAAACCTAATTCGGATGAATAGTAAACCCTAATTGTGGGTTATTGAACATAAACCCTAATATATCTGTTATCATTTGTATTAACCATGCAGGTATCCTGAGATGATGAACATAGCCAGGTATGAGCTACGATGCTTTATTTATTGAAATTATTTATTGGGCCTTGTGTGCCATAAAATGCCTTTTTTCCTAGTAAGAGGTGACAAGAGAGTTAATGGGCCTCAAGTGCCAGATAAGATGCTTGTGTAGCAAGTGTCATGTGTACCTTGGTCAGATGACCTGAAGGTGATGGTTACTTGAAAAAGTGGTAACAGTGCTCAGTGATGAGCTGAGGGTTTGAATACCCAGAACAATATGTTTATGTGAGGGACTGAGATCCCAATGTCTTTTAGAGACTGAGAAGTAACTGATGAAAATAGTACATGTTTCTTTATAGCATTTGTCCTAATAAGTATGTTTGAAAACTTGACTGATGCCAAAAGAATATGATAATGTACTTAATTAATCAAGTGAAAGCTATTCATGTAGTGCTCTAACCATAGATCCATCATCGTCAGAAGAAGGTGATGGTGAAACAGGTTTTCTTACGAGATCTCCTGGAGTTCGCATATTTTGAATATGTGGGGGTCAATGGGCGAAAATATCCTTACGTCCTTATGAGGGAATTGATGGAAGGTAAACATTAAACCTCTCAATCCTTCATGCTTCCAGGATGGATGTATCACTAATCTCCCGATGATGTTAAAGACGGATCGATGGAGGTAAACATGAAATCTCTCGATCACGAACAGAGTGCAGTCGTCGTTGTAGCTCTATAGCTAGATGCCACTATACCCTGGCAAGCTATGTAGTAGAGACACAAGATGTCTTACATGTAATCTCGCACTGACTGAGATGTGGGAAGTTATGGAAGCTGGCTCTTCCATTGACTTTGTATGGTACCAATTTTGACTTCGCAGTGATCGGTTGGAGTATGAGCGGTATACCTCATCTCCTCAGAGCTTAAAAATGTTTGTAAAATATAATCATTCATGTAGCGTATTTGCATAAGATTGAAATACGAAAACCATCGGTTGATGTTATCCTGCTTAGCATGTTCTTGATACATAAAGATTATTTATGTTCTTAAAATTCTTATTGAATAAGAGACATGCTACCTTGTCAAGTTATAGTTGAACTACTTGAATAGGATTGTTGCTCTAACCTGCATAGATAATGAATTATCTGCTATTGAAATATATTATCCCACTACTCAGTTTATTTTTATTTAAACTACAATAATAATGGTTACGGCGGAGAGTTATATCTCTCGTTGGGGCAATTGTATAATTGTCTCACCCCCGTGGGATTCAACATTTTAGGTAGACGCAGACAAAGAGGAAGAACCTCTGTAGTAGAGGAAGAGCAGCAGTAGCAACAACAAGGACAATAGTAATATCCCAGGTGGGGATACTGGTTGTCAGGCTTTGTACATAAAGTCCTATGTGTCGTCTCTGTACTCTCAGGTCCTAGGAGTCAGTAGATAGTGTTTTCATAATCAACCTGAGATTTTAGTTTGATGATACATGGAATGTCCAATGTGGACCAGTATGTAAATATACTACTATGGTTCTTGTTTAAAGAATCTTTGGTAATGGATCTTTTTATAAAAGGTTTTAATTTTTAGTGATTTTCAGTAATTCCACTGCTAATGATACGCTTCCGCATTAGTTAATCTTGTTTTTGTGAATCGTTCGCCACATCATTGGTCGAGGAAAGTTTTGATGTTATCTTTATCACAATGTTGCCCTTATTGGTCATAGAGGGAGCACTAGAGTTGTTTATGACAACCTTATGATCATCCTCTCCTACTTCTGAATAGGTCATGAAAGCATCCTTGTATCTAATAAGTTGGCGTGAAGCCCGAAGTTGATGATCCAATCATGATGCTAGAAAGATGCCATATTGATCAAGTTAATGAACACCAAGACTATGTCCTCTGTCAAGATGTTTGTTGTTGGTTCCTCTAGTCCTGAACTACTTTCTTCTTCCTACAGATTCATTTTGGAGAAGTGTGTCCATGTTTTCCACATACAATGAAAGTATTCTTCTTCTTAATATCCTTGTTATATTTATTTTTAGTATTTTTTTTTGCTTTCTTATTCTTCTAGTGATTTTTAGATTGATTAGAAGAATAATATATTTTCTTAATTTTATTATGAACAAAATTTGTAGTAGATACAACTATTTACTCAAGTTAGATATTTATCTAGTACAATTTTGATCTTCAAGCTATATGTGTATTGTTACATGATCTAATGACATTATCTTTCCTATGTACTTTAAATTATTCTTATAGTATTCTTCAGAACTAAGTAATTTTTCAATTAAATAATCGACAATGAAAGACTTCGTAAGATCAATTTAAAAAATAAACAACAAATAACTTTTGGGAAGAAGCATCTTCTAGGATGAATTTGTTGCTGAGGCTTTTCTAAATTTCAGTTGTAATTTTAATTAGAAAGTATACATCAAATAGTTGATTATATATAGTACTTAAAATAACATTTTCAGAAATACAATTAGAATTTTCCTAATTACCATAGTCATTTCTGGACTTTGGTTCAGATAAATCAAATGATATGCTTAAAACCATCAAGATAGTAAAAACTTTTTCTTGCAAGGGTTGGCAATATGATATATTGAAAGGTTTGATTTTAGTGAGATCAGGTAGAGGATAGAAACAATAATAAACTGATTGTTAGAATTTGATGATGTTATAGGTGTTGACAGAGTTTCAAACCCATCTATGTTTGTACTCATTGAAAAACACAAATACTCTTAAGATTGATGTTCAACCGGGTACGAACCTCTAGAGAATAAGAAAAGAAATTGTTCCAGCTTGTTGAGGTGTGTAAACTGTACATTCCTTAATATTTTTGCCTTAGTCAACACAAGGTATCGATATCATGGTGATCAACAACTATCGCCTCAGGATATGGCAACGATTACGATATGAAGCATGCACTCACATATCATAACATCAGGTGAACAACTTTTCATCATCCTTCTTGTAACATCACTGACCTCGGTTATGCTTTGACCCTAGATGTTTTGTTTAAGAAAGATAATTATATGCTTTCTCTTATCTTTTGAAAAGTAATTAAGGCTCAAGAGGAACTTATGTTTCAATTCTAGTCCATTTTGAATAATGTTGAAAACAATGTTTTGCCCATTTTGGACGAAAGTGCAAATTACCCAAGTTAAGGGGTTAACTTGCAAATGTTACATGATAAAATGTTCCTCAAGTGTTGAAGCATCATAAGAATGAGAATGATGTTGAGGTATGGCTTCCACAAGCCTGAGCACCAAGAAAGAGCTTATTAAGCAATGTTTGTGCATTAAAACCTAGTTTTGGTGTAATGTGCAATTTACCCAAAACCTAGGGTTCAATGTGCAAAATACCACTTCTAGAGAGTCCCTAATGTTTCTTGGTATCAATTAGAGACAATAAAATTATAGGGGCATCTCATTTGAATCTCTTTGGAGGAGAGAGAATCTTGATATTAAAATAATCAAGATTTAAGCATAATTGAAACCCTAATTCAATTTAATGCAAAAATAAATATATTAATGGAAGTGCCCTTCAACCAAAAATGTGATGGTTGAATTTATATAAGTATGTAAGTCCTTGTGCCTTGCAATGGCACCGAAATATCTAAGTGAGTGGAGAGCCTACTCACATTAGTTAAAGAAAAAGTAATATCCACTAATTTTGGATATTATTATTAAATTGATTAATGTGCTCAATTGTTTTCTTTTAATTCATGGATAAAGAAGCAAATTTCGAAGGGGAGGATGATGGCTTCGTATGCAAGGAAATAAGGGGGATAAGTGGCACCAATTTAGGGAATTGAAGGATTTTTATAACACTTTCTCTCTCTTGAATTTTCCTTATATACACTCCATTCTTTCACCCATATGAAAGGCTTTTTCGACTCTTCTTTCTTTCCTTGCTTTGGCCGAACACAAGGGAGCTTAAGAGCAACAGGAGGACGTACCCCAACCTGTAGGTGAGCTCCTTAATCATCTTCAACCTTGATTTCATGGTGGAAATCGAAATTCAATGCTTATTTTCTTCTTTTCTCCATTCAATCTTCAACTTTAGCCATTATTTTCAATCAAAGAATTGAGGACAGACCTTGGGAAGTTGAGAAAAGCTTCATTCACCATTAAATACGTGAAGATTGGATTCAACTTTGAAGGTGGGTTATATAACTTGAACCCTTAAATATCATTATTGATTTCATTTCTTCACCATATGTTGATTCCTTTTTCTTTCCCGAATTTCCTTTTAATTAATTGTTGAAATCACCACAAAGATCACAGCAAATTTCAAATGTTTGAAGCTTGAAGATGATGATGTCATCTTAGCACACACCTTAAGAAATATAAAGTCCTAATGGTTTCAACTTGAAACCAAACGGTCTCAAGACCGATTGAAACCAAACGGTCTCAAGACCGTTTGGGTGCAAACGGTCTCAAGACTGTTTGGGTGCAAACGGTCTCAAGACCGTTTGGAGATACTTGCTGATGTAGTTGGATGTTGATCCAATGGTTCTAATTTATTGACTCATAATAGGTTCAGTGATGGATAATCCACTAATTACAAACTCTAATCGGGTTGAAGTGTTGAAACCCTAATTGAATTGAATCAATTTCATGGTTGATGGTTCAAACAGTCTCAAAACCATTTGGAGGCCAAACAGCCTCAAGACCATTTGAGACTAAACGGTCTCAAGACCATTTGGAGGTCAAGGGTTGTGATGTATGGTTGGAGATCCAAGGGTTTTAATTTGATGTACTCTCAATGGTCCAATTGATGAATGATTCAATGAAGCAAACCCTAATTGATTGGTTGAAGGAAACCCTAGATGATCCTCTCGGTTTCAAGGTAGTTTGGACCAAATGGTCTTGAGACCGTTTGAGTACAAATGGTCTTGAGACCGTTTGAGTACAAATGGTCTTGAGACCGTTTGGGATCAAACGGTCTTCAAACCATTTGGAGGGCAAACGGTCTCAAACCGTTTGGAGGTCCGGTTTCAAGGCTAATTTATCCAATCGGTTTCAAATGTTAATGGGTCCAATCGGTTTCAATGTACATGTGATCAAACAGTTTCAAGGGTTGAGTGCCCAAATGGTTTCAAAACCGTTTGAAGGTCAAACGTTCTCAACCCTAGATGCCCAAACGGTTTCAAAACTGTTTGGAGGACAAACGGTTTCAAAATCGTTTGGAGGTTGAGGGGGTCAAAACTGTTTGGAGGTTCAATGCAACTAAAATTGTTTGAAGACCTAATGTGTTGAAAGATCAAATAACCCCATGATTGTTAATGATGTATATCAAAGATAATTACAATGGTTGTACCTTTAAGGTAATAGGATGATTAGTACCCTTAGAGGGGTTAACCTTTGATGCTTATGGAAGTAATATCTCAATACACTATGCTAACCCTAAATGTATGTACTTGAATGAAGGGTTGACCTAATCTAATCAAGCTTGAAGTAATCAAAATCCTAGAGAGGATGAGAGAGAGAGGAATTCATACATGTATAATGATCATGTAGTGGTCAAGCCTCAACACTTTCAACATGAATAAAATATGTGATTAGGGTATGACCCTCGATAAAGAGATTGATGAAACCCTAATCGAGAAGGTTGATGAGCCCTAACCCTAATTTAGGGCAATACTAGGTGAAACCCTAATCTAGGGTAATGGTGTAACCCTAATCTAGGGTGATGATATGAGAAATCCCAATTCAGGGTAATATAATGAAAAACCCTAATTTAAGAGGATGCTTCATGAAACCCTAATTTCGGGTAAAGTTATATGAAACCCTAATTTGGGGAAAAGTTATAAGGAACCTTAATTCAAGATAATGATGTGATAATACCTAATCTATGGTGATGCCATGTGAAACCCTAATGCAGTGATGTTATCTGAAACTCTAATCTAGGGTGATGCTATGTAATGCTATATGAAACCCTAATATGAAACCCTAACCCTAATATAGGGTGAAGGTATGTGAAACCCTAATTTTGGGTTATAGTGCATGAAACCCTAATCTTGGGCAATATGATGATAATCCATAACCCTAATTTTGGGTAATGGGATGAGTATCCCTAATTGACATGAATTGGGAAACCCTAAGCCTAATGAGGGAATAGTGATGCTATTCTTACATTGCATAGTGTTGATATGTAATTGATATAACTATTATCATGTGTACTAACCATGCATGTATCATGAGACGTTGGGCATAGCCAGGTATGAGCTATGATGTTTTATTATTGAAATCGTTTTATGGGCCTTGTGAGCCATACTATGCTTTGTTGCCTAGTAAGAGGTAACAAGAGATTAAATGGGATTTGAGAGCCATGGGAGATGCTTGTGTAGCAAGTATCATGTTTACCTTGGTCAGATGACTTGAAGGTATTAGTTACATGATAAGTGGTAACAAGTGTTCTTTGATGAATTAAGGGTTTGAATACCCATATTCCATAATCATGATGATGAGATGTTAAGGGATGAGAATGCCCATGATGTGACTAGGGATTGAGATCCCAATGTTTTATAAAGCTTCGAAAAGTACTTGATAGAAGTATTACACATTCTTTTTAGCATTTGTTATAATAATTTATGTTTGAAAACTTGACTGATGCTAAAAGAATATGGTAATGTACTTAATTAATCAAGTGAAATCTTATCATGTAGAGCCCTGACCATAGATCCATCATCATCAGTAGTTGGTGATGGTGAAATAGGTTTTCCCACGGGATCTCCTAGAGGGCATACTGTTGAGTATGTGGGGGTTATGGGTGCGAATATCCTTACGCCCTAATGAGGGATTGATGTGAGATAAACATTAAATCTTTCAATCCTTCATTATATGTGTCGGGATGGATGTATCATGAATTTCCCGATAATGTTAATGTCAGATCGATGTGAGATAAACATGAAATCTCTCGATTGCGAAGAGAGTACAACCGCCATTGTAACTCTATAGCGAAGTTTCCAGTATAACCTGGAAAGCTATTTAGCAGAGACACAAGATGTCCTATAGTTTTTACTCACACTGACTGAGGAGGATGAGGTCATGGAAATTCGACTCTTCCTTGACCTATGTATGGTACCGATTTTGACTTCACAATGGTCGGTTGGAGTATGAGTGGTATACCTCATCTCCTCAGGGCTTAAGTATGATTATAAAATGTAATCAGCCGTGTAGCGTATTTGCTTAAGGTTGAAATACGATAATCATTGGTTGATGTTACCTTGCTTAGCATATCCTAGTTGGATAAATGTTATACATGTTCTTCAATTCCTTATTGGATAAGTGACATGCTGCTTTATCAAGTTATAGCTGAAATGCTTTAAATAAGCATATTGCTCTAATCTATTTAGACATTGATTTATCTGTTGTTGAATATATATGATTCCTCTGCTCAGTTTTATTCTATTAAACTACAATAATAATGTTTTTTGCAGAGAGTTATATCTCTTGCTGGGACTAGGTCTCACTTCGTTGGTTACCAACACTTTTTAGGTAGACGCGGAAGAAGAGGCAGAAACCCTATAGAAGGGGAAGAACAGCAGTAGCAGCAATAGGGACAACAATGATATTCTAGGTGGAGGCACTGGCTGTCATATTTTGTATAGAGAGTCCTATATGTCATCTTTGTACTCTTAGGTCCACGGAGTTAGTAGTTAGTACTTTTAATGAATCGATCTGAGATTTTGGCTTGATGCCTCAAGGTTCTTATGATGCATGTGTATAGTTTTAACAGAGCAGTTGATGCTTGTAATTCTCAAGAAGGGATGGTACATGATATGTAATTATGAACCAGGATGTAAATAAAATGCATTGGTTCTTGATAAAAGAGTTTTACTGTGTTTGGATCTCTTTATAAATGGTTTTAATTTTTAGTGATTTTCAATAATCTGCTGTTAATGACCATTTCTTCTTAGTTAATGACATTTTGTTCGAATAGCCTGTCTCAGTTTAGTGGTATCAGAGCTCTAGGTTCGCTGAGTCTACAGAGACATAGGATTAAGGTTAATTGTTGAGTCTGTTCTAGTATCTTCCAGTTTATCTGATAGTGTTTTCTGCTCATATAGAAGGAGAAGAAGAACTTAAAGATGTCTGGATCACACGAAGAACATGCTACTGAGAGCAACATTGCTGCACTAGGAAGAGGTGCTAGGGACCAGACTAGGGAGGAACCAGTACCTGAACAGCCCCAGCTTAACCAAGATGCACTATAAAGCCCAACTTTCCATGATCTGTTTGGGCAGTTCATGGCGACTATGATACACATGGCAGATAGGATGCCTCCACTTGCATCTAGGGCACCAGCCCATAATGAAGGATAGGGAGTCGGCAAGACTTTCAAATGACTTCGCCGGGTTGGAGCCATAGATTATGCTGGTACAGCTGACCCGGCAGATGTTGAGTTTTGGTTGAATGAGTTGGAGAAGGCCTTTAGAATCCTCAATATCCCTAAAGTAGAGAAGGTGAGGCATGCAGTGTACCTTCTAAAAGGGAGTGCTGGCCACTAGTGGATAATAGAAAAAGGCAAGAGGCCATGTGTTGAAATCAGATGGGGAGAATTCTGATGAGAATTCGTCAGTAGATACTTCCCCAAGACATATCTAGATGAGAAGATCTCTCAGTTTGAGAGGTTAAGTCAAGGACCAATGAACATTAGTGAGTATGAAGCTAAGTTCGTTAAGCTTTTGTGGTTCTGTCTGCATATGGAAGCTATTGATGAAGAGAGAATTCGGCATTTTGAGAAGGGACTGAATGCTGAATTGACCACTCATGTATCTGCCTTAGAGAACAGGGAGAGGTTTGCCACCTTTGTGGAGTGCATGAGATGGATAGAAAGGTCGGTGATTGAGAAGTGTCAGACTAAGAGTAAGAAGGTGTATACTCAGTTTCAAGGACAAATGTTCGAAAGTTTCAAGAAACTGAGATTTTCTACACCAATAGCACCACTAAGATTCAATACCCAGACGCAATGGACGTTGAGTAGGGGTAGAGGCTGTAGTTTACCACCAGAGGGAGCCCACAACTCAGCATCAGTAACAGTAACAGGACCACCCAAGCCACAGAGGGAGAGCAGAGGTTGTTTTATATGTGGAAAGATGGGGCATTTGATGAAAGATTGTCGAGCTAGAGATGTAAGTGTGACTCAACCTCTGAGGCAGAGTCAGCAAGGCTCTCAGAGCTGACAGTTTTTGAGTGGCGCTAGAGGACGTGGACAAGCGTCCCAAGATGGTTTTTCGGCACCCAACAACCAAGCACTGGGTCAACAGTAAGCAATGGCAAGATTCTATGTGATGAATCAACCTGAAATAGTAGTCAACCCTTGAGTTGTGACAGGTCAGATGGAACTATTTCATTCTGATATGTTTTCATCCTGCTTCGTATTTGTTTTAATTGATCTGGGTGCTATGTATTCCTTTGTCACTAGAGAAGTAATCCTTGACTACAATATGATTGTCAGTCATAGAGCAGATAATCTGTTATTACAAACTCCTTTAGTTGGATCTATAGTACTGCAGGATGTGTGTTCTCCCTGCATTCTTTCTTTTTCTGAACATCGCATTCAGGTGGATCTTATACCACTTGAGATGAATGGGTTTGATATAATTCTTGGGATGGACACCCTAGAAAAATATAAGGTTGTCTTGGATTGTGATTCCAAGCAAGCTGTGTTCGCAGATGACGGTGACACATGGATCTTTCAGGGAGATAGAAAGATTCTTCCAACCTGTTTAGTGTCGGCTATGATAGCTGAAAAGTTGATGAGACAAAGATGGTTTGCATTCTTGGCACATGTGGTAGACACCACAATGGAGAGCCCTAATCTTTCTGAAATTCCGATAGTTAGGGAGTTTGAAGATGTGTTCCCTGAGAAACTTCCAGATGTTCCTCCACCCCGAGAGATTGATTTTGAGATTAATCTAATTCTGGACACGCAACCAATAGAAAAAACACCATATAGAATGGCACCTGCTGAGATGGCAGAGCTCAAGAAATAGCTGTAGGAGTTTCTTGAGAAAGGTTTTATCCGACCGAGTACTTCACCATGGGGTGCTCTGGTTCTCTTTGTTAAGATGAAGGATGGATCTATGCGGTTATGCATTGATTACAAATAGTTGAATAAAGTAACCATAAAGAACAAGTATCCTCTGCCAAGGATCGATGACCTGTTTGATCAGTTGTGTGGTGCAACTATCTTTTCTAAGATAGATCTGAGGTCGGGATATCATCAGTTGCGTATCAAAGAGAGTGACATACCTAAGTCTGCCTTTAGGACAAGGTATGGTCACTATGAGTTCATAGTTATATTGTTTGGTCTAACTAATGCACCAGCTGCATTCATGGAACTCATGAATAGAATCTTCCGGCCTTTTCTTAATCAGTTCATAGTAGTCTTCATATATGACGTCTTGATATACAGCAGAGATGCTCAACATCATGAGCAGCACCTCCGTCACACTTTAACTTTGCTATTAGAGCATAAGCTATATGCTAAGTTTAGTCAAATGCAAGTTCTAGTTACCAGAAGTTTCTTTTCTAGGACACGTAATATCTGCCTTAGGTATCCGTGTTGATCCTAAGAAGGTAGAATCTATTCTACAATGGGAACAGCCAAAGACACCAACGGAGATACACAATTTCCTAGGACTGGCAGGCTATTACAGGAGGTTCATTAATAACTTCAGTTCTATAGCTTTACCCCTAACCAAGTTGACCAGGAAGGAGGTTCCTTTTTTCTAGAATGACAAGTGTCAACATTCTTTCCAACTGTTGAAAGAAAGGTTAACAAGTGCACCTGTACTGGTGTTACCTGAGCAAGGGAAGGGGTACATAGTTTTCTGTGATGCATCTTATAAGGACCCTGACCTCCGTTTTGGGTTTTTCCTATTTGCTTTGGCTAACCCTGGTGTTTATTTGCTTGCTAATCATCTTCAGTGGTGATTAGGGTTTGTTTGTGCTTATTGAGTGTTGGAGGTTCTACTTGCAATTTACCCAAGTCTAAGGTTGATGGGCAAGTTGTCACCTTGATAAGTGTTCTTCTCTCTCCTTGCTTCCTCTAGTGTTGAGAGGAAGGGTTGGGCTCATTGCTTGAGTTGCTTTGGGCTTGGATGAGCCTTGTTGGGCCTTATTATGCCTTGCTTGAGCCTTGCCTAACCTTGTTGGACCTTGTGTCGGCCATAGGTGTGCCGACCATGGTTGTGGCGTCCATGGGTGTGTCGCCCATGGGGTTGTGTCAGGCAGGTGTGGGTGTATCGGCCTTGGACCACCTTTGACTCCTAGCCTCGTTTGTGTCACCACTCCAGTGGTAACTTGGTGCTTGATGCTTGCATGTGGCACTTGCCTTGGACATGTGTTTGGGGCAAGTTGAGAGGTTGGTGTTGCCCATGGACAAGTGTCCCTAGGTGGGCGACACATTGACTTGCTTTACCTTGGTTTCTCCTCCATCCTCTTCTATATATGTGTTCACTTTCTCTTGCTAAGGATCCCTTTAGTTCCTTAGTTTCCCCTCTCCCTTGGTGCACGACGTCTCTCCTTTGCAAGCTAGTGGCTGATCCTCCTCCTTCTCCTTGGAGTCTTCTTCTTCCTCTAGTGGTGCCCGAACCCTAGAGTGCCTTGCTCTTATTCATGTGGTTGTGCTTGAGCTTGGAAGCTTGGTGCTAGGAGCTTGGAGCTTGCTTAAGGCGGGTTACATAACTCCTAACCCTAACCATAATACCTTCTTCTATATTGTTGTATGTTTTCATATGAATATTATCGGCCTTGTAGGTTGCTAGATAAGTTTCTTACTTGTCGTACCTCTAATCTTGTGGTTATAGTGATCTTGTTGTTACGGTTGAGGTTTTGTACCTTTGTACCCTAGTTGGACGAACCATGGTTTAGGGTTTCCTTGTTGAGCAACACTCCTTTCCCTCCTTGGTCTAGAGAAGTGAGCTTGAGCTCTAGTAATATGGGCAATATCCCTCTCTCATTTAAGTTGAGAGGTGAGCTTGTGTTCTAGTTGCTTGAGAAACACCCTTCTCTCACCATGGATTCGAGAGGTGAGCTTTTTGGTAGCTGAAGACCTATGTTAAGGTTGATCCTTGTGGTTGCCCGATTTGTGATAGAGGTTGTGTAAGACCCCTCTCTCTTGGTTGTTGAGAGGTGAGCCAATATTCTTGATCAATTAGGGTTTTGAGCCCTTGTGCTTGAGGTTGATGACGATCTTGTTGGGTTGTATCTTGCACGATATGACTTTGGGATAGTACTGCTCGTTTGAGTTGTACCCTTGGTCGTTGTGCCTAGTTGGAGTATGGTTGGTGGACGATACCCTTGTGTGTTGGGTGATATGCCTTGTTGAGTGCCCTGCACGGTACACCTATCTTAGGTAGTGGCTTGGTGCCCGGTGTACCTTGGACGTTTTAGAGCTCAGCGAGCTACCTTTGTGTTGGGCGTCATGGTTGGTGGTTGGATTGATGCCGATATGGTGACATATAGAAACCTTAGATGCTTCCCTCGACTGATAGGCATCTTTGGAGCATTTTTGGTGTCGCCTGAGTTGTGAGTATGTTGGGTGATACCATGCTGTGTTGGGGCATTATGTTCTGGCAGTGAGAGCCTTGGGTGTGTGAGTGGTGTGACTGCCCAATAGGAACCTTCACACTAGATGGTCGATAGGGTTCAGTCGACATGGATAGATAGCTGTGTTGTGCTTGGTCCCTTGCACGATACACTCCCCCAACCTAGTTGTGCGTTATGCCTTGTGCATGATATGTCTTGACCTCTAGTTCTGGCAGTGAGAGCCTTGGGCGTGTGAGTGTTGTGGCTGCCCGATAGGTACCTTCACCCTAGATGGTCGATAGGGTTCAGTCGACATGGATAGATAGTTGTGTCGTGCTTGGTCCCTTGCACGATACACTCCCCCAACCTAGTTGCACATTATGCCTTGTGCATGATATGTCTTGACCTCTAGTTGCACAAAACCCTTGGGTGGTGGTCGATACCTTCTAGGGTTGGCCGTTATGTGTTTATACATATGGTTGGGTCGGTATGCATTCGGTAAGGGATGCTACCCTACCCGTCACAAGTTGTGGTGAGGGACATGCTGCCCTCCACCTCTTTTTGTGAGGGTTGTGAGAGTTTTAGTAAGGGTTCTGATAACCCAGGTTGCATATAGATGATGGTTCCATGTTATTAATGATATTACATGTGTTTATGATAATCTTGAATCATGTATATATATTGATGAGTAAATGATAAGCTTGGAAGTATATGAGTTGCTTCACATGATGAGGTGACCCATGTCTATGGTCACAGGTTTGAGGCATGAATGATAAAGCGTATAATCATCAATGTTGTTCTATATTTGATAGCATGATCCTTGTGTTAATCCATGATGGCTTCTGTTATCTCTATGAATGTGTACACTAACCATGCAGGTATTTCATGCAAATTCATAGCCAAGAAAAGGGCTATGAGGTATATATATGTTTGAATAACGATGCATTGATGGTCACTCTTATTGATGAGATAACCTACATCACTAGTCTGATGTGTTTAGGTCTGAGGACCTGGGTTGGCTAAAGTGCCTAGTTGAGGTGTTATCCTCTGATGATGAAATCAGGGATTGTTATCCCAAAATGATGAAAATGCCTTAAGAGGCAGTGGTTTCTTGAGATGAGGGATTGAGATCCCGGGATAATGTGATGGTGGTAATAACAATGTAACGTAATGCTATGTATGTGTTACAACCTGGTTGCCTCAACAATCCACTTAAAATATGCTAACTGATTATAGTGGAACATATTATGTAGTTTGCCCTAGCCATAGATCCATCATCGTCAGTAGCTGGTGATGGTGAAATAGGTTCTCCTGCGGGTTAACTTGGAAGTACATATTATTGAATATGTGTGGTTTCTCCTATCCGAAAATGAGGAGGTTAGAGTGCAACTTCGGTTGTAGACTCAAGATGTATATAAGAGCATGGTGAACAGGCCCATGGCTCAGTGTGATAGAACATGAATGTGTTCATGGCTCAGGGAGCAAAGTGAAATGGCTTGTGGCTCAGATATACTAGCGTCGAGACATGTACCAAGGTGGGCTAGAGAAAAGGGTAGCTTACGGGAGATGACCCTGTGGCTCAGGCCACTTAAGAATGAGACTACGGTCCTGCTTGTGTTGAGCTTGTGCACTGACCACGAGGTGGGAGGTCCTGGAGTCCGGCTCTTCCATTGACCTTGTATGGCACCAGTTTGGGTTTCGCAACCAAAGGTTGGATTTGAGCGGTACGTCTCACTTCCTCAGGGCATAATAAAACGTAATCCAGCCGAATAGTACATCTTGCTTAGAACAAAATACGGAACATTGTTTGAGGCCTTGCTTATATAGCTGATCTAGTTGAACTATGCACTTGTGCGTACGATCCTTATATCTTGTGATAAGTTCTTATAAAGCTTATCTTATCAATCATGTTCCATAAAGAATGCTTGGTTATATGCCTCCCAGATATCTTAGTAAGTTTGATAGTAATAACAACCCTGCTCTATATACTGATCTTATCGTACGTTTTATCAGTTATCTTCCACTGTGCTTTAATCTTTCTGAGGTGTTATGGTTTTGGTGGGGAGTTATGTTTCTCACTGGGACTGTGTGTCTCACCCCATTGGTTTACAACCTTTTTAGGTGATCACGCTAGATGTGGTGGTGCTCGCGGGGTTGCGGTCGAGCAACAAGAAGAGCAGTAGAAGGTAAGAGATGGATACGTTGCTATTTTGGTTATTTTGTAGTAGAGTCTTTGAGTCATCCCAATACGCTCAGGTCCTCAGAGGCGTTTTGACGTTGTTTTATGATGTATAGCTGATGAAGCCTTATATATCCTATTGTTGGCTGGATGTGGCCGTTGTGTATGTATAAATAGGTGATGAACTCATGTGTGGACAGGACAGCTGACCTACTAAGTTGTGGACATGTATCAAGGCTTGTACATGTTTTTGTAACATGTTTTCTTACAAGATGAGGATCTAGATGTAATAGTTTCTTGGTTTATCTGCTTCCCGAAGTCAATTTTAATTAACTCGTGCTTCTGGTAATAGGTGGTTTATGGTGTTTTCTGCAAGTTTTCGCGTGGCACCTCGTTGTCTATGTGATAACGGGATGTGTCACCTCAAGCTTGGTATCAGAGCTCTAGGTTCGCTAAGTCTAAAGGGATCTAGGACTAGGTTTGCGTCTATTCTTGTGAGTTTCCATATTTTTTTTACAATTATTTTCTGCCCTCAGTGGAAGAAAAAGCCAATATGTCTGGAAACCATGAAGAACATGCTGCCGAGAGCAGCAATGCTGCATCAGTTGATGGAGCAGGAGGGCAGGCACATGAAGATCGGGTGCCTGAGGTCCCCCAACCTGACCCAGCCATTCTAAAAAACCCTACCTACCAGCAGCTTATGGGGCAGATGATGGCTATGATGAATCTCATGGTAGAGAGATTGCTAGTGCCTCCGCTGAGAGCACAGGCTCCCCATGGTGAAACATCAGGTTTTGGGAAGACCTTTGAGCGGCTTCACCAAGTCGGAGCTTTGGACTATGCTGGGACGACTGATCCAGCAGATGCAGATCTGTGGCTGACAGGTCTTGAGAAGGCCTTCCCGATCCTCGACATCCCCGAAGCAGACAAAGTCAAGCACGCTGTCTACCTTCTAAAGGGTAGTGTTGGCCACTGGTGTGCCATCGAGGAGGAAAAGTGACCCGGTGAGGTGATCGGTTAGGAGGTTTCCCGGCAAGAGTTTGTCAGCAGATACGATCTGAAAATGTATTTGGACGAGAAGATCAGCCAGTTTGAGTGCCTATGCCAAGGAACAATGAACATCACCGAGTATGAATCCAAGTTCATGGACATGTTAAGGTTTTGTCCTCACATGGCAGTGACAGATGACGAGCGAATCAGACGTTTTGAGAAAGGGCTAAGTGTTGAGCTGACAACACCTGCTTCTACGCTGGAGAATAGAGAACAGTTTGCCACATTTGTGGAGTCTGTCTGAAGGATTGAACGGTCAGTAAGGGAGAAAAGAGAATCCATGTCTAAGAATAGGCATGTTCAGTTCCATAGACAGAGGCTCGATGGCTTCAAGAAGCCAAGGTTTTCAACACCTTCTGGGTTAAGAGGTTCCAGTGCACTGTCGTAGTGGTTCCCGAGTAAGGGAAGAGGATATGGTTCTTCACCATCAAAAGCACATAGTACATCTTCTGTAGCAGTGATAGGGCCGTCTAGACCACAATAACGAGACCAATCATGCCATCTTTGTGTTCAGATTAGGCATTGGAAGTCAAACTGCCCAATGAAAGATGTTGAAGTGATGCAACAATCGAGGCAGAATCAGCAAGGGTCAGACAGACAGCAACCCAGTAATAGCAGAGGGCGAGGACGCGGTCAAGCATCACAAGTAGGATCGTCTGCTCAAGGAAGCAAAGGACGTGGATAGCAAGCAACGGCTCGATTCTATGCTATGAGTCATCCAGAGGCAATAGTCAACCCGCGAGTGGTGGCAGGTCATATGGAGTTATTTCATTCTTATTTGTCTTCTTCTTGCTTTATATCTGTCCTAGTTGACCCAGGAACTATGCACTCTTTTATTGCCCATAGTATGCTTGAAAACTGTCTTTTACCTGTTAGATGTAAGAAACATAGCTTGTTGTTAGAAACCCCTCTTGATGGTTCGTCGATGCTTCGGAGTGTCCATCCTGTGTTCTATCTTTTTTGGGGCACAAGATACAAGTGGATCTTATACCACTTGATATACATGGATTCGATGTGATCCTTGGGATGGATACCTTAGAGAAGTATAAGGTTGTGTTGGACTGTGGTTCCAAGCTGACAATGTTTGTTGATGGTGGAGAGAAGTGGATCTTCCAAGGAGATAGGAAGATTCTTCCGACGTGTCTATTATCAGATATGGTGGTACAAAAGTTGTTACGGAAAGGATATAAGGCATTCTTAGCTCACGTTGTGGATACCAAGGCAAAGGGTCCTAGCCTTGAGGAGGTGACGGTTGTCCAAGAATTTGCATATGTGTTTCCTGATGAGTTCCCCGGTGTTCCTCCACCTCGAGAGATTGATTTTGAGATCAATCTGGTTCCAAGAACACAACCAGTTGCACAGACACCATATATGATGGCTCCAGCAGAGATTGCAGAGTTGAAGAAGCAGTTATAGGAGTTGTTGGAGAAAGGTTTCATCCGACTGAGTACGTCGCCTTGGGGTGCTCCAGTGTTGTTCGTTAAGAAAAAGGACGGATCGATGCGGCTATGCATAGACTACCGGTAGTTGAATAAGGTCACAATCAAGAACAAGTACCCATTGCCAAGTATAGACGATTTGTTCGATTAGTTGTGTGGTGCTACAGTGGTTTCAAAGATCGATCTATGGTCTGGATATCATCAGTTGAGGATTAAGGTGGATGACATACCAAAGTCAGCTTTTGGAACAAGGTATGGTTACTTTGAGTTTGTGGTTATGCCGTTCGGGCTAACCAATGCGCATGTTGTTTTCATGGATTTGATGAACAGGGTGTTCCATTCGTTTCTAGATCAGTTTGTTATAGTCTTTATAGATGACATCTTGATCTACAGTCAGGACAGTCAAAAACATGAACAACATCTTCGACAAGCGTTGAATCTCCTTCGCCAGCACCGGTTGTATGCCAAGTTTAGTAAGTGTGAGTTCTGGTTGAAAGAAGTAACTTTCTTGGGTCATGTGATATCTATATAAGGAGTCAAAGTGGACCCCAGGAAGGTGGAGTCAGTTGAAGAATGGGAGCAGCTAAAGACGCCGATTGAAGTTCGCAGTTTCCTGGGATTAGCATGATACTACCGGAGGTTTATAAAGGACTTCAGTGTGATCACGTTGTCGATGACAAAGTTGACTAGAAAGGATGTACCTTTTGTCTGGGATGATCGTTGCCAGAAAGCTTTCTAAAGTCTGAAGGAGAAGCTGACTAGTGCTCCAGTGTTAGTACTGCCAGAGCCTGGGAAGGGCTATGTTGTTTTCTGCGATGCTTCCAAGAAGGGTTTAGGATGCGTGCTGATGCAGGAAGACCATGTAGTTTCTTTTGCTTTGCGACAGCTTAAGAAACATGAGGAGAACTATATGACTCATGATTTGGAGTTGGAAGCAGTGGTTCATGCGTTAAAGATTTGGAGACATTATCTTTATGGGGAAGTGTGTCAAATATTTACAGAGAATAAGAATCTAAAGTACATCTTCTCGAAGAATGAGCCAAACATGCGATAGCATTGCTGGATGGAGTTAATCAATGATTACGACTGCACCATTTAGTATCATCCTGGTAAGGTGAATGTGGTAGCTGATGCGCTTAGCAGAAAGTCTTTTTCTCTCTCCACAAAGAATGCACAGTTGAATTCCTTGGTATGCCATAGACGAGATATGTTTGTCTCCATACGGAAAATGAATGTGCATATGGAAGTTTCCTTGTTAGCAGGACTTTTTACACAGATGCAAGTTAAGCCCACGCTGAGATAGCAAACCAAAGACGCACAGCAAACAGATGATATAGTGCAGCTGATTCGGTCATAGCTCGGCTGTGAAAGGCGTGATGGGTTCCATGAGTCCGAGGATGGATTAGTTTGCTGTCATGATAGGATGGTGGTCCCTGATGTTGATAATATAAGGAATCTAGTGCTTGAGGAAGCACACACATCGATGTATGCTATGCATCCAGGAGTCACCAAGATGTATCACAATCTGAAGGAGCTGTATTGGTGGCCTGGCTTGAAGAAGGATGTAGCCGAGTTTGTGGCTAGATGTACGGTATGCCAGCAAGTTAAGGTTAAGCATCAGAAGCCGGCAGGTACGTTGCAACCCCTTCCAATACCGCAGTGAAAAAGGGATCTTATAACCATGGATTTTGTGGTTGGTCTGCCAAGGACAGGTAAGAATCATGATTCCATTTGGGTGATAGTGGACAGATTGACGAAGTCTGCCCATTTCATACCTGTGAAGAGAACGATACAGTTGAGAAGCTCACTCAGGTATATGTAGATGAGATAGTATGCTTGCACAGCATACCAACAACGATAGTTTCTGACAGAGGTCCTCAGTTCATGAGTCATTTATGGGAACAACTGCACAAAGCATTGGGAACGCAACTGAGGTTCAACACCGCTTTCCACCCGCAGACAGATGGACAGTCTGAAAGGACTATTCAGACCTTAGAGGATCATCTCTGAGCTTGTGTCTTGCAGTTCCTAGGCAGTTGGGATGTACATCTCAGTTTGATAGAGTTCGCCTACAATAATAGTTACCAGTAGAGCATTAACATGGCTCCCTATGTGGACCTATATGGTAGGAAGTGCAGATCTCCTTTATGTTGGTATGAGTCTGGTGAGTATCAGCTGTTGGGTCCTGAGTTAGTACAGCAGACAACGAAAAAGATCAAAGTGATACAACAACAATTGAAAATGGCACAGGACAGGAAGAAGTCTTATGCAGACAATCACCGATGACCTTTAGAGTTCCAAGTGGGAGACAAAGTGTATCTCAAGGTCTCGCCTTGGAAAGGCGTTCTAAGGTTTGGCTGGAAGGGTAAGCTAGCACCCAGATATATGGGACCATACTCGGTAATAGCACGTGTGGGCAAGGTAGCTTACAAGTTATATTTGCCTCCAGAGCTGCACAGGTTACATCTAGTGTTCCACATCAGCATGCTGAAGAAAAGTCATCCAGATACCGGGAAAGTGGTACAGCCAGTTGAGGTCGAGCTTGATGAAGATGTGACTTACGAGGAAGGTCCTGTGATGATCCTTGACAGAAGAGTAAAGAAGTTGAAGAGGAAGGACATAGTTCTGGTAAAAGTTCTTTGGCATCATTATGGCGTTGAGGAAGCCATGTGGGAGCTTGAGGAAGAGTTGAGGAGGAAGTATCCCTTGATTTTCTCTTCGGATTTCGGGGACAAAATCCCTATGTAGAGGGTTATAGCTTGTAAGGACCCTGACCTCCGTTTTGGGTTTATCCTGTTTGCTTTGGCTAACCCTGGTGTTTAGTTGCTTGCTAATCACCTTTAGTGGTGATTAGGATTTGTTTGTGCTTGTTGAGTGTTGGAGGTGCTACTTGCAATTTACCCAAGTCTAAGGTTGATGGGAAAGTTGTCACCTTGAGAAGTGTTCTTCTCTCCTTGCTTCATCTAGTGTTGTGAGGAAGGGTTGGGCTCATTTCCTGAGTTGCTTTGGGCTTGGATGAGCCTTGTTGGACCTTATTATGCCTTGTTTGAGCCTTGCCTAACCTTGTTGGACCTTGTGTCATCCATAGGTGTGCCGCCCATGGTTGTGGCGGCCATGGGTGTGTCGCCCATGGGGTTGTGTCAGGCAGGTGTGGGTGTATCGGCCTTGGACCACCTTTGACTCCTAGCCTCGTTTGTGTCACCACTCTAGTAGACACTTGGTGCTTGATGCTTGCATGTGGAACTTGCCTTGGACATGTGTTTGGGGCAAGTTGAGAGGGTGGTGTTGCCCATGGACAAGTGTCCCTAGGTGGGTGACACATTGCCTTGCTTTACCTTGGTTTCTCCTCCATCCTCTTCTATATATGTGTTCCCTTTCTCTTACTAAGGATCCCTTTAGTTCCTTAGTTTCCCCTCTCCCTTGGTGCACGATGCCTCTCCTTTGCAAGCTAGTGGATGATCCTCCTCCTTCTCCTTGTAGTCTTCTTCTTCCTCTAGTGGTGCCCGAACCCTACAGTGCCTTGCTCTTCTTCGTGTGGTTGTGCTTGAGATTGGAAGCTTGGTGCTAGGAGCTTGGAGCTTGCTTAAGGCGGGTTACATAACTCCTAACCCTAACCATACTACCTTATTATATATTCTTGTATGTTTTCATATGATTATTATCGGCCGTGTAAGTTGCTAGATAAGTTTCTTACTTGTTGCGCCTCTAATCTTGTGGTTATAGTGATCGTGTTGTTACAGTTGAGGTTTTGTACCTTTGTACCCTAGTTGGACGAACCATGGTTTAGGGTTTCCTTGTTGAGCAACACTCCTTTCCCTCCTTGGTCTAGAGAAGTGAGCTTGAGCTCTAGTAATGTGGGCAATACCCCTCTCTCGTTTAAGTTGAGAGGTGAGCTTGTGTTCTAGTTGCTTGAGCAACACCCTTCTCTCACCATGGATTCGAGAGATGAGCTTTTTGGTAGATGAAGACCTATGTTAAGGTTGATCCTTGTGGTTGCCCGATTTGTGATAGAGGTTGTCCAAGACCCCTCTCTCTTGGTTGTTGAGAGGTGAGCTGATCTTCTTGATCAATTAGGGTTTGGGGCCCTTGTGCTTGAGGTTGATGATGATCCTATTGGGTTGTATCTTGCATGATATGACTTTGGGATACTGATGCTCATTTGAGTTGTACCTTTGGCTGTTGTGCCTAGTTGGAGTATGGTTGGTGGATGATACCCTTGTGTGTTCGGCAATATGCCTTGTTGAGTGCCCTACACGGTACACCTAGCTTAGGTAGTGGCTTGGTGCCCGATGTACCTTGTACGTTTTAGAGCTTATGGAGCTACCTTTGTGTTGGGTGTCATGGTTGGTGGTTGTCTTGATGTCGATATGGTGACATATAGAAACCTTACATGCTTCCCTTGACTGATAGGCTTCTTTGGAGCATTTTTGGTGTCGCCTGAGTTGTGAGTATGTTGGGCGATACCACGTTGTGTTGGGGCGTTATGTTCTGGAAGTGAGAGCCTTGGGCGTGTGAGTGGTGTGGCTGCCCGATAGGTACCTCCACCCTAGATGGTCGATAGGGTTCGGTCGACATGGATAGATAGTTGTGTCGTGCTTGGTCCCTTACACGATACACTCCCCCAACCTAGCTGCACGTTATGCCTTGTGCACGATATGTCTTGACCTCTAGTTGCACGACACCCTTGGGTGGTGGTCGATACACTCTAGGGTTGGCCGTTATGTGTTATACATATGTTTGGGCTGGTATGCTTTTGGTAAGGGATGCTACCCTACCCGTCACAAGTTGTGGTGAGGGACACACTGCCCGCCACCTCTTTTTGTGAGGGTTGTGAGAGTTTTAGTAAGGGTTCTGATAACCCGGTTGCATATAGATGATGGTTCCATGTTATTAATGATATTACATGTGTTTATGATCATCTTGAATCATGTATATATATTGATGAGTAAATGATAAGCTTGGAAGTATATGAGTTGCTTCACATGATGAGGTGACCCATGTCTATGGTCACAGGTTTGAGGCATGAATGATAAAGCATATAATAATCAATGTTGCTCTATATTTGATAGAATGATTCTTCTGTTAATCCATGATGGCTTCTGCTATCTCTATGAATGTGTACACTAACCATGCAGGTATTTCATGTAGATTCATAGCCAGGAAAAGGGCTATGAGGTATATATATGTTTGAATAACGCTGCATTGATGGTCACTCTTGTTGATGAGATAACCTACATCACTAGTCTGATGTGTTTAGGTCTGAGGACCTGGGTTGGCTAAAGTGCCTAGTTGAGGTGTTATCCTATGATGATGAAATCAGGGATTGCTATCCCAAATGATGAAAATTTCTTAAGAGGCAGTGGTTTCTTGAGATGAGGGATTGAGATCCCGGGATAATGTGATGGTAGTAATAACAATGTAACTTAATGATATGTATGTGTTACAACCTGGTTGCCTCAACAATCCACTTAAAATATGCTAACTGATTACAGTGGAACATATTATGTAGTTTGCCCTGGCCATAGATCCATCATCGTCAGTAGTTGGTGATGGTGAAACAAGTTCTCCTGCGGGTTAACCTGGAAGCACATATTATTGAATATGTGTGGTTTCTCCTAGACGAAAATGAGGAGGTTAGAGTGCAACTTCGGTTGTAGACTCAAGATGTATATAAGAGCATGGTGAACAGGCCCATGGCTCAGTGTGATAGAGCATGAATGCGTTCATGGCTTAGGGAGCACGATGAACTGGCATGTGGCTCAGATATACTAGTGCTGAGACCTGTACCAAGGTGGGCTAGAGAAAAGGGTAGCCTACAGGAGCTGACCGTGTGGCTGAGGCCACTTAAGCATGAGACTGCGGTCCTGCTTGTGTTGAGCTTGTGCACTGACCACGAGGTGGGAGATCGTGGAGTCCGGCTCTTCCATTGACCTTGTATGGCACCGGTTTGGGTTTCACAACCGAAGGTTGGATTTGAGCAGTACGGCTCACTTCCTCAGGGCATAATAAAATGTAATCCAGCCGAATAGTACATCTTTCTTAGAAAAAAATACGGAACATTATTTGAGGCCTTGTTTATATAGCTGATCTAGTTGAACTATGCACTTGTGCATACGATCCTTATATCTTGTGATAAGTTCTTATAAAGCTTATCTTGTCAATCATGTTCCATAAAGAATGCTTGGTTATATGCCTCCCAGATATCTTAGTAAGTTCGATAGTAATAACAACCCTGCTCTATATACTGCTCTTATCGTACGTTTTATCAGTTATCAGCCAGTGTTGCTTTAATCTTTCTGAGGTGTTATGGTTTCGGCGGGGATTTATGTTTCTTGCTGGGACTGTGTGTCTCACCCCATTGGTTTACAACCTTTTTAGGTGATCGCGCTAGATGTGGTGGTGGTTGCAGGGTTGCGGTCGAGCAGTAAGAAGAGCAGTAGAAGGCAAGAGATGGATATGCTGCTGTTTTGGTTGTTTTGTAGTAGAGTCTTAGAGTCATCCCTGTACTCTCAGGTCCTCGGAGGCATTTTGACGTTGTTTTACGATGTATAGCTGATGAATCCTTGTATATCATGATGTTGGCTGGATGTGGCCGTTGTGTATGTATAAACATGTGATGAACTCATGTGTGGACAGGACAGCTGACCTACTAAGCTGTGGATAGGTATCAAGGCTTGTAAATGTTTTTTTAACCTATTTTCTTACAGGATGAGGATCTAGATGTAATAGTTTCTTGGTTTATCTGCTTCCTGAAGTCAGTTTTAATTAACTCGTGCTTCTGGTAATAGGTGGTTTATGGTGTTTTCCGCACGTTTTCACGTGGCACCTCATTGTCTGTGTGATAGCGGGATGTGTCACCTCAAGCTTGGTATCAGAGCTCTAGGTTTGCTGAGCCTACATGGATCTAGGACTAGGTTTGCGTCAGTTCTTGTGAGTTTTCTAGATTTTCTTACGATTATCTTCTGCCCTCAACAGGAGAAAAGGCCAAGATGCCTGGAAACCATGAAGAACATGCTGCCGAGAGCAGCGATGCTGCATCAGTTGATGGAGCAGGAGGGCATGCACATGAAGATCGGCTGCTTGAGGTCCCCCAACCTGACCCAGCCATTCTTGAAAACCCTACCTACCAGCAGCTTATGGGGCAGATGATGGCTATGATGAATCTCATGGTAGAGAGATTTCCAGTTCCTCCACTAAGAGCACATGCTCCCCATGGTGAAACATCAGGTATTGGGAAGATCTTTGAGCGGCTTCACCGAGTCGGAGCTTCGAACTATGCTGGGTCGGCTGATCCAGCGGATGCAGATCTGTGGCTGACAGGTCTTGAGAAGGCCTTCCAGATCCTCGACATCCCCGAAGCAGACAAAGTCAAGCACGTTGTCTACCTTCTGAAGGGTAGTGCTAGCCACTGGTGGGCCATCGAGGAGGAAAAGCGACCCGGTGAGGTGATCAGTTGGGAGGTTTTCCAGCAAGAGTTTGTCAGCAGATACTTTCCAAAAATGTATCTGGACGAGAAGATCAGCCAGTTTGAGCGCATGCGCCAAGGAACGATGAACATCACCGAGTATGAAGCCAAATTCATGGACCTATTAAGGTTTTGTCCTCACATGGCAGTGACAGATGATGAGCGAATCAGACATTTTGAGAAAGGCCTGGGTGCTGAACTGACAACACCTGCTTCTGCACTAGAGAACAGAGAACGGTTTGCCACGTTTGTGGAGTCTGTCCGAAGGATTGAATGGTCAGTCAGGGAGAAAAGAGAATCCATGTCTAAGAAGTGGCCTGCTCAGTTCCAGAGATAGAGGTTCGATGACTTCAAGAAGCCAAGGTTTTCAGCACCTTCTGGGTTAAGAGGTTCTAGTGCACCGTTGCAGTGGTCCCCGAGTAAGGGAAGAGGATATTGTTCTTCACCGTCAAAGGCACATAGTACAGCTTATGTAGCAGTGACAGGGCCGTCTAGACTACAATAGCGAGACCAGTCATGCCATCTTTGTGGTCAGATCGGGCATTGGAAGTCAAACTACCCAATGAAAGATGTTGAAGTGACACAGCAACCGAGGTAGAATCAGCAAGGGTCAGATAGACAGCAACCCAGTACTAGCAGAGGGTGAGGACGTGGTCAAGTGTCATAAGAAGGATTGTCTGCTCAAGGAAGCAGAGGACGTGGACAACAAGCAACGACTCGATTCTACGCTATGAGTCAGCCAGAGGCAATAGTCAACCCACGAGTGGTGGCAGGTCAGATGGAGTTATTTCATTCTGATTTGTCTTCTTCTTGCTTTATATCTATCCTAGTTGACCCAAGTTCTACGTACTCTTTTATCACTCATAGTATTCTTGAAAACTATATTTTATCTGTTAGCTGTAAAAAAGATAGCTTGTTGTTAGAAACCCCTCTTGACGGTTCGTCAATGCTTCGAGAAGTGTGTCCATCCTGTGTTCTATCTTTTTTGGGGAACCAGATACAAGTGGATCTTATACCACTTGATATACATGGATTCGATGTGATCCTTGGGATGGATACCTTAGAGAAGTATAAGGTTGTGTTGGACTGTGCTTCCAAGCAGGCAATGTTTGTTGATGGTAGAGAGAAGTGGATCTTCCAAGGAGATAGGAAGATTCTTCCGACGTGTCTAGTATCAGCTATGGTGACAGAAAAGTTGTTACTGTAAGAATGTAAGGCATTCTTAGCTCACGTTGTGGATACCAAGGCAAAGGATCCTAACCTTGAGGAGGTGACAGTTGTCCGAGAGTTTGCAGATGTGTTTCCTAATGAGTTCCCCAGTGTTCCTCCACCTCGAGAGATAGATTTTGAGATCAATCTGGTTCCAGGAACACAACCAGTTGCACAGACACCGTATAGGATGGCTCCAGCAGAGATGGCAGAGTTGAAGAAGCAGTTACATGAGTTGTTGGAGAAAGGTTTCATCTGACCGAGTATGTCGTCTTGTGGTGCTCCAGTGTTGTTCATTAAGAAAAAGGATAGATCGATGCAACTATGCATAGACTACTGGTAGCTGAATAAGGTCACGATCAAGAATAAGTACCCATTGCCAAGGATAGATGATCTGTTCGATCAGTTGCATGGTGATACAGTGTTTTCAAAGACCGATCTACTATTTGGATATCATCAGTTGAGGATTAAGGCAGATGACATACCAAAGTCAGCTTTTAGAACAAGGTATGGTCACTTTGAGTTTGTGGTTATGTCGTTCGGGCTAACCAATGCGCCTGCTGCTTTAACAGATTTGATGAACAGGGTGTTCCGTTCGTTTCTAGACTAGTTTGTTGTAGTCTTTATAGATGACATTTTGATCTACAGTCAGGACAGTCAAAAACATGAACAACATCTTCGACAAGCATAGACTCTCCTTCTCCAGCACCAGTTGTATGCCAAGTTTAGCAAGTGTGAGTTCTAGTTGAAAGAAGTAACTTTCTTGGGTCATGTGATATCTGCAGAAGGAGTCAAAGTGGACCCCAGGAAGGTGGAGTCAGTTGAAGAATGGGAGCAGCCGAAGACGCCAACTGAAGTTCGCAGTTTCTTGGGATTAGCAGGATACAACCAGAGGTTTATAAAGGACTTCAATGTGATCACGTTGCTGATGATAAAGTTGACTAGAAAGGATGTACTTTTGTCTGGGATGATCGTTGCCAGCAAGCTTTCCAAAGTCTGAAGGAGAAGCTGACTAGTGCTCCAGTGTTAGTACTTCCATAGCCTGGGAAGGGCTATATTGTTTTTTGCAATGCTTAAGAAACATGAGGAGAACTATCTGACTCATGATTTTGATTTGGCAGCGGTGGTTCATGCGTTAAAGATTTGGAGACATTATCTTTATGGGGAAGTGTGTCAAATCTTTACAGATCATAAGAATTTGAAGTACATCTTCTCGCAGAATGAGCTAAACATGCGACAATGTCGCCGGATGGAGTTAATCAATGATTACGACTGCACCATTGAGTATCATCATGGTAAGGAAAATGTGGTAGCTGATGCGCTTAGCATAAAGTCTGTTTCTCTCACCACAAAGAATGCACAGTTGAATTCCTTGGTATGCTATAGATGGGATATGTTTGTCTCCGTACGGTAGATGAATGTACAGATGGAAGTTTCCTTGTTAGCATGACTTTTGGCGCATATGCAAGTTAAGCCCACGCTGAGATAGCAAACCAAAGATGCACATCAAACAGATGATACAGTGCAGTTGATCAGGTCAGAGCTCGGCTGTGAAAGGCGTGATGGGTTCCATGAGTCCAATGATGGATTAGTTTACTATCATGATAGGATGGTGGTCCCCGATGTTGATAATATAAGGAATCTAGTGCTCGAGGAAGCACACACATCGATGTATGCTATGCATCCAGGAGTCACCAAGATGTATCACAATCTGAAGGACCTGTATTGGTAGCCTAGCTTGAAGAAGGATGTAGCCGAGTTTGTGGCTAGATGTGTGGTATGCCAGCAAGTTACGGTTGAACATCAGAAGCCAGCAGGTATGTTGCAACCCTTGCCAATACCGCAGTGGAAATGGGATCATATAACCATGGATTTTGTGATTGGTCTGCCAAGGA
Organism: Alisma plantago-aquatica; assembly: GCA_963693085.1. NCBI lineage: Eukaryota > Viridiplantae > Streptophyta > Magnoliopsida > Alismatales > Alismataceae > Alisma > Alisma plantago-aquatica. Next base: position 656,236,332 of record OY856415.1, on the reverse strand, counting down.
TAGTTAAGAATCATGATTCCATTTGGGTGATAGTGGACAGATTGATGATGTCTGCCCATTTCATACCTGTGAAGACAACATATACAGTTGAGAAGCTCGCTCAGGTATATGTAGATGAGTTAGTATGCTTACACGGTGTACCAGCAACGATAGTTTTCGACAGAGGTCCTCAGTTCACGAGTCGTTTCTGGGAACAACTACACAAAGCGTTGGGAACGCAGTTGAGGTTCAACACCACTTTCCACCCGCAGACAGATGGACAGTCTGAAAGGACTATTCAGACCTTAGAGGATCTTCTCTGATCTTGTGTCTTGCAGTTCCTAGGCAATTGGTATGTACATCTCAGTTTGATAGAGTTCGCCTACAACAATAGTTACCAGCAGAGCATTGACATGTCTCCCTATTAGGCCCCATATGGTAGGAAGTGCAGATCTCCTTTATGTTGGTATGAGTCTGGTGAGTATCAGTTGTTGGGTCCTGAGTTCGTACAACAGACAACAGAAAAGATCAAAGTGATACAACAACAGTTGAAAATGGCACAGGACAGGAAGAAGTCTTATGCAGACAATCATCGACGACCTTTAGAGTTACAAGTGGGAGACAAAGTGTATCTCAAGGTCTCGCCTTGGAAAGGCGTGCTAAGGTTTGGCCGGAAGGGTAAGCTAGCACCCAGATATATGGGGCCATACCCGGTAATAGCACATGTGGGCAAAGTAGCTTACAAGTTAGAGTTGTCGTCAGAGCTACACAGGTTACATCCAGTGTTCCACGTCAGCATGCTGAAGAAAAGTCATCCAGATATAGGGACAGTGATACAACCAGTTGAGGTCAAGCTTGATGAAGATGTGACTTACAAGGAAGGTCCTGTGATGATCCTTGACAGAAAAGTAAAGAAGTTGAAGAGGAAGGACCTAGTGTAGTAAAAGTTCTTTGGCATCATCGTGGCGTTGAGGAATCCATGTGGGAGCTTAAGGAAAAGTTGAGGAGGAAGTATCCCTTGCTTTTCTCTTCGGATTTTGGGGACGAAATCCCTTTGTAGAGGGTTATAGCTTGTAAGGACCCTGACCTCCGTTTTGGGTTTATCCTGTTTGATTTGGCTAACCCCGGTGTTTAGTTGCTTGCTAATCACCTTTAGTGGTGATTAGGGTTTGTTTGTGCTTGTTAAGTGTTGGAGGTGCTACTTGCAATTTACCCAAGTCTAAGGTTGATGGGGAAGTTTTCACCTTGAGAAGTGTTCTTCTCTCTCCTTGCTTCCTCTAGTGTTGAGAGGAAGGGTTGGGCTCGTTGCGTGAGTTTCTTTGGGCTTGGATGAGCCTTGCTGGGCCTTGTTAGGCCTTTCTTGAGCCTTGCCTAACCTTATTGGACCTTGTGTCAGCCATAGGTGTGCCGGCCATGGTTGTGGTGGCCATGGGTGTGTCGCCCATGGGGTTGTGTCAGGCAGGTGTGGGTGTATCGGCCTTCGACCACCTTTGACTCCTACCCTCGTTTGTGTCACCACTCTAGTGGACACTTGGTGCTTGATGCTTGCATGTGGAATTTGCCTTGGTCATGTGTTTGGGGCAAGTTGAGAGGGTGGTGTTGCCCATGGACAAGTGTCCCTAGGTGGGTGACAAATTGTCTTGCTTTACCTTGGTTTCTCCTCCATCCTCTTCTATATATGTGTTCCCTTTCTCTTGCTAAGGATCCCTTTAGTTCCTTAGTTTCCTCTCTCCCTTGGTGCACGACGCCTCTCCTTTGCAAGCTAGTGGCCGATCTTCCTCCTTCTCATTAGAGTCTTCTTCTTCCTCTAGTGGTGTCCGAACCCTAGAGTGTCTTTCTCTTCTTCGTGTGGTTGTGCTTGATCTTGGAAGCTTGGTGCTAGGAGCTTGGAGCTTGCTTAAGGCGGGTTACATAACTCCTAACCCTAACCATACTACTTTCTTCTATATTCTTGTATGTTTTCATATGGTTATTATCGGCCTTGTAGGTTGCTAGATAAGTTTCTTACTTGTTGCACCTCTAATCTTGTGGTTATAGTGATCTTGTTGTTACGGTTGAGGTTTTGTACCTTTGTACCCTAGTTGGACGAACCATAGTTTAGGGTTTCCTTGTTGAGCAACACTCCTTTCCCTCCTTGGTCTAGAGAAGTGAGCTTGAGCTCTAGTAATGTGGGAAATACCCCTCTCTCATTTAAGTTGAGAGGTGAGCTTGTGTTCTAGTTGCTTGAGCAACACCCCTCTCTCACCATGGATTTGAGAGGTGAGCTTTTTGGTAGCTGAAGACCTATGTTAAGGTTGATCCTTGTGGTTGCCCTATTTGTGATAGAGGTTGTGTAAGACCCCTCTCTCTTGGTTGTTGAGAGGTGAGCCGATCTTCTTGATCAATTAGGGTTTGGGGCCCTTGTGCTTGAGGTTGATGACGATCTTGTTGGGTTGTATCTTGCATGGTATGACTTTGGGATAGTGCTGCTCGTTTGAGTTGTACCCTTGACCGTTGTGCCTAGTTAGAGTATGGTTGGTGGACTATACCCTTGTGTGTTGGGCGATATGCCTTGTTGATTGCCCTGCACGGTACACCTAGCTTAGGTAGTGGCTTGGTGCCCAATGTACCTTGGACGTTTTAGAGCTTAGGGAGCTACCTTTGTGTTGGGCGTCATGGTTGGTGGTTGGCTTGATGCCGATATGGTGACATATAGAAACCCTAGATGCTGCCCTTGACCGATAGGCTTCTTTGGAGCATTTTTGGTGTCGTCTGAGTTGTGAGTATGTTGGGCGATACCATGTTGTGTTGGGGCATTATGTTCTGGCAGTGAGAGCCTTGGGCATGTGAGAGGTGTGGCTGCCCGATAGGTACCTTCACCCTAGATGGTCGATAGGGTTCAGTCGACATGGATAGATAGTTGTGTCATGCTTGGTCCCTTGCACGATATACTCCCCAAACCTAGCTGCACATTATGCCTTGTGTACGATATGTCTTGACCTCTAGTTGCACAACACCCTTGGGTGGTGGCCGATACCCTCTAGGGTTGGCCGTTATGTGTTTATACATATGGTTGGGCCGGTATGCTTTTGGTAAGGGATGCTACCCTACCCGTCATAAGTTGTGGTGAGGGACACGCTGCCCGCCACCTCTTTTTGTAGGGTTGTGAGAGTTTTAGTAAGGGTTCTGATAACCCGAGTTGCATATAGATGATGGTTCCATGTTATTAATGATATTACATGTGTTTATGATCATCTTGAATCATGTATATATATTGATGAGTAAATGATAAGCTTGGAAGTATATGAGTTGTTTCACATGATGAGGTGACCCATGTCTATGGTCACAGGTTTGAGACATGAATGATAAAGCATATAATCATCAATGTTGCTCTATATTTGATAGCATGATCCTTCTATTAATACATGATGGATTCTGTTATCTCTATGAATGTGTACACTAACCATGCAGGTCTTTCATGCAGATTCATAGCCAGGAAAAGGGCTATGAGGTATATATATGTTTGAATAACATTGCATTGATGCTCACTCTTGTTGATGAGATAACCTACATCACTAGTCTGATGTGTTTAGGTATGAGGACCTGGGTTGGCTAAAGTGCCTAGTTGAGGTGTTATCCTCTGATGATGAAATTAGGGATTGTTATCCCAAATGATGAAATGCCTTAAGAGGCAGTGGTTTCTTGAGATGAGGGATTGAGATCCCAGGATAATGTGATGGTGGTAATAACAATGTAATTTAATGCTATGTATGTGTTACAACCTGGTTTCCTCAACAATCCACTTAAAATATGCTAACTGATTATAGTGGAACATATTATGTAGTTTGCCCTAGCCATAGATCCATCATCGTCAGTAGCTGGTGATGGTGAAACAGGTTCTTCTGTGGGTTCACCTGGAAGTGCATATTATTGAATATGTGTGGTTTCTCCTAGCCAAAAATGAGGAGGTTAGAGTGGAACTTCAGTTGTAGACTCAAGATGTATATAAGAGCATGGTGAATAGGCCCATGGCTCAGTGTGATAGAGCATGAATGTGTTCATGGCTTAGGGAGCATGGTGAACTGGCTCGTGGCTCAGATATACTAGCACCGAGACCTGTACCAAGGCGGGCTAGAGAAAAGGGTAGCCTACGGGAGTTGACCCTGTGGCTTAGGCCACTTAAGCATGAGACTGTGGTCCTTCTTGTGTTGAGCTCGTGCACCGACCACAAGGTGGGAGGTCATGGAGTCTGGTTCTTCCATTGACCTTGTATGGCACCGGTTTGGGTTTCGTAACCGAAGGATGGATTTGAGCGGTACGGCTCACTTCCTCAGGGCATAATAAAATGTAATTCAGCCGAATAGTACATCTTGCTTAGAACAAAATATGAAACATTGTTTGAGGCCTTGCTTATATAGCTGATCTAGTTGAACTATGCACTCGTGCGTACGATCCTTATATCTTGTGATAAGTTCTTATAAAGCTTATCTTGTCAATCATGTTCCATAAAGAATGCTTGGTTATATGCCTCCCGGATATCTTGGTAAGTTCGATAGTAATAACAACCCTGCTCTATATACTGCTCTTATCGTACATTTTATCAGTTATCTGTCGTTGTCATTTTAATCTTTCTGAGGTGTTATGGTTTCGGCGGGGAGTTATGTTTCTCATTGGGACTGTGTGTCTCACCCCGTTGGTTTACAACCTTTTTAGGTGATCGCGCTAGATGTCATGGTGGTCGCGGGGTTGCGGCCGAGCAGCAAGAAGAGCAGTAGAAGGCAAGAGATGGATACACTACTGTTTTGGTTGTTTTGTAGTAGAGTCTTAGAGTCATCCCTGTACTCTCAGGTCCTCGGAGGCATTTTGATGTTGTTTTACAATGTATAGCTGATGAAGCCTTGTATATCCTACTGCTGGCCGGATGTGGCCGTTGTGTATGTATAAATAGGTGATGAACTCATGTGTGGACAGGACAACTGACCTACTAAGCTGTGGACATGTATCAAGGCTTGTAAATGTTTTTTTAACCTGTTTTCTTACAGGATGAGGATATGTATGTAATAGTTTCTTGGTTTATCTGCTTCCCGAAGTCGGTTTTAATTAACTCATGCTTCTGGTAATAGGTGGTTTATGGTGTTTTCTGCACGTTTTCACGTGGCACCTCATTGTCTCTGTGATAGAGGGATGTGTCACCTCAAGCTTGGTATCAGAGCTCTAGGTTCACTGAGTCTACAGGGATCTAGGACTAGGTTTGCGTTTGTTCTTGTGAGTTTTCTAGATTTTCTTAAAATTATCTTCTACCCTCAGCGGAAGAAAAAACCAAGATGTCTGGAAACCATGATGAACAAGCTTCCGAGAGTAGCGATGCCACATCAGTTGATGGAGCAGGAGGGCATGCACATGAAGATCGGGTGCCTAAGGTCCCCCAACCTGACCCAGCCATTCTCAAAAACCTTGCCTACCAGCAGCTTATGGGGTAGATGATGGCTATGATGAATCTCATGGTAGAGATATTTCCAGTGCCTCCGCTGAGAGCACAGGCTCCCCATGGTGAAACATCAGGTATTGGGAAGACCTTTGAGCGGCTTCGCCGAGTCGGAGCTTCAAACTATGTTGGGAAGGATGATCCAGTGGATGCAGATCTGTGGCTGATAGGTCTTGAGAAGGCCTTCTGGATCCTCGACATCCCCGAAGCAGACAAAGTCAAGCACATTGTCTACCTTCTGAAGGGTAGTGCTGGCCACTGGTGGGCCATCGAGGAGGAAAGGTGACCCGGTGAGGTGATCGGTTGGGAGGTTTTCCGACAAGAGTTCGTCGATAGATACTTTCCGAAAATGTATCTAGATGAGAAGATCAGGCAATTTGAGCGCCTGCGCCAAGGAACAATGAACATCACCAAGTATGAATCCAAGTTCATGGACCTATTAAGGTTTTGTCTTCACATGGCAGCGATAGATGACGAGCGAATCAGACATTTTGAGAAAGGCTTGAGTGCTGAGCTAACAACACCTACTTCTGTGCTGGAGAACAGAGAATGGTTTTCCATGTTTGTGGAGTCTGTCCGAAGGATGGAACGGTCAGTCAGGGAGAAAAGAGAATCCATTTCTAAGAAGAGGCCTACTCAGTTCCAGAGACATAGGTTCGATGGCTTCAAGAAGCCAAGGTTTTCAACACCTTCTGGGTTAAGAGGTTCCAGTGTACCGTCGCTGTGGTCACCGAGTAAGGGAAGAGGATATGGTTCTTCACCATCAAAGGCACATAGTACAACTTCTGTAGCAGTGACAGGGCCATCTAGACCACAACAGCGAGACCAGTCATGCCATCTTTGTGGTCAGATCGGGCATTGGAAGTCAAACTACCCAATGAAAGATGTTGAAGTGATGTAGCAATCAAGGCAGAATCAGCAAGGGTCAGATAGACAGCAACCTAGTAGTAAAAGAGGGCAAGGACAAAGTCAAGCGTCACAAGAAGGATCGTCTACTCAAGGAAGCAGAGGACGTGGACAGCAAGCAACGGCTCGATTCGACGCTATGAGTCAGCCAGAGTCAATAGTCAACCCGTGAGTGGTGGCAGGTCAGATGGAGTTATTTCATTCTGATTTGTCTTCTTCTTGCTTTATATGTGTCCTAGTTGACCCAGGTGCTACACACTCTTTTAACGCCCACAGTATGCTTGAAAACTATCTTTTACCTATTAGCTGTAAGAAAGATAGCTTGTTGTTAGAAACCCCTCTTGACGGTTCGTCGATGCTTCGAGAAGTGTGTCCATCATGTGTTCTATCTTTTTCGGGGCACAAGATACAAGTGGATCTTATACCACTTGATATACATGGATTCGATGTGATCCTTAGGATGGATACCTTAGAGAAGTATAAGGTTGTGTTGGACTGTGGTTCCAAGCAAGTAATGTTTGTTGATGGTGGAGAGAAGTGGATCTTCCAAGGAGATAGGAAGATTCTTTCAACGTGTCTAGTATCAGCTAGGGTGGCAGAAAAGTTGTTACGGTAAGGATGTCACATTGTGGATACCAAGGCAAAGGGTCCTAGCCTTGAGGAGGTGACGATTGTCCGAGAATTTGCAGATGTGTTTCCTGATGAGTTCCCTGGTGTTCCTCCACCTCGAGAGATTGATTTTGAGATCAATCTGGTTCCAGGAACAAAACCAGTTGCACAGACACCGTATAGGATGGCTCCAGCAGAGATGGCAGAGTTGAAGAAGCAGTTATAGGAGTTGTTGGAAAAAAGTTCCATCCGACTAAGTACGTCTCCTTGGGGTGCTCCAGTATTGTTCGTTAAGAAAAAGGACGGATCGATGCGGCTATGCATAGACTACCGGTAGTTGAATAAGGTCACGATCAAGAACAAGTACCCATTACCAAGGATAGACGATATGTTCAATCAGTTGTGTGGTGCTACAGTGTTTTCAAAGATCGATCTATGGTCTGGATATCATCAGTTGAGGATTAAGGCGGATGACATACCAAAGTCAGCTTTTAGAACAAGGTATGGTCACTTTGAGTTTGTGGTTATGCCGTTCGAGCTAACCAATGCGCCTGTTGCTTTCATGGATTTGATGAACAAGGTGTTCCGTTCATTTCTAGATCAGTTTGTTGTAGTCTTTATAGATGACATTTTGATCTACAGTCAGGACAGTCAAAAACATGAACAACATCTTCGACAAGCATTGACTCTCCTTCGCCAACACCGGTTGTATGCCAAGTTTAGCAAGTGTGAGTTCTGGTTGAAAGAAGTAACTTTCTTGGGTCATGTGATATCTATAGAAGGAGTCAAAGTGGACCCCAGGAAGGTGGAGTCAGTTGAAGAATGGGAGCAGCCAAAGACGCCGACTGAAGTTCGTAGTTTCCTGGGATTAGCAAGATACTACCGGAGGTTTATAAAGGACTTCAGTGTGATCGCGTTGCCGATGACAAAGTTGACTAGAAAGCCTGGGAAGGGCTATGTTGTTTTCTACGATGCTTCCAAGAAGGGTTTAGGATGTGTGCTGATGCAGGCAGACCATGTAGTTTCTTTTGCTTCGTGACATCTTAAGAAACATGAGGATAACTATCTGACTCATGATTTGGAGTTGGTAGCAGTGGTTCATGCATTAAAGATTTGGAGACATTATCTTTATGGGGAAGTGTGTCAAATCTTTATATATCATAAGAATATGAAGTACATCTTTCTCGCATAATGAGCTAAACATGCGACAGTGTCGCTGGATGGGGTTAATCAATGATTACGACTGCACCATTGAGTATCATCCTGGTAAGGCAAATGTGGTAGCTGATGCGCTTAGCAGAAAGTATGTTTCTCTCTCCACAAAGAATTCACAATTGAATTCCTTGGCATGCCATAGACGGGATATGTTTATCTCCGTACGAGATGAATGTGCAGATGGAAGTTTCCTTTTTAGCAGGACTTTTGGCACAGATGCAAGTTAAGCCCACACTGAAATAGCAAACCAAATACGCACACCAAACAGATGATATAGTGCAGTTGATCAAGTCAGAGCTCGGCTGCAAAAGGTGTGATGGGTTCCATGAGTCCGATGATGGATTAGTTTGCTATCATGATAGGATGGTGGTCCCCGATGTTGATAATCTAAGGAAGCACATACATCGATGTATGCTATGCATCCATGAGTCACCAAGATGTATCACAATCTGAAGGACCTATATTGGTGGCATGGCTTGAAGAAGGATGTAGCCGAGTTTGTGGCTAGATGTGCGGTATGCCAGCAAGTTAAGGCTAAGCATCAGAAGTCGGCAGGTATGTTGCAACCCCTACCAATACCGCAGTGGAAATGGGATCATATAACCATGGATTTTGTGGTTGGTCTGCCAAGGACAACTAAGAATCATGATTCCATTTGGGTGATAGTGGATAGATTGATGAAGTCTGCCCATTTCATACCTATGAAGACAACGTATACAACTGAGAAGCTCGCTCAGGTATATGTAGATGAGATAGTATGCTTGCACGGCGTACCAGCAACGATAGTTTCTGACAGAGGTCCTCAGTTCATGAGTCGTTTCTGGGAACAACTGCACAAAGCGTTGGGAACGTAGTTGAGGTTTAGCACCGCTTTCCACCTGTAGACAGATGGACAGTCTGAAAGTACTATTCAAACCTTAAAGGATCTTATCCAAGCTTGTGTCTTGCAGTTCCTAGGCAGTTGGGATGTACATCTCAGTTTGATAGAGTTCGCCTACAACAATAGTTCCCAGCGGAGAATTGACATGGCTCCCTATGAGGCCCTATATGGTAGGAAGTGCAGATCTCCTTTATGTTAGTATGAGTCTGGTGAGTATCAGTTGTTGGGTCCTGAGTTAGTACAGCAGACAACATAAAAGATCAAAGTGATACAACTACAGTTGAAAATGGCATAGGACAGGCAGAAGTCTTATGCAGACAATCGTCGACGAACTTTAGAGTTCCAAATGGGAGACAAATTGTATCTCAAGGTCTCACCTTGTAAAGGCGTGCTAAGGTTTGGCTGGAAGGGTAAGCTAGCATCCAGATATATGGGGCCATACCCGGTTATAGCACGAGAGGGAAAGGTAGCTTACAAGTTAGAGTTGTCGCCAGAGCTACACATGTTACATCTAGTGTTCCACATCATCATGCTGAAGAAAAGTCATCCAGATATAGGGACAGTGATACAGCCAGTTGAGGTCGAGCTTGATGAAGATGTGACTTACGAGGAAGGTCTTGTGATGATCCTTGACAGAAGAGTAAAGAAGTTGAAGAGGAAGGACCTCCTAGTTATGGTAAAAGTTCTTTGGCATCATCGTGGCATTGAGGAAGCCATGTGGGAGCTTGAGGAAGAGTTGATGAGGAAGTATCCCTCACTTTTCTCTTCAGATTTCGGGGACTAAATCCCTTTATAGAGGGTTATAGCTTGTAAGGACCCTGACCTCCATTTTGGGTTTATCCTGTTTGCTTTGGCTAACCCTAGTTTTTAGTTGCTTGCTAATCAGCTTTAGTGGTGATTAGGGTTTGTTTGTGCTTGTTGAGTGTTGGAGGTTCTACTTGCAATTTACCCAAGTCTAAGGTTGATGGGCAAGTTGTCACCTTGAGAAGTGTTCTTCTCTCTCCTTGTTTCCTCTAGTGTTGAGAGGAAGGGTTGGGCTTGTTGCTTGAGTTGCTTTAAGCTTGGATGAACCTTATCGGGCCTTGTTATGCCTTGCTTGAGCCTTGCCTAACCTTGTTGGACCTTGTGTCGGCCATAGGTGTGCTGGCTATGGCTATGGCAACCATGGGTGTGTCACGCATGGGGTTGTGTCGGGCAGGTGTGGGTGTATCTGCCTTGGACCACCTTTGACTCCTAGCCTCATTTGTGTCACCACTCTAGTGGACACTTGGTGCTTGATGCTTGCATGTGGCACTTGCCTTGGACATGTGTTTGGGGCAAGTTGAGAGGGTGGCATTGCCCATGGACAAGTGTCCCTAGGTGGGCGACACATTGCCTTGCTTTACCTTGGTTTCTCCTCCATCATCTTCTATATATGTGTTCCCTTTATCTAGCTAAGGATCCCTTTAGTTCCTTAGTTTCCCCTCTCCCTTGGTGCACGACGCCTCTCCTTTGCAAGCTAGTGGCTGATCCTCCTCCTTCTCCTTGGAGTCTTCTTCTTCCTCTAGCGGTGCCCGAACCCTAGAGTGCCTTGCTCTTCTTTGTGTGGTTGTGCTTGAGCTTGGAAGCTTGGTGCTAGGAGCTTGGAGCTTTCTTAAGGCGGGTTACATAACTCCTAACCTTAACCATACTACCTGCTTCTATATTGTTGTATGTTTTCATATGATTATTATCGGCCTTGTAGGTTGCTAGATAAGTTTCTTACTTGTTGCACCTCTAATCTTGTGGTTATAGTGATCTTGTTGTTACGGTTGAGGTTTTGTACCTTTGTACCCTAGTTGGAAGAACCATGGTTTAGGGTTTCCTTGTTGAGAAACACTCCTTTGCCTCCTTGATCTAGAGAAGTGAGCTTGAGCTCTAGTAATGTGGGCAATACCCCTGTCTCATTTAAGTTGAGAGGTGAGCTTCTGTTCTAGTTGCTTGAGAAACACCCTTCTCTCACCATGAATTCGAGAGGTGAGATTTTTGGTAGTTGAAGACCTATGTTAAGGTTGATCCTTGTGGTTGCCTGATTTGTGATAGAGGTTGTGCAAGACCCCTCTCTCTTGGTTGTTGAGAGGTGAGCCGATCTTCTTGATCAATTAGGGTTTGGGGCCCTTGTGCTTGAGGTTGATGATGATCTTGTTGGGTTGTATCTTGCACGATATGACTTTGGGATAGTGCTACTCGTTTGAGTTGTACCCTTGGTCGTCGTGCCAAGTTGGAGTATGGTTAGTGGATGATACCCTTGAGTGTTGGGCGATATGCCTTGTTGAGTGCCCTACACGATACACCTAGCTTAGGTAGTGGCTTGGTGCCCGATGTACCTTGGATGTTTTAGAGCTCAGGGAGCTACCTTTGTGTTGGGCATCATGGTTGGTGGTTTGCTTGATGCCGATATGGTGACATATAGAAACCCTAGATGTTGCCCTTGACCGATAGGCTTCTTTCGAGCATTTTTGGTGTCGCCTAAGTTGTGAGTATGTTGGGCGATACCATGCTGTGTTGGGGCGTTATGTTCTGGCAGTGAGAGCCTTGGGCGTGTGAGTGATGTGGCTTCCCGATAGGTACCTTCACCCTAGATGGTCGATAGGGTTCAGTCGACATGGATAGATAGTTGTGTCATGCTTGGTCCCTTGCACGATACACTCCCCTAACCTAGTTGCACGTTATGCCTTGTGCACGATATGTCTTGACCTCTAGTTGCACGACACCCTTGGGTGGTGGTCGATACCCTCTAAGGTTGTCCCTTATGTGTTTATACATATGGTTGGGCCAGTATGCTTTTGGTAAGGGATGCTACCCTACCCGTCACAAGTTGTAGTGAGGGACACGCTGCCCGCCACCTCTTTTTGTGAGGGTTGTGAGAGTTTTAGTAAGGGTTCTGATAACCCGGGTTGCATATAGATGATGGTTCCATGTTATTAATGATATTACATGTGTTTATGATCATCTTGAATCATGTATATATATTGATGAGTAAATGATAAGCTTGGAAGTATATGAGTTGCTTCACATGATGAGGTGACCCATGTCTATGGTCACAGGTTTGAGGCATGAATGATAAAGCGTATAATCATCAATGTTTCTCTATATTTGATAGCATGATCCTTCTGTTAATCCATGATGGCTTCTATTATCTCTATGAATATGTGCACTAACCATGCAGGTATTTCATGCAGATTCATAGCCAGGAAAAGGGCTATGAGGTATATATATGTTTGAATAATGCTGCATTGATGGTCACTCTTGTTGATGAGATAACCTACATCACTAGTCTGATGTGTTTAGGTCTGAGGACGTGGGTTAGCTAAAGTGCCTAGTTGAGGTGTTATCCTCTGATGATGAAATCAGGGATTGTTATCCCAAATGATGAAAATGCCTTAAGAGGCAGTGGTTTCTTGAGATGAGGGATTGAGATCCCGGGAAAATGTGATGGTGGTAATAACAATGTAACTTAATGCTATGTATGTGTTACAACCTGGTTGCCTCAACAATCTACTTAAAATATGCTAAATGATTATAGTGGAACATATTATGTAGTTTGCCCTGGCCATAGATCCATCATCGTCAGTAGCTGGTTGTGGCGACCGTCTACGAAAACATGATTAACTAATGCGGAAGCAAGTTATATGTAGCGGATTACTAAAAATCACTGAAATTTAAAACTTTTTCAAAGAGATCCATTCACAGGAAAACTCTTTAACCAAGAACCAAAGTATTTCAAATTCATCCTGGTTCACAAGTACACAACATGTACCATTCCTTCTCAAAGATTACACCATCAATTGTCTTATAAATATTATATACAGATAGTATACGAATCTCGAGGCATCAAGCCAAAACCTCATATTGATTCATAAGACACTGACTAAAAACTCTGAGGGCCTGAGAGTACAGAGACGACACATAGGACTACTATCTGTATGACTAGACAGGCAATATCTCCACCTGAGATCTTATTGCTGTCCTTGTTGTTGCTATTGCTGTTGCTCTTTCCTTGTTCTAGGATTTCTGCTTTGCCTCCCATGCATACCTAAAAATGTTTCCCACGGGGGTGAGACAATTGAAAATTGCCCCAGCGAGAGATATAACTCTCCGCCAAAAACATTGTTAATGCAGTTTATTAAATTAAAACTGGGCAGGAGTTACTTTTACATTATCAGGAAGAATTATTCATCATAGAACAGAATAAGATAATATCCTATTATCAAGGAAGTCATTGCCTCTACCCATGGTAGATAAGTAATTCATCTGTCTACTTTTCATATAATATAAAGAAACATAAATAACATTTATCCACAAAGGAATGCACAAAGAAATACAACATCAGTCAATGAATTTTCGTATTCAATCCTTAAGCAAACATGCTATACGACTGATTACATTTTACAATCACACTTATTCCCTGAGGAAGTGAGCCGTACCGCTCAAATCCAACCTTCGATTGCGAAACCCAAAGTTGGTGCCATACAAGGTCAATGGAAGAGCGGAACTCCATGACCTCCCATGTGGTCTCTGATCTCCAAACCACGATATAAACACGATTTAAACTTAGCGGAAGTGATTCGATTAGCAGCGGAATACCAAAAATCAGCGGAAATTAAAACTTTTTGAGATAAAGCATTGAAACCATAAAACTTCCTTCATAAAAGGAGATAAACTATTTACATCTCAGATAATTACTTCTTGAGTAATTATATACAACATGATACAAAATCTCAAGAACTCATAACCAAAATCTCAGACCAAAAGACTCCAAGACCTGAGAGTACAGAGGACACATAGGACTGACTCTAACTACACCACATGGCAGGCTAAATCTCCACCTGAGATTTTACTGCTGCCCCTGGTGCTGCTGCTACTGGGACTGGTCACCTGTAGACCTGTTCCTCCATCCTCGACGTCCACCTAAAAAGTTGAAGTCTACGGGGTGAGACAATTTTACATAATTGTCCCAGCGAGAGTTATAACTCTCCGCCAGAAGCTTTATTATAGCACCTCAAAGAATAACTTAAGCAGTAAAAGCTTCACAGTATTCAACATCAGATATAATAGTAAGCATGAGTTCAACAGTTATGAAACATGAAGATATTTGCACTATACAGTGTAACATCAATCAATTAACTCGTAGTTATCTCTAACAGGTGTGCTACGCTGTGGATTATGTTTTTCAAACATTACTTTTATGCCCTGTGGAGATGAGGTTTACCACTCATCCTCCAACCAATCACTGCTAAGTGCCTTGGTATCATACTAGGTCATTGAAAGAGCCGGATTCTCATGACCTTCACCTTCCTCAGTCAGTAAGAGGATTACTTGTAGGACATCTCGTGCCTCTACTATAATAGCTTACCAGGGTAATCTGGTCCTTCGCTATTTTAGAGTTACAGTGGTGTTCTGTACTCTCTTCGTCATCAGGAGATTTCATGTTTATCTTCCACTGATACGGATATCTGTGCTTTCTTCATCATCAGGAGGTTTCATGTTTACCATCCACTAATACGGTATAGGATTGTAGTGAAGGATTGATGGATTACACATCTACATCAAACACCTACACTAGGATGTAAGGTTCTACACATCCATATACCCCACATACTCAAAAGTATGTGATCCAGGAGTTCCCTTAGGAAAACCTGTTTCACCATCATTTGATCTCTAACAATGATGGATCTATGATCAGGGCTCTACATTACACTTGATTAGTTAGGTACATTCAGTATTCTTTTAACATCATACATTGTTCTTCAAACAATAACATTAGCATAACAGCTATGAAATGAGAATACTAAATGTAACAAGCCTAACTCTCATCAATCATCATATCTCAATACATTCATCACAAGTCATCTCTAAAGCATGACCTTGATGGTAATTATGGCTATCACAGCCCATTTAATTCATAGGTTGTCATTGACAAGGCATCAAGATATTTTACTATTCATAAAGCTAACAACATGCTTTCAATGAATATAGTATCATCATCCATACCTAGATATGATCATCTTCATATCAGAACATGCAAGGTTAATTCAACTGATAAAAGCAGTTCAAATCAAGAATTATACTTTCCACTCTTGCCATAAGAGCTAAGTTCCCTGATTCTCATCAATTAGGGTTTACTATTCACATTACATGCCATCACCCTAGAATTAGGGTTTATTATTCACATTATGGTAAAATGAACTCATAACATCATCATGTATGAGGAACATTATCAATGATGCTCTCAGATAAGATTAAGATTCATCAATTATCATAAATAGGGTTTTCATGATCTCACATAGGTGGATCATACCCTAATCATGTACTTTCATATATATTGAAGGTATTTTACTTGGATTTCAACCATAATTGAGATTTTCTCTCTCCTCTTGCTCATAGGTGATGATTACATCCCTCTATATTGGGTTAGGTCTAATCAACATTGATAAGCCTAGCCAAGTCATCACCATTGTAACCATTGGGGTTTGCATGATAAAAAGGGGTTACCTACTTGAATCCATAAAGGGTATTTTGGTAAAGTTCACCATTGATCATAACATGGGTTATTATACTAACCACTTGACCCTTAATGTCCCTAGGTATCATTAGGGTTTAGGTTGAACAACCATCGAACCATCTAAGCCTTCAAGGCATTAGGCAGACTTATCCTTAAAAGTCCCCAAAAGGTTTCACACCTTCAACCTTCAAACGATCCTGAGATCGTTTAAGGTTGTAGACCGTTTAGCTTTGGTTGACTTCAAGACCGCATGACACTCAAGACCGTTTACCCTTAAATGATCTTGAGGTCGTATGAACTCATTCGGTCCTGAAGTCGTATGAACTCATTCGGTCCTGAAGTCGTATGAACTCATTCGGTCCTGAAGTCGTATGAACTCATTCGGTCCTGAAGTCGTATGAACTCATTCAGTCCTGAAGTCGTATGAACTCATTCGGTCCTGAAGTCATATGAACTCATTCGCTCCTGAAGTCGTATGAACTCATTCGGTCCTGAAGTCGTATGAACTCATTCGGTCCTAAAAGCTCAAGATCGCATGGACCTCCAAGGTGATTCAAAGGGTAAACTTGATTAGGGTTTCCTATGTTGAAGCCTTCAATTGGTCTCAAGCTTGCTAACCACTTATCAATTGAGACAATTAGGGTTAGCCTTAACCAATTGGTCACTCAATTGATCCTCAATTGATATCCAATTAGGGTTGGAGTTGGTTTAATTAAGGTCTATAAACATTCAACCATCAACACTCAACAATGTAAATCAAATCGAAGTTGATCCCATCAATTGACCTCTAAACGGGCTCAAACTTGGCCCAAACGGTCTTGGGATCATTTGGATAACCTCCAAACGGTCTTGAGACCGTTTTCCCAAGAATTTATCAAAATCTAAGTTGATTGGATAGGGGTTGAACCTTAATTAAGTCACAAATCAACAATTTGATTATTTCCATAACCCACTGTAATTGGGCCCTCAATTGATCAAATTACCTTAACCCTAGACCTCCAAACGGTCTTGGGTTGACACCAAACGGTCTTGAGACCGTTTGGATGAGTTCCAAACGGTCTTGAGACCGTTTGCCCATCCATCCTTTGGACTCTAGTGAAAATTCATCAAGGTTTGATCTATTGAGTTAATCATCACATCAATACTTAATTGCAATATGATTTGGTACCTTTGGACCTTCAATTGGTCAACTATACTTGACCCCAGACCTCTAAACGGTCTTGGGTGATCCCCAAACGGTCTTGAGACCGTTTGGATGATTCCCCAAATGGTCTTGAGACCGTTTGGGCTAATCAACCCAAAATCACTAATTAACTCATTGGAATTTCAGCACTGATTTCAATTAGTATTTGCCCTATTAATAAACCTTCAACTCATAACTCGTTTGGAATTAATCCATCAAATTTGGTGAGTCATTAATCAACATCATTATGAACAGTAATCCCAAACGGTCAATGCTTGGTCAACCATCTTAAACGGTCTTGAGACCGTTTTCCCAAAAAAGGCAAATTAAACATATTGAAAATCAGAACTTAATTCAATTGGATTTGCTAATTGATTTGCTTATATCTCACGATTCCTTTGGAGTTAACCCCTAAAACTTTGTGGGTGATTAACCTACATAATTATAAACAAGATTCCCATACGGTCTTTGCTTGGTCAACGCGACCAAATGGTCTTGAAGGCCGTTTACCTTCATACGACCCTGAAACCGTTTGCCCACCAAACGGTTGTGTAAACCGTATGGGCAATTGGTGGAGGTCGTTTGGTAAAGTGGAAATCTGTGGATAAGCATAGGAATTAACGCCCTTATCTTCTACCTCAAGAACAGTAGCAGTTCTTCATGATTTTTCTTGCAAGGATACAAGGGAAGATAGGGAAGAAGAAGAACTAGCAACTATATGAATAGAAAAAGATGTATAATTCAAAGCATAAGGTTTAGAGTTATAAAACCCGCCTAAAGGTTGTTCCTTGAGCTCCAAGCTTCCAAGATTCAGGTCTTTAATGGCGTCTTTGAGCTCCACAGGTTTTCCAAGGTGAATTCTCCAAGGAAAAGTTGGAAAGGAATGGCTAGAAAGATAAAGCTAGGTGAGCTAGCCATGAATTCAACCTTGAAATCGAGTTTCCTCCATGAATTCAAGCAAAAGGGATGATCCAAACTTACCTTGAACTCCCTGGTCGTTCTCCTATTCTCCAGAGCTCTTCCTTAGTCAGTTTGATCAAGGGGGATAAGTGAGGGAATGAAAGAAACGTTCCTTTGCTTGTAAAGGAAGTGATATATATATATATATATTTTGGGTGAAATTTCTCCATAAAGCTTCTACTTTATCCCATTTCTCATCTAAGTCCTTCCTTTCTTCTTTGCTCGTCCCTACCCTTTATTTCTAAGGACAAACCCCTTCTAAGGTCAAGAATTGAAAGAAAAGAGGATCAACCCATCACTAAAGCATACACATAAAAGGGCTATTATACATACACCTTGATTATTCAATCACAAAGGTGTTCTTTATTATATGATTATTCAAATGAAGTGCCATCTTCATCATTTCTACTCTAAATGATGACAAAAGTTATAAAAGATATTTTAGATGATGTATTTTACAAGTTGCACCCCTCAAATTGGGTAAATTGCACTTTACACCAATTTAGGGTTTTTCAAGTACAGGGGTTGCTTCCACAGCTGCACCTTGGTGCTCAAGCTTGGGAAATCCCTCAAACTTCATCATAAACATCCTCATGATGTCTCAACATCAGAGGAACATCTCAACATGTGAAATTTGCAAGTTAATCCCTTAAATGGGTAATTTGCACATAGATCCCTGTATTACAAAACAATGCTACAACTTTATATATAAAGGAGCAAAATTGAAATATATGTTTCTGAGGAACTTAATTACATGCCCAAAGTTAATCACAAGGATTTAATTACATATTTAGGAAAAACACCTAGGGTTAGTTCATAACCCAGGTCAGGGATGTTACAAATTATCCACCCCTTACAAGGATTTCGTCCCCGAAATCAATAAAACGTATTAAGAGAAAAGGGCAAGGTATTTCCTTCTCATCTCATCCTCTAGTTCCCAAGTGGCTTATTCAACACCACGGTGGTTCTAGAGGACTTTCACAAGGCTTAAATCTTTCTTCTTTAACTTTTTAATTCTGTTATCAAGGATTGACACTGGTCCTTCCTCATAAGATATATCATCATTCAATTCTACCTCCATAGGTTGTAGAACTGACTCAGTGTCTGGGTGACATTTGTTTAGCATAGAAATGTGAAACACAGGATGTAACCTCTGTAACTCTGGTGGCAGCTCTAGTTTATAGGCTACTTTTCCAATCCGTTCAATGATTGGATAAGGCCCCATAAATCTAGGAGCTAACTTCCCTTTCTTTCCAAAACGAAGGACTCCTTTCCAAGGCGAGACCTTGAGATACACTTTGTCTCCAACCTCAAACTCTAAGGGTCTACGACGCTTGTCAGCATAAGATTTCTTCCTATCTTGTACAGTCTTAATCTGTTGTTGTATTACCTTAATCTTTTCTGTAGTTTGCTGCACAAGATCAGGTCCTAACAACTGATGCTCACCAGTCTCATACCAACACAAGGGTGATCTACAACGTCTACCATATAAGGCTTCATAAGGTGCCATATCAATACTATGCTGATAGCTATTGTTATAGGAAAACTCTATCAAGCTTAGGTGTAGATCCCAACTTCCGGTAAACTGGAGAACACATGTTCTCAACAGGTCTTCCAAGGTTTGTATGGTCCTTTCCGACTGTCCATCAGTCTGTGGATGAAAGGCTGTACTAAACCTTAACTGGGTGCCTAAAGCATTATGAAGTCGTTCCCAAAAACGACTTGTAAACTGGGTACCTCTGTCAGAAACTATAGTGACAGGAACTCCGTGCAAATGCACTATCTCTTAAACATACAATTGTGATAACCTTTCAGCAGAATAGGTTGTTTTGACAGGTAAGAAATGTGCTGTCTTAGTCAACCTATCTACAACTACCCAAATGGAATCATGTCCTTTGCTTGTCCTGGGTAGGCCAACAACAAAGTCCATGGTAACATGGTCCCACTTCCACTATGGTATGGGTAAAGGTTGCATTGTTCCTGCAGGCTTCTGGTATTCAGCTTTAACTTGCTGACACACAGGACACCTCAGAACAAACTCTACAACATCCTTCTTCATTCCAGGCCACAAATACATATCTTTCAAGTTTCGATACATCTTGGTGCTCCCTGGATGCATGGCATACATCTAAGAATGAGCTTCTTCCAGGACTAACTTCCTCAAGTTGTCCACATCCGGCACTATCATCCTCCCATGATAACATGCTATTTGATCATCTGAGTCATGGAAACCATCTCGTTTCTCACTACCATACTCCGATCTAATCTGCTGAACTACAGTATCACCTTGCTGTGCTTCCTTAATCTTCTCTCTAAGGGTAGGTTTAATATGCATCTCAGTTAACAACCCGGCTAACAATGACACCTTCAACTGCACATTGTCTTCTCTCAAAGAGATAAGCATATCCCTTCTAGAGCATACTAAAGAGTTTAGTTGTGCCCTTTCCATGGTTGATGTTGCTGATTTCCTACTCAAGGCATCAGAAACCACATTAGCCTTCCCCGGATGGTAATCAATCGTACAATCGTAGTCCTTGATTCATTCCATCCAGCGGCGTTGTCTCATATTGAGCTCATGCTGAGAGAAGATGTACTTAAGGTTCTTATGGTCAGTGAAAATTTGAAACGTCTCTCCATAAAGATAATGTCTCCAGATCTTTAGGGCATGAACTACAGCAGCTAACTCCAGATCGTGTGTCGGATAATTCTCTTCGTGTTTCTTAAGCTGTCGAGAAGCAAAAGAAATTACTTGTTTATCCTGCATCAACACACACCCTAGTCCATTCTTAGAAGCATCACAGAAAACTATATATCCTTTGCCTTGCTCAGGTAGCACAAGTATAGGTGCACTTGTCAACTTCTCCTTTAACAGCTGGAAAGATTGCTAACACTTATCACTCCAAACAAAAGGAACATCTTTCCGGGTCAACTTAGTCAAGGGTAAGGCTATGGAACTGAAATTCTTAATGAACCTTCGATAATAGCCTGCTTATCCCAAGAAGCTTCGAATCTCCGTCGGCGTCTTCGGTTGTTCCCACTGTAGAATAGATTCTACCTTTGTAGGGTCAACACGAATTCCCGATGCAGATATCACATGTCCAAGAAAAGATACCTCCGGCAGCCAGAACTCACACTTGCTAAACTTAGCATACAACTTGTGTTCTCTTAGCAAGGTCAAAGCTTGGCGAAGATGCTGCTCATGCTGCTGAGCATCCTTACTATAGATCAGAATGTCATCTATGAAGACGACAACACACTGATCAAGGAAGGGTCGAAAAACTCTATTCATGAGTTCCATGAATGCAGCTGGTGCATTGGTTAGTCCAAACGACATAACCGTGAACTCATAGTGACCATATCTTGTCCTAAAGGCAGACTTGGATATGTCACTATCCTTAATACGGAGTTGATGATATCCAGACCTCAGGTCTATCTTTGAGAAGACGGTTGCACCACGCAACTGGTCAAAGAGATCATCAATCCTCGGCAGAGGGTACTTATTCTTTATCGTTACTTTATTGAGTTGTCTATAATCAATGCACAACCGCATTGACCCATCTTTCTTTCTAACAAACAAAACCGGAGCACCCCAAGGTGAAGTGCTCGGTCGGATAAAACCTTTCTCAAGTAACTCTTGAAGCTGTTTCTTGAGTTCTGCCATCTCAGCAAGCGCCATCCTATACGGTGTCTGGGCTATAGGTTTCGTGTCTGGGATCAAATTGATTTCAAAATCAATTTCCCGAGGTGGTGGTATACCTGGAAGTTCTTCAGGAAACACATCCTCGAATTCCCTGACTATGGGAACTTCAGCAGGATTGGAACTTTCCTTGGTAACATCTACCACATGGGCCAAGAATGCATAACATCCTTGCCTCAACAGCTTATCAGCAACCATAGCTGATACAAGACAGGTGGGCAGAATCTTTCTTTCACCTTGAAATATCCATGTGTTTCCTTCATCAGCAAACACAGCCAACTTGGATTCACAATCCAAGACAACTCTATACCTTTCTAAGGTATCCATCCCGAGGATTATATCAAATCCTTGCATATCAAGTGGTATAAGGTCCACTTGAATGCGATGATCAGAAAAGAAGAGGATGCAGGGAGAACATACCTCCTGCAAAACGGCAGACCCACTCAACGGAGTCTCCAACAACAAACTATCTGCCCTATGACTAACCGTCATATTGTAGTTATGAATCACTCTCCGAGTGACAAAGGAGTGTGTAGCACCCGGGTCAATCAGAACAGATACCACACAGGATTTAGACATATAAGAATATAAAAGTTCCATCTGACCTGCCACTACCTGTGGATTGACCACTGCATCATGTGGGTTCATAGCATAGAACCTTGCTGTCGCCTGGTGTTGAGGTGGTGCTGATGATCCAGCTTGAGACGCTTGTCCACGTCCTCGAGCTTCTCCTTGAGATTTCCTTCTCTGAGATCCTTGTTGACTCTGCCTCTGAGGTTGTGTCACACTGACAGGTCTAGATCGGCAGTCCTTCATTAAATGCCCCACCTTCCCACAGTTGTAACAACTCCTCTCCAGTTGTTGTGGTCTGGGTGGTCCTGTGACTGACATCGATGCTGAACTACGAGTCTCTTATTGAGGTAGGCTTCGTTCCCTGCCTCTACTTGGTGACCACTGAGTTTGGGAACTTGATCTGGGTGGTGGAGGGTTAGGTGCAGAGAATCTCGGTTTCTTGGAATCCCTAGATGAAGAACCCTGGAACTATGGATATCTTTTCTGGGTTTTCCTCTTCTCAACCACAGATCTCTCTATCCTTCGGACTGACTCAACGAAGGTAGAGAATCTCTCTCGGTTTTCTAAGGCAGACACAGGGGTTGATATATCGGCATTCAAACCCTTCTCGAATCTCCTGATTTTTTCCTCTTCTATGGCAGCCATGTGCGGACAGAACCACAGCAACTCCATGAACTTAGCTTCATACTCGCTAATGTTCATCATGCCCTACCTCAATCTCTCAAACTGAGAGATCTTCTCATCTAGGAAGGTCTTTGGAAAATATCTATTGATAAATTCTCGACGAAACTCTTCCCACGAGAACTCTATCCCAGGTCTCTTCTGCTCTTCCATGTTCCACCAGTGACCAGCACTGCCTTTGAGAAGATAGACAGCATGTCTAACCTTCTCATCCTCCGGGATATTAAGAATCCTGAAAGCCTTCTCCAACTCTGTTAACCATAGATCAGCATCTGCGGGGTCGGCAGTCCCAAAGTACTCGGTAGCTCCGACATGACGAAGTCGCTCGAACGTCTTACCGATACCTTGTCCTTCAGGCTGGGCAGGTGCCCTAGGTGCAGGCATGGGCATCTTGTCAATTATGTGTGTCATGGCAGTCATAAACTGCCCAAACATCGTCTGAACTGCTGGGTTACCCATATCAGCTGGGTCAAACTGGGGTGGTTCAGGTGCAGGCTGTTCTATTTCTGGAACCCTTGCACCGCCTCGAGGTGCACTAGCACTACTCTCTACCATGTACTCATCATGTGGCTCTGCCATCCTTATGTATCTTCTTCTCCTGAGGAGCAGAAGATTCTATTAGATAAGGAAGAGATACTAAGGATAGACTCGACATCCTAAGTCCTATGCCTCTGTAGACTCAGCGAACCTAGAGCTCTGATACCACTTAATTGTGGTCTCTGATCTCCAAACCATGGTATAAACACGATTTAAACTTAGCAGAAGTGATTCGATTAGCAGCGGAATACCAAAAATCAGCAGAAATTAAAACTTTTTGAGATAAAGCATTGAAACCATAAAACTTCCTTCATAAAAGGAGATAAATTGTTTACATCTCAGATAATTACTTCTTGAGTAATTATATACAACATGATACAAAATCTCAAGAACTCATAACCAAAATCTCAGACCAAAAGACTCCAAGACCTGAGAGTACAGAGGACACATAGGACTGACTCTAACTACACCACATGGCAGGCTAAATCTCCACCTGAGATTTTACTGCTGCCCCTGGTGCTGCTGCTGCTGGGACTGGTCACCTGTAGACATGTTCCTCCGTCCTCGACGTCCACCTAAAAAGTTGAAGTCTACGGGGTGAGACAATTTTACATAATTGTCCCAGCGAGAGTTATAACTCTCCGCCAGAAGCTTTATTATAGCACCTCAAAGAATAACTTAAGCAGTAAAAGCTTCACAGTATTCAACATCAGATATAATAGTAAGCATGAGTTCAACAGTTATGAAACATGAAGATATTTGCACTATACAGTGTAACATCAATCAATCAACTCGTATTTATCTCTAACAGGTGTGCTACGCTGTGGATTATGTTTTTCAAACATTACTTTTATGCCCTGTGGAGATGAGGTTTACCACTCATACTCCAACCAATCACTGCTAAGTGCCTTGGTATCATACTAGGTCATCGAAAGAGCCGGATTCTCATGACCTTCACCTTCCTCAGTCAGTAAGAGGATTACTTGTAGGACATCTCGTGCCTCTACTATAATAGCTTACCAGGGTAATCTGGTCCTTCGCTATTTTAGAGTTACATTGGCGTTCTGTACTCTCTTCGTCATCAGGAGATTTCATGTTTATCTTCCACTGATACGGATATATGTGCTTTCTTCGTCATCAGGAGGTTTCATGTTTACCATCCACTGATACGGTATAGGATTGTAGTGAAGGATTGATGGATTACACATCTACATCAAACACCTACACTAGGATGTAAGGTTCTACACATCCATATACCCCACATACTCAAAAGTATGTGATCCAGGAGTTCCCTTAGGAAAACCTGTTTCACCATCATTTGATCTCTGACAATGATGGATCTATGATCAGGGCTCTACATTACACTTGATTAGTTAGGTACATTCAGTATTATTTTAACATCATACATTGTTCTTCAAACAATAACATTAGCATAACAACTATGAAATGAGAATACTAAATGTAACAAGCCTAACTCTCATCAATCATCATATCTCAATACATTCATCACAAGTCATCTCTAAAGCATGACATTGATGGTAATTATGGCTATCACAGCCCATTTAATTCATAGGTTGTCATTGACAAGGCATCAAGATATTTTACTATTCATAAAGCTAACAACATGCTTTCAATGAATATAGTATCATCATCCATACCTGGATATGATCATCTTCATATCAGAACCTGCAAGGTTAATTCAACTGATAAAAGTAGTTCAAATCAAGAATTATACTTTCCACTCTTGCCATAAGAGCTAAGTTCCCTGATTCTCATCAGTTAGGGTTTACTATTCACATTACATTCCATCACCCTAGAATTAGGGTTTATTATTCACATTATGGTAAAATGAACTCATAACATCATCATGTATGAGGAACATCATCAATTATGCTCTCAGATAAGATTTAGATTCATCAATTATCATAAATAGGGTTTTCATGATCTCACATAAGTGGATCATACCCTAATCATGTACATTCATATATATTGAAGGTATTTTACTTGGATTTCAACCATAATTGAGATTTTCTCTCTCCTCTTGCTCATAGGTGATGATTACATCCCTCTAGATTGGGTTAGGTCTAATCAACGTTGATAAGCCTAGCCAAGTCATCACCATTGTAACCATTGGGGTTTGCATGATAAAAAGGGGTTACCTACTTGAATCCATAAAGGGTATTTTGGTAAAGTTCACCATTGATCATAACATGGGTTATTATACTAACCACTTGACCCTTAATGTCCCTAGGTATCATTAGGGTTTAGGTTGAACAACCATCGAACCATCTAAGCCTTCAAGGCATTAGGCAGACTTATCCTTAAAAGTCCCCAAAAGGTTTCACACCTTCAACCTTCAAACGATCCTGAGATCGTTTAAGGTTGTAGACCGTTTAGCTTTGGTTGACTTCAAGACCGCATGACACTCAAGACCGTTTACCCTTAAACGATCTTGAGGTCGTATGAACTCATTCGGTCCTGAAGTCATATGAACTCATTCGGTCCTGAAGTCGTATGAACTCATTCGGTCCTGAAGTCGTATGAACTCGTTCGGTCCTGAAGTCGTATGAACTCATTCGGTCTTGAAGTCGTATGAACTCATTCGGTCCTGAAGTCGTATGAAATCATTCGGTCCTGAAGTCGTATGAACTCATTCGGTCCTGAATTCGTATGAACTCATTCGGTCCTGAAGTCGTATGAACTCATTCGGTCCTAAAAGCTCAAGATCGCATGGACCTCCAAGGTGATTCAAAGGGTAAACTCGATTAGGGTTTCCTATGTTGAAGCCTTCAATTGGTCTCAAGCTTGCTAACCACTTATCAATTGAGACAATTAGGGTTAGACTTAACCAATTGGTCACTCAAATGATCCTCAATTGATATCCAATTAGGGTTGGGGTTGGTTTAATTAAGGTCTATAAACATTCAACCATCAACACTCAACAATGTAAATCGAATCAAAGTTGATCCCATCAATTGACCACCAAACGGGCTCAAACTTGGCCCAAACGGTCTTGGGATCGTTTGGATAACCTCTAAACGGTCGTGAGACCGTTTTCCCAAGAATTTATCAAAATCTAAGTTGATTTGATAGGGGTTGAACCTTAATTAAGTCACAAATCAACAATTTGATTATTTCAATAACCCACTGTAATTGGGCCCCCAATTGATCAAATTACCTTAACCCTAGACCTCCAAACGGTCTTGGGTTGACACTAAACGGTCTTGAGACCGTTTGGATGAGTTCCAAGTGGTCTTGAGACCGTTTGCCCATCCATCCTTTGGACTCTAGTGAAAACTCATCAAGGTTTGATCTAATGAGTTAATCATCACATCAATACTTAATTGCAATATGATTTGGTACCTTTGGACCTTCAATTGGTCAACTATACTTGACCCCAGACCTCTAAACGGTCTTGGGTGATCCCCAAACGGTCTTGAGACCGTTTGGATGATTCCCCAAACGGTCTTGAGACCGTTTGGGCTAATCAACCCAAAATCACTAATTAACGCATTGGAATTTCAGCACTGATTTCAATTAGTATTTGCCCTATTAATCAACCTTCAACTCATAACTCGTTTGGAATTAATCCATCAAATTTGGTGAGTCATTAATCAACATCAATATGAACAGTAATGCCAAACGGTCAACGCTTGGTCAGCCATCTTAAACGGTCTTGAGACCGTTTGCCCAAAAAGGGCAAATTAAACAGATTGAAAATCAGAACTTAATTCAATTAGATTTGCTAATTGATTTGCTTATATCTCACGATTCCTTTGGAGTTAACCCCTCAAATTTTGTGGGTGATTAACTTACATAATTATAAACAAGATTCCCATACGGTCTTTGCTTGGTCAACGCGACCAAACGGTCTTGAAGGCCGTTTACCTTAATACGACCCTGAAACCATTTGCCCACCAAACGGTTGTGTAAACCGTATGGGCAATTGGTGGAGGTCGTTTGGTAAAGTGGAAATCCGTGGATAAGCATAGGAATTAACGCCCTTATCTTCTACCTCAAGAACAGTAGCAGTTTTTCACGATTTTGCTTGCAAGGATACAAGGGAAGATAGGGAAGAAGAAGAACTAGCAACTATATGCATAGAAAAAAATGTATAATTCAAAGCATAAGGTTTAGAGTTATAAAACCCGCCTAAAGGTTGTTCCTTGAGCTCCAAGCTTCCAAGCTTCAGGTCTTTAATGGAGTATTTCAGCTCCACAGGTCGTCCAAGGTGAATTCTCCAAGGAAAAGTTGGAAAGGAATGGCTAGAAAGATAAAGCTAGGTCAGCTAGCCATGAATTCAACCTTGAAATCGAGTTTCCTCCATGAATTCAAGAAAAAGGGATGATCCAAACTTACCTTGAACTCCCTGGTCGTTCTCCTATGCTCCAGAGCTCTGCCTTAGTCGGTTTGAGCAAGGGGGATAAGTGAGGGAATGAAAGAAACGTTCCTTTGCTTGTAAAGGAAGTGATATATATATATATATATATATATATATATATTTTTGGGTGAAATTTCTCCATAAAGCTTCTACTTTATCCCATTTCTCATCTAAGTCCTTCCTTTCTTCTTTGCTCGTCCCTACCCCTTATTTCTAAGGACAAACTCCTTATAAGGTCAAGAATTGAAGGCAAAGAGGATCAACCCATCACTAAAGCATACACATAAAAGGGCTATTATACATACACCTTGATTATTCAATCACAAAGGTGTTCTTTATTATATGATTATTCAAATGAAGTGCCCTCTTCATCATTTCTACTCTAAATGATGACAAAAGTTATAAAAGATATTTTAGATGATGTATTTTACAAGTTGCACCCCTCAAATTGGGTAAATTGCACTTTACACCAATTTAGGGTTTTTCAAGTACAGGGGTTGCTTCCACAGCTGCACCTTGGTGCTCAAGCTTGGGAAATCCCTCAAACTTCATCATAAACATCCTCATGATGTCTCAACATCCGAGGAACATCTCAACATGTGCAATTTGCAAGTTAATCCCTTAACTGGGTAATTTGCACATAGATCCCTGTATTACAAAACAATGCGACAACTTTATATATAAAGGAGCAAAATTGAAATATATGTTTCTGAGGAACTTAATTACATGCCCAAAGTTAATCACAAGGATTTAATTACATATTTAGGCAAAACACCTAGGGTTAGTTCATAACCCAGGTCAGGGATGTTACATTCCATGTCTTAGTCAGTGCGAGAAAACAAGCAGGACTGCAGTCTCTTGCTTAAGTGACCTCAGTCACAGGGTCAGCTCCCGTACGCTACCCTTTCTCTAGCCTGCCTTGGTACAGGTCTCGGCACTAGTATATCTGAGCCACGGGCCAGTTCACCGTGCTCCCTGAGCCATGAACGCATTCATGCTCTATCACACTGAGCCATGGGCCTATTCACCATGCTCTTATACACATCTTGAGTCTACAACCGAAGTTGCACTCTAATCCTCCTATTTTTGGCTAGGAGAAACCCCACATATTCAATAATATACGCTCCGGATTAACCCACAGGAGAACCTGTTTCACCATCACCAGCTACTGACGATGATGGATCTATGGCCAGGGCACTACATGAATAGATTTCACTTGATTATTTAAGTACATTATCATATTTTTTTAGCATCAGTCAAGCTCTCAAACATAACTTATTAAGACAACTGCTACACAGAAACATGTACTTATATTCAACAATGTACTTCTCAGTTCTTGTTAGACATTGGGATCTCAGTCCCTGATCACATTACTGGGAACTCTCATCCCTTCACATCATCATTATCATGATTACTGGATCTGGGTATTGAAACCCTTAGTTCATCACAGAACATTGTTACCACTTATTAGGTAATTAATACCACAAGGTCCTCAGACCAAGGTATACATGATACTTGTTGTTCAAGCATCTCACATGGCTCAAAAGGCCCATTAAGTATCTTGTCACCTCTCACTAGGCAACAAAATATCACATGGCTCACAAGGCCATTACACATCTTGTCACCTTTCACTAGGAAACAACTTATTCACATGGCTCACATGGCCATAATCATCTTGTTACTTCTTTCTAAGTAACAAAAACATAATGGCACATATGGCCAATCAATACTTATCAAATGAACATCATAGCTCATACCTAGCTATGTTCATCATGTCATAATATCTACATGGTTTTAGACATGATAACAGTCATACAAGATATTCATCACATCATGTGATACAATAGTAACACCATTATTCCTTTCCCAGGAATTAGTGTTTACTATCAAATAGGGCTTCTTATTCCCTTTACCCAAATTAGGGTTAGGGTTCTCCATTTCTCATTAAATAGGGTTTCATGATTACATTATCTGTCTAACCCTTAATTCATTATTCCATACCTCTGAGGCATTCAAAGGTATCATAAATGATTATTCAAGATTATTACTCACATCATATAGCATTGATGATCATTAATTCAAGGTATGAGTTCATTTCTCATCCTCATCATGGTATGACTACATCATACTCATCATTTTGGCTTACCCCATTCTCAAGGTACATTAATTAACACTCATCAAAGTGCAACAACTCATTACATATCATTGTAATAGTTGCATAACACACTTCATATGTTTCATATTTGAACATATAAGATTTGGAGTACATCAAGGTATATAAAACCTGAAGTGCTACATGTGATAACTATTATATTTTGATGTATGACTTTCATATCATTTCAAACTCTCTTGAATTAACCATCTTATCTTGTATTAAGGTATTTCGCTTCTTAATACATTCCACCACTAATCTCTCACCTTTAGCATATAAGGCAAAGGCCACACATTAGAATTGTCCAACTATCTTTAATGGTATGGACTTGTCTAATGATATAGACATTGCTTATACTTAGGTTGTATATAGTCCACCACATGAAATGTTTCACCTTTATAAGGCCATTCCTTCTATTTCATCATTAAGATTTCTTTATACCCTAATTAAAATTAGGGTTATAATTCATTGTCATATTTCCCAAGATTAGGGCTTTATGCATTATGACTTCACATTAGAGTCTCATATACCTTCACCCTTCTCAGGGCCTCTCATCACAACATAGTATTAGAACATCATGTGATGTTAATACTTAGTCAGGGTTTCTCATGGAATCACCCTCAACTAGGGTTTCACATGGAATCACCCTCAACTAGGGTTTCATAAGGATACACCCTCAACTAGGGTTAGAGTTCAATAACCTTGTCAATTAGGGTTTATTTTCATGATTAGGGTTTCATGATCTCTCTACTTAAGGATCATACCCTTAAACACCACATGAATCATATTCTTATATGAATTCATGCTATCATCATCTCAACTTGATTAGGTCATATGAACCCTTCAATCGAGTTCATACAACTATGATTAACATAGTGTACCAAGTCATTGATCCTATAAGCAATTAGGGTTCATCCCTTAATTGGCACTAACCACTTAGGTACTAATAGGGTTTCAACCTTTGTACCTTCATTGACTATCATTACTAATCAGCATTGGATCAATGGATCATTCATCATCTTGATTCTCAAGAGATTCAATCACATTGGGCCTCCATTACATAAGGTATCCAATTGAATTGGTCAATTGAATCTTCAATTGAAATAGGTACTCAATTAGGTTATTCAATTGGATCTCCAATTGCATTAGGTTCTCTATTGGGTTAACCAATTGAACCTTCAATTACATTAGGTATCTAATTGGATTGACCACTTGAACCTTCAATTGCATAACACAACTTGACCTTGAAACCACCTAGGTCTCCAAACGGTTTGAGACCCTTTGCCCAAGTAGGTGAAGACCGTTTGGCCAATTAGGTGAAGACCATTTGGCCAAGCAGGTGAAGACCATTTGGCCAAGCAGGTGAAGACCGTTTGCCATCATATCATCAAAATCCAAGTCAACCAGTTAAAGTTTGGATCATTGGATTGATCACCAAATCAGCAATTGATTACACTTTAACTTAGTATCATTGGATCATCAATTGCTTAAACATACTAACCCCTAGACCTCCAAACGGTCTTGGGTGACCTCCAAACGGTCTTGAGACCGTTTGGATGAGCTCCAAACAGTCTTGAGCCCGTTTGGCTCATCCAACCCTTGGATTCTAGTGAAAATCATCAAGGTTTGGTCTATCGAGTTGATCAACACATCAGCAATTAATTGCAATGTGATTTGGTACCTTTGGACCTTCAATTGGTCAACCATACTTGACCCCAGACCTCCAAACAGTCTTGGGTGATCTCCAAACGGTTTTGAAACTGTTTGGGCTAATCAACCCAAAATCTCAAAATCAACTCATTGGAATTTCAGCACTAATCTCAATTAGGGTTTACCCAATTGATTAGCCTTCAACGCATGACTCGTTTGGAATTAATCCATAAAATTTGGTGAGTCATTAACCAACACCATTAGGAACAGTAATCCCAAACGGTCAACCGTTGGTCAACCATCTCAAACGGTTTTGAAACCGTTTTCCCAAAAAGTCGAATTACTCAAATTGAAAATCAGCACTTAATCCAATTAGGTTTCCCTAATTGATTAGCCTTCAACTCACGATTCCTCTGGAGTTAATCCCCAATATTTGGTGAGTCATTAACCAACATCATTAGGAACAGTAATCCCAAACGGTAAACACTTGGTCAACTATCTCAAATGGTTTTGAAACCGTATTCCGAAAAAGGTCAAGTTAAACACATTGAAAATCAGCACTTAATTCAATTCGATTGCCTCATTAATTAGCCTTCAACTTTCAATTCATTGGGAGTTAATCCCTCAAATTTGGTGGGTTATCAGACTACATAATTAGGAACAAAATTTTCAAACGTTCAACGTTTGGTCAACCATCTCAAACGGTTTTGAAACCGTTTTCTCCCAAACGGTTTCAAACCGTTTGCCCTTGAACGGTTTGCTGCAACCACATAACCAATCAAATTAAAACAATTTGGAGTAGCTATCAAAACCGTTTGGCTTGGTACTTTTCTTTGGATAAGCATCTAGGAAGATGTCATAATCCCCTTCCTTCGAACAACCAAGAACAGCAACCTTTCTTGATGGAAATTGCAGCAAAGAAACAAGAGTGTATCAAATTAAAGAAAACAATCAACAAAGTATAGAGAATTGATGCAATATCAATGATTAAGGGTTTGAGTTATAAAACCCACCTCAAATCTGATCTCCAATCTCCAAGATACACGTCTCTAATGGTGGATGGAGCTTCTCTAACTATTCCAAGGCTCAAAAAGATTTGGAGTGAAATGATCGGCTAGAATTGAAGATTGAGTGAAGAAATGAAGGAATTACACATTGTTTTATGATTTTCACCATTAAAATCATGAAGAACGAAGATCAAAGGCTTACCAACAGGTTGGCGACGTGCTCCCTGCTGTCCTTAGCTTTCTTGGTCGGTTTTGCAAGCAAGGAGAAGAAGTGGGGTCATAAAAGCCTTTCATTTGGCTTGGAAAAGGTACTTTTATAAGAAAATTGAGGAGAGAGAAGATACTTTATAAAAGTCTTTCTAATTCCAAAATTGTTGCCACCACTTCCCCCTTGGTTTCTTGCATGCAAGGGAATCTCTATCCCCACCGAACTCCCTTCCATTATCCATGAATTAAGGGAAAAGAAATTAAGCACCTTAACCCTTATAATAAGAATATCCTTATTTGAGTGGAAATTCTTTTTCTTATAATAATGGTGAGTGGAATTTTCACCTCCTTAGGATATGCTCGTGCCTTTGCAAGGCTTTAGGCTTATCCACACACATCTTAATCCAACCATTTTAATTTTGGTTGAAGGCCCTTTAATTAATACATTCATTTTTGCCCTAAATTGGATTAGGGTTTCACTTAGGATTAAATCTTGATTATTTTAATATCAAGATTCTCTCTCCTTCATCTTAATTAAAATGAGAGGTACCTCTCATTTTATTTGCTCTACATGATGCCAAGAAACATTAGGGACTTTATTGAAGAGGTAAATTGCATATTGAACCCTTGGTTTTGGGTAAATTGCACATTACTCCAAAACTAGGTTTTTATGCACAAACATTGCTTTATCAGCTCTTTCTTAGTGTTCAGGCTTCCATAAGCCATACCTCAGCATCATTTTCACTCTCATGATGCTTCAACACATGAGGAACATATTATCATGCACAATTTCACTTAAACCCCTCAACTTGGGTAATTTGCATTTTAGTCCAAAATAAACAAAACATTGATTTCAACAATGTTCAAAAAGGACTAGAATTGCAACATAAGTTCCTCTTGAGGCCTAATTACTTTTCATAAGATGAGATTAAGCATTTAATCACATTTCTTAATCAAAACACCTAGAGTTAAAGTATAACCCAGGTCAGGGGTGTTACAAATTATAAACCCCTAACAAGGATTTCGTCCCTGAAATCCCAGATAAAGGAAGACAAATGTATTTTATTCTTCATACTATCTAGTCTTCACATAACATCTCCTTATTATGGAGACACCATAAATCTTGGATCAACACAAAGTGTTTCCATACAAGATTCTCATAGAATCAACACATAAGGCACATGCTCCATTGTCCTCATCATTGACTATAGAGTCAACTTTGTGTCAAACAACACTTCTCTTGTTCAGAGAAGCATCATACATTCTTTATTAATGTCATGTTTATGCAGAGCATAAACCCCTAACATATGATGTTCATATTGTTTTATATATTCATACTAATTTCACAGTTGACCACCCTAGGTAGCCAATCTAACCCATCTGATAACTCTCACATACCAGAATCTTTTACCTTGGTATCTATCACATTTGTTGGAAACACATCATATATATCTCTTCCTTTCATCTTGGAAAATTAATTGTTTCATAAGTCCTCATAGGACTAATCAAGGAAAGTTCAATCATTTCCTTTCTCAGTTAATCCAGGAATTCATAAGATGACATATTTAAATGACAGTATCTTATTTAGCTTGTCATAATTCGTGGATTATTCACTGCCTTAGGCTAACTCTGCCTCAAAGGTTGATTCAACAGGCTAAGGTTGAGCACAGACTCAATTTAAGTCCAGAAATTCATCATTTCCTTTTGCTTCAACCTGCTGATGTTGAGTATAAATCATGTTGATATATAAAACATCATCATTGAGGCTGGTAACCTAGGTTACACTGCCAATGCTGGATCCACTATATACATTATTGTTGCCCTAAGTTCTCCAACAGTAATACTTAAAGAAGGATTTTCTTATTATAGTTAGATCCGCTAGGGGATTCTCAGGCAATTTTCTCTCTCTTGCCTGTTCCCATGCACCTCTTCTTGGTGCAACATTGCTACTCTCAGCAGCAATCTCCTCATGTGACCCAGTCATCTTTAAGTTCTTCTTCTCTTATACGAGCAGAAGACACTATCAGATACACTGGATGACACCAGAACAGACTCTACTACCTTAGTCCTATGTCTCTGTAGACTCAACGAACCTAGAGCTCTGATACCACTAATTGTGGTGACCGTCTCGTGAAAACATGATTAACTAATGCAGAAGCGAATTATTTGCAGCGGATTACTGAAAATCACCGAAATTTAAAACTTTTTCAAAGAGATCTATTCACAGGAAAACTCTTTAACCAAGAACCAAAGTATTTCAAATTCATCCTGGTTCACAAGTACACAACATGTACAATTCCTTCTCAAAGATTACAACATCAATTGTCTTATAAATATTATATACAGACAGTATACGAATCTCGAGGCATCAAGCCAAAACCTCAAATTGATTCATAAGACACTGACTAAAAACTCCGAGGACCTGAGAGTACAGAGACGACACATAGGACTACTATCTGTATGACTAGACAGACAATATCTCCACCTGAGATCTTATTGTTGTCCATGTTGTTGCTATTGTTGTTGCTCTTTCCATGTTCTAGGATTTCTTCTTTGCCTCCCATGCATACCTAAAAATGTTTCCCACGGGGGTGAGACAATTGAAAATTGCCCCAGCGAGAGATATAACTCTCCGCCAAAAACATTGTTAATGCAGTTTATTAAATTAAAACTGTGCAGGAGTTACTTTTACATTATCAGGCAGAATTATTCATCATAGAACAGAATAAGATAATATACTATTATCAAGGAAGTCATTGCCTCTACCCATGGTAGATAAGTAATTCATCTGTCTACTTTGCAGATAATATAAAGAAACATAAATAACATTTATCCACTAAGGAATGCACAAAGAAATACAACAACAGTCAATGAATTTCCATATTCAATTCTTAAGAAAGCATGCCATACGGTTGATTACATTTTACAATCACACTTATGCCCTGAGGAAGTGAGCCGTACATCTCAAATCCAACCTTCGGTTGCGAAACCCAAAGTTGGTGCCATACAAGGTCAATGGAAGAGCCGGACTCCATGACCTCCCATGTCTCGGTCAGTGCGAGAAAACAAGCAGGACCACAGTCTCTTGCTTAAGTGACCTCAGTCACAGGGTTAGATCCCGTAGGCTACCCTTTCTCTAGCTCGCCTTGGTACAGGTCTCAGCGCTAGTATATCTGAGACACGGGCCAGTTCACCGTGCTCCCTGAGCCATGAACACATTCATACTCTATCACACTGAGCCATGGGCCTATTCACCATGCTCTTATACACACCTTGAGTCTACAACCGAAGTTGCACTCTAATCCTCCTATTTTTGGCTAGGAGAAACCCGGCATATTCAACAATATACACTCCGGATTAACCTGTAGGAGAACCCGTTTCACCATCACCAGCTACTGACGATGATGGATCTATGGCCAGGGCACTACATGAATAGATTTCACTTGATTATTTAAGTACATTATCATATTCTTTTAGCATCAGTCAAGTTCTCAAACATAACTTATTAAGACAACTGTTACAGAGAAACATGTACTTATATTCACCAATGTACTTCTCAGTTCTTGTTAGACATTGGGATCTCAGTCCCTGATCACATTATTGGGAACTCTCATCCCTTCACATCATCATTATCATGATTACTGGATCTGGGTATTCAAACCCTTAGTTCATCATAGAACATTGTTACCACTTATCAGGTAATTAATACCACAAGGTCCTCAGACCAAGGTATACATGATACTTGTTGTTCAAGCATCTCACATGGCTCAAAAGGCCCATTAAGTATCTTGTCACCTCTCACTAGGCAACAAAATATCACATGGCTCACAAGGCCATTACACATCTTGTCACCTTTCACTAGGCAACAACTTATTCACATGGCTCACAAGGCCATAATTATCTTGTTACTTCTTTCTAAGTAACAAAAACATAATGGCACATATGGCCAATCAATACTTATCAAATGAACATCATAGCTCATACCTGGCTATGTTCATCATGTCATAATATCTACATGGTTTTAGACATGATAACATCCATACAAGATATTCATCACATCATGTGATACAATAGTAACACCATTATTCCTTTCCCAGGAATTAGGGTTTACTATCAAATAGGGCTTCTTATTCCCTTTACCCAAATTAGGGTAGGGTTCCCCATTTCTCATTAAATAGGTTTTTGTGATTACATTATCTGTCTAACCCTTAATTCATTATTCCATACCTCTGAGGCATTCAAAGGTATCATAAATGATTATTCAAGATTATTACTTGCATCATATAGCATTGATGATCCTTAATTCAAGGTATGAGTTCATTTCTCATCCTCATCATGGTATGACTACATCATACTCATCATTTGGGCTTAACCCCATTCTCAAGGTACATTAATTAACACTCATCAAAGTGCAAAAACTCATTACATATCATTATAATAGTTGCATAACACACTTCATATGTTTTATATTTGAACATATAAGATTTGGAGTACATCAAGGTATATAAAACCTGAAGTGTTACATGTGATAACTATTATAATTTGATGTATCACTTTCATATCATTTCAAACTCTCTTGAATTAACCATCTTATCTTGTATTAAGGTATTTCCCTTCTTAATACATTCCACCACTAATCTCTCACCTTTAGCATATAAGGCAAAGGCCACACATTAAAATTGTCCAACTATCTTTAATGGTATGGACTTGTCTAATGATAAAGACATTGCTTATACTTAGGTTGTATATAGTCCACCACGTGAAATGTTTCACCTTTATAAGGCCATTCCTTCTATTTCATCATTAAGATTTCTTTATACCCTAATTAAAATTAGGGTTATAATTCATTGTCATATTTCCCAAGATTAGGGCTTTATGCATTATGACTTCACATTAGAGTCTCATATACCTTCACCCTTCTCAGGGCCTATCATCACAACATAGTATTAGAACATCATGTGATGTTAATACTTAGTCAGGGTTTCTCATGGAATCACCCTCAACTAGGGTTTCACATGGAATCACCCTCAACTAGGGTTTCATAAGGATACACCCTCAACTAGGGTTAGAGTTCAATAACCTTGTCAATTAGGGTTTATGTTCATGATTAGGGTTTCATGATTTCTCTACTTAAGGATCATACCCTTAAACAACACATGAATCATATTCTTATATGAATTCATGCTATCATCATCTCAACTTGATTAGGTCATATGAACCCTTCAATCGAGTTAATACAACTATGATTAACATAGTGTACCAAGTCATTGATCCTATAAGCAATTAGGGTTCATCCCTTAATTGGCACTAACCAATTAGGTACTAATAGGGTTTCAGCCTTTGTACCTTCATTGACTATCATTACTAATCAGCATTGGATCAATGGATCATTCATCATCTTGATTCTCAAGAGATTCAATCACATTGGGCCTCCATTACATAAGGTATCCAATTGAATTGGTCAATTGAATCTTCAATTGCAATAGGTACTCAATTAGGTTATTCAATTGGACCTTCAATTGAATTAGGTTCTCTATTGGGTTAACCAATTGAACCTTCAATTACATTAGGTATCTAAATTGGATTGACCA
Organism: Alisma plantago-aquatica; assembly: GCA_963693085.1. Taxonomy (NCBI): domain Eukaryota; kingdom Viridiplantae; phylum Streptophyta; class Magnoliopsida; order Alismatales; family Alismataceae; genus Alisma; species Alisma plantago-aquatica. The sequence continues at coordinate 656,198,137 of OY856415.1, read as the reverse complement.
CTTGAACCTTCAATTTCATAACACAACTTGACCTTGAAACCACCTAGGTCTCCAAACGATTTGAGACCGTTTGCCCAAGTAGGTGAAGACCGTTTGGCCAATTAGGTGAAGACCGTTTGGCCAAGTAGGTGAAGACCATTTGGCCAAGCAGGTGAAGACCGTTTGCCATCATATCATCAAAATCCAAGTCAACCAATTAAAGTGTGGATCATTGGATTGATCACCAAATCAGCAATTGATTACACTTTAACTTAGTATCATTGGATCATCAATTGCTTAACCATACTCACCCCTAGACCTCCAAACGGTCTTGGGTGACCTCCAAACGGTATTGAGACCGTTTGGATGAGCTCCAAACGGTCTTGAGACCGTTTGGCTCATCCAACCCTTGGATTCTAGTGAAAAATCATCAAGGTTTGGTCTATCGAGTTGATCGACACATCAACAATTAATTGCAATGTGATTTGGTACCTTTGGACCTTCAATTGGTCAGCCATACTTGACCCCAGACCTCCAAATGGTCTTGGGTGATCCCCAAACGGTTTGGAAACCGTTTGGGTGATCCCCAAACGGTTTTGAAACCGTTTGGGCTAATCAACCCAAAATCTCAAAATCAACTCATTGGAATTTCAGCACTAATCTCAATTAGGGTTTACCTAATTGATTAGCCTTCAACTCATGACTCATTTGGAATTAATCCATAAAATTTGGTGAGTCATTAACCAACACCATTAGGAACAGTAATACCAAACGGTCAATGCTTGGTCAACCATCTCAAACGGTTTTGAAACCGTTTCCCCAAAAAGTCGAATTACTCAAATTGAAAATCAGCACTTAATCCAATTAGGTTTCCCTAATTGATTAGCCTTCAACTCACGATTCCTCTGGAGTTAATCCCCAATATTTGGTGAGTCATTAACAAACATCATTAGGAACAGTAATCCAAAACGGTCAATGCTTGGTCAACCATATCAAATGGTTTTGAAACTGTTTGCTCCCAAACGGTTTCAAACTGTTTGCCCTTAAACGGTTTGCTGCAACCGCATAACCAATCAAATTAAAACGATTTGGAGTAGCTATCAAAACCGTTTGGCTTGGTACTTTTCTTTGGATAAGCATCTAGGATGATGTCATCATCCCCTTCCTTCGAACAACCAAGAACAACAACTGTTCTTGATGGAAATTGCAGCAAAGAAACAAGAGTGTATCAAATTAAAGAAAACAATCAACAAAGTATAGAGAATTGATGCAATATCAATGATTAAGGGTTTGAGTTATAAAACCCGCCTCAAATATGATCTCCAAACTCAAAGATACACGGATCTAATGGTGTATGGAGCTTCTCCAACTATTCCAAGGCTCAACTTCAAGATTTGGAGTGAAATGATCAGCTAGAATTGAAGATTGAGTGAAGAAATGAAGGAATTACACATTGTTTTATGATTTTCACCATGAAATCATGAAGAACGAAGATCAAATGCTTACCAACAGGTTGGGGACGTGCTCCCTGCTGTCCTTAGCTTTCTTGGTCGGTTTTGCAAGCAAGGAGAAGAATTGGGGTCGTAAAAGCCTTTCATTTGGCTTGGAAAAGGTACTTTTATAAGAAAATTGAGGAGAGAGAAGATACTTTATAAAGTCTTTTAAATTACAAAATTGTTGCCACCACTTCCCCCTTGGTTTCTTGCATTAAAGGGAATCTCTATCCCCACCGAACTCCCTTCCATTATCCATGAATTAAGGTAAAAGAAAGTAAGCACCTTAACCCTTATAATAAGAATATCCTTATTTGAGTGGAAATTCTTTTTCTTATAATAATGGTGAGTGGAATTTTCACCTCCTTAGGATATGCTCGTGCCTTTTCAAGGCTTTAGGATTATCCACACACATCTGAATCCAACCATTTTAATTTTGGTTGAAGGCCCTTTAATTAATACATTCATTTTTGCCCTAAATTGGATTAGGGTTTCACTTAGGATTAAATCTTGATTATTTTAATATCAAGATTCTCTCTCCTCCATCTTAATTCAAATGAGAGGTCCCTCTCATTTTATTTGCTCTACATGATGCCAAGAAACATTAGGGACTTTATTGAAGTGGTAAATTGCATATTGAACCCTTGGTTTTGGGTAAATTGCACATTACTCCAAAACTAGGTTTTTATGCACAAACATTGCTTTATCAGCTCTTTCTTAGTGTTTAGGCTTCCATAAGCCATACCTTAGCATCATTTTCACTCTCATGATGCTTCAACACACGAGGAACATATTATCATGCAAAATTTCACTTAAACCCCTCAACTTGGGTAATTTGCATTTTAGTCCAAAACAAACAAAACATTGATTTCAACAATGTTAAAAAAGGACTAGAATTGCAACATAAGTTCCTCTTGAGGCCTAATTACTTTTCATAAGATGAGATTAAGAATTTAATCACATTCTTAATCAAAACACCTAGGGTTAAAGTATAACCCATGTCAGGGGTGTTACACTGGTGATGGTGAAACAGGTTCTCCTGCAGGTTAACTTGGAAGCACATATTATTGAATATGTGTAGTTTCTCCTAGCCGAAAATGAGGAGGTTAGAGTGTAACTTTAGTTGTAGACTCAAGATGTATATAAGAGCATGGTGAACATGCCCATGGCTCTGTGTGATAGAGCATGAATGCGTTCATGGCTCAGGGAGCACGGTGAACTGGCTTGTAGCTCAGATATACTAGCGCTGAGACCTGTACCAAGGCGGGCTAGAGAAAAGGGTAGCCTACGGGAGCTGACCCTGTGGCTGAGGCCACTTAAGCATGAGACTGTGGTCCTGCTTGTGTTGAGCTCGTGCACTGACCACGAGGTGGGAGGTCATGGAGTCCGATTCTTCCATTGACCTTGTATGGCACCGATTTGGGTTTCGCAACCGAAGGTTGGATTTGAGCTGTACAGCTCACTTCCTCATGGCATAATAAAATGTAATCCAGTCGAATAGTACATCTTGCTTAGAACAAAATATGAAACATTGTTTGAGGCCTTGCTTATATAGCTGATCTAGTTGAACTATGCACTTGTGCGTACGATCCTTATATCTTGTGATAAGTTCTTATAAAGCTTATCTTATCAATCATGTTCCATAAAGAATGCTTGGTTATATGCCTCTCGGATATCTTGGTAAGTTCGATAGTAATAACAACCCTGCTCTATATACTGCTCTTATCGTACGTTTTATCAGTTATCTATTGTTGTTGCTTTAATCTTTTTGAGGTGTTATGGTTTCGGTGGGGAGTTATGTTTCTCGCTGGGACTGTGTGTCTCACCCCGTTGGTTTACAACCTTTTTAGGTGATCACGCTAGATGTGGTGGTGGTCGCGGGGTTGTGACCGAGCAGAAGGAAGAGCAGTAGAAGGCAAGAGATGGATATGTTGCTGTTTTGGTTGTTTTGTAGTAGATTCTTAGAGTCATCCCTGTACTCTCAGGTCCTCGGAGGTGTTTTGACATTGTTTTACGATGTATAGCTGATGAAGCCTTGTATATCCTGCTGATGGCCGGATGTGGCTGTTGTGTATGTATAAACAAGTGATGCACTCATGTGTGGACAGGACAGCTGACCTACTAAGCTGTGGACACGTATCAAGGCTTGTAAATGTTTTTGTAACATGTTTTCTTATAGGATGAGGATATGGATGTAATAGTTTCTTGGTTTATCTGCTTCCCGAAGTTAATTTTAATTAACTCGTGCTTCTGGTAATAGGTGGTTTATGGTGTTTTCCGCACGTTTTCACATGGCACCTCATTGTCTGTATGATAGCGAGATGTGTCATCTCACATCTAAGAATGGTTTAGGATGTGTGTTGATGCAGGATAATCAAGTGATTTCTTTTGCCTCTCAAAAGCTTAAGAAACACGAGGAGAATTATCCGACACATGATCTAGAGCTAGCTGTTGTTGTCCATGCTTTGAAGATCTGGAGACATTATCTCTATGGAGAAACATTCCAGATTTTCATAGACCATAAGAATCTAAAATATATCTTCTCACAACATGAGTTGAACATGAGACAATGCCGTTGGATGGAGTTAATCAAGGACTATGATTGTAAAATTGATTATCATCCAGGGAAGGCTAATGTAGTGGCTGATGCACTAAGTAGGAAATCATCATCACTAGCCTTAGATAAAGCACAGTTGAACTCCTAAGTGTGCTTTAAAAGAGATATGCTTATCTCCTTGAGGCAAAATAACATACAACTTAAGGTATCATTGTTAACCGGGCTGCTAGCTAAGATGCAAGTGAAACCTACTCTGAGACAGAAGATTAAAGAAGCACAACAAGTTGATGCTATGGTTCAGCAGATCAGGTCAGAGTATGGTAGTGAGAAACGGGATGGCTTACATGAGTCATAGGATCATGTAGTCTGTTACCATGGTAGGATGGTAATACCTAAAGCCAATGACTTAAAGAAGTTAGTCTTGGAGGAAGCTCATTCTTTGATGTATGCAATTCATCCAGGGAGCACCAAAATGTATCGTAACTTAAAGGATATGTACTGGTGGCCTGGTTTGAAGAAGGATGTAGCTGAGTTTGTTATGCGGTGTCCAGTGTGTCAGCAGGTTAAAGCTGAACATCAAAAGCCCACAGGAACAATGCAACCTTTTCCTATACCGCAATGGAAATGGGATCATGTGACCATGGACTTTGTGGTTGGTTTGCCTAGAACAGCCAAAGGTCATGATTCCATATGGGTGATAGTTGATAGGTTGACTAATACAACACATTTCCTTTCTATCAAACCAACCTAAACTGTTGAGAATCTTGCACATATATATATAGATGAGATAGTACAGTTGCACATGGTTCCAGCTACTATTGTTTCTGATAGAGGTCCCCAATTCACGAGTCATTTTTGGGAGTGAATCCATAAAGCTTTGGGTCTGGAGTTACGGTTTAGTACTGCCTTTCACCCACAGACAGATGGACAATCTGAGAGGACCATATAAACCTTGGAAGATTTGCTTAGGGCATGTGTCCTTCAGTTTGTAGGAAGTTGGGATCTACACTTGAGCTTGATAAAATTTGCTTACAATAATAGCTATCAACATAGTATTAATATGGCACCATATGAAGCATTATATGATAGATGTTGTAGATCTCCTTTATGTTGGTATGAAATAGGAGAATATCAACTTTTGGGTCCTGAGCTAGTGCAGCAGACAACTGAGAACATTAAAGTAATACAACAACAATTAAAGACTGCACAAGATAGATAGAAGTCGTACGCCGACAAACGACGAAGACCTTTAGAATTCCAACTTGGAGACAGAGTATATCTCAAGGTCTCACCTTGGAAAGGTGTCCTTAGATTTGGAAAGAAGGGAAAGTTAGCTCCTAGATTTATGGGGCCTTATCCAATCATTGAACGGATTGGAAAGGTAGCCTATAAGCTGGAGTTGCCACCTGAGCTGCATAAGTTGCATCCAGTATTCCATATCTCCATGCTGAGAAAGTGTCATCCTGACACAAAGTTAGTTTTACAACCTGTGGAGGTAGAATTAAATGATGATATATCATACGTTGAAGGATCTGTGATGATCCTTGATAAAAGAATTAAAAAGCTAAAAAAGAAAAACATATGTCTTGTGAAAGTTCTCTGGCATCACTGTGGCATTGAAGAAGCTATGTGGGAGCTAGAGGAAGAGATGAGGAGCAAGTACCCTTCTCTTTTCTCTTAATGATTTCGGGGACGAAATCCCTGTTAGGGGTGGATAATTTGTAACTTCCCTGATCTGGGTTATGCTTTAACCCTAGATGTTTTGTTTAAGAAAGATAATTATATGCTTGCTCTTATCTTTTGAAAAGTAATTAAGGCTCAAGAGGAACTTATGTTTCAATTCTAGTCCTTTTTGAATAATGTTGAAAATAATGTTTTTCCCGTTTTAGACTAAAGTGCAAATTACCCAAGTTGAGGGGTTAACTTACAAATGTTACATGATAAAATGTTCCTCAAGTGTTGAAGCATCATAAGAATGAGGATGATGCTGAGGTATGGCTTCCACAAGCATGAGCACCAAGAAAGAGCTTATTAAGCAATGTTTGTGCATTAAAACCTAGTTTTAGTGTAATGTGTAATTTACCCAAAACCTAGGGTTCAATGTGCAAAATACCACTTCTAGAGAGTCCCTAATGTTTGGTATCAATTAGAGACAAGAAAATAAGAGGGATGTCTCATTTGAATCTCTTTGGAGGAGAGAGAATCTTGATATTAAAATAATCAAGATTTAAGCATAATTGAAACCCTAATTCAATTTAATGCAAAAATAAATATATTAATGGAAGTGCCCTTCAACCAAAAAACGTGATGGTTGAATTTATATAAGTATGGAAGTCCTTGTTCCTTGCAATGGCACCGGAATATCTAAGTGAGTGGAGAGCCCACTCACATTAGTTAAAGAAAAAGTAATATCCACTAATTTTTGGATATTATTATTAAATTGATTAAGGTGCTTAATTGTTTTCTTTTAATTCATGGATAAAGAAGAGGATTTTGAAGGGGAGGATGATGGATTCGTATGCAAGGAAGTGAGGGGGATAAGTGGCACTAATTTAGGGAATTGAAGGATTTTTATAACACTTTCTCTCTCTTGAATTTTCCTTATATACACTCCATTCTTTCACCCATATGAAAGGCTTTTTTGACTCTTCTTTCTTTCCTTGCTTTGGCCAAACACAAGGGATCTTAGGAGCAACAGGAGGACGTACCCCAACCTGTAGGTGAGCTCCTTAATCATCTTCAACCTTGATTTCATGGTGGAAATCGAAATTCAATGCTTATTTTCTTCTTTTCTCCATTCAATCTTCAACTTTAGCCATTCTTTTCACTCAAATACTTGAGGACGGACCTTGGGAAGTTGAGAAAAGCTTCATTCACCATTAAAGACATGAAGCTTGAAGCTTGGATTCAACTTTGAAGGTGGGTTATATAACTTAAACCCTTAAATATCATTATTGATTCCATTTCTTCATCATATGTTGATTCCTTTTTCTTTCCCGAATTTCCTTTTGATTAATTGTTGAAATCACCACAAAGATCACAACAAATTTCAAAGGTTTGAAGCTTGAAGATGATGATTTCATCTTAGCACACACCTTAAGAAATATCAGGTCCTAACAGTTTCAACTTGAGACCAATCGGTCTCAAGACCGATTGAGACCAAACGGTCTCAAGACCGTTTGGGTGCAAACGATCTCAAGAGCATTTGGGATCAAATGGTCCCAAGACCGTTTGGAGATACTTTCTTATGTAGTTGGATGTTGATCCAATGGTTCTAATTGATTGACTCATAATAGGTTCAGTGATGGATAATCCACTAATTACAAACTCTAATCGGGTTGAAGTGTTGAAACCCTAATTGAATTGAATCAATTTCATGGTTGATGGTTCAAATGGTCTCAAAACCGTTTGGAGGCCAAACGGTCTCAAGACTGTTTGAGGCCAAACGGTCTCAAGACCATTTGGAGGTCAAGGGATGTGATGGATGGTTGGAGATCCAAGGGTTGTAATTTGATGTACTCTCAATGGTCCAATTGATGAATGATTCAATGTAGCAAACCCTAATTGATTGGTTGAAGGAAACTCTAGATGATCCTTTCGGTTTCAAGGTAGTTTGGACCAAACGATCTTGAGACCGTTTGGGATCAAACAATCTTCAAACTGTTTGGAGGTCCAATCGATTTCAAGGATGATTTATCCAATTAGTTTCAAATGTTGATGGGTCCAATCAGTTTCAATGTACATGTAATCAAACGGTTTTAAGGGTTGAGTGCCCAAACAGTTTCAAAACCGTTTGAAGGGCAAACGGTCTCAACCCTTGATGCCCAAACGGTTTCAAAACTATTTGGAGGGAAAATGGTTTCAAAATCATTTGGAGGTTGAGGGGTCAAAACCGTTTGGAGGTTTAATGCAACTAAAACCGTTTGAAGACCTAATGTGATGAAAGATCAAATAACCCCATGATTGTTAATGATGTATATCAAAGATAATTACAATGGTTGTACCGTTAAGGTAATAGGGTGATTAGTACCCTTAGAGGGGTTAACCTTTGATGCTTATGGAAGTAATATCTCAATACACTATGCTAACCCTAAATGTATGTACTTGAATGAAGGTTGACCTAATCTAATCAAGCTTGAAGTAATCAACATACTAGAGAGGATGAGAGAGAGGAATTCATACATGTAAAATAATCATGTAGTGGTTAAGCCTCAACACTTTCAACATCAATAAAATATGTGATTAGGGTATGATCCTCGATAAAGAGATTCATGAAACCCTAATCGAGAAGGTTGATGAGCCCTAATCCTAATTTAGGGCAATACTAGGTGAAACCCTAATCTAGGGTAATTGTGTAACCCTAATCTAGGGTGATGATATGAGAAATCCCAATTTAGGGTAATATAATGAAAAACCCTAATTTAAGAGGATGCTTCATGAAACCCTAATTTTGGGTAAAGTTATATGAGACCCTAATTTGGGGAGAAGTTATAAGGAACCTTAATTCAAGATAATGATGTGAGAAACCCTAATCTAGGGTGATGCCATGTGAAACCCTAATGCAGTGATGTGATCTGAAACTCTAATCCAGGGTGATGCTATGTAATGCTATATGAAACTCTAATATGAAACCCTAACCCTAATATAGGGTGAAGGTATGTGAAATCCTAATTTTGGGTTATAGTGCATGAAACCCTAATCTTGAGCAATATGATGATAAACCATAACCCTAATTTTGGGTAATGGGATGAGTATCCCTAATTGACATGAATTGGGAAACCCTAACCCTAATGAGGGAATAGTGATGCTATCCTTACATTGCATAGTGTTGATATGTAATTGATATAACTGTTATCATGTGTACTAGCCATGCATGTATCATGAGACGTTGGGCGTAACCAGGTATGAGCTATGATGTTTTATTATTGAAATTGTTTTATGGGCCTTGTGAGCCATATTATGCTTTTTTGCCTAGTAAGAGGTAACAAGAGATTAAATGGGCTTTGAGAGCCATGGGAGATGCTTGTGTAGCAAGTATCATGTTTACCTTGGTCAAATGACTTGAAGGTATTAGTTACCTGATAAGTGGTAATACGTGTTCTTTGATGAACTGAGGGTTTGAATACCCATATTCCATAATCATGATGATGAGATGTTAAGGGATGAGAATGCCCATGATGTGACAAGGGATTGAGATCCCAATGTTTTATAAAGCTTTGAAAAGTACTTGATAGAAATATTACACATTCTTTGTAGCATTTATTATAAAAATTTATGTTTGAAAACTTGACTGATGCTAAAAGAATATGGTAATGTACTTAATTAATCAAGTGAAATCTTATCATGTAGAGCCCTGACCATAGATCCATCATCATCAGTAGTTGGTGATGGTGAAACATGTTTTCCCACGGGATCTCCTGGAGGGCATACTGTTGAGTATGTGGGGGTTATGGGCGCGAATATCCTTACGCCCTAATGAGGGACTGATGTGAGATAAACATTAAATCTCTCAATCCTTCATTAATTGTGTCGGGATGGATGTATCACAAATCTCCCAATAATGTTAATGCTGGATCGATGTGAGATAAACATGAAATCTCTCGATTGCGAAGAGAGTACAGCCGCCACTGTAACTCTATAGCAAAGTTGCCAGTATACCCTAGAAAGCTATTTAGCAGAGACACAAGATGTCCTACAGTTTGTACTCACACTGACCGAGGAGGATGAGGTCATGGAAATCCGACTCTTCCTTGACCTATGTATGGTACCGATTTTGACTTCGCAATGGTCGGTTGGAGTATGAGCGGTATACCTCATCTCCTCAGGGCTTAAGTATGATTGTAAAATGTAATCAACCGTGTAGCGTATTTTCTTCAGGTTGAAATACGAGAATCATTGGTTGATGTTACCTTACTTAGCATATCCTAGTTGGATAAATGTTATACATGTTCTTCAATCCCTTATTGGATAAGTGACATGCTGATTTATCAAGTTATAGCTGAAATGTTTTAAATAAGAATATTGCTCTAATCTGTTTAGACATTGATTTATCTGTTGTTGAATATATATGATTCCTCTGCTTAGTTTTATTCTATTAAAATACAATAATAATATTTTTGGAGGAGTGTTATATCTCTCGTTGGGACTAGGTCTGACTCCGTTGGTTACCAACACTTTTTAGGTAGACGCGGAAGAAGAGGCAGAAACCCTATAGCAGGGGAAGAACAGCAATAACAGCAACAGGGACAACAGTGATATTCCAAGTGGAGGCACTGACTATCATATTTTGTATAGAGAGTCCTATGTGTCGTCTCTGTACTCTCAGGTCCTCAGAGTTAGTAGTTAGTACTTTTAATGAATCGATCTGAGATTTTGGCTTGATGCCTCGAGGTTCTTATGTTGCATGTGTATAGTTTTAACAGAGCAGTTGATGCTTGTAATTTTCAAGAAGGGATGGTACAGGATATGTAATTATGAACCAGGATGTAAATAAAATACATTGGTTCTTGATAAAAAAGTTTTACTGTGTTTGGATCTCTTTGTAAATGGTTTTAATTTTTAGTGATTTTCAATAATCCGTTGTTAATGATCGTTTCTGCTTAGTTAATGACATTTTGTTCGAATGGCCTGTCTCACTTCTAGTGACGGACAACGTCAAAATAGAAAAACTATTGCACATGAGAAGTTGAAAGGAGGAGTAGAAGCAAGAGATTTTCTACTTTTATTTCTAAGAAAGAGGCGAGAGAGACTCTATTATATAATAATGTATCACACATAGTTACCACATTATATTATATAGCGGTTGAAAAATTCAACTGACACGAGGATTGGTTCTAAAAGATACAACACATGTTTAAAATTATTGAGTGAACCAAATGGCTAAAGCAAACTAGTGTTGCATCCCTACAAGGATTCTCAAGAGGCCAAATTAGCAACCCTTGGGAGTAGGATACTACATGTGTTGACGTGTCTGGTCAAAGAATTTCAGACAAGAGCCGTCAAAATCCAGTTGGACTGTCCTAGCATGCGTCTACAAAGCCATGTTCTTCTGTACTCCTCAAATTTTTTTTGTGTGTGTGTGTATATATGTATATGGATATAAGGAGGAGAGAAGAGAAGTGTCAGATCTCACATTTATTAGAGCTCTTCCTTTTGACTTTAGAATACTATGTGCATACAACATGGACTATATATATATTTTAGAAAAAAACTTGTAGAGAATTTTTCACTAATTTTAAATAGTTATTCTTTTCTAATATATGCTATGTCCAAAGAGTATGAGAGGTATCACAATTTTCTATTTTTTTTGTTACAAATTAGTATCTAATTTGATATAATTTTTGTACCAAAGTATATAAGGGTATGAATGTAATGTTTTTCCTTTTGATTTTTAAATTATAAGTTGGTATGTTAGTTATTTGATAAGACTACACTAAAGGTCATAAGAGGAGCTGCATGTAAATTTTGCCTTTAATTTATTAAATTTTAGAATGGTCTTGTCATACGATATATGAAATGTCATTAGATGGGTTGTGATTTTTTTTTTGAAATATTAATTAAGTTGTATATTCTAATAAGGTTGTCCATATTGTGCAGAATAAGAGGTGATTCACACTAGTCACTACACCCTTACCACTTTTTGTGGTTGATGAAATTGTGACTGTGGTGCAATCAAAGACGCATGGGAAATTGCCTGCAACAGATCGTCCATTTGGAGCAGATATATGAAGAAAAGGTTCAATAGCTATGTCGAAGGAAGAGGGACCAATGCGTCGAGACTTGCCAGATCAACTCTCCAATGCAAAAGGTTCATTATGGACAATTCTGTTTTAATACCTCGCAATGGCCAGCAAATTAAATTCTGGAGGGACTGCTGGGTCGGACCAGGCATCAGATTGGGCGAGCATGCGCTAAAGGAAGTGCCAACTGACCTTACTGATCTTATGGTAGCGAGCCTTGTGCAAGACAATGGGAAGTGGGATGTAGATTTTCTCAGACATTGGCTCCCGAGGGAAATGACTGAAAGAATCTTAAAGGTCGAGCCTCCAACGGGATCTGATGTGGTGGACGTCAGAGCCTGGGCTGCGACGGAGACGGGTGTATATACCACAAAGTCAGCATATGAGATTCTGAGAAAGGGGAAGAATATTACTGTCGAAGGAGAATGGGACAAGATTTGGCATACCAGAGTGTCGGATAAGGCACGTATGTTCGGGTGGCTGGTCATGCATGATGCTATATTGACGAACGTCAGAAGGATGCAACGCCAGCTCGCAGCCTCTTCAACCTGCGAGAGATGTAGGGTAACTTGCGAAACAACCACACATGCCTTGAGAGACTGTCCACTGTCGTCGGAGATGTGGAAAGCAGTGCTGAATACCGACCAAATAAACGAATTCTTTCAGTTGGAGGAAGTTGGTTGGTTTCGAAACCAAGTTAAGAAAGGTGGCAAAGAGGTACAACATTTTCTGATAACTTGCTATAACCTGTGGAAGGCAAGAAACATGACGTTGTTTGAGGGTACAACGGTCCCCGCCAATGTAATGATTCAATGGATAAAAAGTGACATTGACTTGAATGAAAAAGCGTGGGAAGGTGACCAACAAATGATTAACTCCACTGCAAGTACTCCCCATATGTGGACACGACCACCGGAAGGATACATTAAGTTGAATACAGACGCTGCCTGGACTAAGAAAATAGCCACAGTTGCAGTTATTATCCGGGACCATGATGGAAAATGGGTCAGGGGATATGCAAGGGAAGTGTTTGCGGAGTCTGCAACACAGGCTGAGGCAATTGCTGTTGACATGGCATTAGAAGCTGTAGAAGAACAAATACTCCAGAATAGTGGTTGAAACAGACTGCAAGGCATTGGTGAACATGTTGCATAGCAGCCCGGAAAACAACCCCAGGTATGCGAGGGTTATTAACAGAATACAAAAGTGCAGGCTGGAACATCCAGAATGGGAGCTGAACTTTGAACCTAGAGAATGTAACAAGGCGGCTGACGCTCTAGCAAAGCTGCACCAGAGAAATAACTTAGGTCATGTGGAGTATGGAAGACCTCCAGAAGGTATTAGCTCAGAATTAGCTAGAGATAAATGTAATGGTAGTAGTACTACCAAATTTTTTTTCCAGCAAAATCTAGTCCCTTGTAATAGTTTTCCGTATTGGCTTGCAAGAGGAGGGCGAGATAAATAAAATAGCTTCCTGGTCCCCCCCCCCCCAAAAAAAAAGACACATGAAGTGGTGGATTTGGTCACTCCCAACATCACACTAGACGATCCGCATAATGACATTATCGTTGCTAGAGGCTTTATTATTACTTTTATAACTTGTTTCTATTTTTTGTAATCTTTTTTAATACAAATTAACATATGCACTTTCCATCCACCTACTTTTCTCAAAATGTCATAAATTAATCATCTGTTTTTCTAGTCAATACTGTAAAAGAATGTCCATGGAGCGGGTTAAGTACAATGTTTTCATTATTTTTTAAATTACATGCCAGTCCCTATGTTTGCAAACTATATTTTTGTATTTATTTTTTAAAATGGTATTCTATTAAGAAGCACTTAGAGAGGGCTAAGTATAATATTTTCATATTTTTTTTTAATTACAAATAGGTACTCTGTGTAAAGTATACTTTTGTCTTTATAAATTAATATTATATACTATATAAAAGACTCATCTATACTATAAAAAAGTTCATGGAGAAGAAAAAATATAATGATTTTCATTCTTGTTTAAAATTACAGACCGGTCCCTTTGTATGCAAACTATACTATTATCTTTACTTTTTAAAATTGCATACTATTCTTACTATATAAGAAAGCCCATAGAGTAAAACTTTTTCATTATCTTATAAATTTACAAAGTGGTTCGTATGTGTGTAAAGTACACTTTTATGTTTACTTTTTATAATTATATGCCATATAGAAAGACTGATATATACCATATAACAAAATATATAGACAGGACTAAGTACGGTTTTGGCTTTACGTGTGAGTTGGATACCATTTTTCGATGGAATATTTGTATTTATTTTTTAAAATTACAAAATTTCCTTCAGCCTCTCTATACTATATATGAAAAAGTGTGGAGGAAGTTGGACATTTTTTAAATTGTAAGTTGATTACCTTATTAATAAAATGAACGTGGAGGGTTTATGCCTAGTTAAGGAAATACTGGGCTTGCCGTCTTCTTCAAATAATCCAATATTCTCAAACCCCGGGAATATATAGGTGACCGTTTGCCACGGCCTCCATCAGGCAACCTTTCAGCTCTCGTGAGTCCGTGACGGCATTGCAAATCTCGACTTATTTGCCGCCGAATCTCCTGTCAAAGCTTATAGATTCGCTTATAGATCAACACAAAGAGTTCTTTGCAAAGCTGCATCTATTTCTTGGACAACGCTCCACACCCTCCTTATATATGTACTCCTCAAATTTTGTGTGTGTGTGTATATATATGTATATGTATATGTATATAAGGAGGAGAAAAGAGAAGTGTCAGATCTCACATTTATTAGAGCTCTTCCTTTTGACTTTAGAATCCTATGTGCATACAACATGGACTATATCTATATTTTAGGAAAAAACTTGTAGAGAATTTTTTACTAATTTTAAATAGTTATTCTTTTCTAATATATGCTATGTCCAAAGAGTATGAGATGTATCATAATTTTCTATTATTTTTGGTTACAAATTAGTATCTAATTTGATATAATTTTTGTACCAAAGTATATAAGGGTATGGATGTAATGCTTTTCCTTTTGATTTTTAAATTATAAGTTGGTATGTTAGTTATTCTATAAGACTACATTAAAGGTCATAAGATGTGCTGCATGTAAATTTTACCTTTGATTTATTAAATTTTAGAATGGTCTTGTCATATGATTTATGAAATGTCATTAGATGGGTTGTGATTTTTTTTGAAATATTAATTAAGTTGTATATTCTAATAAGGTTGTCCATACTGTGCGGAATAAGAGGTGACTCACACTAGTCACTACACCCTTACCACTTTTTGTGGTTGATGAAATTGTGACTGTGGTGCGATCAAAGACACAAGAATATACGGGGCATTGGCAAGAAGGACAACGTCTGAAACTTGAAAGAACTTATGTCTATTCACAAGCCAAAAATCATAGCCATTATTGAACCTTGGTTGAGCGGAACCAAAGCTACATAGACGATCTCAAAACTAGGTTTTGAGAAATCCTTCAGGGTAGAAGCTCAAGGGTTCGTAGGGGGGATCTGGGTCTGTTGGAAAGATCATGATTGTGAGGTAAAAATTATCAACTACCACCGACAGTTTGTGACATGTTGTATTAATCACCTTTGTCTATGCCAACCCTCACATCATAGTACGCAAACTCCTCTGGAAGCACCTTGTTAATATGGGCAATAACTTCAATAAACCATGGCTAGTGCTGGGAGATTTCAATGCTACATGTAAACTTGAGGAATGAAGTGGAAGTATACATTACAATTACATAGAAGGACGAGTTTTCCAAGAGACGTTACTGGAAGCAGGCCTAACAGATCTAGGATTTTCTGGCCCTAAATTCACATTCAAACAAGGAGCTTTGCAACAACGGCTTGATCGTGCAGTAGCTAACACACAATTCATCCAGACCCACCAACAGTTCCATGTTGAGCACCTGCCTCAGCTGCATTCAGACCACAATCCACTTCTGGTAAAGGAGATGAAAATGCAGATGGGACCAAGGAGGTTCATGGCTAAAGCTGCATGGGCTAATGATAAAACCAACATGGTGTATGGATCACAGAAGAAAATCAACTGAAGGAATTAGTCCAGACTCACTTTCAGTCTATCCTAACGGAACCTGCACGATAGTTCCGGGTGGACATGAACTCAATTCTGGGCTGCTTTCAGAAGCTGACATAGTAGCAACTCCAAGTTATCGCAGTAGATCCAACAGAGGCAGAATGTCTATCTATCCTAAAGAACTAAACATGTACAAGGCAGCGGGACCGGACGACATTAATGGCCTTTTCATCTCCAAAAATTGGGCCACTGTCAGCAGGTTGGTTATGACAATGGCAAGGAAAGCCATCTGATGTGAAAGGCTGCCCAATGAACTATGCAATTCCACCATAGTGCTTATACCGAAGACCAATCAGCCATCACCTTGTGACCAACTTCAACCCATTTCACTGAACATTTTCTATCTGAAGCTAGCTTCAAAGATGGTGGTGGAACGCTTGAAGGGTCATCTTCCAGCATGGATATCTGAAGCACAAAGCGTGTTTCTGCACGGCAGACGCATCAAAGACAACATTGCTATTGCACAGGAAGTAATCCATTTGATGAAGAGGAAAAAAGGACCACAATATATGGCCATTAAGGTCGACCTGTCGAAGGCGTACGACAAGCTATCGTGGGATTTTATTAAGAACACTCTACAAATACTTGAGTTGCCTAACAACATCAGCACGTACATTTTGAATTCGATCACAACTGGAGAATGCTCGGTGCTATGGAATGGAACTAGCACCCAACCCTTCAATTAAACCTAGCCGGGGACTCAGACAAGGAGACCCGCTATCTCCTTATATCTTTGTACTATGCATTGAACGGTTAAGCCAGATGATTAACCAGCTGGTACATGATGATGAATGGAATCCTATTAAAATGGGACATAGTGATATTGAATTATCCCATTTGTGTTTTGCAGACGACCTTATTTTGTTTGGGGAAGCTACCTAGAGACAGATGCACACGATTAAGAGGTGTTTTGCTAAATTTGAAGAGGCATTTGGATAAGCTATCTCTATTTTCAAGACCCAAATACACTATGCAGCCAGCGTTCCGCGAGCCATGAGATCCATGATCACTAGAATTTGCAATTTTTAGGAAACTGAAGATCTAGGACGCTACTTAGGCGTACCTATTATCAACAATAGGGTGACAAACATGACCTATGCAAGCATTGTGGACAAAGTCGAATCCAGAACTAACAGATGGGCTGCAAAAACCCTCTCCTTAGCAGGCCGCTGCTGCCTGGTAAAATCGACTTTGGAATCTATACCTACCTATATTATGCAAACCATAGTTCTTCCATTGCAGCTATGTGATAGGATTGATGGAAGCATAAGAAGGTTCCTTTAGGGAGGCTGCCATAAAGTGAATCCGTTGTCTCTAGTAACCTAGAACAAAGTAACGAGCAAGAAGGAAAATGGGGGCCTCAGACTCAAATCTAGGAGGGAATGGAGCATGTCACTTCTTGCCAAGAACGCTTGGGACATAGCAAGCAACAAAACTACCACGTGGGGAAGATTCATGAAGAAGCGATATGGAAAAGAGGAGGCAGGGAAAGGAGTAAACATGTCTAGATTGGCGCATGCTACTATCAAATGCAAACAATTTATCTCTGAGCATTCTCACCTTCTTGTCCACAATGGCAGCCAAATCAACTTTTGGTACGATATTTGGGTAGAACCAGGAACAAAACTTGCTTCTAAGACAACACACATCATTCCTGATTCACTGCAAGATTTAACCATCACTAGCCTAGTACTAGAAAATGGAAGATGGGATGAGGACTTCCTATGTCACTGGATCCCTACAAACCTGGTCCATAAGATCTTGCTGCTAGAAATGCCTATCAGTACGACCTCAAAAAATGTGAGGATCTGGGCAGGTATGGAGAATGGTGGTTTCTCTATGAGATCAGCTTATACATATATGAGAAGAGGACGAGATATTGTCGTAGAGGGAAAGTGGAGCATTTTATGGGGGATGAAGGTTCCTTCCAGAGTGAAATTCTTTGCATGGATCTCCATGCATGGGGCGCTGCTTACAAACAAACATAGAGAACAAAGACATATAGCCAACAACAACCTATGCGAGGGATGCAAAATGGATGACGAATCTATTGTTCACGCTCTGAGGGACTGCCCATACTCCAAAAATGTGTGGAAGTCCATACAGAATGTTGATCCAACAAACGGTGTTTTCCAAGTTAATGAAGAAGGTTGGTTCAAGAACATGGTGGAGTATAGTGGACCTCAACTGCAGGAATTCCTTATAGCATGCTGGATTATATGGACCGCTAGAAACGAGCAAATATTTGAGAGCAAAATTGTACTGTCTGTCTTCTTGGCACAACGAATACATAGGGAGGTATATCTAAATAACGCTGCTTGGAGAAGGGAGAGTATCAACTCATCCACTACGTACCCTCAGGTACATCGTTGGTCACGCCCAACTGAGGGACACGCCAAAATCAATACAAATGCTTCTTGGAAAAGGAACAAAGCCACTATCGCAATGATTGTCAGAGATTGTGCAGGAAAGTGGATCCACGGCCATGCGAGACAGATAGTTGCTAGCTCGCCTCTCCATTCCGAAGTCATATCTGTAGATCTGGCCTTTGAGGTTGCGAGAAGAGAGGATCTATCTGACTTAATCGTCGAAACTGACTCTCGTGGATATGCTCCAAAGACAACTAGGGCAAGACCCCAAGTACTCAAACTATATTGAGAGAATACAAAGGAGTATAGATGAACACCCTGATTGGGAGATAAAATTTGGAAGAAGGGAGTGCAACTGATGAGCTTGCAAAACATCACCAAAAGAATACTACTGGCTATTTTGACTATACCCGACCCCCAAAATGTATTAAGTCAATTCTAGATTGTGAACACTGTAATGGTAGTAGTACTACCACATTTACGAAACATGCAAACTTAGAGTCGTGTAATTTATTTCCGTACTAGCTTGCAAGAGGAGGACGAGATGAATAAATAGCCTCCTGGCTCCCCTCCCCCCCAAAAAAGACACAAGAAATGGTGGATTTGGTCACTCCCAACATCACACTAGACGATCCGCATAATGACATTATCGTTGCTAGATGTTTTATCATTACTTTTATAACTTGTTTCTATTTTTTGTAATCTTTTTAATACAAATTAACATATGCACTTTCCATCCACCTACTTTTCTCAAAATGTCATAAATCATCTGTTTTTCTAGTCAATACTGTAAAAGAATGTCCATGGAGCGGGTTAAGTACAATGTTTTCATTATTTTTTAAATTACATGCCAGTCCCTATGTTTGCAAACTATATGTTTGTATTTATTTTTTAAAATGGTATTCTATTAAGAAGCACTTAGAGGGGGCTAAGTATAACATTTTCATATATTTTTTAAATTACAAATAGGTACTCTGTGTAAAGTATACTTTTGTCTTTATAAATTAATATTATATACTATATAAAAGACTCATCTGTACTATAAAAAAGTTCATGGAGAAGAAAAAATATAATGATTTTCATTCTTGTTTAAAATTACAGACTGGTCCCTTTGTATGCAAACTATACTATTATCTTTACTTTTTAAAATTGCATACTATTCTTACTATATAAGAAAGCCCATAGAGTAAAACCTTTTCATTATCTTATAAATTTACAAAGTGGTTCGTATGTGTGTAAAGTACACTTTTATGTTTACTTTTTGTAATTATATGCCATATAGAAAGACTGATATATACCATATAACAAAATATAAAGAAAGGACTAAGTACGGTTTTGGCCTTACGTGTGAGTTGGATACCATTTTTCGATGGAATATTTGTAATTATTTTTTGAAATTACAAAATTTTCCTTCAGCCTCTCTATACTATATATGAAAACGTGTGGAGGAAGTTGGACATTTTTTAAATTGTAAGTTGATTACCTTATTAATAAAATGAACGCGGAGGGTTTATGCCTAGTTAAGGAAATACTGGGCTTGCCGTCTTCTTCAAATAATCCAATATTCTCAAACCCCGGGAATATATAGGTGACCGTTTGCCACGGCCTCCATCAGGCAACCTTTCAGCTCTCGTGAGTCCGTGACGGCATTGCAAATCTCGACTTATTTGCCGCCGAATCTCCTGTCAAAGCTTATAGATCAACACAAAGAGTTCTTTGCAAAGCTGCATCTATTTCTTGGACAACGCTCCACACCCTCCTTATAAGACAAATGCAGACGAGGAATTACTGTTGTCTTACAGGAAAGGGCTGGAATGCCTGTTGCGACGCAAGCCTTTTACCTGAATCCCGATAAATGCTGCTTTGCTGCCAGTTCTGAGTGTACTGCTATCCCGAGCTGCTATTCTTTCACCTTTCTCTCAGCCTGTCAACTGTACATCGCGAGCGAGCTGGACGATCATGGAGCCTTGCTGCGACCATATTCTCCGCAACGACCGTAAATGCCGGAGATTCTTCAAGGTGCTGCTTGATGTCAATGACTTTCAGGATAAGTTGGTATGATTTCCTTTGATAATGAACTGAAACAGAATTTTTTTTCAATCCATTGAGTCACGGAGAGAACATGAGAAGAAATGAAAAGATGCATACTAATCGGGGCGGGACAAATTCTTTGCAATGTGAAAATTTTCCGTTAATGGCCTTTAGGAGACGTTGCTGTTGTTTGCATTGATAATATTAAACTGAAACAGAATCAACTTTACAAATCAATAAACATGTTGCATGTAAACTCCATACAGTGAATCTATCTTCCGTATATTTCATATTTCAGACTCTTAAGCAGCCACTATTCTGAAGATTCTTTGTAAAAGAAAAATCTTTCGGGCTAGTGGTTGTGTGCTTCTATATTTTTCTTTTTGCTCTATATTTTAGTAACGGGCATTGTGAACCTATATCGAGCTGTCTGGCGCTTATCATTCATGCATCTTAGCATACTATTTTTGTAGATTATGATATCCAATGCAAAAAACTATTCATATGACGTTCTGCAGTATATACCAGTTCACTTTGTCAAAACTTCTATCGGGAAAACGACTCAAGAGACAGCAGTCTTAAAGATTCTAAATGGTGGATCATGGAAGGTAGATTTGCAGTGGGATTCCAACGGTCTGTGCTTCACCGGAAATGGGTGGAGGAACTTCGTTAAGGTCCATAACCTTCAAAGTGAGACCTTCCTAGTGTTTGACCACGAGGACCATATGGTTTTTGTCGTTCTGGTACTGGATACCAACAATTGCAGCAGGGAATACCTTTCTGTCGGTGACGACATGGACAATCAGACGGATGTTGAATATGGCGGCTATGTAAATGAATCGTTTGAGGGTAGTTATCCTGCACACAGTTGCATATTTGTTGTACTATCTTTTGAACGTTCAAGTACCTTTTACCAATTTTAAGCTGAGAACCTGAAACAGGACAGCCGAGTGGAACTGGCGTCGAAGCTAGTGGCTACCCATGTAGAACAGAGGACGGTAAAATTCTGATTTTGTTGAATACTTTTCGAACATTTCTGTCCTTTTCAATTTTATCACATTGACGTTTTCTACTTCCTGATCACACAGAGACAAAATTACAGAAGAAACCTAGGAGCCAACAATTTGAAGTTACCATAAAAAAACATCACGTCTTTTCTAAAAGTACTTACTTGGTTAGTCTTGTTCCCAAGATACATCCTGACTAAAAAAAATCTATCGCGCTAACTGTAGTAATGCTAATGTCTACAAATGCAGCGCATTCCCTCTCAATTTGTGAAGCTGAACAACATTTGGGGAATTGGTCTAGCATTGCTTAGTTATTCAGCAAAGCAGTTTCCCGTAAAACTTTTTCACTATCGGGATGGGAACCGTAGGATATCCAAAATGGGTGTTGGTTGGCATGACTTTCAGATAGAAAACGATCTGAGGATTGGAGATGTATTTGTATTTGAGCTACTTCTGAAGGACAAAGATATCATAAACTTTTGTGTAACCAAGCAGCACATATCAAGCAGGTAACATTTTCCATTTCCTAGCAGCGTTATCCCTGGGTCTGACGTCATCTAAGGCCCAACTTTGGCAATGTTCAGTCTTTATAACTAGATCTTTCATTTGTTATAGCACTTGCAACAAAGAACATCCTCCAGTTAGTGGCAACATGGAAGATGGAATCAATATTGAGAATAGCAGCTACCTGACTGAATCCATGGATGGTAGTTATGATGCAGTGTTACGATCTTCTTTCTTTTTCTTTTCTTGTTTCTGCTCAAGTGTCCTTTTGTATTTTAATCTGGTAGCAGATGAAGTAGGACATCCCAAGGAAACTAATGTCGAAGGCAGCGGCTACCACAGTGACTTAAAGAGTGGTAGCCTATTTCTGGGTTTTAAATTGCATTTCTAACTCATATTGTGGTAATTCTGTGTTTCTCCTTTGGTGAGCAGATGATCAAGCAAAGGATCTGCTAGACAATATCAAGACAAAATTGCAAAAGAAACAATTAAGCAGTCGACAATTTGAAATCATCATACAACCTCACAATATCTCATCAAAATGGAATTACTTGGTTAGTTTGATGCTTCCATAGAACTTGAGGGGTAACAAATGCACAGTCCAACTTTGATTTCGACAGTGAATTTTTGTATCCTTTTGGCTTTGGTCGCAGCGCATTCCTTCCGTGTTTGTGGAACTCAACAACGTCTGGGGAGTCCCACAAGCTCTGCTTACGTATTCCGAAACTGTATCTCGTGTTAGACTCACGCACCAGCAGTTAGGAAACAACATGAGGTCCATTATTCGTAATGGTTGGAATGATTTTTGGGAAAAAGCCAAGTTGAACATTGGTGATGTTTGCCTATTTGAGCTACGTTGGAGAGACAAAAATGATGTGATAGTCTTTTGTGTGACCAAGCAGCATAGTCGAAGCAGGTAATGACTTTCTTGCAACTCTGCCGAAATCTAACTTTCTCGCAGTTAATATCCAGATTTTCACAATTGCAGGAAGGAGTATGAGGGTAGAAGACTGGGTGTAGATTGTAACAATAGTCAGTTCAGTATTAGAAGCAAAAAGTCTTTGTTTAGAAATAAAGGTAATTACTATATTCTCATCGTCTCTTATTCATTTTTGAGATTGGATTTTTCTACTGAAGATCTCAGTTTGATTTTTTAGATGGCAGAATGGGAACTATATGCACTCGACATATGGCTTTTGATGGAACAAAATCAAAGGAGTTATCGTCACATTTGGACTCTGCAGTGTCTCCAAAATGTGCTTCCATTAAGAGGAAGTCCCAAGAGATAAATTCCGGATTGAAGTTTGATGTTACTTTGATAAAACATAATTTATCCATGAAAGGCTATTTGGTAAGTTTTAGAAAAGGAACAGAGTTCTTTTTGTTATCATAAAACTTGGAAGTTCCTTTTCAACTCAGCCTCTTTAAAACCTGTTAGGACTGTGATACAAAACCCGTGGCAAAAATTCGTTGAACTCGGGTAACGGTTGAATAATGACCCAGTATTGGTTATGTAACATTCGGTCTCCATGTGCATTGTTATGTGTATCAATGTCTATCGATACGTGTAGCAACAGATATCCTTACACGTATCACTGTGTATTGCAAATACAGAGTCATTATGGCCCAACAATTGAAAACCGACTAAATAAATGTTCTAGGTGTAATTTATATTTTTATTTTCACTGTACACATTAGTACACAACGGTACACATTGATGCATATAACAAGTATCCAAAAATGTATACAACTGCACACATGAATCCAGTTAAAGTAAATTGTCACTGTTTTATTATGGTTACCCCTTACTATCCGTTCTGGATGGTGTGAATATAAAGACAAAAAAATACACATAACAATATACAATTATATACATAGCAGTGCTGAGCATTACACATTTGACAGTTGAACCATTCGAAAACAGTTAGCAAACGGTTGTGGGTGGTTAGTAAGCTGTTCTGAGTTTGGTATGTGTGCTAAAATCCATTATGCACTAGCACACACACATAATGTAATACTACTTGCGCACACACATAATGCAATAAACTTTAACCTAAAATCCATTACGCACTAGCACACGCATATAATGTAATACCACTCATGTTCTCAGTATCTTTACTAGCTAAGTTGGTTTCATCAATCATTATGCAGCGCATCCCCAGGAAATTTGAGGGATATAATCATCTTCTGACCCAAAATGAGGTTTTACTCAAAGACACGGAAGGATCCTCCTGGTGTTTGCAAACATGCCTCCAAAAGTATTCCGATAAGACCTACCTACTTCTTTGTGGAAATTGGATGTCATTTGTTTGTGATAAAATGCTGCAACTAGGTGATGTTTGCACCTTTGAGCTTCTATCAAAAAGGAAAGAAAAAGCTGAGATGCTGGTTACAATTCAAAAGAATGATGGTTCACTGAGGTACTTTGTCTCTGAGATATTCTTTGCTGTCAATGTGGCTTTGTTTCTCTATTCACTTTATGCCTCAGTATGCAAATCTGGTTATATCACATGTATTTGATTTTTTAATCTTGACCGCATCATGCTGACTGACAACTCTTTTCTGAAAGGGTTTATATTCACCGTGATTATAATCCATTTGTGTTGTTTTTCTCTTACCAATGTTTCAAAATATTGATTTTTTGCCCTGAAAATAAGCAAATCAACAAATATATCACACATAGCAAACATTCACGTACATTGTAATGTTCAATAGGATGAGGTACAAAGGAAGTATCCATCTTTGTTTACCTTAGATTTCGGGGGCAAAATCTCTGTTAGGGGTTTATAGTTGTAAAACCCCTAAACTTGCTTAATGAGTTGAATGAGCGTAATTACCATAATTGAATGCTCCTAATCTAACCTTTTGATATGTTTTGAAATTATAAGACAAGCTTAAGTTTCAAATTTGGTCCAATTTGGACACTGTTTGAGCAAGTTATGCAATTTTCTGTACATTTTGGACTTTTCTGTTATTTACCCAATTGAGGGGTTTTCTTTGCAAGTTGTCACATACATAATGTTCCTTAGATGGTGACTTTATTAGTGGATGACACTTTTTAAAGTTGTATAACGATATAGACAAATCTTGTTATTATATCTAATAGATCTTTCGATGGCATAATAAGTATTTTACCCAAGGTTGTAAAGTGTGTGAGGCATGCCGAGGTGTTTTTCCCTCAACGAGGCAAGGCCTAAGTCTCGAGGCATTCAAGGCATAAGCCTCAAATATGTACGAGGCATTCATCAAAGAATAATATATACATATTTATATGTATGTTAACAAGGAGATATATGTATGTATTTTTGTGTGTATATATATTGTTAGCAACCGCTTCTATGTTTTCGTACATTCTATGATGTGCAAATGTAGCCGGTCCCAAGCCTGAGTAAAGGAGGGTTGGTGGTAGGTTGACAACCAGCCATAAAATTTGGTCACTCTTCTATGACATCGATCCTTATAAAAATTTTGTTGGAGCGTCCCTACCTAGCGACATGCTGCATCGGCACCCGGGTGTAGTGATAAATATGCAAAGGGTTTTAATGCAGTGACGCCTTGTTGTGTTGAAGGAAAAGCTAGTGTTCCCACACCTTGAGCGGGTGTGGGTGAAGAAGCTAGTCCCGCTGCATCATTGCCTAGATGTAGTGAAAAATGTGCAAGGGCAATTTTTTTGAAGGAGATAGGTAAAAAAGCAAGTTCGACAAAAACGAATCAGAGTGGGATCTTGGAATATTGACTCTTTGACTGGAAAGTCTTTAGAGATAGTTGATACCATGATTAGAAGAAAAGTTAACATAATTTGTTTGCAGGAAACCAAGTGGACAGGTGAACGATGCAGAGAGATTGCAGACACATGGTACACAATTTGGTATGCAAGTATGGACAAACATAGAAATGGCATTGGAATTATTATTGATAAGATGTTGAAGGATGATGTCGTCAAGATCATACGGATGGTGGACAGAATCATTGCCATCAAGGTTGTTCTTGGGGGGAAGATTTTCAATATTATTAACGCTTATACCCCCAAGTTGGCCTTAGTGAGTAGGCAAAGAAGGAATTTTGGGATAACATGGATGAACTGATGCGAGATATATCGATAGAATAGACGATCATTATTAGGAGTGACTTAAATAGCCATGTGGGAAGTATCAATCTTGGATATGAGAGAGTTTATGAAGGTTTAGGATATGGTAGCAAAAATGAGAAGGATAAAGGATTTTAGATTTTGCATTGGCTTATGATATGATCTTGGTAAATACACATTTCAAGAAAAGAGATCCTCATATTATTACTTTTAAGAGTGGACGCAATTGTAGCCAAATTGGTTACTTTCGTACAAGACAGCTGGATAGAATAATATGCAAGGATTGTAAAGTGATCCCTGGGCTCACCACTCAACATAGGTTGATGGTTTTGGATGTGAACATGAAGATCAACAAAGGTAAGCATAACAAAAGCCAAGATAGAAGGATCAAATAGTGGAATCTTAGAGGAGAAAAGAAATTGACATTTTATGATAAACTTATCAAGGAGAGAACTTGGAACTTGGAGTTTGATGTTAACTCTACGTGGCAAAGTATGAGCACCTGCATAACAAAAGTTGTCAAATATATTTTGGGAGATTTCAAAGGGTGTGGGTCTCCACAGAAAGAGACATGGTGTTGGAATGATGAAGTACAGAAGGCTATTAAACTCAAAAGGGAGATCTATAGGGGCTTGCCCAAATCTAGAGATGATGTAACTTTTCAGAGATACAGACAAGCAAACAAAGATGCTAAGAAAGCAGTTAAAGAGGTAAGGTCCAACCGCTTTGATGAGATATATAAGAAGTTGGACACTAAAGAAGGGGAAAAAGACGTTTATAAAATATCATGTATAAGAGAAAGGAAAGGAAGAGACTTGAGTCAAGTAAAATGCATCAAGAATGAAGTTGGAAAAGTGTTGGTGAAGGATGATGATATAAAGAACCAATGGAGAAACTACTTTCATAAGATTTTCTATGGAGATACTGTGAATAATGTAAGAGACTCGAGTGACATGAATACAAGAAATATCACTTATACACAACGAGTTTCACTATCTGAGGTCAAGAATGCTTTGAAATAGATGAAAATGAAAAATACATGTGGTCCAGACGGTATTCCAATTGATGTATGAAAGAGTATGGGGGATCAAGGAGCTATGCGGTTAAAAAATTTCTTTAAAAAAATTATGAAGACAAAGAAGATGCCAGATGAATGGAGAAATAGTACTATAGTCCCGATCTACAAGAACAAAGGAGATGTTCATAGCTGCACAAACTACAAAGGTATCAAGTTGATGAGTCACGCTATGAAGCTTTGGGAGAAGATTATTGAGCAAAGGCTAAGATTGATTATGGAGATATCAGACAACCAATTTGATTTTATGCTGGGAAGATCAACAACTGATGCTATTTTCCTGATAAGGAGGGTAATAAAGTACAAAGAAAACAAAAAAGATCTTCATATTGTGTTTATTGATCTGGAAAAGGCCTATGATCGAGTACCCAAGGCCCAAGGGAGTGTTATGGAGGGTTTTGCATAAAAAGGTGTCTATCTAATACATTGACATAATTAAAGACATGTATGATGGCTCAGCTGCAAGTGTTAAGACTCCTGGAGGAGAGACACAATCTTCCTATCACTGTTGGGGTACATCAAGGAACGACACTCAACCTATATCTATTTGTTCTTGTTATGGATGAGTTGACAAAGCATGCTCAAAATAATATCCCTTAGTTCATGTTATTTGCTGATGATATCGTGTTGATTGATAAAAGAACATATATATTGAATGATAAAGTTGAACTTTCAAAGAAATACATCAGAATCCAATGGACTTATGATCAGCAGAAGCAAAATTGAATATATGCATTGCAATTTCAGCCAGTCTAGAATTGTGAATGGCGGGGTCAAAGGATGGAATGGATGTATGGATATGTCATAAATTTCATTACTTAGGCTCCATTATTGAAAAGGAGGGTGAGGTTCAAGATGATGTTTGTCACATGATCACATCAGGATGGTTGAAGTAAAGGAGTGCAACCGGAGTAGTATGTGACCAGAAGATCCCTCTCAGATTAAAAAGCAAGTTCTACATGACAGCTATATGGTCGTCCATGCTATATGGGAGTGAATGCTGGGTAGTTAAGAGACAAGGTCTCAACAAGAATGTATTCAAAATGCGTATGCTGAGATGGATGTGCGGGATAACAAAAAAAGGTCCTTTGAGGAATGACTATATCAGAAAGAAAGTGGAGGTGGTGAGCATCGAGGACAACTTGTGTGAAGGTCGTCTAAGATGGTATGAACTTGTCTTTAGCAGTGATTTTGTAAAGATTTCGGTGAGTTGATCCTCAGTCTTGATGTATGGAGTGGCTATGCGCTTGGATAAAATGGATTCTCTGAAAAATTACAGTCTACCTCGATATGTTTGGTATGCTCATAAAATGTTGGATTACTTGCTCTATAGGTAGTTGCTTTATTGTCACAATACATAGGAATATGGGCAGAATAATAGATGCTATATTCCTTTCATGGCCCTTGAATCCACATCAGCTCACATGTGGCATGTGTCGGGGAATATTCAACATCAACACTGGATCTATCCACGACAATATGCTTTTTACTTCTCCAAGTGACAATGTTACTACCTACAAAGGTGCAATAACCCGAAGTAGATTTATGATCAGCCCGACTACCAACATAGTCCGAGTTAGAAAAACCAAAAATCTTATAGTGCCCGTTGTTCCTATATAGAAGACCCTTTCTTGGTGAGATTTTAAGTTTTTAAGAATGTGTCACACAACATTCCAATGATGTTGTCGAGGTTTATCAAGATACCTGCTGACAAGTCCAACAGTGGAAGTGATGTCTGCTTGTGTAACTGTCTTATAGATAAGTTTGCCCACAAGACTTCTATATTGTTTGCTGTCAGGGTAAGAAGGAGAACAATCATCATCCTGATTGGTATTGGAATCTAGAGGAGTACTGACTGGCTTGGCACCTAACGTACTAGTCTCTTACAGAAAATCAAGTACGTACTTACACATACAAAATGAGATACTTCAATTTCAGAAAATAGTGCAGTTTTCTGAGGTCTTTAGTAATGAAGTGTTTTTGTAAATATTCCTTGGTCTCCTAGATACCCTTATGGTTACTCCCAGAAAGGATAATATCATCCACATACATAAATAGAACAATATGACCTTAAGAAGTTTTTTTTAAAATAAAAATAAAATGATCAGAATGTGAGCATCTAAAGTCAAATTTGGCAAGAATTTGACTTAATTTACCAAACCATGATCTTGGACTATGTTTTAGTCCATAAATAGCTTTCTTAAGATGGCATCTTTTAGCAGACTCCTCCTGAGCAACAAATTCCGAATGTTGCTCCATATTTACTTCCTCATGCATGTCACTATAAGAAAGAATTTTTAATATCTAGCTGAAACATGGGCCACCTCTTATTGAGAACAACATAAGTAAGAATCCGAGAAAAATTAAGTCATTCACAACAAGCGAGAAAGTTTCAAAGTAATTCACACCATAGGTTTGAGTATAACCCTTAGTAAAAAGACGGGCTTTAATACATTGAACCGTTCCGTTTGGTTGATATTTCACAGAGAAGATCCAACACATCCTATCGGTGAAAATGAGCAGGGGGATCTACTAGATCCCAAGTCTGTTGAGTATCGAGAGCTTCCATCTTGACTTTTATGACACGTTGCCGGAAAGGATGCATGAGGACCTCAACCACATTTTTAGGAACACAAATAGAAGAAAGAGCAGTAGTAAAATTTGTAAAACTTGAACCAAGATTAGCTTCACAAAAATAATTGTTGATAGGATGGAAAGTACAAGAGTGCACCCCTTTTCTGATGCTAATTGGAGTATCCAAGTCAGAATATACCCGGGGAGTGTCATGATCATTTTGAGAAGTTGAACGATTGATTGAGGGAGGGGCCCTATAGGGAGTTGTAGTCTTGCAGTGTATTTGATACACTTTGAGAGGTACCTCAGGAGCAACAGATTCTAAAGATGCTGGTTGAAGAGGAATAGGAAGAGAAATGGCAAGAAGATCCATTGGCAAAGTCAAAATCACAATAGAAAAATGCAGAGTATATTAAAAAAAGACGACATCCACACTAACAAACCACTTCCTTGAATTTATATCATAACATATGTACCCTTTTTGAGTGTGTGAGTACCCCAGGAAGATGCACTTCGTACCACAGATCAACCGCGCAAATAGATGCTCTACACGACCCGCCAAACCAGGCCACCGCGCAATTAAAGGGAGTTACCAGGAGCGTGTAAGATCAAGGAATTGAGTTTCAACGTAGCCAAATCTCCGCAATGTCTGCTGATGTCCAGAGAAGGAAACGTGGAAGCCGGGTACAAAGACAGAGTTTTTGGGCGAATTGATGGCAGAGGATTGTAGGGAGACCGAGAAAGGTTTCAGGGTACCCACGAGAGGACAAAACGCAGAGGGTGATCTTCGGAG
Source organism: Alisma plantago-aquatica (assembly GCA_963693085.1). Taxonomy (NCBI): domain Eukaryota; kingdom Viridiplantae; phylum Streptophyta; class Magnoliopsida; order Alismatales; family Alismataceae; genus Alisma; species Alisma plantago-aquatica. The sequence continues at coordinate 656,167,812 of OY856415.1, read as the reverse complement.
AAAAACAGTGGAGAACATAAATGTAGGCATTTCCTATTTATAGGGATTTAGGGCTTGAGTAAGGGGTCGATCAATATGGGATCGAAAAAGGAATCCAACGAAGGAAAAATCATGAAAAACGATCTAGAAACGAGAAAGCTAGAAGGAAAAGAAACCTGGTTGTCACTGTACAGGGCGGGTCGCTCTCCTACTCATGGTAGGAGACGACGCCCCGACCGTTGGATTGAAAAATCGACGGCCCAGATTGTGTACATAATCAAATTAGGAAACCAAGGCGTGACAAAATCAATATAATTTAATAAAATGACATTGCATTAATTTTCTTTTTCTCTTTCTTCATTTAAGGGTTCAAACATTATCCAAATTAAGTAAAATTTTGCATAGAGGCCAATTAAGGCATGTAGATTTCGATTATGCAATTAGATTTTCTTTTTGAGAACTTTTTATGTGTTAAATAAATCAATTATTTTTTTTCTCTTTCCTCATACATTAATGACTTCAAGATTCTCCAAATTTTATGAAACTTCACACACAAGTCATATTTAATGTGTTGGATACGAATTGGCCATCAATTCTATATGTTGGGGTTGTTTGTACATTTATTTAATATTTGAAGGTTCTGCACACTTTCTCTCTCCTGATTTTGCCTTTTAATCAAACTTTCTCCAAATTGAGTGAAAATTCACCCAAGGCATATTTTAATGTATATATTATGAATCTAAGATTATTTTTCACTTTTGGAGTCATTTATTATTTTATTTGATATTTTGGGAAAGACTTAGATGTTCTCTCTCCAAAATGAATTTAAACTAATTATTATTATGTGAATAATGTGGAACTTGGCTCCCAAGGTAAATAGGACTCAAGGAACACGACTTTAAACTTAGATTTTACTTTTGGGACTTCTTTTTATGAGATATGTCATATGGCCCATTAGTGGCCCATTAGTTCATTGTTCAACCAATTATGTTCTTATTACCTCCATATATTATACTCGATTTATTATGTTACACTTCTTGTGACACATTTTGTATTTCATTATTGGCTTAATTACATGTATTAGCTTATCCTTGTTTGGCTAAGTCAAAGGGGTCAAACTTCTAAGGTAGGGTTCTAGTTCTGGTATGTTACATGAAGCTAGGCGACGACAAATGGCGGAGAGGTAGAGAGCTGCTGGGTAGCGGGTCAGACTAGTAATGGGTAGTGGGGATCGAGATTAGCAAGTCACAACCGTTGGGGGCAGAAAGCGAGAGGGAGAGGAAGAAAGCGGAGAGGCAGAGGGTCTACTGGGTAGCGGGATTGAGAAGAGGGGGGGGCGGCAGGGAAGGGTGGTGGGAGATCAAGGGGGATCAAAATGCTCTTATATCATGTAAAATAGAATAGGATTCCAGTAAATTGTGGAACAAATACTAGCATAGGCACCCTCCTTATATAGGATAGGAGTCCCTCATTACAGAGTTCACCAATATGGGATAAAAAATAATACCCTAAAGATTGCACACAATATAGGAATACATATAAATAATATATTAACACACTCTTTTTGTAATTATATGATATTGCAACTTGTTCTCAACAAGAGTTGCTACATGAACTACATCATCCATGTACTACTTGAGCATTTATATAGTTGGTGTGGACAACCCCTTCTGCTTATATGCGTTATAGTGTTTTTGTTCAAGGAGACATTTGATCTATAAGCCAAGTCAAAATTTTCATGTATGATCAATGAATTTATCTATGAATCAGTGAACTTTAGACGAATTTGGTCTTTGTTGTTATAGGAAGGAAAAGTGAATTCATGTCCTCCTTCACGGAGACCGAATGTTTTGATTCATATTACACTCTTCAATTGTTTCCAACTGGATATAGTTATCTCCTAAACATGGATACAATGTACTTCACACACTTATCTTTAGGGAGTTGCCAAGAAATTAGTGTTTCAATATTGTGGAGCAACAGTTGCTGAGTCGAGGATCACTAATCTCATAATGTCTGCAATATCCATCCTCAATGTATTGTCTTTGACAAAGTGAACTATTGAAAGGATAATTGTTGTAGTTGGGACATTGATTTTCCATTTTTTAAGAAGTGTTTCATCATTTTTACCGAAGTGCATTCAACAATTTATCTTAATATATAGGTTTGCTAACCAAATTTGAAGGTTATAGATCTTTTTACCTTGTACTCTTTATTATATATTATCTTTGATGTTCCTGGCTTGAAACTAGGAGTTCTCATATCTCATCATCATCATGCAAGAGTTAGAGCACACAAATCTATGTGAATTTTCTGTGATGATGCAATTCTATAATAATTTTATAGAAATCATTATAATTTCCTGGAAATTATTGAAATTTTAATTTCTGAAATAAAGTTTGGAGCAGTACTTGTCTCAAAAGACATCAATTTGAAGGAGGAAAATATGTGAGGGAGTGCACATGTGATTTGATTGATCCTTCTGGATGCAAACACATGGATAATTAGCTCTATCATCTCTATTAAGACAATGATCTTGGGGGAATGATTATTTTTAAGAAACATATGTGATGCATGGATCGATAAAGATGATTTTGAGATATGAGAAGTGGACAAAGAGAAAAGTATAAGCATTAATAATAGTGATTCTACTTTGTTGCAGACCATGTGATTAGAGGAGAAAGAATGGATTCACAAACACAATTTGATTCAAATTTAAAAATCATAACCAAAGAGAGAATGCCCCAATCTAGATGTTATAAGAGCATGTGTGTATGAATCCTATGCAAATTGAAAATTTAGTCTATCCAACAAAAAATCAGGGAAAGGAAATCCCAACTTTTCTAGTAACAAATCAATGTTTGTAACTAAAAATTGATCAAATCAAGGAAACCTTTATGACTTAGATACCATATGAGCCTTTTTGGCATTATCAGGACTGTACATGAGGCCAAGGCATTCTACATGTGCCATGGAAAATATACTATGCTTATTCATAATTTGAATCCTCATGAATAAAAATTAGATGTGATTGTATAGTTGCAAAATTGATCTATACACGCAATGCATACACATTTCTATTTTTCTACACTCATTTGTTTTTAAGAATTTAATACACCAATGGAAAAGAATACTACACGTTGAAATTCTAATTATTTTGTTTCAAAGTAGAGAAATTTAATTGAATTGCTAATGTTTGTCTCCATTTAATTTTAAGATAAGTGTGGTGTGATTGAGATTAAAAAAGACAACCATCACACTTGATTTTCTCGTAGTTTGTCTTATTTATTATATGCAATAAATGATTTATTATTTGCCTTTAATAAGTTGCTTACCTCAATACTTTATATTGTGATTTTTGGCACCAATAATATTTCCTTACAGATAGTTCATGTTTACTCTTAAGTATAGTCACAAGTTCAGGTTTCATTCGGCGAGGTTGAAAAATTAAGTATTCTGGAATTTCGTGAAAAATTCAGATAAAATTTGACAAAGATTTGGTAAAAGTTCTATCAAGTATTCGGTAAAAATCGGATAAGTTTTGGACAATACAATATGTATGTATACATACATGCAAATATTACATATATACATATATACACAAAATAAAAACATTGATATGCGATTGGATATATGAACACCATAATTTGCTTATTGATTCTCTATTCCCAAATGCTAAATCATTTAACATGTTCATTTATTCAATAAATGAACAATTGGTGAAGTTCACGAACAATTCATGAAATTTGGGGATAAATCGTAAATTTGTGAATATGAATGGAAATCGAGAATGGTGGGGGTTTCTTGCAAAATTTGGATGTAGCATGAAAATTTCACATGAAAATTTCATGAATTATACATGAATTATTGAAAAATCCAAAGAATATTGTGACTAGGCTCTTAAGGAACTATAGACTAAGCTCCAATGGTTTTGGTACGTTGACAAATCCATGATATAACGATCATAATCTCAATCTACTCTTAACTTTGAAAAAGTTATTAGAGAGTCTTTCCATAAAAGTAATGTAGTTATATTCCATGATTATACACATCATATTAGGTATATATTTTGAATATCATAATAAATCTTTCGAGTTCAAGCCTCTTTCCATACATGCTAAAATGTCATACTAGTGTACTGTGAAACTCAATTTTCCTATAGAACTATTTTTAAATATTTGAATTGAATTGCATTTTATCAATAGTTATTTTTTTTACACAAATCATATCCAACTTGTATAAAATAGTTAGATTGCATCCACCTTGTGGATGTCTACTAGTATATTCTTAACAGTGGAAAGTGTAGAAGAGAATATTGACCAAATATAGGAGCATACTTGGGGTTGACCTAATGATGTGGATAGTCTAAAGAAGAGAACCTAGAAGTACCTTCTAACGTTTGGCTTGTAACTACATAAGTAGGAACACATTGTATGAACAATGATGGAAAACCTTTTTTTTTAAGGATCCCTCTATGAAGTAGCATAACAACCCATGAAAGATTCCATCATCTTTGTAGGCTTCCCTTTGAAATCCATGGGTTGAAGAATAGTCATGGTCAAATGAATGCTCTCTCACATGTTTTTGCCGTAAGAGTAGAGGGCATTCAGTCTTTATTTGACAAAAAGTTCACCAAAAAAATATATTTGGCAAATGCATTCACATGCTATCTTTGTATCTAAGATGTCACTTGTCAAAAAGATAGACCAAAGTTCATTTTTCAGGGGCAACACTCCCTGTAGACTATGCACTGCCTATTTTGGGTTCAATGTGTCCCTAATCGAGACACATTGCCCACGGTGAGGTCGATGCATCTTTGTTGGGGCACATTGCACCGATAGGGGTAATGCATCCCAATTGGGGACCCATTTACTTCCCCTGATGGTTGCCCCCGAGTTGTTGCCACAACGGCTATCTAGTTTGTTGCAACGTCTGGGTACCACGTGGGGACACATTACTTCCTATATATGGGGGGTCGAAATCAGTCCCTCTCAAGGGAAATGCCTCCCAAATGCTCTAAACAGAGACACATTGTTCCAGAAAAGTGTCATTTTTTGAAAAGTGATATTCTAGGTTAAAACATAGAATGATTGGTATTTTGTTTATTGTTCTCCAAAATTCTAGCTAGGCCAACATAACACGTTAATATATAACTAATAAATAGAAACAATATACTGTGCTAACCTAGTTGACCTGTTACTTAACATAAGCAAATAATTATTAGTTTCTTATCCTAACATGACTTTCCTAGCTCAAGTATAGGTATTTGAGTGTTTATCTTCATTTTAACTTAATCCTAAAGATGTAGGCACATTCATGCACAATTTATGTGCCAAGGTTTGATCTTTACCACTGTCGTCGATACACAACCATGCCTTGCTCATGCACCTGTATTGTGATTGTTATCTTCCTTTGGCGTATCCCACCTAGTCAATGATTTTAATGTCCTATTGGGTATTTTATTTTTTGTCATCTGTACACTCTCCAATAAAAAGGTTATGATTTTCCAAAAAACCAATTCTGATAAAAGAGACCTAAAGACGACATTGCATAGAGGTTTAAGAGAGTTGTTTTCTATTCTCTAATTGACATGATGAACACAAACTTGGTGAAGATTGTTGTTACCTTTTAACAAAATAGTGGTAGTTTATTTCAACATGCTTTTAGTCGCTGTTTAGCATTATATTGGTAGTTAATTTATCATACTTACAAAAAAATATACAATACAACACGGTTGGCTTACATTTTGGAATGGCTGGATTTTTGAAATGGTTGATAATTAGGTTAGTTTATATTGGTGACACATAATGGGTAATACTTCTCCTCAATACATGTTTAAAATGTCTAGATCCTTCACAAGCATGGTATTAAAAAACCCGCTTTGAGTCTTTAGAGGCTTATTCCTCGAGGCGAGGCTATTTCATTCGCGCCTCAAGGTTTATGCCTCATCATCCTTGAATGAGGCTTACGCCTCGAAATGTCTGAGGCTTGCCTCACGACAGAGAGGCTTAGCTGAGGTGCAAGCCTCAATTATGGATGATTATGTCTTATTTTAACCATCAAGTTTTTTGCATTTGAGACAATTACCTACAATTTCATTGCTATCTCTCTATTTGCATCAATATCTCATTTATTTTTATACATTTATTTAGTATTTGGAGATCTTTTTATTAACATTGCTCTTCATCCATGTTTCTCTTGTCAACTTGCGTAAAAGCTTTTTTTTACTTTTTCTTATTCAACATAGTTATATTATAAATAAACACGTTCTTCGATATATACATGTATACACAATAAGACATACGTATACCTCCTTGTTAACATACCCATACATATTAATATATTATTTATTTATGAACGCCTCGTACATATTTGAGGCTTACGCCTCAAATGCCTTGAAGCTTACGTCTCACGCTGTTGAAAGAAAACCGCCTTGTTTTGCCTCACATACTTTACAACCTGGTACACAAGTGATGACGACTAGGCTAATTCATTAGTGGTGATAGATAATGAGTGGAACTATGCTTCAAAACATACTTTTTCACTTTGTTAACGTTTAGAACACAGAGAAATGATGTCATAAATCTTCTTGTTCATCACAATTAATCAAGCAATTAATGCATATGTAACCACGACCTAACATGCCCCACGTCTAATCCACTCAGCCCAATGGTGGGGAGATCTTCCAAAGAAGAGGTTGTGGGATTGAATGCTACATGAAATGAGCACATGGGACACTTAGGGTTAGGTGGGAGTTATGCGGGTTGGGGGGTAGAGTAAAATTTCCCTTATTCCTCCATGAAGTCTATTTGACAAAAATGCGGTTTGATTGATTAGGGTTTGAGAACAACAAGTTGTAATAGATGAAGAGAAGCAATAATCATTCTAAAATTTGGAACTTTAATAGCTAGGTGAAGGAGAAGAGCATATCTAACTCAAAATATGAAAGAGATTATAATGATTGATTTATAATTTTTAGAACTTGATGATATAACGACCCTGAATATAGTTGAATGGAAAAGGAGCCTGGTGCGATCTTCTCAAGGTTACATACTAGCCAACTAGAAGGTGACTAGATGCAACCCCAAGGGAAAACGCACGAATCTCTCAAAATTTATAATGAGTCCAACACACTGACATAACTAATCACATGTACCCGCAAGCACATAGGGTCGTGCTGTAGTATAGACAAGTGGCAAGAGTAGGGTCAATCCTCAGGAAGAGAGGGGGCACTAGAGCTAAGTTAATGTGATCTACGTAGCTTACGTTCCTAAAGCAGAGTGTTGGGTTTGAGGGTTTAAAGGCTGATTTTGGTTGATTACACTACACTTGCAAGAAATTAACAACAAGAAAGAAGCTAGATTACCCTAAGCAAGTTAAGACTTAGAACAAGGCAAGACAATTAACAAAACTAGAGCAAGAAGAACTACACTACACTAGCAAGGCAATTAGCAACTAAGAGAAAAGTTTAGCACTAAAGCAAACAAGAACCTAGGTTATCACTAGCTAATAAGATCAACACATGCAAGCTCAAAAGAGACCTAACTACTTAAGCAAATCCTAACTATCAAGAACTAAGCAATTAGCTAAGAAGTAACAACCAATTAACTAAACTATCATTAACAAGCTAATAAGATGGATAGGTGGGCCGTTTGAGAATGAAACTTTGATCTTAGTTGGGGGAGGTTACATAACAAGCAAGCTTTATATATTCAATCTAGATTACCAAACCAAACAACAAGGCAAGTGCTATTGGAATATACCCTACGCTACTAGTTGGAGAACTAGGGCTAGGTGTAATTCTAATAGGACTTGGCAAGTATAGGTTTCTAGGGTAAGTGGTATTAGGGCAATTGAGAGCCAAGGGTAGGAATCAGAGTAGAGATGAGGGTGTTTCACCTCATGTTACTTGCCATCTAGCCTTTAGGAAACTCTAGGCAATTGCATTAACCACACTTATACTAGCTACTTAGATCTCACACCTACTTGTAGGAGAAGGGAATTGTATGTAGGAACAAAGGGGGCTAGCTAGGGATCCACTAATTGGACCTAAGATCCATTCCTAAGATAGCTACATACATTCCATTTTCCCCTAGAAGCTAAGTGTCATCAAGCATCACAAAACAAGCAATCTATGTTTAAAAGCACAAACCACAAGAAAGATAATGGGAATGAGATAGAAGCAAGATGCAATCATCATAGAATGAAAATATGTTCATTACAAGTTATTTCCCCCCAATATGATATCAAAGTAACATTTTAACCCCAAACAACCCACCACTAAGGGCTTAGCTAGACATGATCATACAGAAGAGTAAAGAGAGGAGAAGAAAGGGGTAGGAATCCACGGAGCTCGTTGAAGCTTCTTCTCCTTCACCTCCTAGTTGTTGTAGGGCGTGGCTCCTCCTCCAAGGTAGGTGAATAGCATGGAGATATGGGGGATTATGATGGGAAACCTAGAAAACTAGGTTTGTATGGTGGAAATGGAGTGGAATATGGAGTGGGAGGTAGGTGAGTGGAGTAAATGCAAGGAAGTGGATGAGGGAGCTCTAGAATAGCTAGAGAGATGCTAAGGGAAGCTAACCTTCGTGTTGTGGCCGCCACCTATGTATATAGGTGGTGGGGAGGCATTAGGGTAAGTGGGGGCAAAATGGGAAAAACAGTGGAGACAAAGTGTAGGTTTAGGTGGTACCACGGCCGTGGTGGGGTTGCATAGCACGGTTGTGGGCAGTGGAATGGCCGAGGTGGAAGGTGGAGGTGAGGTGTAAGGATGCATGGTGGCCACGGCCGTGGCGGGTGCCACAGTCGTGTTGGGTAGAGGGTACCACGACCGTGTTGGGGAGCACGACTGTGTTGGAGGAGGTAGCCACGGGCGAGGTCTCTCTGAGGTCGTCTTGTCTTCGACTCGCCACAGGCGAGGTGGCCTTCAAGGGCCACGGTCATGCTGATGGCCACGACCATGGTCATTCACATGTAAAATGAGCCTAGTCACTGTTGATTTTTGGGGTCTTGAGGAATAAATCACCACAATCGTTTTGCTCAGGGAAGAGGTAGGTCCAATCTTAGGGTGCAAGGATCCAGAGATGTTCTTCATCTCTCTCCCATGCATCAATGCATGCATATGTGCCCTGAAAAACACACAAAAGGAGGCATAAGTGCATTTCTCATAAAAGATCATATTGGAGGAAATAGCTTGTAATCTACACTGTTTAGATGTGATTATCATGCAAAAAGACACATGATGAAATCCTAAAATAGGGCTGCATCAGAGCCATGTAGCCAACCCCAACATGGTTGAGATTGAGGTTTATATAATAATGATGAAATATTGAGTATCTTGGTAAAGTTTAAGAGTCGAATAGAGCATCCAAACTTGTTCTCTAAGGATCTGATAATGTATAGGCTTCCCAATTTTTTTATTTGAAAGATTTGTTGTTCTCTAATATGCAACATTCATAGCTTGAATACTGGTAATCAATATTCTTCCTTGTGGGGGTAATGGAAGTTGATGGAGAAGTTTGAGCTTCCTAAGGGTCTGCTTAGATGTTGCAAAACATCAACATTGGTATTGTTGATTGAATAAGTCAAATTGGTAGTGTATTGACTCCCTGGTAGGACTTCTACCTAAAGTTCCTTGAGATTCACCATTATGTTTCTTGAATTATCATGATTGGTAGAAGTACTGACTACCTAATCGGAACTTCAAAGGTTTTCCTTGTAACCCCTTTTTTATTAAAATTCAAGGTAGTTTTCATGGATCCTCAATCATTGTCCCAGTATAGTTTGTCATCAAAATTGACAATCTTATCTAGAAAAGTTACAGAAGGGTTGAAAGACATTTTCTGCTAGCTTTCAATTAACTAGATTTATTTAGCAGAGGTATAACTTCCGAATTATGCAAATTTGGAGGTTTCATGATAGAAAGATAGATCTCTCATAATCTTAACCATGTCCACTTAAGGTGATAGCCTATCTGTAGATCATGGATTACCTTTCTAATAGAATTCCATTGAATTTTTTTTTACAATTATTCAGATTATCAAGCACTGAATATAACTGTTCTAATTGCAGAAGGTGATGCCAATTTGCAAATTAGATTTTCTAACGTGGAAGGATTCAATAATGAATAATATTTAACTGACTAGACTTCTTCAAGTGGCTTCAAATTAACCACATCAATCAATACCTCATCAAGTAGTTACCCTATAATCCATCCTTATACAAGATTATCAATGTGGAACTTAAATGTTGGGATTTATCTCTTGTAAATCATGTTAAAAATATGGGATATCTTTCAATTCATCAATTGTCCTTCAAGTGTGTATCTCTCAATCATGGTGTGCATCTTAGTCTCCCGACACATATAGGTTGGGATCGTCAACTTGCTTGAGAAGGTGGTGTTGTAAGCATTTCGTTAGATGTCAGAAAGTTTTATTAGTTGAAAGGTTCATTTGTAACATTGTACTAATTGTCTAGGCCTATTAGGGTTAAGTCCACTTCCTTGTAGTTTCTTCCTCCCCTATATACAAGAGAGGATGGTATCAGAGAATAGGTCCTAACTCTAAAGAAAAAGGAGTGCCTTTGCCTGTGTGCGACTGCCATCTATTCTTGGCTTGGTCGCCCACCATGCATCTTCCTGACTTACATGGTCGTCATCTTTTTCTTCTTTCATAAGAATTTAACCAACTTTGCATTCCCTTGAGTCATGTTGTCTAGGCTTTGCTTCCCTGAGTCTCCCAAGTCATGCACATGCACTCATCATCCTAGCCATCACCAATGTCTTCACCGATTCCTCCCCAACTCCAACATCTACATCAAAGCCCACACATCTTCTCCAGCCAGCCTAGTCACTATTGTTGGCTTCTATAACCAGCAGATACGACCCACATAGACGATTTTACCGACCACTATGATCAACAACCACTGTTGGGCGTTGCGGCCAGCAGCAGCGGCTGGCCTAGGCACTATCACCACCATCAGCTTTTTTGAGCGACCAACAGTGCCTGTGCAACAATGCTCTTCCTCACACACTAGTGTCATCAAGGCCTTACTTGCAGCCTCATTTTCACGAATTTCGTACTGATCTCCAATAGAATATTAATGTAGACTTTTTTCCGAGGGCTTTGCCCTTGATTCCCCATAAGGGTTGGCATCCCCTTAACTCTTGCCCATTGAGGGCAACGACACTCCCTCACCGTGGAGCCAACCACGCCCCACAGACCCCTTGATAGTATGAAGGTCTATCTACCATGGAATCTGTTTGCTTCTTCCTTCAAAAGCGACAACAACCTCTCACTTGAAGATTTTATTACCCACCCTCCTACCCCTCATGTGTACATCCCTTTCACATGAAGGAGGGTATTGTCTCTTTTCCACCCTAACTCATTCTCTTCGTAGTTGCAGTGGATGGGGGATATAGAGGAGAGAGAAAGAATGAAGAGGTAGTCTGGATAATGCGGAAAAAGGTCTTGTATTATTCGATGATAAAAGAATATACAAGAGTCTCTATATAATACACAAAAGAACCACTGGGTCTAGAGATAACCCATGTGGGATAAAACATAAGTGTAAAGGAAAAGAAAAATAGAAAATAGACTAAGTGTAAAAGAGAAAAACACAGCAAAGTCTATCTACTAATACTCCCCCTCAAGCTGGAGCATAGATGTCAATCATGCCCAGCTTGGATGTCATATCAGTGAAGCGCTTCTTCGGAAGAATCTTTGTGAAGATATCAGCAATCTGCTCATCAGTATGAATGTAAGGGGTAGAAATCTGACCAGATAGAACCGCCTCACGAACAAAGTGACAGTCCACTTCAATATGCTTCGTGCGCTCATGGAAGGTAGGGTTGCTAGCAATGAAAGTGGCTGCTTTATTATCACAGAACATAGGAATGGGCGCCAAGTCTGAAAAACCAAAATCTGTCAGAAGGCTTCGAATCTAGAAGAGCTCGCAGGTAGTATGTGCCATGGCGCGATATTCAACTTCAGCACTAGAGCGGGCAACCACAACCTGTTTTTTGCTCCTCCATGTGACTAAATTGCCCCCAACAAAAGTACAGTATCCAGAAGTGTAGCGGCGATCAACCTTGCTCCCAGCATAATCAGAATCTGAGTAGCCTAATATCTTACAGTGCCCATGTTTTTTGTAGAGAAGCCCTTTTCCAGGAGAGTTCTTCAAATAGTGCAGAATATGGCAAACAACATCCCAATGACATTGTCGAGGTTTGTCAAGGTAGCGACTAACCAATCCGACAGCAGCAGTAATGTCAGCTCGTGTGACTGTGAGGTAGATAAGCTTCCCGACCATTCGTCTGTACTGATGAGTGTCAGGATATGCAGGAGAGGCTTGATCATCCCAATCAGTGTTAGGATCAAGAGGGGTGCTAGCAGGCTTAGCACCTAGGAGTCCAGTCTCAGATAACAAGTCCAGAACATACTTCCGCTGAGAAAGACACAGTCCTGCAGAAGAGCGAGAGACCTCTATCCCAAGAAAGTAGCGTAAAGAACCGAGGTCTTTAGTAACAAAGTGCTTTTCAAGATACTGCTTAGTTGCCTGAATACCTGCTGCATCACTCCCAGAGAGTATAATATCATCAACATACACAATAAGAATAATAATGCCAGCTGAGCGGCGAAAAGAATAATCCTAGAGAATAGTGCTAAGTTTGTCAAACCACGCACGTGGACTCTGTTTGAGGCCATAGATAGCTTTTTTTAAACGACAGACTTTAGATGGCTCCCCCTCACAGATAAAGCCGGGGGGCTGAGACATGTAGACTTCTTCATGTAGATCGCCATAGAGAAAGACATTTTTCACATCGAGCTGGTATAACGGCCAATCAGAATTAACAGCAACAGAGATCAGAATCCTTACAGAATTAAGTCGTGCCACAGGAGAGAAGGTTTCAAAATAGTCAACCCCATAGGTCTGAGTGTATCCTTTAGCAACCAGTCTGGCTTTCAGGCGCTCGACCGTACCATCAGGCTGATATTTCACTGTGAAGACCCAACGACACCCAACTGGCGAGCAATCAGTAGGAGGATCAACAAGAGTCCAAGTATGACGATCAGTAAGAGCCGTCATTTCTTCTTCCATTGCCTGACGCCATGCTGGGATTTTAAGAGCCTGAGCAGCAGTCTTAGGGACAGAAATAGCAGACAGAGCAGCAGTAAAGTTGGCAAAATTAGAATTCAAATGAACAGACGTACAAAAATTCCCAATTGGATGTTTCGTACAAGCACGTGTCCCCTTTCTCAGACTAATGGGAACATCAAGGTCAGAAAATACCTGCGGAGGTGGCTGATCTGGCGCAGAGGACGTGGACGATGGAGAGGCCATAGAGGGAGCTGTTGGCTTTGGTCTTCTGTGATAAACCTGCAGAGGGGGCTTCTCACTTGTAGATACAGGAGCAGGGCTATCATACTCATCATCCACCATAGGTAAGGGCGTATCAGTCAACAAATCAGACGTAAGAGCAGAACCCTCCGAAGAGAAAAATGGCATGTGTTCAAAGAATACCACATCCGCAGATACAAGCCATTTATGTGAAGCAGGGTCATAACACCGATATCCTTTCTGAGTGCGGGAATAGCCCAAAAAAACACACTTGGTGGCCTTGGGATCTAATTTAGTAAGACCAGGTCTAAGGTTCTTCACAAAGCATGTGCTCCCAAAAATACGCGGTGGTACAACAAACAGTGGTAGATCAGGGAAAAGAATTTGAAAAGGGATTTTATTGTGAAGTACAGAGGAAGGCATGCGGTTTATGAGATAGCAAGCAGTGGAGATTGCCTCAGGCCAGAATTTGTGAGGAACATGGTAGTGAAAGAGAAGTGTGCGGGCGACCTCAAGGAGATGGCGATTCTTACGCTCAGCGACACCGTTTTGTTGTGGGGCATAAGCACAGGAAGTCTGGTGAATGGTGCCCTAACGTTTACAAAAAGACTGAACAGAAATTTGCACAAATTCCAAGGCATTGTCTGTGCGAAAAATCTTGATGGGCTTAGCAAATTGAGTCCGAATTTCCGCAAAAAACTCAGAAATTTTTTCAACTACAGTAGATCTGTCTGTCAGTAAAAATAACCATGTGGTTATGGAAAAATCATCAATAAAACTTAAGAAATATTTGAATCCAGAAACGCTAGGCACTACACACGGTCCCCAAATGTCAGCATGCACAATGTCAAAAGGGGCTTTAGAGCCAATACAAAATTTTGCAGAAAAAGTAGAACGATGTTGTTTGCCCAATTGACATGTTTCACAATAAAATCTAGTGCTAGCAACAGTCGGTAGTAAAGCCTTCAACTTCTCAGCAGACGGGTGGCCCAAACGGTAATGCCACTGAATATCAGGAACTGTAGATGTCAGGAAAGCAGCTGGCTTCGGCTCGTCCAAATAGTATAATCCATCCGGTCCCTCATGGCCTGAACCAATCGTCGTCCTCGTACGCAGATCCTGAAACAGAACACCATCCGGGTCAAATGTAATAGCACAATGAAGACTTTTTACCAGTTTACTGACAGATAGTAAATTCAGAGGAAATTTGGGCACATATAGCACAGACTGCAGAGGTAGAGTACTAGTAGAAGTGATATCTCCAATGCCACAAACAGGAGATTTGGAACCATCAGCAACCGTCACAGGCGGTATAAGAGGTCTTGCGCAGAGTAGAAAATAAACTAGCAGTACCAGAGATATGTGCAGTCGCACCAGAGTCGATCACCCAAGGGCTTTTACCAGTCGTTGTCAGGAGAGCAGTGCCATTCTCAGGAGAGTCCGCAGAAGTAGAGGCAAGGCGGGCTTGAAGCAGTTTCTCAAACTCGGAGCGAATCCAATCAGCAGTAGGGTCAGAGGCAACAGAGGTAGATGCAGGTTGTTCAGTGGTAACCTGGTTCGCCCAGTGAGGTTTACCATATTTTATCCAGCAGCGGTCTTCATTGTGATTAGTACGCTTGCAGTGAGTGCAGTAGCGGGGCTCCCCTGACTCCGAGCCAGAACCACGTCCAGGTGCAGAAGAGCGGCCACCACGACCACGGCCACGACCTCGGCCGCGACCACGAAAGGAATCCGCAGAACGGACAGCAAGTGCTGTTCCATCAGAAGTAGAGAGCGTCAAAGAAGGAAGACGCTGGACCCGCTTGAGGACGTCCCGAAGAGTAGGTAACGGGTCACTGGAGAGGATCTGATCCACGACCCCAGCAAACGAAGTAGGAAGGCCAGCCAGGAACTGAACAAGCATGAGCTCATTCCGCTGACGATGTAGTTCTTCAAGATTCGCAGTCAGAGGATGATAAACCTGAAACTCGTCCCACAGAGCACAACACGAGTTGTAGTAGTCTTCCACAGAGTCAGATGTCGAGAAGTCTTGTTTCGCAAGCTTCTTGAAAATTTCAAACACCTTCTTGGGGTTCTGTTGATGAGAGTAAACATGGGATAGGTGATCCCACATTTCCTTAGCAGTCTGAAGGCGAAGCAGAGAGTGGTTGATCTTAGCATCAACGCTGTTGACCAGCCAGGCCATAACCCCATAATCCTCCTTGGACCAGAGATCATAAGCTTGCTTAGTCGTGTCATCAGCAGTAGCAGCAGGTACAGCAGGACCCTTGGTAGTCAGGTGCGAGTGGCGCCCGTGTGCTTTCACGTAGAGTTCGAATGAAGCAGCCCATAGGTGATAGTTGGAGCCATCCAACTTGACAAAAGTAACACACAAAGACCGTGGTAAATCTGAAGTCGCCATGAGAGTAGAAGCAGACAGTCAGCAGCACGAGCGCAGGGCAGACAGTAGAATCAGTAGGCAGCAGGAAGTGTCCAACACATGGACCAGCAGCAGCAGATAGGAGATCCGATCATGGACCTCAGAAACCCTCACGGGGCAGAGATAAAGAAGTAGAACCTACGCCAACATGGAGAAACAATTACTCCACCATGTGGCGCAGGCAGGCAGATCCGGATGTAGCGTTTAGACCCTCAACGTGCCAGAACTGGAAAGTGTCGGGGCTGTACGTAACGGATTTAGAAAATGAACGGAGACCGAAAAGGGAACTTGTGGTTGTCTAGGCCACAAGGATAAAGATGGTGAGGATGTGGGGGTGTGGTGGAGGGTTGTGGGTGGTGTAGGGGCCGGGAAATTGGTGGTGGTGGTGGCTGTTGGTGGCGGACAGCAAGTACTGTAGCGCCGCGGTACTGTAGCAGCCGCGGTACTGTAGCAGCGGGAAGAAAGGAGATGGGGCGGTGGGCAGGGAAAGAGAAGAGAAGGGCTGCGGTGGTGGTAGGGTAAGGAAGGAAGGGAGGAGGAGGAAGAAGGACGGCGGCGGCAGGGAGAAAACCGCAGGGGGGGGCGGCGGCGGTGTGGTGGTTGACGGCGCAGGGGTAGGTTAGGGTAAGGAGGGGGGGAAAAAGAATTAGGGTGGATCTTGTTGCTCTGATACCATCTGGATAATGCGGAAAAAGGTCTTGTATTATTCGATGATAAAAGAATATACAAGAGTCTCTATATAATACACAAAAGAACCACAGGGTCTAGAGATAACCCATGTGGGATAAAACATAAGTGTAAAGGAAAAGAAAAATAGAAAATAGACTAAGTGTAAAAGAGAAAAACACAGCAAAGTCTATCTACTAATAGGTAGTAAGAGGAGAAACAATTTGAGACACATGATATACATATTCGAGGCTATGTTGATCTTCTGGAGCTTCATAATTTTCAACAAATATGTTCTTCTGATGTCTTTACGATGCCTTATTCCAACCAAGCACAATGTATCTTTTTAACATTTCCAGTGCATCAATGGTGTATCTCTTTTCCAATGACATTGTGCCTTTTTGTATTCCTTCCACGATATGCACATGGGTTGGTTGTCTGTTCTTATTCCTTTTAGCAACTACTTTCAGGCATTGTTGAAGGATCTCAGTTGCAATATTGACACATTGGAATAAAGCTTGTTGCGCTTATTCCAACCTCTTGTTGCCCTTGCGGTTAGCGTTGTGGAGATCTTGTTGCTTTCAAAAGATGGATATTTGCTTTAGCATGTATGTTTCAAATCTCTTGGCAAGCCTATAAATACTGCACCTGCAAGGTTGATGTTCAACCAATTTTTATCTTCACCGGGCTACTTTATTCATGTCTTCTCCAAGTTGCATCTATTTTTTCTCAAGTATTGATATGGCACTTCTTGTGATCTACTTGGGTTTTTCCTCGACTTCCGTTGCTGTCAAGCCCCCAAGAATCATGCTCCATATTGATGGGTCCAACACGACAATCATCAACCTTGATTGTGTTTGTGATCGTGCCATGTTATGCATGTCTGTGGTCTTAAGTATTTTGGTTCAGTTAGCTACACTTCTCAAATGATTTGAAGACATCTCTATTGCTAGATCGTGAGATGTGTTGGCTGTGCTTATTGCAATGACACATTACTTTTCTGTGAAGATTGTGTAGTCGTAGTGCTTTGATTGTTTGCTCCAGATCGATGGTGATGAATTTTTGCTATGGTTCGTGCATTCCATCTAATAGACGATCTTAACTCCTGATGCACTTTAAATGATCTTTTCAAAATTTTAAATATTTCCAGTGTGTAGAACAAAACTTTAAAGGAGGCATCATCAGTTTTTTAATAGTTGGAGAGTCTTATTTAAGGGGGAGTAAATTCTTGTATGGGGAGTGATATTTTAATTTCTTAGTTGTCGCTCTTCTGATTGAATCTTGTATGTCCAAGCTGGATGTGGATTTCACCCATACCCAACTTGAGGGGCATTGTTAGATGTTAGAAAATATTATTAGCTAATAGGTTCACTTGTAATATGAGCCTAATTGTCTTGATCCATTAAGGTTAAGTTTGCTTCCTTGTAGTGCCTCCTCTCCTATGATTTTTCTATTTATCAATATGAAATACAACACATATCTTATGTTCACAATGGAAGTTCTTAGTTACTTAAATTTTGGTATTTATCTTTCCTAAATCATGTTGAAACAATGTGATATCTTCCAATTCATCAATGTGTCCTTTAAGGGTGTAACTCTCAATCATTGTGTGCATCTCAGTCTCCCAGCACATAGGTTGAGATTGTCAATTTACTTGAGAAGTTGTTGCTGTAAGCAATCAACAAACAAAGTGACGGAATTTGCTAAGCTGATTCTGAAAGAGATTTTTGTAGGTGATTCTTTGGCGTTGGATGTTGGCATATTACGGATTAGAAAAGATAAGAAACAAAGTAGGCACAGGATTATAGGTGATATTATAAGTAGTTGAAGAAGAGTGATTGGAAAAATCCATAAAATGCAAAAACCTACGATCCTAAGAAAATAAAATTAAATGCAAACCATGATAGTGTATTATTTAGACCAGACATTAAGATTTGTGTAAAGCAGGAAACACTTGCTAGGCTAATGGTACAAGTTAGATACTCAAATTATCAAAAATAATACTTCATGGCACAAAACTAATTGGCTTGTTACGAAGTACTTAGCTCCTTATCGTAACACAACGGTGCCAGCCCAAGTAGGTAAATGAGTATAGGTGATATTAGAAGTAGTTGAAGAAGAGTGATTGGAGCAATTCATAAATTGAGAAAATATGCTAGAGAAAATAAAATTAAATGCACACTGTGATTGTGTATTATTTAAACCAGACATAAAGATTTGAATAAGGCGGAAACACTTGCTAGGCTGATGGTACGAGTTAGATACTCAAATTATCAGAAATAATATACAAAAGTAATTGTCTTATTACTAAGTATTTAGCTCCTTATCCTAACACAACAGTGCCAGCCCAAGTATTGGTGTTATTGTGTTTATCATCATCTGGGCTTGGTACTTAACATTGGCCCACCCATGCAAAACTGTGCCAAGGTATGGGCATGCCACTACCAATGTTATTTATACCATTACCATCATTATCGTCATCTTTATGTAAGCCCCAATCCCAACCAAATTGGGGTTGGCTACATCGTTCGCGGGTCATATTTGCATCAAGGTGTAAAGATTCAAAGCCCCTCCTTATTCGCTCTTCTGAAATATGTATGGGCTTGCCTTTTCTTTAATTATTCTCGAGCACTTGTCGATTTGTGTTAAACCTGTCCATACCATCTCAAATGACCTTCACGTAACTTGTCATCGATACTTGTTTCCCCTATTTTGTTCCTCATATAGTCATTTCTCAGGCGATCTTTCCTTGTTTATACATATCCATCTCTAAATATGCATTTCAGCTATATTCATCTTGTTGATACTTTGTTTCTTCACTGCCCAATGTTTACACCCATATAGCATGACTGGTTGTATATGTATTATACAAAATCTACTTTTTAGTCTAAGTGGGATCTTCAATCACATACTACTCTAGTTGAATTTAATCCATTTCAACTATCCACTGAAGTCCTATGACAAACATCATCTTGTTTCCATAGATACCATATGCTAGAAAAATCCTTTGAATTTTTTAGCCGTCACCATGACCATATCATGTCGTCTCTTTGTTGTCAGTATTCGATACGTGAACTATTTCTGCACTATTCTCTCTTTTTTCTAATGAATATTCTAGAATAATAAAAGACTTCTTCTTATTAGATGAGTAAAACAATTACAGAGGTCTCTCTTTTATAGGACAAGAGAGTAAATAATAAAGCAGAGACGAGCAATATGGGATAGAAGAAAGAGGCTAATAGACAAGACAAGTCTAAAGCCCATAACATAATAATAAAAATAAACCCAATAAAATATATATACTAATAATCCCCCTCAAGTTGAAGAATAGATATCAATCATGCCTAGCGTGTTCATCAGAGTAGTGAATCTAGTCTTCGGAAGAGTTTTGGTAAAGATGTCTGCAACTTGGTCTGAAGTATGTGTATAAGGCGTAGAGATCTGACCAGATAAGACAACTTCCCGCACAAAGTGGCAATCGACCGCAATATGTTTATTGCGTTTCATAGAATGTGGGATTGCTGGCAATAAAGATGGCTGCTTTATTGTCACGGTGCATGGGAATAGGTTTAGAGTTAGAGACACCAAAATCTTTTAGATGTCCTCGAACCTAGAAGAGTTCAGATGTTGTATGAGCCATCGCTCGATACTCGGCTTCAACACTAAAACAAGAAACTACAGTTTGTTTCTTGCTTCGCCAGGTGACTAGGTTACCACCTACAAATGTGCAGTACCCAGATGTAGATCTGCGATCTTTCTTGCTTCCAACATAGTCAGAATCAGAATAGACAATAAGATTACAATGCTCATGTTTCTTGTAAAGCAGGTAGGAGGTAGCCGTAGCAGTCAACAGAAAAGAGCAGCAAAAACCCAACACATTAGCAGAGGTAATGTTGAAGTAAGAGCTAGTAACACCCGCACGGGGGCAGAAGATAGCAGACGGAGATCTGAAGCATCAGATCTCAGATCTCATGTAGGGGCAACAGAAGATACAGAAAAACCTATGCCAACATGGAAGAAGAATTACTCCACCATGAGGCGTAGGCAGGCAGAGAGCGAAAACTGATTAACCTATCAATCTGCTATAATTAGAAATTTGCCGGAGACTTTCAGAGCATAAGAGAGAAGAGAAGGAGTGATCGGGGTGGCTAGCCGGAGAGATAGATGGCTGTTGTAGGAGGGAGTTGTGGTGGATTAGAGGGGAGGAAGGAGTGGGAGTGAGAGAGGGCTATTTGGAGGAGGGTGGAGGTGGAGGCGGGTGGCTGTTTGGAGGTGGGGTGGCGGCTGGGTGGAGCAGGAGGGGGCTGCCGGCGGGGCTAGGAGAGGGGATGGGGGTGGCGGCGGGTTGGTGGGATGGGGAGGGAGTTGCGGCGGTGGTGGGGGTGAAGGCGGCGCTGGCGGGGGTGATTGGGGGGGAGGGGCAGCAAGGCTGGAAGAGGAAGGGCTTAAGGAGGATCAGCTGCTCGGATACCATCTAGAATAATAAAAAGCTTCTTATTAGATGAGTGCAACAATTACAAAAGTCTCTCTTTTATAGGACAAGAGAGTAAAGCATAAAGCAGAGACAACTTATATGGGATAAAAGAAAGAGGCTAATAGACAAGACAAGTCTAAAGCCCATAACACAATAATAAAAATAAACCCAGTAAGCTGCTTTTGGAACATGCTCTTTCTCAACATTTACTGGTTGGTCAACAAAGTTAGTATCATGTGCCATATTTTTGCTTCTATACTGTTAGTTCTTTAACCTTTAGGCAGCTTGTATGTATTATGTGATTTTCAGGAATGACGAGAATACATTTCAACCGAAAAGAACAAAAACAGGTCACTGTGTGGTGCACCATGTGCCAGAATTCATTACTGAAGCAAGTAGTCAATCTGGTAAAAATGGAAATGGTCGCAGCACCATTAAACTGAATCACCAGAATCCAGCTAATAGTCTGCAAGGTGATCTAGATGCTAGACAGTCATTATGTTTTAATAAATGAAAAGCTTCACGGCGGAATTACAGGTTGAGTTAATGTCTCTTCTCTTTTTCACCTGGAAAATGTCATCTCTGCAATGCAGTTCCAATCAAGCCTCCTGTAAGATCACTGGTAGCACACCGGCGACTCATTATAGGACAAGGAATGCAGAGTACAGTTGATGCAGCAAATTCATTTACGTCAAAGCATCCAACCACATTAATTATTATGAGGCAATCCTATGTGCACTATGGGTTTTGTGTGGTGAGTCTTCTCTCCTCATAATGCTATCGATGGCCTGGCGTATGTCTCTTCCCATCTTTCTTTAAACCAGGACCTATTATTTGAAAAGCAGAGCCTAGGTTGAATGTTTGTATGGCGGTCCTTCCAGATCTACGTGCTGATCTTTAATTAATTCCTTATCAATTACTGCAATCTTTTCATGTTCGGACAAGAAAGGAGAAGTGCTAAAACGTTAATAAACATATTGTTATAATATGGTTAGAATGAACTGCACGATATTAGGCCTGGTGTGCTGATGTCATATCTTTCGGTAGAAATATACTGGAATAACCGTTCCGTCAAATGACCCCATCGTTTCTAGTTAGATATTAGACAAGGACCTTTTTTTGTAACTCTTGGATTCATATTGGGTGATTTAACAATTGTAGACGCTTATCTTTCGGCTTCACAAGACTTGTATATCTTATTGTAGAACTGACATTTTCCTTTCATCTATTATAATGTCCTCTTTCTCTAATATCTTCCTCATCTCTTAGTGCATTTGTGATGAGATTGCGTTCTAGTCTTAGAAACATTCATGCAAAAGATGTTAAGGCCCTGTTTGGTAAGGTGTAATAGGAGCAAATTAAGTGTTTCAAAAGTGCAAAGATCAAATATATGTATTCGGAACAACGTGGATATTATTTGGTAGGATGTACCTCCAACTCAAGGGGTTGATTTCATTTGTTTGGTACAAGTTTTGTGTCAATCAACCACAGTTGACCAAGAAAGAAACAACTACATCAAACCATCATCTAGGCAGGATCCACGCCTGATTCGCCCCTCCTCATCACCACGTATGGAGTCACGCGTTTCTCTAAGATTGCCATGCCCCTGATTCACATGAGGAGCACTCTGGGGTCCACACATATGAAGATGTCATTAATATGACGTCCCCACCTTCCTAGCTCCCTAGGTGTAGAGTTAATCACCTTATGTCCCAAGTTACCAATGATTGTTGAATCCTCCAACTCCTTGTGTAGTTCCCTAACGAACATAATTCTCTCTAAGGTGCCACATTGCCATTCCACAAAATGTTGAACACCTTAGTGTTGTCAATCTCCAGAACACAAATGATCAAATTATTATCGTTTGCGACTTTTAAGCCCACCGTGCATGCATGTACATAGGCCAAGGTGTAGTCAGAAGCTCGCAACCATACCCGAAACGCCAACCTGATCTTTGCTTTGTTGTCCCTAACAATCCCAACTGCCCATCTGTCGGTAGGTCTATATCAGACAGAGATGATGTGTGCCATTCTATTTATGGATTTCAATCTATATTTTGGAATATTAGAGGCGCGGCGAACAACGCTACTCACAGAGTCCTTGGTGGACTTTTCGGCAGCATCGACCATCAGTGGTGTGCCTTTTCGAACCCTTCTTACATGCGATACGAGCAGAGGAGATTTTGGACATTGTTCGTCTTGATTGGGTCACTACTGATAAGATCTGGTTTTTCGTGGATGCTCCTCTGCAACCAGAGATTTTCAAGCTTCATCATTAGCATGTTACGGTTTGTTTCACAGATACAGATGGAGACCCCTTCTTTATTTTGACAATCTATGGTAGTTGTGACTTCACAGAAAGATAGTTTTATGGGAGGACCTCCTTTCGCTTGCTCCAATCATAGGGGAGTTATGTTGGCTCATTGCAGGAGATTTCAACGTCGTTTGAGACCTGGCAGAGAGGAGAGGGGGATCACCAGTTCCTTCCCAAGCCTTATTAGAGTTTAACTCTTTCATTATTGATGCTAGTATCACAAAGATTCCTTTTGTGGGCAGCAGATTCACTTGGGTCAACAAACAATACCTCACGCCCACCATGTGGGAGAGACTGGACGGGGCGTTTGCCAATGATTCTTGGTTAAACCGGTTCCCAGCGACATGATCATCCCACCTCACCAGGTTGAGAGTTTCTGATCACTACCCAATCCTCACTCTACCCGGTGGTGTCCAGAGGTCCAATAGGCGTTCTTCTTCCTCTTTTCTTACCAGTATCATCATAAATGAATGGGAGACTGAAGTCGTAGGACATCCATCTTACGTTTACTTTTACAAGCTCAAGAGAGTCAAAGAAGCATTACGAAAGTGGAACAAAGAAGTTTTTGGTGACATCAGCTAGTAAAAGAAGGATCTTGAGGATATCATTCACGCTACACAGATCACATTTGATGATCTTCCATCGATTGTGAATGAGACTAATCTTAGGATGGCGGAGGCGGAGCTCCAACTTATTCTTGAACAGTTGGAGTCCATGAGGAAATAAAAAGCCAGGATACATTGGCTTGAGGACGGTGAAAGGAATACAACGTTTTACCATGCGGTAGTCAAGTCCAAGAGAAAGAGAAGAATGCTTTTGAAACCGGTCATGCCGGACTGATCCACTATTATAGACGCCTCAGAAATGCCTAACAGGGCAGCGGCACAATTCCAAACCTTCTATGAGGAGACAGTCGAGACTCACGATGAAGATCTTGGTCCGTTCTTACAAGAGATCCCAGAGACGATATCAGTAGAGGACAACTTCACCCGGACAGCGGTACCCATCACCGAAGAAATTGTCCAGGCTATGCGAGACATGGACCAATCATCAGCACCAGGCCCTGATGGTTTTACAATCCCTTTCTTTTCTTCAGCATGGGAAATCAGCAAGCCGGATTTCTTACGGCTGGCAGAAGTTTTCTTTAGGGGTCATATATGCCATCGTGTAGCATGTTTTTCTGTCGGATAGTTCTTATTCCTAAAAAAGATTCTCCACAGTCCCTTGCATCGGATTTTAGGCCGATCTCTATTGAAAACATTGCTCTTAGAATTCTTGGACGAGTTATGAGCAATCAGCTATCACCTCTCATGCCATCCCTTATTTCCTGCAATCAGGGCGCCTTCATTAAAGGCAAGGACATCTCCAACCATATTAGATTGGTTAAGGAGCTGATTCATGATATCAAGCAAGGCCAACAGAGCCCTAAAGCTATGATTAAATTTGACATGTCCAGAGCCTATGATAGAGTGGACTAGCAAGTGCTGAGGAGAATTCTTGCTCAGTTTGGTTTCCTCCCTGCTATGATAGACTTATGCTTGAGTTTCTTTTCTGCCACCTGGGCCTCGGTCACTTTGGGGGAACATACTACAGGTTTTTTTCCTATGAAGAGAGGTCTTAAACAAGGTAATGCTATTTCGCCGTTTCTGTTCATCATTTTTGAAGAGGTTCGGTGTAGAAGGATTATCAGTATGGCAGTGAACTCGTCGATCTCTGATTTCCGCACTCGAGGGACGGGAAGGGCGCCTCTTGTGATGTTATACGCTGATGATATAGTCTTATTCTTCAATGCTGATGCCATCTCTGTTCAGAGAACCAAACAAGTCTTTGATGCATATGAAAGGGCCACTGGTCAGAGAATTACCCGTTCAAAATCTGTTTGCATAGTAGGATGCAATGATCCTCTAGACGCTAATTTGATAGCAGCTGCGGTAGGAGTGGAGCAAGCAACTGATTCATTCACTTAGGTGTGCCGATATCTACAGGAAGAACCAAGAATGCGGATTTTGTATCGAAGATCAACCCAAAGATAGCATCCTGGAAGGCTAGATTGCTTTCTTTTGCAGGTCGTCTTCTCCTGATTGCACATGTCCTCTCATCCTCTACCTTGTACACGGCGGCGGCTATTGGGATTCCAACATGAGTAGCTGCCAAGATTGAAAATATTATGTCCCACTTCCTTTGGGCGGACAGATCGAATCACTCCCATAGAGCGTGGATTAGATGGAAGAGGGTGGTGACTCCAACCAAGCAAGGTGGATTAGGCCTTGAATCGATTCAGCTGATTAATAGAGCGTTTGTAGCAAAAGCATGCTGGGAGGTGATAGCAGGTGACTCCATATGGGCCTCTTTTGCCAAAATAAAATATACGAGTAGATATCCCAATCTTTCAGGGTTCTATCTGATCTCTCTCAAGCTTAGTGCATCAGCGTCGTCCTTTTGGAAGAAGATTTGGAAGTCTTTTCCTATTATCTACCCTCATGGCAGGTGGGTAATAGGCAAAGGCGTTATCCCTTTCTGGGACTCTCTATGGTGTAACTCCAGGCTAGCTGATACGATGCTCTTAGCTAGTGACCAGAATCTTGAATTCAAAGTGAAGGATTTCTGGACGGTGGACTAGGATGGGACTGGAATTCTTTGAGCCATCTTGTTGACGCACACGGGTTGGCCTTGATCAGGAATGCGGATGCCATTATTTCTGATACAGAAGATAGGCTCATATGGTCCCTTGACCCATATGGCGCGTTCACAATGCGCACAGCAAAGAAGTTACTTATGGAGCCAGGACCAGAAGGATACGCAAATTTTGGTAGGATCTGGAAGCTGGATGCCCCCAGAGCAAGCACAACAAAGTGGAAGTTTGTCCGGAAAGGCATACCCACTGATGACAACATTAAGAGATGCTGTATTCCAATAGTATCTAAATGTGCCTGCTGCGATTATCCGCAGGTTGAAGATACTGACAATTTGCTATTTCAGGGGCAGCATGCTCGGTTTTTCTGGGAGAAATTTACTGATCTGATTGGAGAACCAGCACCTACAGATTTGTCCTCTCTTCTTCATGACTGTGCTAACGGTCCATTATACTCTGCTAAAGATTGGTTAGCAAGAGATTGGCGGTACACATTCCTAGCAGCTTATGGCGAATGAGATGCTTGTCCAGATTCAAAGGTAAGCCGATCTCGCACACGGTGATGTGGAACCAGATCATATCTGCTCTCAACATAACCGTGAAGAGCAGGATCTTTTCGTATATTGATAAACCGGAGTTCTATAGAGCAGTTAGAGAGGCCAACCTTGAGGAACCCAATACAAGTTTGAGAAAGATCTCACTCATTCGCTGGATGCCTCCGGATATGAACAACCTTAAAATGAACCTCACCATCGGCAAGAGCAAAGATATGGATGGATTGAAATTAGTTACATTCAAACTCAACATTTATATCCTGTACCCTACCAAACATTAAAGAAAATAATTCTTGAATTGGGTAATGAATAACGTGGTCTTGCTGCACAGTTTCGTGAACAAATTCACCATTGTCTTCATATTCTAGTTGCTGCTGCAATGTATCAAAGAATAACATAGAAGTTTGGTAGGCTGCACCGTATGGAAATGAATGCCATTATTTTGTTGGTTTAATTGTTTTTGGCAATGTTATTAATTGAAGACAAACATTTTGATTCAGACAGTGTCAGACATTTTCCATCACAATACTTCCATGTGATTTGAATAGCAATTTTCTTTCTTGCAGACAGTACCAAGGAGTTTTGTTAGAGACCATCTTCACCTTCGTACGCGGGAACTTAAGCTTTGGGATCCTAGTGGGACTCGTTGGATAGTTAATTATGTATGCTCTCAAGACCGTGGCCGCTTCTATGGAGGTTGGCAGGCCTTCTCCCGAGCCAACAACCTAGAGATAGGTGATGTTTGTGTATTCGAGCTGATCCGGAAGAGTGAAATGCGAGTGCACATCTTCAGGGTTACTAAGAAGGTTACTCCCCAACCAGGATGACACCCCATCGATGCTTTTGTAGAGGCCGATGAATCTCGTTCAGCTAACTTCTTACTAGATAGGAGTCTCAAGAGATCGATGCTACTACTTTTGACGATGGAGGGAAGAAACTTAAGATGGGCTCTAAAACAGTCGACCTTTTGACTACGGATTTGTTCTCTCCTAATATCAAAAACGTAACACTCTGACCCATTTCTCCACTTTGGCGTGGTGTTTCTCTTTGATTTCATTTAACGAAACAGACTGCGCTCTTTGATTTCATTTTACGGAATGTTTACGAAAGAAAATGCCCATTATTAAGGGATCTTTTCAGAAGCACCCCCGTCCTAATTGTGGATTTTGTCATTCAGATCATACTACTACCTCATGCCGTTTATTTTAGACCTACAAGTAGAAATGGATCTTCTGTTTCCAAGTGTTCTTCCGTCACTATGCTACCATCGGATGGCCAGCCACTGGCAGCCGGAGCCGGGTAAAAAAAGGCCTGACCTAATATGCGTGCATGCCTGTTTATCCACCCGAAGTACACATTGTCAAGAACCAGTCTCTCTCTCGTCTCAGCTAGCCGTTTCTTTAGGATTTGCAGACGCAAAAGATGGAAACGTCTTTATTTATATCTTGGTTTTATGCGGATGTTAATAAAATGCAGGTGTGATATGGTGTATCACTCAAATGTTGCCATAAATTATATAATGCTAATTCAAGAGGTGGTATTTTCTTATATTCATTTATTTAGGAATTACAAATAAAAATAATAGTGCATAATATAATTAACATAACCAACACCAGAAATTAAGGTCAACAAAAGAATTTAAATGTGGAGCTCTTTTGGAATATGTCTAAAGTTACTAATAATCGTTGGTGGTCTTTAGATTGACAAATGAAACACAATTTTGTTTGTGGTATAAATAAGATTACAAATGTCGCAAATGTAGTATACTACAAATTATGCAGCGGAGATGAGCGAGTGAATTTGAGTGGGCATCGCCAACTGCGTACTTGGGGTGTCATCAATCCCTTGGCGCATCTCCCGAAATTGTTAAACCATAGGTGGATTATTATGTGTTTTAAATAATCTCCGAATGGGTGGGGCGTCTGGGGTACTACTGTTTTAGGATGTTGACGTGGGTATAATATGATCCTACCTGGACTAGTCGTCTTCACTAATAAAAAATATAGATAGATGGGAGACTTTGGTAACATGAAGGATATAATTGTATTTGTACTTTCAATTTTGGAATCTACACGCACTAGAAAGTAATGTAAGAAAACGAAGTTCTATGGCTTTAAACTGAGTAAAATAATATAGAATCTGGCTAATAAAACCATGTAACTAAACCACAAGATCAGAGTAAAAAGTTTGATAATATAACAAATTACATATCAAGTAAATCTGAAAAGTAACGGGTATTTGGATTATAAACAAAATGCGGTCCATTTAATATTTTTAGAATGAATTTAAGTCAGGAACGGAACGAACATAAAGGATGTAATCAACACAAGAATGGAACAATATTTATTGTAATGCTCGACTCCATTTTTATGTTTCGTATGACATGGTAATATATATACCAACTTTTAAATTTGGCACCAATCTCTAATGTAGCAAAACATTTATGTATGTCTCATAATCAACACATTAATTATTATTTAGATTAAATTTTTCTCTATAGTACTTCTTTCTCTATGCTTGCTCAAATGTCGTGTGAGTACCCTGATACCATCAAAGAAATTGTTTGGTTAGTAGGGAATTAAAGAACAATTAATTTGGTTAAATTGGTATTTAAATAAATTGGTTACATTAATGGACTGGATAAATATATTTCAATATGCACTTAACTAGAATAACCAAAGCTTAACCATAGAAGATTATCCAACACTTACAAAAGTCGATATAGATATAGTTTGATTTCAATAAAACCTCCTCATTATCTCAACCAAGTCGTATTGAACTTTACAATCTTTGGATGTACCTTGCTGTGATAATTTATAGTAACCTCATTATTATTTTCAAATAATGTTGTTATACATGTGCTATATAGTCTATCAAGTTCACTCACTAAATTTATTGTAAACGTATTAACTGTAATAAAAATAACCAAACCTGATTCTTCCAGGTTTAAAATAAAAAATTTAAATCACAAATTAACGATTATCTGAACTAAATTTATCGTATCCAAAAATTTTAACAAATGATCACGCAATAGTAATGGACTAGATTAAAATCATGCCTTTCAAAGAGTTCCATGAATCCATGTTTGCATTTTTGGGGATCCTGAGCTTATTTATCGATATACTCCATAACCAAATATATTCATTCAATCCCTATTCAAGATCTCTTAAATTATCCACGTGGAGTTTCCTCAAATACATGAGATGTACATGTAGGGAGTTCAACATGGTGATTTGCATGCCTGTCATCACGACAACCACAATGCTCATGCATTGCACATACGAAGATGTCAATGTAGTTTTCAACTACTTCCTATTTGGTTGGTAGAATCAAGTCTATTGTTGAATAATCTATGGATCAAATTGTCCCTAAATTTCTAAGATATCGTGTAATGGAGCTGCATTATTATGATATAATATGCCTTTGTTTCAAAGGTGTGATTGTAATAAGTGTAGATGAAAAACATATCTATCGAGCTATGATAGCATTTTCATGAAAGTGTCAGAGCTCAATTAAAAAAAGATTCCAGTCATGAAGGAGATAATAGACAAATAGGCTTGTGGGAGAGGCCCATATATTCTATATTTGATATTATGTATATAAATATATAAGTTAAGTGAAGGAAAGCCCCAACACACCACTCTTATATATGTCATGTCCCAACTTTTTTAGTACATCGAAAAGAAGAGGAAAATATCCTTAGTCTATGCAGGATTCCTAGTTGGAAATATTACCAACCATACAAAATCTTTGTCTTCAACTTCTAGTGTTTCGATATAGTATCTGGACAGATGCTATAAGCCCATCTAGATCTTGTGAGCACTTGACCTTCCATCATCTAGATTTGTTCAAATTTGTGTTGACGTCTCTTAACCTAAACAATGGGTTCAAAACCTTGTTCAACTTTTCTTTCTTGGTTTTGCATTAATTTGTGGTCAACATCTTCCCCAAACGACCATCATTCAAGATCTTTGCATTATAATCGTCTTAACTTTTATTATAAACACAATTGTGTCCTCCTTCCTTTCTTTTTTCTTCTTTTTTTCTTCCCAAGATTTATGCCTCACCTCTTCTTTCTCAAAACATCTTTCCTACTTGGGGATCAATTTCTGGTTGCCTTTGAAACATCTAGTAGCCACACTATCAGTCCACATAATGAATTTGATGCCAAGTAAGTATAGACACCAAATTCAAAGGCAATGGATGACTAATGTGATCTCCTTCGTGTGCACAAAATACCTATGCTCCTTTGCACTTAGCTTTCTTCTCTCAAAGTAAATAGGTGGCCCATCTACATGAGAATGCTACACATAACTCTACTGGACACATCGATGCGCTTCTCAAATAGGTGAAAGAAGTCTTTTAGTGCCAACACCAGTTTGGTATGATTTTAGATTTTAGATTATTAAAGGCATGCTTATAGTCCGGATTCGGGATGTATGTAGTGTCTTTCTTTAAAAGATCAGATAATGGTGATAAGGTCATGAAGAATCTCTGCACAATCTTTTGGTACTAGATGGCAAGTCTAAAGAATGAATGTAGCTCGTCGATGTTCTTTGAATTTGACCAATCCTTTACTTGTACTCTCTTTGGATATATCAACACTCATCCTTCTTGGATGACATGGCCTAAGAACTCAATTGATCTTTTCCCAAATGAACATGTTTTGGGCTTCAAATACAATATACATTCTCTTTGCCTTGGTAGAACCATCCTCAAATGGTTTATGTGTTGTCCATACTCCTATAGACTACAATGTCATCCAAGTTCACATTATAAAATGATTCATCAACTTCTCAAAATTTCAAGAAAGTTTCTATCTTAGAGTTAGAATGTAAAATGGAGAATACACATTATACTCAATTTTGGTTCAACAAGAATTCTAAAAATCAGCCTAGTTCGCTCACCTTGTGAAAAAGAAACCTGGAAGTCAAGTTCCTTCAATCTCAAATTTGCAAATCAGTAAATCTCCCTAGGTTTTAGCAAAATCTTTACCAATAACTTCAAAAAACCTATAATATAATAAATAAGTGAAAACATATCATCATTTATGATCATTTAAAACAATATATGTGTATAGAATTTTAAATAACATTATTACATGTGTTTAACTAAACTACCATGCAATTGAAGAACAAGACTAGTTCTCTCTCTGGAAGGACCAAATCTCCCTAAAAACCCAAATCCACATTCTTTGTAGGATATTTAAGCATCTCATAGTTGATTGATGTTAGTAAGGTGAGTTTGAATTTTATAAATTGTTATAAGTTGTTAATCATATTATAGAGTTCCTCTTTATCCATTTACACAAGGACACAATCTCCCTAAACCCTAAAATCACTTTATCTAGAGAATAGCTAGGGTTTGAGTTATATATGAAAAACTACATATTGTTGACCCCAAGGCTAGATCATGCCTAACCCCATATGTTGATGATGACTTACCATCCAATATTATTGTACCTAAAGTATATATTAATAATTTTTAAAATTATGGAGGCACTCTATCCACTCAACATGACAAAACCATATTGTGGAAATTTAACCAAGCATATAACATGATCAGGTTGGTTAAAGAATGTTGTAGATTTTTTGATGAAATGCATTCATTTCATGTAACACATTTTAAAATCTTAAATTCAATTTACTGAGATGATAATAAAGTTTACGCAATCACATATTAATATATCCCATTTAAACTGGACACTTGATTTTCCTTAAAAAGTATCAAGTGGCAAGTCAAATATGGGTTTTTGAGTAGTGTCGTATACGGAATTTCATTATGTGAAATTCCAATCAACAGAGTATTTTCCTTGAGTAGAAATACAGTTGGGGCACTAAATGTCTTCAGTTGGAATTCCCTAGGAAGTTTAAATATGACCATCTTAATTGATCCTTTTGAAAATAGTATTTTTGCCTGGAATTAATCATGGAAAATACCAACTGATGACATTTGAAATTTTCAAGAAAAAATATTATTTGGTAGCCTCAAGAAATTTCCATTCAAATGTGTTTCCTTTTGACAAAAAAACTTTTTCCACTATATTTTGGAATAAAAATTGCATCAAATTGACTAATCAGGATCACTTTTCAAAATTGTATCGATAACCACTTTTGGGAGAAATCAAGTGAAAATAGATCTTTTGGGACAAACTACTTCTCTAGATATGATGATACATCATCCTAAGCATGTCCATTGAATAATAAACATACAGAATATAAATGTGAACCATTTTGGGAGATTTTATTGGTTATGGGAGTATTCAAATACTACAAAGTCAATATATGGCTTCAAATATCCCTTAAGAAACTTATTTATTTGAGACATGCTTACATTTAATTGAGTTACTAGAAATCCTTTATAAGAGAGTGAGACCTAATTTTTATCTTGTGACGATCTTGATTCCCTCTCCTACTATCATTCTACTAAAATTGTTTAAAGCTCTACCTTCACTAAGGAAGGTGTAGTGAAGTGGCCCTATGTATGTTTAGGATCAACCATTATCTAGGTTATTGTGTCCTTGCCCAAAAAAGGAATCTAGTTGCTCGTTGGATGAAAAGAGAGGTTACTTTATTTATTCACTTGTTGGCTTAAACCATTGTGTTACTTAAGTGGTTAGGAAATCCACAAGGATTACCTCTCTAGGTAGTGGATCTATGACATTCTAACTCAGATCATTGTGCTCACTCTTTTCATCTTGTTCTTTTCATATTTATATAATTATATAGTTACATGGTATATCAAGTTTTGTTTAAGTTATTCATATCTCAATTCACCCCCTCTTGAGATTAGATCGTACAAGTAGTATTAAAAAGTCTTCTCTAAGAAATACTCCCATAAATAAGAGGAAATGTTAGAGAACATTCCAAAGTCTACTACTATAACTAATAATTGAAGGTGAAGACCATGAAGTTTTCATCAATTATGAATGATTTTCTTATAAATGCAGATTCTATGGCTATTTGGGACATGATGGTTGTTACATTCCAATCTCACAATTACCATTAATCATGAGATTAGGGCATAAATTGAGGATTTAACGTAATACAAAGATCACCCTTAACTTTTTGTTCTTTTTCAAACTCTTTGTTTTCTCGCTTTGAACCACATAAACTAACTTTACAAGGGAATCTAAACATTGATTTCTTTAATATGATCTCAACATAAATGATACACATCCATACATTCATTCTCAGGTACATACAACATGATAATCAGATGCATTCTCTCTTATTAAGGAAACAAAATACAAAACATTACTTACAACACTCTCACATCTATACTAGGACATAGAGTGACAAGGACCGACTAAACTTAACTATACTCAAACTTAACTCTAATGGCAGATCTACTCTGATGCAATGATATCTTTAAGTCCACATGGTTTCCCTAAAAATTATGAGTAGAGGGGTGAGCCTACTCACTCAGTGAATGAGTACTTCAAAGAAACAGTCTAAAGCACTGATATAATTATAGATATACTTTTGAGCAAAATATGGTAGGATAGTCTAGATATCAACAAGAGTAAATCAACATAGGATCATACTTGATTAACTTCAAAGAGAACTAATAATTCAGAAACATGCAAAGAATGATTGCTGGGAAACTGTACTCAAATCTTTCTTAGCCTTTATTACTTATAAGAAACTCTTTAAACCTATATGAACATATTTTAGTTTATGCCCTGATCATATGCAGTGTACTCTACATATGAAGACTCGTAGTGAACTACGATCTCACCATACAAGACTTAGAGGATACACCCAGGAATGCTAAGTCTGACTACTCTCTGGTCTGCAACAGGAAAATGGCTCTCTGGCCTCGACACATCTATTATGCTATAAAAACTGGACTCCTCCTCTAACCTGAGCACACAGGCGGAGAGTCAAGCCACCTATTGGCTTTTTCTGTACTCTAGTGCCACCAGGATCTCTGGTTGATGTTGGACACTACATTCTATAATTTAAGAAGACTTCCACTAGGGCTTCGTCCCTCGTACCACCTGTTGGTACGTTCCGACCCCCGTATACTAGACACACTGCCAGGGTTAGGTCGTTTCATCCCTAAGGCACATACCTCTCATAGGGATTCTACGGTGTTCAGGGCTCTTAAGTCTATTATTTTATTATTATTAGAAGGCTCTTACTATATTGTATCTTTTCCTTACTTATACTTGATTCTATTATCTCTATGGTACCGTGTCTATTTATTTGAAGTTTATAACACAACATGTATATCATCCTTAACTTGGCAGAATAATATATTCAAACACTATAATATACTGAGAAATCAACATACTATACATGCAGGCAGACTGAAATACTTAAATAAACATAATGCATGTCCATTTGGCACTTATACACTAGAATCATGCAATTAAACATCTTAATATACTGATGAGAGCTAATTATTTGGCATATGAGTAATCGTCATTTGCACCCATAAATTATTTGCACTTTCTTGGAAAACGTGCACATCGACCAAATCTTGGGTTATGCATCTCATACTGAGAACGTGGTAATCATAATGCTTAATTCATTGAACACCCTATCCTTAGGGTTTCATTTACCTCATTCACTTATCACATGTCTCTCATAAGGATTTAATATGTCATAAACATCCACTAAATACAGATTGCTTTAAACAAGTCATATACAATCAACATATGTATGAAATCCTTGAATTGAGCTAAATTAGGGTTTTCCATGCCATTCATTGAGATATTATGAATCAAGAATAACATTGCATAAATAGAGTCTATAATGCCAATAAAAACACTTCAAATGGATTTCACCATATTTATTCACAAATTTCCAACTTTCCACGTACTCATATAGGGCTTCACCCTCTTTACGAAGATATCAAGAAAACACTATTCACATCACATGAAATCCAAAACAGTATATGACATATATGTACTACGTATTTAGATAAACAATCATTCATAACCAAGGGGATCTAGATAAACAAATTTCTCTATTTAATTATACAACAATTTCAGTCACAGACAAATTCCCTATATTTTAGTTTACTCTTATAACCTTTGCGAATACTTAGGGAATTCTCATTAGGATGTATTGTATACATTTATAATATGAATTTATCATCCAAAATTCAAACAAACAGCGGAAGAATCCATTTCATATCATTTTGCAACAACTTAGATCAAACAGACAATTCAGGGTTTGCAGTCGCATACTAAGCAATTAAAGATTATGGATGATTTAAAATTTTTTTGTGCAATATACTGTTTAAAGGAAGTTCCCACTCACCCTAAGGTGTGAAAACACCTTAAAAACACAGCTCATCCCTGAAAATCTCGATCTCATATCAAATCCCTAGCAATTCACCCGATTCTTCTTCCTTTCAACTCGGAAACCCTAGAAATGAGGGATTATAAAGAAAGAGTGAGAAAAGGGAAAGTTTTGATACCATTTCAGATCAAATCAGAGGAGGGATGGAATATTGACATGTGAGAGAAGATTCACCATGAAAGGCTATGCAAAGAAGCTAAACTTACATGATTTCATCATTCCTCGGATCACAAAACCCTAGGTCAGCATCTCCATCACTTTCTCCTCTCAAACCCTAACTCTCCCTCTCTCTCTAGGATTTTGTTTCTCTAGATTGAATCACGAATTATGAGAGCTCCTTGTGTGTTAGGTTGACCATATAGAGCAATTGAGCTGCTTGGGTCAATTGCACATTGATCCCTCACTATACTTTCTCTTATTTCAGCTAAATTTTCTGTCATAAAATTATTATTGTAATTCATCTACTGATAAGGTCTAAACACATCCAAAAATTATGAAAATTTATATTTTTTATGATTGAGTTTCAGACCTCCAGTTAAAATTTCAGATCATTTGGAGTTACCAATAAATAATTAAAAATAAAACACTACACTGCTGAAAAGCACTATGCCGGCATTTTGGTCGAAGTATAATTTGACCGAGAACCTTATTCAAAGCACACTCAAATATTCTAAATTTTTTCTCCAATATGCATGATTTAGTTATCCATATCATATCCAAAATTCAATTAAATACAAAATGTGTAGAAAATATGAAAAATCATTTACCACCCTGCTATTCTGATCAAATTCCATATTCATGTACTATCAAAACCCTAATTTTTGCCGATTAGGGTTTACATTTCTCAAACCCTAATTCTTCAAACTAAAATCATAGTTATAGTTTCTTCTTAGGTTTGAAACATCACAATTGATCTACTATCATTAATCAAGTCTAAATGATGTTCAATCTAATCAAGCATGTAATCATTCAGGTAAACCCTAGTTTACCAATTAAGCACAAATGTGGTCATTACAATTCTCACCCCCTTAAAAAGTTTCATCCCCAAAACATAAATACACAAACAAAGTATATTCAAAGTTTATTTTAAGCTTCGAAAATCTTACATGTCATTACATTCTTGTATTTCATACTTGAATGCAGTTTTCAACATCAAGTCCTTCATTTCTTTTCTAATCACAACATGTTTGAAATAGTTTTCATTGACAACAAACAAATTCTCTATGCCACAATCAATCATAGAAGAGAGAGAGAGAGAAAGAACCATTTCAATATTTTTTTATACTCTTGAGGTGTTACCTCAACATTGATAATCTGATCCAACCATCTCAATTCATACGGCTCAATATGTACTATTGTTTTATATTACCTTTGAGTCACAAAGAGAGTTCACCATGTTGTTTTGAATATTACTATTATGCTACTCAAATAGCAAAGAAGTCGTGAGTTGGAAGATTAGATTCAACAACAGTTGTACAATACTACTCACGGCATCCCCATTGCATCATGGATGCATAAGGTGAAGCATTACCATCACATTCCATATTATTCTCAAGTATGAACCCACACATAATTCAAGGTGTAACCATCAAGTTATAGCATACTAGGGTTTCAACAACAGTAACAAAGTACTCCATGATTGTATTAGTCATTCAAGGACTATTCATACCCAAATACCATCACTTAGTTATATTAAAGCTAGGTATAACAAGCTATACCTCATTAGGGTTACATATCAATACAATATGGTTATCATCCCTTCTATTCATATGAGTGAATAGGTAAGACTACCTTATTCAGGGTAACCCTTCATTTGTTCCATCATTATTCAACCCATATCACCATACCACAATTATACAATACTAAGATGGATTACTGGTATGAATGACTACAACTATCAGACACCTTCAATTAACATATTGCTTGCACATGTACACTGAAATCATACGTAGAACCAATTTACATCCTTTGATATACCTTCAACAAATTATACTTCTAAAAACAAATTCACATATTACTAAAAGCCATTGTTTTCTCTTATCTCTCTCCTCATTCACTACTACTTACTTTTTGCTACTTATCCTTCTCATTTTAATCATGTAGATTAAACATTCCTAAACTTGAAACATACAAGGTACAAATAGATTATTCATCATTCTTGCTATCACTGCAAGAATTTATCTCATATCGTACTTCACTCATATTGTATTTCTCCTTTTGTTCAAAACACACTTGTTACATTTCAAATTTATATCTTACTTTTTGCTCCGAATCATATCCATATTGTTTATCTACCTTTTAGATTAGCTATCTTTAAACCCTGGATTCCTATCAGTGTTAGTTTACTTCTCATAGTGCAAATCTCATACTCTTGTTTTATAAAGATGTTAGTATTCAAGGTCAAATCACTAGTGACATCCCTTGAACTACTACAACTCTAAACATTCTAGGGTTTGGTCCTTATCAGAAGCATGATGTTATTGTGGTGTGACCTTTCTCCCTTAATTTGAAATTCAAACTTTGGATCTCACAAGTTTTACTAAGGTCTTTCTTATCTTATCAATTAAGTTTTCTTTCTCTTACTTGACCTATTCAGATAGATTACATTCTCAATTTACCCCGCTAGAGTGTCATCATCATATTGTGTGTCATTATTACATTCACTAAATGTCTCTACCACGGTGGTTATGCATCATATATGATTCATTTTCTTATCACTTCATTCCCACAGTGATCTCATTAAGGAAAATATGAAAGAGAAGATGATTTTGAGACTTAGAATTCTTATCTTCAAACATTCAATGATACATTTCTCATATGTAGGTTTAATTAATTATCAACAAGGATACTTGACTAACTAGCACTTTCTTGAATCTCACAACCTCTTTCTTTTATAATCTATATTACTCCATTATATTTCAAACCCTTCTTTACCTTCCATAATCCCCTCACCATATACTACTATTCCACATGTCATCTTTAACTTCTTGTTTTCTCTTATGATCATGTTGCTTCTGTTATGTGTATGATCATGTATACCATGTTGCATATATTTCCTTTTATCCTTCTACTAATGTGAAGTTGAAATTCTAAATCAATAATCTCTCTACTAGTATCACCTCATGTTTAATACATTACATATCCTTCATTTTAAATCAAACGACTCATGCATGGGTAAAACTTAGTTTCTCTTTCAATCAAGTTTTTCCTTTCTGAATATAGTCTACCTTTGTATGACTTATTCATGTATTTAGCTACACTTTTGTTATTCTTTTAGAAACTAGTTTGTTGTTCTATAGAGACTTGGAATCCAAAGGCAGTAAGGATGAATGTATTAAACTTATTAATAAAGGTATACATTCCATGCTTTTAATTATATCATAACCGTCATTCCTTAATCAAGCTCATTATTTCCAACATTTCTCTTTGTTTCAACTAAGTTTCTTATCCTAGTTTTATGATTTACATGCTCATCTAGTTCTCTTCACTTTAACTCTTATGAAGACTCTTCACTTCTATGTACTTATTGGATACTTAACTCTTTTCTTCTATTTTCCCTTTGCTTTGGAGTACATAAAAACATTGTACTCGATTATATAATCCATTCCTCATGATTAATTCTTACTATCTTGGCCCCTTACATACTTTTCTCATATCTTTTCCATATTTCATATTTAGAGTTCATATAATACTAATAATTAAATTTAATCTGAACCTAATGTCGTGTTCCTTTATTCTCAATTAAGGGTTTCTCATATGAGGCCCCAAAGTTGGATTTTAGATATCAGTTCCAACTGATTCTTAGTTATCCCAGTCTTTCCCTTATACTTCAAAATCTTAGAGTATATACATTCATACCAGAATTTGGATCTAATCTATCCAGAATTTACTCTTGTTATGTTACTAATAGGAGTCATTAGATCCCAGTAATGCATCCTGCCAGCTGGACCAGGCTGAACCTGCAATCCTGAAGCCAAGAGCTACTCAGGATTACTCAACTCCTATTCATCTCAAATGTGTGGAAGAAAACTTATCCACTTAGGAAAGCTCATTCAAAGATCATTTCTAGTCTACTTGATACAAAGAATGTAATCAATAAATTCTACAACTGCATAGTGTACAACAAATCTTAAAGACCCATATATATTTCAAAATACTAAATATCTGAATTCAAACATATAAGAGCTTTTCTATTCATCTCCAATAAAACAACAATATGAAATGAAAGTTCTATCTCATTTTATATTTATACTCTTAATTCATGTTACTTATCTTGTTTCTAACCCTAATATTTCTAGAGTTCCTCTCTAGAACATCCTTCCACTGTATACATGGCCAGGGTATACATGAAAGAATAGACAGAGTAGCTTGATACTGGTTAATCCAAGTACTCAAATTCTGGGCCAAGATATCCAAATACTCAAATCCCCAGAGCTAACATCATAACATCTCCTATCTGCCACACTTATGACTCTAACTTACTAACTTAATGGTCCCTCACAACTCATCCTAATCTCTGATACCAAGTTGTTACACCTCGATCTCACAATTACCATTAATCATGAGATTAGGGCATAAATTGAGGATTTAACGTAATACAAAGATCACCCTTAACTTTTTGTTCTTTTTCAAACTCTTTGTTTTCTCATATTGAACCACATAAACTAACTTTACAAGGGAATCTAAACATTGATTTCTTTAGTATGATCTCAACATAAACGATACACATCCATACATTCATTCTCAGGTACATACGACATGATAATCAGATACATTCCCTCTTATTAAGGAAACAAAGGTACAAAACATTACTTACAACACTCTCACATATATACTAGGACCTAGAGTGACAAGGACCGACTGAACTTAACTATACTCAGACTTAACTCTTGTGGCAGATCTACTCTGATGCAATGATATGTTCAAGTCCACATGGTTTCCCTAAAAATTGTTAGCAGAGGGGCGAGCCTACTCGCTCAATGAATGAGTACTTCAAAGAAACAGTCTAAAGCACTGATATAATTATATATATACTTTTGAGCAACTGATATCAATTATAGTAGCAGTAAGCTTTAAAGAGATTGATCATTTACAATCATAAATATGGGAGGATACTCTAGATATCAACAAGAGTAAATCAACATATGAGCATACTTGATTAATTTCAAAGGGAACTAACAATTCAGAAACATACAAAGAATAATTGCTGGGAAACTGTACTCGAATCTTTCTTAGCCTTTCTTACTTATAAGAAACTCTTTAAACCTATATGAACATATTTTAGCTTATGCCCTGATCATATGCAGTGTACTCTACATATGAAGACTCATAGCAAACTATGATCTCACCGTACAAGACTTAGCGGACATACCCGGGAATGCTAAGTCTGACTACTCTCTGGTCTACAATAAGAAAATGGCTCTCTGGCCTCGGCACATCTATTATGTCGTAAAAACTGGACTCCTCCTCTAACCTGAGCACACAGACAGAGAGTCAAACCACCTATTGGCTTTTTCTATACTCTAGTGCCACCAGGATCTCTGGTTGATGTTGGACACTACATTCTGTAATTTAAGGATACTTCCACTAGGGCTTCGTCCCCTGTACCACATGTTGGTACGTTCTGACCCCCATATACTAGATGCACCACTAGGGTTAGGTCGTTTCATCCCTAAGGCGCAGACCTCTCATAGGGATTCTATAGAAATCAACTTTAAACCCTAATATTGGCCATCAATTAATAGATGCTTAGCACCATTGGTTGTTGGAACAAACTTTACTAGATCATCATCTACCTTAGGAAGGACATACAACCAATTATAGGTTCATTTAGAATTGGAATAGAATAGGAAACATCATAAAAACTCAAAACCCTAGCAAGCATAGCTTCTATACGATGGATCTTCGTTTTTAAGCAAGAAAATAAGAAAGCAAGCTTGGAGTAAGTAATATAAGTGAAGAAAGTTATAAAACTCACCTCTATAGAGAAGAATAGGTTCTGAACAGCAAGAAACGCAAGAAAAGAATGCAGGAAAACTCTAGCACAAGCTCTGAACTCGGCCATTTAGCTCCTTTCTCCACAAAGGAGAAAACCCTAGATAGAAGACGCAAGAAAGGTAGGATCTTGAGATCTAGAGAAACTTTTACCATGGAATAATAGAGTTACAACTTGGAGGAAGGTCTAAGTAAGAAGAGAGCAAGAAAAATGGAGAAGAAAGGAAGAAAACAACTTGCCTTGGTCGAAAACCCTAGGAGATGAATTTAGAAACCCTAGGTAGGGCTAGATGGAGCTCTAGGAGACCTTCTTCTCCAAAAAGGGGGTCGTATTTTACCTTGGACCACCTGTTTATGCATACAAATAGAGTGGAGTCAGTGCTCTAGGTTAGAGGAGAGAGGAATCAAGCAAAGGCTTTGTACTTGGGCAAGGAAGAGGTAGATATAGCCCATGGATAAGGATGGAAGCAAGCATGAGTGTACAAGAACCTCTCCATGTGTCCATGGCTTAAAGCTTACATGGAAGAGTAATAAGTAGGTCCACCAGCTATTGGGGACTCTAGGTCCATCAGTTGATGGTCTCCTAGTCCAGTCATTGCCTGTTGGTCAAAGGTTACCATTGTGTGTTCATGGTTTAGGTCTAAAGATGGGTGAACCATCGGTTGATCATGTTTATAAGTGAGCCATGGGTTCAAGTAAACCAAACTAGAAAAACCATTGACCTAGGATCTTCCTAGGATGACCACTAGCTATTGGACACTGGTTGTTGCCCAAACCAATGGAGCCATCATTTGATAGCCTTGAAGGTGGCTCATCCATGAGGGGGGAGGGGTAAACCCTAATTCACCATAGAAAGGAATCACCATCCAACCAAGGTACAATTGAGCACACCATGGCTAAAAAAAACCAAGAATGATGAGAAAACATCCAAGTAACATAATTGATTTGACAAATGGCAAATAAAATCTCTCAATTGGGCAAATTACGTCAAGCACGAGCGAGACGTGCAAGTTCCAGGTTCGTGCCAGATCGAGACTGGGAGAACGGTGCCTATCCGCGACGATTGCCGGACACTGATTTCTTTAAGTAACACGTTCGTTTCTCAACGAACAATCTGGTTTGCAAATCTAACTCCTCTTTTTCTATTTTCCTGCTTTGTTTGAACTTCGTTTCTTATTTTGGACCTGCCTGAATTGTTAATTACATTGCACATGTCGTTGTTGCATGAACGACAATAATAAATATTAACAACAATCTTAAAGAAATCATTTTCTATTGTTATTTAACAATGGCCGGTCAGGGTGGTTCAGGAAATAAAATTGACACAAGCAGTATGCCTGAAAAGTTTATATGGTACGAATTTTGCCCGTTGGCAGAGTCGCATTGAAATTTGGCTGAATATTGCGGGTTATGATTACTACTTAGTTGAAACTGAACCTGTATCTGATGAAACAATTCCTGATAATGCAAATATAATTGCTAATTGGAAGAAAGGTGATAAAACGTGTTGTGGTTTGATTGTGTTTGGTTTAAATAAGAAACTATATGATTCTTACTCAAAGTCGCAAGTCACTACGTCCAAGGTTTTATGGGAATTGTTAATTAAGAATTTTAGCACTGAAAATCAAGGTGTTGAAAAATACTGCGTGTCTAAATTTCTTAAGTTTCAGATGGTTGAGGGTAAGTCAGTTTCTGATCAAACACATGATCTACAACTCCTAGTTCATGAACTCTCAGATGCCAAGATGGTGTTGCCAGAGAAATTCGTTGTTATGTCTATCATAGAAAAGTTCCCTAAGTCTTGGGAATCGTTTGATATGTCTCTGAAGCATCGCAAAGGGACACACACCATGGATGAATTAATGATGGATATTAATATACAAGAAGAACACTTAAAGGAGAAAGGGGTCAAGGCGCCTACTAATGCAAATCTGAATGTTAATCTTACTTCTACGAAAAACACCAAAGATAAGAAATCTAAGAATGCACATAAACCCAAGGCAAAGATCCAAAAGAAACTTAAGAACAAACTTTGTTGGACTTGTGGATAGGTTGGCCACTGGAACAAGGATTGTCCTACTAAGAAGGCAAAGAAAGCTACCGCGCGCATCTGCAACTGAGGAGGCTGTGGTCAACATGATGACTACATCCTTGAACCTCAATGATGGGTACGTGTCTATTAAACCTGAAATCCTTTCTATTTTTGAACCACTTTATTGGATAATTAACACGGGGCTAATGTACATGTGTGTGCTGATAAATCCCTATTTGTGTCTTATTAGGCCTCTCGATGTTGGTCCATGACTTTGGGCGATTCCAGCTCTGCAGAAGTCAAAGGCAAAGGATGGGTGGACTTGAAGTTCCCTTCAGGAAAGGTTTTGACTCTTAACAGGGTCAGACATGTTCCAACCATTCGACGCAATATCCTTAGTGGCGTCATATTAGTTAGAGAAGGTTATAGAGTAGACTGTAAATGTAATAAGGCTATTATTACACACCTTCATGATTCTTTGTTTTTTGGAAAGGGGTACTTATGTGATGCGGAGAACTTGTTTAAGATTCATGTTGAACCTGTTTCAAATTCCGTTTTAAATTTGAATGATTATAGTTCTGTTTGCATGAATCTTGTTTCTTTCGATGTATGGCATTCATGTTTGGGACATGTTAATGTTTCCTCAATGAAGCATATGATGAATCTAGATTTGATCCCTAAATATGAAATTAGCAACAATAAATGTGAAATATGTGTACAAGCTAAATTGCCTAGGAAGCCTTTTCATTCTGTGAATAGGAATTCGGAAATTTTGGATTTCATTCATAGAGATATATGTGAATTTAATGGTGTTTCTACGAGGGATCAAAAGTGTTATTTTATAACTTTTATTGACGATGCGATTAGATACTGTTATGTCTTTTTACTTAGAAGTAAAGATGAGGCATTAGATAAATTTCAAATTTATAAGAAAGAAG
Organism: Alisma plantago-aquatica; assembly: GCA_963693085.1. NCBI lineage: Eukaryota > Viridiplantae > Streptophyta > Magnoliopsida > Alismatales > Alismataceae > Alisma > Alisma plantago-aquatica. The sequence goes on along the minus strand of OY856415.1, from coordinate 656,123,159 downwards.
CCGAAACTCAAACCAGTAAAGTACTTAAGCGATTAAGGTCTGATAGGGGAGGAGAGTATACCTCGAACTTGTTTTTGGAATTTTGCCAATTGCATGGTATTATTCATGAGGTAACTGCTCCTTATTCACCACAATCAAATGGGATAGCTGAACGTAAAAACCGAACCTTAATAGATATGGTAAATACCTTACTCCAAACATCTGGATTATCCAACTTTATGTGGGGGGAAGCTTTGAATACGTCTTGCCATATTCTGAATAGAGTTCCCCATAAACATTCAGAGAGTAGTCCGTTTGAGTTGTGGAGAGGAAGGAAACCGAGTCTTAAATATCTTCAAGTGTGGGGGTGCCTTGCAAAGGTACTTATCCCTGAACACAAAAGGAAGAAATTAGGACCGAAAACGGTTGATGCCATATTCTTGGGTTATGTAGAGACAAGCTATGCTTACAGATTCCTGATTGTAAAATCAGATATCTCTGGCATCGAGGTCAATACAATTGTGGAATTACATGATGCTACATTCTTTGAGGATGTGTTTCCTATGAAAACTGGTGTGCCCAATGAAGTATATCAAGAAGATTCATTCACCACATGTTCCATTCCCGAGCATGTAGAAAGGATGACAAATGTGGGGGGGTGACTCAGAACAAGCTATTTCTGAATCAGATGATTCTGAAGAAATAGTTGAACCAAGGAGAAGTAAACGACCTAGGACATCCAAAGATTTTGGAAGTGAGTTTCTCACTTACAATGTTGAAGATGATCCTGTTACTTTCAAACAAGCTATGGAATCTCCAGAAGCTAAGTTTTGGAAAGAAGCCGTTAATGATGAAATGCAATCAATTCTCTCGAATGGAACTTGGGAATTGGTGGATTTGCCTCCTGGTTGTTCTGCAGTTGGTTGCAAATGGATTTTTAAGAAGAAACTTAATGCAGACGGGACAATCAATAAGTATAAGGCTAGGTTAGTTGCTAAGGGTTACACACAAAGGGAAGGAATAGATTATTTTGATACCTATTCACCTGTTTCCCGTATGACCACAATCCAAGTGCTTTTAGCATTGGCTTCCATTTATAATCTCTATATCCATCAGATGGATGTGAAGACCGCTTTCTTACACGGTGATCTTCAAGAAGAGATATATATGGAACAACCTGAGGGATTTATGGGTCGTGGGAATGAATCCAAAGTGTGTAAACTTGTTAAGTCATTATATGGATTGAAACAAGCCCTAAGAAATGGCATGAGAAGTTTGATTCTGTGATATCATCGTTTGGCTTTATTTCTAATGAATTTGATAAGTGTCTCTACTGCAAGATTGTCAATAATGGATTCATTTTGTTATGCTTATACGTCGATGATATCCTACTTTTTGGTTCCGATATAAAAGTAGTAAAAGAGACAAAGTCATTCTTGTGTAGCAAGTTTGAGATGAAAGATATGAGTGTCGCTGATGTGATTTTAGGGCTTAAAATCATAAGGTCTACTGATGGTATAACTCTCTCTCAGTATCACTATGTTGAGAAGATACTGGAGAGGTTTGAGTACACATCACGTAAACCTGTTAAGACTCCATATGATTCATCCAAGCCCTTATTCAAGAATGAGACTGGGGTTCCAGTGTCTCAATTATGATACTCTCAGATTATCAGAAGTTTGATGTATCTTATGAACTGTACACATCCAGACATTGCATTTGTCGTGAACAAGTTAAGTAGATACACTAGTTGTCCCGACAAGATCCATTGGGAAGCTCTTGACAGAGTTCTGAGGTATATCAAGGGAACACATTCCCTTGGGCTGCATTATGGTAAACATCCTTCCGTAGTCGAAGGATATAGTGATGCAAGCTGGATTGCCGTGAATTCTGGGAGTAATGGTGTCTCAGGATATGTATTCCTGTTGGGAGGAGGAGCTGTTTCCTGGAGGTCTAAGAAACATACCATATTATATCGGTCCACTTTTGAAGCAGTGTTGTGTGCTTTAGATGAAACTAGATTGGAAGCTGAATGGCTACATGGACTTATGTCTAGTTTACCTATGGTAATGAAGCCACTTCCTACAATTCCAGTTCACTGTGATAGCACTACAACTATAGCTAAGATAAAGAGTTCCAAGTACAATAAAAAACAACGTAGACACATCCAAGTCAGATTGAAATCTGTAAGGGAATTAGTGTCTAATGGAGTCGTGGCTGTGGACTACGTCGGTACCAAAGATAATACAGTTGATCCATTCACTAAAGGTCTTACCTTGGCTTTAGTGGAAAAATCTAGGTTGGGGATGGGACTGAAACCCCTATAAATTTACAGGCAATAGCAACCCAACCCAAAAGAGTGGAGATCCCACAAATTGGGTTCAATGTGGTAATAACAAGATGTCGGGTAAATCAGATGACACTATGTATTCTTGTTTGATGCTTCTAGCATCCGTGTGTCTATTCCCTGGGAAACCTGTTTAGTGTCATGACTGCAAGTTAGTAAGAGAGTAGTCTCTTAATGGTGTCAAGTCTTAGGACAGGATGTTAGCAGTACATCCTTGGAGACTCCAGCTAAGTGATTGATGTTGTGTAGGCCGCAACAGGAGAATTGGGTTGTTCTTTGTTACCAATGATGATATAAAATTTTGTATGCACGACCTTAATGTATTGTTTTCTTTACTACCATGTCTTTATTGTGTTGTTACCAACATATACTCTTGTACCCAAGGTTCAGGTTCAAGACTTTTGTTCACCTAGTTCCTGCGAGGGTCATAGATTCAAACCGAAAGGTATCTGCTGAAAGCACAGTATGGAGGACTGAATGGTAGAGCACACTACACATTGGACTTTGTGGGGGATTGTTAGATAAATGATTACTGTAGCTAATTAGGTTACTGTAGCAGCTCGTTACTGTAGCGAGGTTACTGTAGTAATCACTTATTTAGCATGGGTTAAGCCCAATGTAGTACATCAAGTACATGTGAGAATGTAGTGTTGTTTCTAGTGCAAATGGCAAAAAAGTTTTATCCCATATTGCTCACTCCTAGAACTTTTGTGGTCCTCATATGTAGGATCACATGGGGCACTAGTGTCCAAAGGAGTCCTAGGAGGGAGGTATGCTCACCTCCTTGGTGGGTGAGATTGCCACATCACAACGCACGCACGCACACGCGCCACGCCTCGCCTCACATGGCCTGGCCTGGCCTGGCCGGGCTTGGGCTTGTGGATTGTGGATTGTGGAGAATGTCTTCCGTCTTCTTTTTGCACTAGGATACGACTAAGTAATTAATTACTCATGTAATTAATTATTTCTTTCTTATTCAGATTTCTTAATCCTAATTAGAAAGTGATTCTATTTTGCGGATTATTCCGTATTGTGTACAAGAGTAACCGAATGTTTGCGTCTCACTGGGAATAAGATTAGGGACGTGCGTGACTATATATATGACTCCGGTCATTAGGGTTAAACACACCAAAAACAGTCTTCTGCCGCCGTGTGTTTTGAGAGCCCTAATCCAGAGTGCAAGAGTGGTCGTCCCTGGAGTAGCTTTACGGAGTTGTCCTCCTGTGCGAAGCGCGACTCCTCCTTCCGGTCTTCGAGACGCAACTGTCAGGCGGTGGTTCCTGCGGTTGTTGTGCTGCACTGGTAGCTAATGCAACGCGACTACGTCAAGCGTGAGCGAGACGTGCAAGTTCCAAGTTCGTGTCGGATCGAGACTGGGAGAATGGTGCCTATCTGTGAGGATTGACGGGCACTGATTTCTTTAAGTAACACGTTTGTTTTTCAACGAACGATCTGGTTTGCGAATCTAACTCCTGTTTTTCTGTTCTCCTGCTTTGTTGGAACTTCGTTTCTTATTTTAGATCTGCCTGAATTGTTAATTACATTACACCTGTCGCTATTGCATGAACGGCAATAATAAATATTAACAACACATTCACTGCATATATAGGCATAGGCTGAATCATCAAAGTTGTATTTCTTGTCAAAGATAAATGAATTATGTATTTATTCAAGAACCTGAAATGTTTTAATTATTGCAGCCATTGCGATATTGCCATTTAAGTACATATAACTTGACCTGAAGAAAACAATACAAATGACCAGACAAATTAGGAAATCGATTCAGTCTGAAGTATGGAGGGTAGATTCCTCTGGGTTTTTTATATTCACCAATTGTTAGTCTACAATCTTTTGAATTTAGTTTAGACGTGCATAAACTACCTGGCCAGAGATCCCTTGTCTCCTTCCTGCATGATGATGACTGATTTAAACTTTTATGTCAACGAAGATGGTGAAAAATAACTGATAACTTTTTGTGAATATCGCTAATCTAAACCAAATACGTACACAAATGTTTACAAAGATTTGAATCAAAAGATAATAAAAATAATGTTTGGTAAAGGACCAGTGCCTCGCGACCTCGCAGTCATCAACTTTCCAGTTGATTTTGCCCATTGGTAGCAGCTCGAGTAGCTTGGGCATCTTTTTCACCGTTTTAGGATTCCAGAAGATGTCTTTTTGCAACTGAAACCTGAACTTGTACAAGGTCTTAGCACAAATCACCACCGAAGGCCATTTTGGCATTCACGATGGCCATGGTCATCTTGGCAATGCGGTGTTTAGGAGACGGAAAAGCAGAGTGAGTAGATGGGGAATATGAGTGCGAGAGAGTCAAAAGATTGTTGGTATTTGTTACTTTTTTTTTTTGAGGGAGGGCGGGAAGCCCTATGATTGGGGCTCCCCGCATAAAACTAATAAAGACATAAATCAAGGTTTACAAGGGACAACATACTTGACGGAAAAGACTGAAAAAACGAAAAACGATCAGCTAGACCTCTACGAGCTGAATTGGCCACCTCATGGGCGACCCTATTACCCTTACGACTTACATGACTTAACCTACAGAAAGAAAACATACTACAAAGCGAGCTAATGTCCTCAGCCAAAACACCCAAGTAATCATGCCGCATCTTTTTGCTGTTGCATGCATAGACGACGTCCATGGAATCTGTTTCTATCTCCACTTGCTCAAAGGCTTGCTCCCTCGCCCACACCAGTGCCTCACGAACAACCAGGGCTTCAATGACGGCGACGTCTTCTCCCCACTCTATCTTCTTTCCCAGCACACCCAGCAGCCCGCCCACGTCATTTCTAGCCACCACCCCGACGACTGCCTTCCCGTCTTCCCCTACCGATCCATCAATATTCACCTTTATCCTTCCCCTCGCCGGCTTCACCCAGCTGCTCCTTCTGCTGCTGTCCGCTCCACCGTCCCCCGCCACCTCACGCTGCTGGTCGTCGTCCCCCCTCCCTTCCCGTCGCTGGCTGGACTGTCCTTGCCCCGACGTCCCCGCGCAATTCTCTGCCTCTTGCTCCCTCGGCTGCACTTCCGCACGCACGTTGTCCTCCCTTGGGCATATGAGTGTAGTAGTCCGAGTGTCTTCCATTAACCCCCGCTGCTGCCTTGTTTTTTCCCGTCCCACCCTCACCACCGACAACGCCTCTCTGTATATGTAGCCACACTGGAACCCGTTGTCCTGGAAGGTCCTCTTGCACCTAGCACGCCATGCTGCCCACATAGCAGCCACCGCTATTTCCGCCCCCCTCGTGGAAGGCGTGTCTAGCATGGCCTCCATCATGACACCTACTTCCACGTCCCTATACTCCTCCACTCACTCTTGAGTCTCCTGTGGCGCTTGTTCCCATACTTCAGTTGCGCTCAGACAGCAGAAGAGCATGTAGGTAATAGTTTCCTTTTCCGAACCACATAGATTGCAGGTGCCATCATCAATGCAGTGCCTATCAAACAGACGGCCTCACGTCGCTAAGCATCCCGTGCAAATCCTCCATAAGAAGTGTGCTATCTTCGGGCACCATCCCGCATGCCAGATCCTCTTCCACAACATATTTTCTTGTCGGCTCCTGTACTGTCGTGCTTCCTCTATCCCTAGCAAGCCCAACCAATAAGAAGATCGCACCGAGAACTCACCATCCTTTGTAGGCCACCACATCCATGTATCCTTGAGTTTCCTCAAGCTGAGCTGAATTGAACATATCCTCCTGGCTATATTATCCGGAAAGCATTCCCGGACTCGGTCACCATCCCAGCCATTTCCCTCCTCCGTCATAAGATCTCGGACCACTTCATAATCAGGGCCATTTCCTTTTTATGGTTTTCCAGAGTTTCCTTCTATCCCGGCAGCCATATGTCATGCCATATGTTCACATCTGTCCCTTCACCCACTCGCCATTGCGTGCCTTCCTTTAATAGTGCCTTTGCTCCCCATAGGCTCCTCCATGTGTAGCTCGGTGCATGCCCTCTCCTACCTCCCAAATAGATGTTCTTGGGAAATATTTGGCCTTTAAAACTCTGGTTACTAGCGCATCTGGATGAGTGACCATTTTCCATAATTGTCGTGCCAAAAGAGCCTGGTTAAAGGTCTGAAAATCCCTAAAACCAAGCCCTCCCCGACGCTTTGGCTTGCACATTCTGTCCCAGCTCATCCATGCAATTTTCCTCTCCTTATCTTTTACACCCCACCAGAATCTAGCTACCATTTTCTGGATCTCGTCTATTGTTCCTGCTGGCAACTAGAAAATACTCATAATGTATGTGGGTATGGCCTGCACTACTGCTTTAATCAGAACCTCTCTCCCTGCTTTTGACAGCAATTTCTCCGCCCATCCCTGAAGCTTCCACCATATTCTTTCTTTGATGAAACTGAACACCTGCTTCTTGGATCTGCCCATGGTTGTTGGCAGGCCTAAGTAACTAGCGTGTCTGTCCACCTCTTTGACACCCAGAAGCCGCTTCATCTGATTCCTCCTTTCCGCCGTAACTCCTTTACTAAACACCACCTCTGTCTTAGAAAGATTGATTTTCTGACCCGATGCCTGTTCATATTGGCTGATAATTTCAGCTATCTTCAGGCACTCTTCATTGGTGGCTCTAGCGAAGAGAATACTATCATCTGCGAAAAAAAGATGTGAGATAGACGGCGCTCCCCTACACTGGTTGATCCCATGTAGTCGGGAGTCGCGGGCAGCAGTGGAAAGTAACGTAGAAAAAGCTTCAGCACATAAGACGAAAAGAAAAGGGGAAAGAGGGTCACCCTGGCGTAGTCCACATGAAGGCGTTGTGCTTTGGGTCCTGTCTCCATTTACGGCAAATGTGTGCTGGACGGATGATATGCAGTCTCTAACCTTATTCCTCCGATGGATCCCAAACCCGACCTTCTTCATCACCTCATCAAGGAAAGACCACTCAACTCTATCATATGCTTTGGACATATCTAGTTTCAGCGTCAGGCTTCCTTTTTCTTGTCTTTTGTCTCTCTTCATGTAATGGAACACTTCATAAGCAATGAGGGCGTTATCAGTTATCAGTCTCCCTGGGACAAAAGCACTTTGATTTTCAGAAATGATACTGTCCATAATTGATTTCAGGCGGTTTGTCATCACTTTTGATGCAATTTTGTAAATCACATTGCACAGGCTAATGGGTCTAAATTCCCCCATAGATTTGGGCTGTTCGGTCTTTGGAATAAGCACAACAAGGGTGTCATTAAACTCCCCTATACTTCTTTCTCCTTTCCACCATCCTTTGATGTAACTCGCCACATCTTTCCCTACCGTCACCCAGTGTTGTTGATAGAACATAGCCTTCAATCCATCTGGCCCCGAGGCTTTATTAGGATGCATTTGTTTTACCGCTTTCCATACTTCCTCATCCTCAATATCCCTTTCTAAATCCTCCCTTTGGGAATCCGTAAGAATTTGCCGCAGCCCTTTTGTTGCCTCTTCAAAACCCGTAGGAAAACTCGTTTGGAAAAGTTTTTCAAAGTAACTCAGAATGATTGCTTTTATCTCCCCCTCATCTTATTACATCACACCGTGCTCATCCTCTAGCCCAGAGATGTGATTTCTTCTTTTCCTGTTAGTTGCTTTTTGGTGGAAATATGCAGTGTTCCTGTCACCCTCCCGTAGCTCCTTCACCCGGGCCCGAGCCGCCCAATATTCCTCGTTCTTTTGTAACCAGTACTGGAGTTCCTTTGATTTTTCCTCCGCCTTGTCAAGGTTGATTTGGATCGGATGTAGAGATTGCAACCCTTTCAGCTCATTTTCCAGCTCCTTTATTTTCCTCTTTCTTTCCCCAAACTTTTCTGTTTCCCATTCATATAGATTTTCTTTGCACCTTTGCAGCTTTGTCTTAAGGACCCCGCCCTCGGTAGATTTCCATGCTTCCTTGATAGTGTCATCATAGCCCTCTTCTCCAACCCACATCTGCCTAAACATGATCTGTCTTTTCCTCCTCTTTAACTGGGTGCGCCTGTTGTCCTCCTTCAGGAAGATGGGTGCGTGGTCCGATTCATGAATAGGTAGGTGATACACCTTGCAGAAACTGAACAAGTTCCTCCACTCTAGATCAGGTAGAAATCTATCCAATCTTTCTTGGACCAAGGTTTTCTCCGTCAGTCCTCATTTCCACGTAACGATATTGCCCTCAAAACCCACATCCACCAACTCGCAATCATCAATGACATCACAAAAATTCTGAATGAACCTTTCATCTTTGGGTGGCCCGCCTTGCTCCTCAGAGTTTGAAGTAATCTCATTGAAATCGCCAAAGAAAATGACAGGAATCTCCGAATCCCCTTTTATCTTCCTCATCAGTTCCCATGTTTTCACTTTGCTAGCCTGATCCGCCCACCCATAGAGCCCCACCGCTCTCCAATCTTTTCCATTGTCATCCTCCCTTATAAGAGCTGTTACATGTCTTTGTGAGTAGTTCTGGATTTCCACTTTCATGTCCTTCCACCAAAACCCTATTCCACCCGCCCTTCCATCACTTGAGATGCACATCCCGTCAATGAAACCACAACTTCTTTTGACTTCCTCAAGCCTCCTCTCATCTATCATAGTCTCCATGACAAAGACTATGTTTGGACGTTCTCTCCATGTCCAAGACTAGAGAGCTCTACACCTGTCAGGGTCGCCCAATCCCCGAAAGTTCCAGCTGAAGATTTTCATTGCCCTTCGCGGGATTGGACTCCGCCAATCTCCGCTACTTGGATCCTATCGATCCCATATTCTACTATCACCTCTTGGCCTCGCCTTTGTCTCTTCTCCTCCCCTATCTGTGGAGTCTGCTCATCCAGGTCCATGTCACTTGTCTCCATGCTTCTCCCTCTTTTCCCCGTATGTTGTTCCCATACCACCTCCTTCTCTAGAATGCCCATTCTTTCACCTCTACTCATTTTATAAACCCAAGGATGATGTTTCTTTTTGCCTTTATTCCCCTTTGGTCCGTGCTTCATCTTTGTCGCTGCTATTTCCTTTCTTTGTGCTCTAGTGATTGCCCGAGTTCCTTCTTCATATTGCTTTGTTCTGACCATTTTCAGGTTGGGCGTTTGTTGCTTCATATTATCCCTAGAACTCTCACATACTATCTCCGTCGACCACTGTTGCTTTGAATGCACGTTTCTGTCTTGGTCAAGCTGTTCATCCGCTCTAGCTTCTGTTTCCTCCTCAGGAAACTCTGCAATGCGAAGCGACTCCTTTATTCTTCTCAGTTCTTCCACAGTGTATACTACTGTTTCTTGTTCACGCGCCTTCCCCTTCTTTTCCTTCATACTCACCTGCTGGTCCGTCCTCCCGATGACTTCGTCCATCAAGGAGGTGCCTCCGGCCTCTGTTGGTTCCACCCTGCCCCCCGACCCTCGGTCCCCCATTCTCCTCTCCGTCGCCGTCCCTAACCCTACTCCCTCCCGATATAAGCTTTCCCGCCAACCCTCTCTCGCCTCCCCGCCGACCCCCATTGTGGAGCTTCTTTCCTCCTGTTCCTCATCACCAAAGCTTCCCCCACACTTCCCCTTCTTGCTTCCTATACCGTCCGCTGTCATCTGCTTCCCTTTGACGTCTCCTTCCTTTCCTTCTCGGTTTATCCCCTAGCCCTCGTTGCTGTTCTCCCCTTCCTCCTCCGTCGTCTGCGATCCCCCCTCCCCCGAGCTCCCGCATTTCCTGAAGATGAGTTTCCTCCTTGGTTTGGCACCCTCATCACTTCTATTTCCTTCCTGCCTCCATTGTTTCCATGGTGATGCTCGCAGCCAGCCACCCCACCGGTGCCGGACTTCCTCTTGCTCTTCCAGTTTATGGCAATCGCGGTCGATGTGTCCCAGCAGCCCACAGTTGAAGCAGAACATCACAAATCACTCGTATCTGACTTCGACGTCAACGATATTGCCGCTCTTCACCCTGATCTTCAGCGATCTCTTCAGAGGATGGGTGACATCCAACAGAACTCAGACTCTGATGGATGAGTCCCAACCCGATACATACCTGTCAGTAGCAATAACCGACCCTACTCGACCTGCCACCTCCCGGATCGTGTTCTCTCCTCTGTATCCCAGCGGCAGCCCATATAGTCTCACCCAGAAAGGAGATTGATTAATGGAGATCTGTCCCAGTTGTTCCTCTTTATCCACTTCCTTGAAAAGCAATAATCGGCCATCAAAATTCCAGGGTGCTCCCTCCAGGACCCGTTGCTTGTCCTGCCAATGGAGAAACTGCATCACGAACACATCACCTTCGAGTTTTTTGAAATCGACCGTCTCCTTTAGATTCCATGCTTGCGTTAATGTTCTCTCCATAGCCTTGAAGTTATATGCTCGATCAGTAAGCAAACGCCCTACTAAAGCCAGTTCGGTGTGGTCCTCTTCCCCCTCATCGCTCCCTATTGGATTGACGTCGAGTGGTTCCTCTTCCTCATACGACAGTCGCAGACCTACATAACGATCCGCCAGCTCCGCTGCCATGAAGTCGGGACCCAAAACACTACCTCAAACACGCTTGAACCTGCAAGGGCAAACCCTAATCTAAGGGAGAGAGACGACCACGTCTTACGAAGCCCTAATCTCCAGAGAGGTAGGGTGCAACACGGGCCGGGAGCCTAGGTGATTAAATTGGTATTTGTTACTTGATGACTATTGTTTACCTTTTAGGACCGGCAGACGATTTTGCGGATAGCCGGAGTGTGAAAGTAAAGATGGACTTGTCAGACGCACGAACGGATGAAAAGCAAAGAGGGAAAGGAAATTTAATTCCACAAAAACATGCAAAGAGGGAAAGGAAATTTAATTCCACAAAAACATGCATTGAGAATAGTTTGCCGCGAGAATGGATACAATGCCAAAATGTCGACAAATATTATAGCATCACTCTCGCTAATATATTCCAAAAAATTCCTATAAATTTATATTATATTGACTGACATCAGGTACAATGAGGTACTTGTCAACATATGCCAGCACCAATTAGAGTTGTCGGTAAATGTAGCTTATACCAGCAAAAAATAGAAGGTGGTATATGGTGTCGGTATTGTTAAGGTTTCTTGTAGTGATATTTGGTGTATCAACCTATCAAATGGTATGTATTGTTCTAGTGCTTGTGTAGTTTGTTTCTACCATTTTACTTTCAGCATGACCTTCAGAGACTATCGGCTGGTTGGCCAATAGGCAAGATTTTGTTGGAGGAGAGTATTGAGGCTAGGAGGCTAAAGTGCTTCAGTAGAGTAAATAAATATATAGGGCTTGACCACTTATATTGATAATCAAATTGAACATAAATATCAAATTATTGTGTTCAACTTACTACATCCAATAAAATGTGGTTTCAGTGTAGATACTAAGAAATATCTCTTTCTGTATCCAATTTAGTACTTGTTTAATATCCTAGATTTGAGTTGAAGATCTAATTTTGATATGCTGCCAACATCCCAAAAACTTTATAAGAGTCTATATACTTGTTGGAATCATTGAACATCATGAATAAAAAATTCATGTTAGGATGTTGATCTATGCTTGGAGAAAGTTGAGAAGAAAAAAATAAAAATTCCATATGATAGGTTGTGTAGGGTGAAAACAATATGAACAATATTATATTTTTCTAGAGACCAAACAAAATCCACGACACGGACAAAATTTTAGATACCTGGATATCAAATCACTACTACAAAAAATGGTTTTTACAACAGTTCATTTTTCCATTTTACAACGGGTGTCAACTTTTGTATTAGATCGTGTGGTCTTATGGGGGGGTTCTTTATACAATAGGTGTTGCGCATGTTGTAATATATGTATTTTATACAGTAGTTAATACATGTTGTAGTTCATTGAATACACCTGTTGTAATAGGGGTGTTGTATATAATATGTTGAGACAAAAAGAAAATACATCTAGACACAAGGTTTCAAACTTGAGACCACTTGAAAGTAAGGCACATCTCAAACCGCCGAACCAGTTTCATTTTATGCAACACATATATTCTTTGTTGTATATATACAACAAATGACGTGCAAACCTGTTGTGTGATTGTGATCTATTACAACAGGTAACTATTACAATAGGTGAAAGCTTGTTGTATAATTATAGTATACTATAATGGGTTATAGTATGTTGTGTAATGATGATCTATTACAACGGGTTAACATATGTGACTATTACTACGGGTAGAACATGTTGTGTAATTATGATCTTTTACAACGGGTTAGAGTATGTTGTGTAATGATGGTCTATTACAACGGGTTAACATACATGACTATTACAACGGGTTAGAGCATGTTGTGTAATTATGATCTTTTACAACAGTTTAGAGTATGTTGTGTAATGATGATCTATTACAACAAGTTAACATACATGAATACTACAACGGGTTAGAGCATGTTGTGTAATTATGGTCTTTTACAACGGGTTTGAGTATGTTGTGATAACCTGTTGTAGTATCACATATACTACAATGAATTTGGCCCATTGTATATAACTTGTGTTGTGTAAAATATATAATTCATAACACACAAATAGACTTGTTGTAAAAGATATGCTAACTACAACACAACCAACATAACTGTTGTGTTTTTCCCATTGTAAAAAGTATTTTCTGTAGTAGTGAATATATTTACTTTAATGACTGTCAGTAAAATATCATTTTACTCATTATGAATATGTTCCCATCATCATTCTTTAAATAATGTATGTTATTGTTACTACCACGCCAATACCCTGGACACTCATTCGTTCATTCACCAAAGTTTATTTCTTCCAAAACAAGTTTCACATCCACCCAAAAAGAACCTTTATTGCATGTCTAGTCTCCCCTAGCTTTCAATTTCATTTTCTCTTTCACCCACTCCTTCCACCTCCTATTTTCTAGCAAAATTTTAATAATACTCCACCACAACCCAATCAATTGTCCCTCTTCTAGACTATCATTCCTCATGAAATCTGATTTCCATCTAAAAATTGTAAGCAATGACCCATAATGACCACACCGATCACTATCTACTGCGAGAGGGCTTCACATGTTGATGATGTTTATTAATGATAGGATTGTATTGATAAATGGGTAGAGCGATGGAGATGCTACACCCATTTCTATTCCGATGGTGTAGACATGACTCCATGCTTATCCTACCTACCATATCCACATACAATGAAAATCAAATTAGTAGGGTGCAAATAATCTCGTTTCTCATAGGATGATTGTCCTTAAGAATCTGGTCATTGTGGGTCTCTTTTCCATAGTATCTTGTGTTGTCTTCCATGTCGCAACTAGAAGTATCATAAAAGCTTGAAGCATGTTCCTCAAGGTCAGTCTCTTTTCTCACAACACCTATTTGTCTTAGAAGATATTCAGATAGGGCTAAATCAGATAGGTTGTCATATTGATTTTCACTTATCATGTCTAGTTGAAAAAATGAATAGCTATGATATGTTTCATACACTTGTTTATAATGTCTTTTTCTTATTAACATATCTAGACAACTCCTTTTAAAATTTCTATGTGGTACATTCTGATCAGATATACTCTAATATAGTCTTTCATTAATTATCCAAACAACATAAAATGTATTCATACTCATCTCTTCATTTCATCCTCATTTAGAAAGATCATTTGCACCTGAAGAAAACAACATAGTAATTGGCTATTTAACACGATGCGGCCTCAGAGGTGCCATAAATGACTTTAAAAGCAAGAAAAAGAATTATCAAGTGCTTAACCCCATCCATCATGATGTGCGAGTAAAGAAAGATAAGAACCCAGCAAGAAGGAACAAATAAGATAAGTACAAAAAAATAAAAGTAAGTAAGGAGTTGTTGAGTGAACTTCATGGTGGCTATTTACTACTAGGACAATGACTCCTTGTACTATATTTGTAGAACAAGTTTTAATTATGACACACTTAACCATCAGAACAAAGCAAGACTTATTATCATATCCATCTCTATGTAAAAGAGAATGATATGAATAGTGAAATAAAAGTCATATAAAGAAAAAAGATTTGGAAAAGGAAAACAATATAAGTGATAATGGAAGAATGACACCCATTTCGCTAAAAATGACACATGAATTAGGTGTAAAATTATCTACAAACTCTCTAATGTATAGGCATATACTCACTTTCTCACATTCTTCTTATTCATGCTCATCCAACATCACATTCTCAATTTTTTTCCATGATACTTTAACTTTCATGTTTCTTCTCTTCTATAGGTATCGGTGTAGGCCCTAAGGGCTTATTTGGAAACACTAGTAACTTGGGTAGAACTAGGTAGCCTCTGTGTTTTAACCCAATTAAGCATTGCCTACTCTAGGTAGACCAACGTGGTGGTTTGGGTCAAAATAGGAATATGGTCCCTATTACTTCCAATGAAACCCCATTGTCCAGATATTGCTACCCACTAATTATGATTCTACCCCCGATCAGGCCTTGTTTCTTTTGCATTTGGGGCTTGACATTTTGTGACAATTTTCCAACTTGGCATGTTTGCATTTAGGTCTTGTCTTTTTATGCCAATTTTCCAACTTGGCATGTCTAACTCAGGTTCAGGCTTTTAGGTTATTCTTGTTCTTGGGGAATGGAAGTGAAATCGATTCACAATAAGCACCTAAAAGTGAATACTATATTGTTGAATTTGTCCTTCCTTTTTCAAGTTGTTCTCAAATGCACTCTACCATTCCAATACCTCCTCCAACATGAGAGTGAGGAGTAGAGCTATTGGGCGGTCTGGTCCTAAAATTTGTATGATGTTGCTTGTCATGTTATAGGGGGTTCTTGAGACATAATATTTGTCTAGTTCCTTAGTAGATGCATAAGATGGAAAGCAAGGTGATGCACGTAATGGATTAATGCTTGAATTTTAGTAAAGACCCAATCCATGTGCATCCATGAATAGGACAAATGTCATGTAGTTTCCTATGAATATTTTGGGTTGTCAAAAGTTTTATTTTCATGCACTGTATCAAGTACATATGAGAATATGTGTTTTGAAACTTCTTAGAAGTAACTTCACGAGATACATACATGGAAATTATTATTTTTAATTTTCAATGGCCATGTGAATGCACTTTCACCCCTCAAAAAAAAATCAAAATACTTACCTTTTCTGACTGTGTAATAGAACTTTACCTTGGTATCCTTTATTCACCAAGTGGGATGAGAAATTAATTGACATCTTTGATTGTGGATGTATTCCTTGAAATGAAGCCTTCCTTCTTAGCATGTTCTCTCTTTTTTTTAATCATTTTATTGCTTCACATAATTGTTGTATTCACATATATGATATTTTACGATATGAGTTGGAATCCTTTTCATCTAAAAATTGGTTTTACAACTTTCTAGTGGTTGAAATAGATGTAGTGGTGATGATGAGTGAATAAAATTTTGCAGACCTAAGCTTTAGACAACCAATTCTACAAAATGCATCTAGTCAGAAGTACAAAAAACATTGTAGTTTTTATCGACATGAACCAACATATTGCTTTTATTTCCATTGAGTTTCAAGATCAAACTTTTAGTATCTAAGGTGATATTTGTGGTTTATAAAGTTAGATAGTATCACAGTCTCCCCCCATTTTGGGTATCCAATAAAATATATAGATTGTAGTTAATGATTATATGTTAAATCCATTTGCAATACAAATTGGCTCACAAGTTATTTCAGTTCTTAAAGTAGATGTATATCTCTAGTGCAACATCCACATCATATCCTCTACCCTACATCCCTCTACATTTTAGTTCTCATCACCCCTGATCGGCCCTGGAGTGAGTCAAACTTTTAAATTTATAAACTGAAACCCTCTAAGACGCCCGCAACTTTTATTACGGGGTCGAAGTAGATATACGAAGTCGAAAACAAGGACGTGGTGACGTTTAGGATGCCAGAGATTTCATTCTTGGGCCAGATAAGCCAAAAATATAGTCGATGAAAATATATACTAGAGCTAGTCTAGCGGGTTGTCACGATTTAAAACAAAATAAAGAAAAGAAAAGAAAAGAAAACAAAACAAAACAGAGTACATGAGATTCTACTAATCAAGAGCGAAGAGAGTTCCTGGCTATGTAACCACAACCTGGGTAGTCTATGCACCCGTTCTCGGGCGTAGACGACCCTCGAACACCTAAGCAAGCATCTTAAAACCAAACTTAGTACACATCGTGGTATCTGTTACAGTGGGGTCATCCCACTCACTCTCGCGTAGCATGACTAAAACCATCAACGATATGCCATCTAACCTCTCTTGAGGATGACAAATCAACACCCCAAATACTCTAGATTCCCTATCGGGTTTTATAGTATTCTAGAATGTTAGGAACAGAGGACCTTGAACCGTCCTCCTCTTGGGTTCCGATCCAAACTATCTTCTTGCACCTATTCCTACATGGATCTTTCGATACAAGAAGAAATAGCAGTTCAAACTAGAAAGAGATCAACCAAACTAGCAATCACAACTAGAGAAAGAAGATAGAACAAGCATCATACTATATATGGAATAAATCTACTTGCTTAAGGCAAAGGTACATAAACATGCGCAAAACGGGCTACATAGCCAAGAAGAAGCTCAACTAACCATGGACAAGCATAGTTGGCACCGAACAAAGATGGACTAACATCGTTGTACAAAAACAAAGGGGAACAGAAGAAGGAAAGAGGATAAAGAAGAGATTAAGCCCATAGAGGAGAGGTGGCTCTCGCTCCTTAGCCTCTGTATAGGCCGAATCTCATCTTTTCGGCCTTCCTCCTTGGTCTTCTGGACACCTTGGCCTCCTTTCTCTCTCTAGATC
The DNA here is from genome assembly GCA_963693085.1 of Alisma plantago-aquatica. NCBI lineage: Eukaryota > Viridiplantae > Streptophyta > Magnoliopsida > Alismatales > Alismataceae > Alisma > Alisma plantago-aquatica. The sequence goes on along the minus strand of OY856415.1, from coordinate 656,106,054 downwards.
CTCCCCGAATAGTAGCATGGATGCGTCGACAGGTGTGGATGATGGATGAACGGACCAGGTACATGGATTTCTCCATAGATATGGAGGGCGGAGCATATTGGATGGACCAGATCGTGTTTCCACATAGATCAGGGAAAGCGGAGGAGATGGACGACCTGCTGGCATGTGGTGTGGCTACTAGGATCCGATGGCGGAGTGCTGGAGTCCTCCTTGTGGTGTGGTGTGGTTGCTGGAGGTGGAAGGGCTCCTGTGGTGGATGGCGGTGGAGTGGGATCGATCTCCACTTTAGCAGCCTGGCGGCACCTGGGCCAGCTCCCTTTGCTGTGGAGTAGACAATGGTATTTATAGGCCTGCTGGGGTTGCTTCTGGCCTCTTGGAATGGTTGAGGTACTACAGAAAGTCATAGGTCGCAGTTAGGTGGGAGTCGAGGTCCTTGGACATCACCTGATCGCGGTGCAGTAGATAGGTGGTGATGTACTCTTTGATCGCGGTCTTCATGGCGTGACCTCAGGTGTGGCCCTCTCTGACCGCGAGCGCGGTTGGAGTGCACTGCGGTTGGAGTGCACTGCGGTCTAGCAGTGGTAGTTGCGGAGATGAGGGGGTGTTGTTGGAGGTCGCGAATGAGGTTGATGAGCAGGAGCGTGTTGAGGTGTTATCGTCCTCGAACTAGAGCAGGTGGAATGAGACCACCGCGGGTCGCAGTCATGGACACCGCGGTGCCTCCTACCGTGGGTCGCGATTGGCGATGGAGGCAGATGGGTCGCACTGTAGCGTGGAGGAGGGTTGGTCACTGTGTATCCTGCCATGGGTCGCAGTCTATTGATTGTGGCCGCAGTGCATGGGGAGGTGTCCACAGGGCGTTGAGGTGATGGTGGCCATGCGATGGTAGACGTGGAGACTGCGATCATGGGAGGTGGAGTCTCGACCACGGAGGTGGTAAAGGAGAAGAAGACCGCGATGTAGCAGAGGGATGGAGGTGAGGTGGAGACCGGGGGCGTGACTGATTGTGAGCGGACCGCGGGCACCTGCTGAGCACGGTTAGCGGGAGGCAGAGGACCATGTAGGCAGGTGGGATCGGGGGTTGCTGGATGAAAGCCACCACGGGCAGGTTGAGGTGTGAGAAAGGTGGGGACCTCGAGGGGGTGCTTTCGATCGCGGTTGGGTGGTTGGGGTCGTGCAGACTGGGATTGGCACTGAGTCTAACAGTCGCGGCCAAGTGGTCTTAGTTAGCAGGGTCGCGATGTTGGTGGGGGCGGACCGGAAACTAGAGGATGCGGGCATCCGTGGTTAGGGTTGAGGGAGGAAAAGGAGAACCGAGATCCTATAGCAGCGCAATGAACCAATGGGTCGACCCCATTTTGACTTGAATAAGCAAGGGTCCCAGTAGTAGATGGGCCTGGAGATTGGGCCCATGCACTCCAAATCTGGCCTGCACAACAAGAATAAAATTCAATTAAAATAGAGATAAGATCAATTAAGCTAAGCATGGATGTATAAGGAGAATTAGGCAATGAAAGCAATTAATCCGAACAACTGGGCCCAAGATAGTGATTCATACTATGATGATTATGAATTCATCATGAGAAGAAATAACAAATAACACAATTCACTGGGCCACAGTTGGAGAGAAAACAAGGAGAAAGTTGTCATCACAAGTACGGTGCCAGCTTGTCTCAAAAACTGGCTAGATTGGCTACTTTAGTGGCTAGCTAGTTACTTTATCTAAGTAAATAAGAAAAGAACTAAAACATGAGAAAAAGAGTGCATATTAAGACCAAAGTGACACGAAACCATAGATGAAATGCATAGAGAAAATGTGTATATTTGGGTGTTATCAACCCCTCATCGATTCCTCTCACATATCCCTTCCACTCATCTCTACCTCTCCCACACTTACCCCTCTCCCTCCTCATTCCCATCAATATCATCTCTTCTACTCATTCCTCTCCTACCCCTCTTCATATTCTCTCCTTTTACTTTAGTTCATTGTGACCCTCTTTCCCATCAAGCTACTTGGTGTAGGGTGGGTGGTTGAAGATGAATACCCTGTACCTACTTGCTTCTTTGTCCATTGATACTACATAGGGCGGTCAAGCATCTATCCATGGGCCACAAGAGCCCTTGTGTAAGTTTTTATTTCCCACATGTAGCTCCATGGTTTATCTATACAGGAGCTAGTTTTGACCATGATTTGTTTCCCTATTGGCTATTTGTTGCACCTGACTATTGATGAAGTCTCTAGTGCTCATTTTAAGGAGCAATATGTCATGAATTTTTTTTTTGTATTGATAGATTTATGTGTATATTTGTCACTTACTATTAGTTGCACATGAGATCTAGTGATTTTATTGGATTCCTCTATTATTGGTATACTTGTGGATCTATTAAGTGAAAATTGGAAAATTTTATTTTGTCACTAATTAATTAGTATTTATCCTCACCATCTAAATTACTTTGTCACATTGATAATTCAAAGACATTTTATTATAGTTATGTACACTTCTAATCCAAAAACAATGGTGTAGTTAAAATTAAGAATCTTCTTACTATACCACCATGTATCATGTGACTATAAAAAAGGGACCATATATACCGCTTTTGAAATTAGGTTCCCATCACCATTGTCATCATATAAGCCTCAATCCCAACCATGTAATTGGGATTCAGAGATCCTTCTTTTCCAAACAACTCTGTTATGTGTCATATTATGATCAAGATGCAAATATTCAAAATCATTATTTATAATCTCTTTTCAAGTTAATTTAGACATGTCACGTCTTGTTTGAAATATACTAACTCATTAGAATTGTTTTGAATAGGTGCATTAGTCGGTCTTATCATACATGTCCATACTATCTAAGATGACCCTCCCACAACTTGTCGTCCATGCTTTCTAATCCCACTGGGTTCCTGATATAGTCATTTATCAAGTGATATTTTCTTATCTTCCGACACATTCGTCTCATCATATGCATTTTAGCTACATTCATATTGTTGAGGATTTTTTTCTTTACCACCTAAAATTCACTCCCATGTATCATGGCCAATTGTATTGACTTTTTATAAAACTTACTTTTTAATCTCAGAGGAATCTTTCATTCACATATTGCTCTAGTTACATTCCACCATTTTGATCACCCTATTGTGATCATGTATTAAACATCATCTTGAAAATTAGCTTCCATTCTAATAATATAACTCAAGAAACAAAACATGTCACATTTTGGTGCATCCACTCCATCAAACATGGCTCACCATCCACCATTCCAGACAGGCTAAAATTGCAACTCATATACTCAATTTTCATATAGTTTTTATATCAATTTTTCATATTTAACTCTCATAGGGTTGCCTTTGGATAAGATCTTGGTTGATTTTTTTAGCATTTTGGGTCATTACAAACACCTTAGAAGAATGTGAGTAATGTGAATGTGAATAAGTACAATCTTTGAGATTTTGGAAAATAGAATTTATACCAACCTGTAAAAATTAACCATCTAGAGCTATTTGTGTACCGATCTTCATATGACTTTCAATTTATTGGTGTCCACATTTCTATGTCGTCAACGAGTTGAGTATAGATGCCAAAAATTATAGGTACTTTACTTGTTTGGCTGCTTAATTTCTAAAGTACATGCTTCTCAAAATGGATTGTAACAAGAAATGGACATATCAATGTTTTTATGTATTAGTAATTTGTTTCTTTTATGGTGAGAGTAATATACATATTAGCATGTTTTCTAATTGGAACAATTTTTCATGATTTTAAGCATTCGATATTCTTGTGTGTATAATTAATAATAGCACATATATATATATATATTACTTTCTTGGACATCTATATAAGAATTGGATCAATTGCAACATCAGGATTCAAATTTCCTACTACATAGTCTAAATAGTCAACCACCTTCCAAGGAGCTCAATTCTAAAATGTCAAGAAAACTGTAAGAACCATTAATGGATAAAAAGTAGTTAAAAGAAGAAAAAAAAACTATACATGATTATGGAGAAGCACATGTGAGACAGAATATTGTTTCTTACAGCAATATCCCACTTATCGATCTTGTTGAGTAACAACTCACCTTTGAAATAAGTCGTATATTTAATAAATATAAAATATATAGAGAGTACTTTCCCCAAGATCAAAATAAAGCCTAGGAACAATTACAATAGGTAGGATTGGAATTCCTACTTCCAATATGACTTGTAACTAAGAAGGATGAACCTTGCATAAAATTTACAAGTATCAATGTATTAGAGACTCCACTTACTTAACAATTAAAGAGCATCATCACCCACCATAGGAAACTTGATATCCATGAAGCATGTTGGATTCTAAATGACAAATGGGGGGGGGGTTGAAAAAAATATAAAATACCAAAAAATGTTCATGTAAATGGTTATCCTAATACATGCTATTGTTTGTATTTTTTAAATAACAATAAATGTAATTGAACAATAGAATTTTATTAAGACAACTGTATGGCAGTTGAACAAGTCTACACTTGAGAAGTGTTAGATAAGGTTTATATTTGAGAAAAAAGACATGAAATCAACCTTGGGACTCATGTTTGTATTTGATAACAGATTGTCAAAAGTCTTATTTGTCATCAAATAGTTATGCATTTACATTGGAAAACTATAAAAAAATGTTGTTCATTTGTCACATAAGCAATCTCAGGGATCATCGGACATACAAATTACTAACTTTATGTTCAAAATTATGAAGAAGCTACTAATTTCTATAATAATTTCATATGTGTCCAAACTTTCCTGCCTGATATGTTATGCTTCAGATTAACAAGTAATGTTGCATAATATGCTCGAGTCATCAGCCACATGTGTGTATCATTCAATTTTTTAAATCCAAATACGACTATGTTCCAATATGTATATATAAACTAATGTCATAAAAGAAGTAATATTAACAATTTACCATTTAATTTAATGTTTATAAAACATAGCTTTATAACTTTTAATACCTTGTATTTATTATAATAGTCTGCCCATGTATCATTGTTCTCTAGGTAGGTATAATCAACAAATACACGTGGCCCGTACCTATCCGTTGCAATAAGAGATTAATCAAGATTGTGTCGCCAAATAATATTCTTCAAATAAACGATATACATGGATAACTGTATTCTATCTGCGTTGTTTCAGCCAACCATTGAAATAAGACTCTAATTTGAAAAAGTTAGACATGCATGAGCTAACATGCAATTTTTAAACAAAAATACAAGGTTTGTTGTTATGTTCTCAGTGGATGGACATTACAAATTATTTTAATTCGAAAATGATAATAAGATCAAACTTCACCATTGATTATACGCAGTTGAGGCAGGATTTAACTCTAATATGGAATCACAGTTAACGCACATGCAATTTTGACTTACGATTATTTTTTAGATCAATAATATATAATCCAAGAAACCTTATTAATAGTATCAATTTTTCTAGAGGAACATAAATAAACAACAATATTATGACCACGTCTAACATAAACCATCCAACGCAAGGTTAGAGAAATACAAATCTCATTTTTCCTGCATTTGCTTTTCTACTATCTATGTGTGATTATCATACATAATGCCTCATATATTAGATATCGTAATTGAACTCATAAAAACTCGCTAGATTAGTGGACCCTTCCTTTGATCTATATTTCCACTTGCTACTTCTTATTCCTCTACTTTTGATGTCTTCTGAGCATAATAGATGGTCTAAGCATCTTATCATGTAGGCCTCACTTTAGCATTATTTTGTTGCACCTTATACATATCATTAAAATGCATGTAAAAATCTTTTAGTGTATTGCTTTTAGCAAGTCTAATCGCTCTTACTGCCTAGTTCATAGAAGAGCTCTTTGGGCATGATAGAGTTTAAGAGGTTGGGACCTTAAAATGTTACCTAGATATCATAATACATGTAACATCTATCTCGAGAAAACAAGATTAACTAATGCGGAAGCGTTCACTAAGCAGCGGATTACCAAAAATCATTAAAAATTAAAACTTTTTGTGAAGAGATCTTTAAATGGTAAAGCTTTTTCATAAATCAACATGATAAGTTATTTACAAACTTATCCATCAGTACATCTCTGTAAGGTCGTATCTCGAGATTACAATCATCAACTACCATGTTATCTATATAAGGAAAGATACAGAAATCTCGAGGTACTGGACCAAAAACTTGAAAGCACTAACTATTACTCCAAGGACCTGAGAGTACAGAGACGACACATAGGACTCTAACTACATCTATACGTGGCATAACAGCCAGTGTCTCCCCCTAAAACTTCACTGCTGTCCCTGGTACTGTTGATGCTGCCCTTCACCTACTGAAGGATTTCTGCCTCCTCGCCCACGTCCACCTAAAAATATGTTTCCCACGGGGTGAGACAATTATAAAATTGTCCCAGCGAGAGATATAACTCTTCGCCAGAAACATAATTATTGCATCTTAAGAGAATAAATGTACACAAAGAAGTTATATTTGTCTGGAAGTAGTTAAAACAATGTTTAACAGATTAAACCATTCTTCCTATTAAAGTAATACAACTATAATTTGATAAACCCATATGTCATTTATCTTTTAAGAAATAGAAGAACATGTATGGAATTTATTTACTATAAAACCATTATTACAACACTAACTCTCTTCAGACTTAGATCATATATCTAATGTCTGACATTATTATTGGGGAGTCATGGCCTGTAGCCATACTTTTTCTCACAAGGAGTTAGGATCTCAATTCCTCAACTTATCAAGTACCTTTCTAAATTTATCATCATGATTATAGAATCTAGGTACTTGAACTCATAATTTACCATTCACTAGGTATCATAGCATATCATTATACTTGAAGCATGTAAAGTAATTTCAATACATAAGATATCATAATCCTTACCTGGATATGATCACCTCTTTATGAAAACATGCATGATCAATATTTACTAATAACATGCATATTGTATCATAGTAGCACAATACATGTTCTTATCAAATTATATATGTGATACCACGGCCGTGCTACCTTGCACGGTCGTGCAACAAAGGACTCACCACGACCGTGTCATAATACCACGGCTGGTTTCTAGGGTTAGGATTCTAATTTAATCCAAATAGAGTTATTCAACCTCTTAACTAGATTAGGAATAGTGATTCCTATCTCATTTCTCAATCATGGGGTTTCATGCTTAAAAGCATAACTCAGAATTAGGGTTACTTGTTCATATCATCACATATCCCTAGATTAGGGTTTACTATTCACATAGCATCACATTATCCTAGATTAGGGTTTACATTCACATAGCATCACATTACCCTAGATTAGGGTTTACTATTCACATATCATCACATTACCCTAGATTAGGGTTTACTATTCACATAGCATCACATTACCCTAGATTAGGGTTTACTATTCACACAGCATCACATTACCCTAGATTAGGGTTTACTATTCACATAGCATCACATTACCCTAGATTAGGGTTTACTATTCACATAGCATCACATTACCCTAGATTAGGGTTTACTATTCACATAGCATCACATTACCCTAGATTAGGGTTTACTATTCACATAGCATCACATTACCCTAGATATTCACATAGCATCACATTACCCTAGATTAGGGTTTACTATTCACATAGCAGTGAATTGAGATCATACCATCATTATGTATGAAGATTACTTCCATTCATGTCTTCACTTAGGTTAAGATTCATTGAGCATCATAATTAGGGTTTCTAAGATCCCATTGTAAAGGATCATACCCTAATTATGTGTATTCATACATGTTAAAGTATATTACTTGATTCTCATTCATATTAGGAGTCTTCTCTCCCCTCTTATTATTAGATGATGTTTACATCTCTTATGATTAGGTTAGGTCAATTCAACCTTGGTAACATAAGTCACATTATTACTACAATGTTCATTAGGGCTTGATTGATCAAGAGGTGTTGACTACTAAAACCCATCAAGGGTACTTTAGTAATGTTCACCATTGATCATAACATGCTTCAATCAACTAATTACTTGTTCCCTTAATGTCTTTAGGTATCATTAGGATTTAGTTTAATCAACTATTAAACCATCTAAGCCTTTAAAGCATTAAGCAATCTTGACCTTAAAAGACCCCAAACGGTTTTGTACTTTCAACCTCCAAATGGTTTGAAACCGCATGAATACCAAACGGTCTTGAGACTGTTTGGTCCAAACATCCTCAAAACCGCATGGACCAAAAAGTGTATTAACACTTCCAATTGAGTTAGGGTTTTCAATGTTGAACCCCTCAATCGTTCATGCCAAATTTAACCATTTATCAATTGAGCCAATTAAGTTAATACTCAACTGATGTGACCCTCAATTGATCCTCAATTGATCACCAATTAGGGTTTGGATGGATTGGATTAGGGTTGGAATCGATCATCCTTCAACATGCATCAATATGAGCTTAATTGATGTTGAACCTATTGAACCATCACTCAATTGGGTCATGACCTGACCCCAAATGGTCTTGAGGTCGTTTGAATAACCTCCAAACGGTCTTGAGACCATTTTCCCATCATATCATCCACATCCAAGTCAACCAATTAAGGTTTGGATCATTGGATCGATCATCAAATCAGCAATTGATTACACTTTAACTTAGTAACATTGGATCATCAATTTCTTAACCATACTCACCCATGGACCTTCAAACGGTCTTGGGTGACCTCCAAACGGTCTTGAGACCGTTTGGATGAGCTCCAAATGGTCTTGAGACCGTTTGGCTCATCCAACCCTTGGATTCTAGTGAACAATCATTAGGGTTTGAGCTATTGAGTTGATCATCAAATCAGCACTTAATTGCAAAGTGATTTGGTACCTTTAGACCTTCAATTGGTCAACCATGCTTAACCCTAGACCTCCAAATGGTCTTGGGTGATCCCCAAACGGTCTTGAGACCATTTGGGTCAATCAACCCAAAACATCAACTCATTTCAATGCAAAATCAGCACTTAGCCGATTAGGGTTAACACCATATCTTTTGTCCTTCAACCACTTAACCATATCCAACCATAGACCTCCAAACGGTCTTGGGTGACCCCCAAACGGTCTTGAGACTGTTTGGGCTAAATAACCCAAAAAGTCAAATCAATCAAGTTGAAAATCAGCACTTAATCCAATTAGGGTTTGCCTAATTGATTAGCCTTCAACTCATGATTCATTTGGAATTAACCTATAACATTTGATGGGTTATCAACCAACATAATTAGGAACAGGAATCTCAAACGGTCAACCCTTGGTCAACTCCCTCAAACGGTTTTGAAACCGTTTTCCCAAAAAGGTCAAGTTAATCAGGTTGGAAATCAGCACTTAATCCAATTAGGTTTACCTAATTGATTGGCCTTCAACTCATGATTCCTTGGGAGTTAACCTATCAAATTTGGTGAGTTATTAAACAACATAATTATGAACAGGAATATCAAATGGTCAACCCTTTTTCAACTCCCTCAAAAGGTCTTGGAGACCGTTTGCTCCAACTGACCTTGTGAAACCGTTTACCCTTCAAACGGTTTTGCAAACCGTTTGCCCCAAACGGTTTTGCAAACCGTTTGGCCAAGGGGGGGGGGGAAGACCGTTTGCTAAAGTAGCATTGGTATTCACGCCCCCTTCTTCTACCTCCAGATCAAGGCCTGATCTCCACGGTTTTGTTTGCAAGAGTGCAAAGAAGGATGGAGGGAAGAAGAACAAGCAACGTTTACAAGAAAGAAAGATGCATAACAAAGTTTAAGGGTTTAGAGTTATAAAACCCACCTTAGAACCAGATCTAGAGCTCCAAGATTCGAAGATTTAATGGTGGCTTGAGCTCCATAGGTCGTCCAAGGTTTCTTCTTCCAGAATTGGTTGGAAAGGATGGCTAGAAAGAAGAACTAAGTGAGAAAAACTAGCAAACCAACCTTGTATCATGATTTCCTCCATGAATCTGAGCTAGATAGTGGTTAAATCTTACCCAACTCTACTTGTCCGTTCTCCTCTGCTCCTGAGCTCCTTCCTTAGTCAGCCACAACAAGAGATAAGTGAAGAGAGAAAGGGAAACGATCCCTTGGTGTAAAAGAAAGGTGTATATATACTTTGGGCATGTTTTCAAGATAAGGACAATCTTTTCTTCTATTTCTCATATGGGTCCTTCTCTCCTTCTTGGCCACGCCCCTACTTTCTAAACTTAAGCAAAACTCCTTCTTTAACTAAGGTTTAGAGGAAAAGAAGCCAAACATCTTTCTAAGTTGCACACATAAAAGGGTCATTTTGCTTACAACTTAGTTATTTAATTGCAAGGGTTTTCCTTCTTATTTGATTTGTTAAATGAAGCGCCCTCTTCATAACTTTTACTCTAATTGATTCCAAGATTAATAAAAGATACTCTAAAGGTATATTTTACATGTTGCACCCCAGGTTTTGGGTAAATTGCACTTTACACCAAAACTAGGTTTTAAAGTACAATGATTGCTCTACAAGCTATATTTTGGTGCCCAAACTTGGAGGACACATAACACTTCATCATATTCATTATTATGATGTCTCATCATCAGAGGAACATCTAAACATGTTCAATTTGCAAGTTAACCCCTCTAATTGGGTAATTTGCACATAGGTCCCTATTAAACAAAACAATCTTACAACATTGTTCAAATAGGGCTGAAATGAAAATATAGATTCTTCTAAAGCTTTAATGACATATCAAGGGTTAACCACAAGCCTCTAATCATAATTTTAAGCAAAACACCTAGGGTTAGTTCATAACCCAGGTCAGGGGTGTTACAAATTATAAACCCCTAACAAGGATTTCGTCCCCAAAATCCCAGGAAAAGGAGGGACATATTATTCATTAGTAAGGCCCTCAAGTTTCCCCATATTATCTCAAAATTATGATGATATTATGGATTTGTAATTCACACAAAGTCCCTTTCATTAATTACTTCTTATCACTGTTTATGTTTGTGCAAAGCATAAACCCCTAACATAAGGTGTCCATACTTTTGAAAGGAAGAAGCATAGAAGAACATTCTTCTAGTATCACCCAAAAATGTTTACCAAAAGAGAAACATACATACCTTAACACAGATAATTCACTCAGCAATCCTTTATTTATTTGAAACAGTTCACTAAGAAAGTTTGCTAATCAATTAATTTGGAAATATTCACTGAGAAGATTCACTAAGAAATTTGTCTTGGAAGATTTCACTAAGTAAATTTACTAAGTATTTTGTCTCAAAAGCTTTTACTGAAGGAGTTCATTGAGTATGCTTACTAATTATTTACTGAGGAAATTCATTGAGTATGTTCACTAAGTATGCTCACTAAGTATGTTCACTAAGTATTCACTGAGGAAATTCACTGAGTATGTTCACTAAGTATGTTCACTAAGTATATTCACTAAGTATTCACTGAGGAAATTCACTGAGTATGTTCACTAAGTATGTTCACTAAGTATATTCACTAAGTATTCACTGAGGAAATTCACTGAGTATGTTCACTAAGTATATTCACTAAGTATATTCACTAAGTATTCACTGAGGAAATTCCACTGAGTATGTTCACTAAGTATGTTCACTAAGTATATTCACTAAGTATTCACTGAGGAAATTCACTGAGTATGTTCACTAAGTATGCTCACTAAGTATGTTCACTAAGTATTCATTAAGGAAATTCGATGAGTATGTTCACTAAGTATGTTCACTAAGTATGTTCACTAAGTATTCACTGAGGAAAATTTATTGAGTATATTCACTGAGGAAGTTCACTGAGTATATTCACTAAGTATTCACTGAGGAAGTTCACTGAGTATATTCACTAAGTATTCACTGAGGAAATTCACTGAGTATATTCACTAAGTATATTCACTAAGTATTCACTAAGAAGATTCACTGAGTATGTTTATTTAGAAGTTTCACTTAGCTTTTCTCATTAATTTCTTTATACTCTCTAGATTGTTTCAGAATAATTACCTGATCAGAGTAATAAAAAAGATAACAATCTAAGAGTTTCATACTTGCCTTATCTACAATAACCATATACCTGGCCAGGGTATATAAGTATTGAGATTAGGTAGTATGTATTTTACTTATCATCATATTCCTCATTTCTTTTATCATTATACACACAAGATTTACCATACTAGATTATTCTTCAGGTATCACATCTATATCTTATCTTTTAATACACAATTAAGGGAGATTATAAATTGTTTTAAACAATACTGAGTAAGATATAAGTTCTTATCTCCCTTGTATCCTTCTAGGACTTAGTCAAAGGAATTCAAAAATAGCTAATTTTCATATCTTTAACACATAGAATCCTGATATGAAATATCAAAACAAAACTTATTTCATCTGACCTGTCTGGGACGTTTGTCCACATCCTCTATTATTATATTGCCTCCCTTGTGAGCCTTGCAGACTCTGTCCTTGAGGTTGAGTCATTATTGTATTCCTATCTGGACAATCCTTTGCCAGATGTCCCAGTTGTCTACATTAGTAACAGATCCTGGGTGCAAAGTGTCTATACGATCCAGAACCGATGTTGATGCTATGTCGGAGGGTCTTCTTGGTATACTACTATGATCCCTACTTCCACTTGACATCCATTGTGTCTGGGTAGGAAATCATGATATTGCTGTCGGTATAGAAAATCTTGGCTTCTTAAAACTTTCAGGCCTTTGATCTTGAGGTTGGGTGTACATCTTCTTACTACTTGTCTATTGTTTCTCGATTTCTGACCTCTCTATCCTTCTTACTGACGCCACAAAGGTGGAAAACCTTTCTCTGTTCTCTAAGGTAGACACATGAGTGGCTAGTTCAGCGTTCAATCCCTTTTCAAAACACAGAATTCTTTCTTCATCACTAACTGCCATCTGCGGACAAAACCGCATCAATTCCATGAACTTAGCTTCATATTCACTAACGTTCATCTGTCCTTGTGTGATCTTCTCAAATTGAGAGATCTTCTCATCTAGATATGTCTTAGGGAAGTATCTATTGACGAATTCTCATCGAAATACCTCCCATCCTATTTCTTCGCCTGGTCTCTTATCTTCCTCTATCATCCACCAATTACCAGCACTCCCTTTTAGGAGGTATACTACATGTTTTACCTTTTCAGCTTCAGGAATATCAAGGATCCTGAAAGCCTTTTCCAGCTTTGTCAACCATAGATCAACATCTTCTGGGTTAGATGTACCATCATAGTCTATGGCTCCCACCCGACGAAGTCTCTCAAAAGTCTTACCGGCTCCATAACCTTCCTGATGGGCTGGTGCCCTAGGTGCAGATGGTGGCACCCTATCTGCTATGTATGTTATGGCTGTCAGGAATTTATCAAATAAAGCATGGAGAGCTGGGTTTTCTATCTCATCTGGGTCAATCTGGGGCTATTCAGGTACAAGCCCCTCCCTATTCTGGTCTCCTGCACCTCCTCCTAGTGCAGCAGTACTGCCCTCAGCAGCATGCTCTTCATGTGGTCCAGACATCTTCTAGTTCTTCTTCTCCTATGAGAGCAGAAGATACTATCAGATAATCTGGAAAACACTTAGAACATACTCAACAAACTTAGTCCTATGTCTCTGTAGACTCAGCGAACCTAGAGCTCTGATACCACTAAATGTAACATCTATCTCGAGAAAACAAGATTAACTAATGCGGAAGCGTTCACTAAGCATCGGATTACCAAAAATCACTAAAAATTAAAACTTTTTGTGAAGAGATCTTTAAATGGTAAATCTTTTTCATAAAGCAACATGATAAGTTATTTACAAACTGATCCATCAGTACATCTCTGTAAGGTCGTATCTCGAGATTACAATCATCAACTACCATGTTAACTATATAAGGCAAGATACAGAAATCTCGAGGTACCGGACCAAAAACTCGAAAGCACTAACTATTACTCCGAGGACCTAAGTGTACAGAGATGACACGTAGGACTCTAAATACATCTATACATGGCATAACAGCCAGTGTCTCCACCTAAAACTTCACTGCTGTCCCTGGTACTATTGATGCTGCCCTTCACATATTGAAGGATTTCTTCCTCCTCGCCCACGTCCACCTAAAAATATGTTTCCCATGGGGTGAGACAATTATAAAATTGTCCCAGCGAGAGATATAACTCTTCGCCAGAAACATAATTATTGCAGCTTAAGAGAATAAATGTACACAAAGAAGTTATATTTGTCTGGAAGTAGTTAAAACAATGTTTAACAGATTAAACCATTCTTCCTATTAAAGTAATACAACTATAATTTGATAAACCCATATGTCATTTATCTTTTAAGAAATAGAAGAACATGTATGACATTTATTTACTATAAAACCATTATTACAACACTAACTCTCTTCAGACTTAGATCATATATCTAATGTCTGACATTATTATTGGGGAGTCATGGCCTGTAGCCATACTTTTTCTCACAAGTAGTTAGGATCTCAATTCCTCAACTTATCAATTAACTTTATAAATTTATCATCATGATTATAGAATCTAGGTACTTGAACTCATAATTTACCATTCACTAGGTATCATACCATATCATTATACTTGAAGCATGTAAAGTAATTTCAATACATAAGATATCATAATCCTTACCTGGTTATGATCACCTCTTTATGAAAACCTGCATGATCAATATTTACTAATAACATGCATATTGTATCATAGCAGCACAATACATGTTCTTCTCAAATTATATATGTGATACCACAGCCGTTCTACCTTGCACGGTCGTGCAACAAAGGACTCACCACGACCGTGTCATAATACCACGACTGGTTTCTAGGGTCAGGATTCTCATTTAATCCAAATAGAGTTATTCAACCTCTTAACTAGATTAGGAATAGTGATTCCTATCTCATTTCTCAATCATGGGGTTTCATGCTTAAAAGCATAACTCAGAATTAGGGTTACTTATTCATATCATCACATCTCCCTAGATTAGGGTTTACTATTCACATAGCATCACATTACCCTAGATTAGGGTTTACTATTCACATAGCATCACATTACCCTAGATTAGGGTTTACTATTCACATAGCATCACATTACCCTAGATTAGGGTTTACTATTCACATAGCATCACATTACCCTAGATTAGGGTTTACTATTCACATAGCATCACATTACCCTAGATTAGGGTTTACTATTCACATAGCATCACATTACCCTAGATATTCACATAACATCACATTACCCTAGATTAGGGTTTACTAGTCACATTGCAGTGAATTGAGATCATACCATCATTATGTATGAAGATTACTTCCATTCATGTCTTCACTTAGGTTAAGATTCATTTATCATCATAATTAGGGTTTCCATGATCCCATTGTAAAGGATCATACCCTAATTATGTGTATTCATACATGTTAGAAGTATATTACTTGATTCTCATTCATATTAGGAGTCTTCTCTCCCCTCTTATTATTAGATGATGTTTACATCTCTTATGATTAGGTTAGGTCAATTCAACCTTGGTTACGTAAGTCACATTATTACTACAATGTTCATTAGAGTTTGCTTGATCTAGAGGTGTTGATTACTTAAACCCATCAAGGGTACTTTAGTAATGTTCACCATTGATCATAACATGCTTCAATCAACTAATTACTTGTTCCCTTTATGTCTTTAGGTATCATTAGGATTTAGATTAATCAACCATTAAACCATCTAAGACTTTAAAGCATTAAGCAATCTTCACCTTAAATGACCCCAAACGGTTTTGTACTTTCAACCTCCAAACGGTTTGAAACCGCATGACCACCAAACGGTCTTGAGACTGTTTGGTCCCAAATGGTCTTGAGACCATTTGGACTCAAATGGTCTTGAGACCGTTTGGTCCAAACACCCTCAAAACCGCATGGACCAAAAAGTGTATTAACACTTCCAATTGAGTTAGGGTTTTCAATGTTGAACCCCTCAATCGTTCATGCCATGGTTAATGATTTATCAATTGAGCCAATGAAGTTAATACTCAACTGATGTGACCCTCAATTGATCACCAATTAGGGTTTGGATGGATTGGATTAGGGTTGGAATCGATCATCCTTCAACATGCATCAATATGAGCTTAATTGCTGTTGAACCTATTGAACCATCACTCAATTGGGTCATGACCTGACCCCAAACGGTCTTGAGGTCGTTTGGATAACCTCCAAACGGTCTTGAGACCATTTTCCCATCATATCATCAACATCCAAGTCAACCAATTAAGGTTTGGATCATTGGATTGATCATCAAATCAGCAATTGATTACCCTTTAACTTAGTAACATTGGATCATCAATTTCTTAACCATACTCACCCATGGACCTTCAAACGGTCTTGGGTGACCTCCAAACGGTCTTGAGACTGTTTGGATGAGCTCCAAATGGTCTTGAGACCGTTTGGCTCATCCAACCCTTGGATTCTAGTGAACAATCATTAGGGTTTGAGCTATTGAGTTGATCATCAAATCAGCACTTAATTGCAAAGTGATTTGGTACCTTTAGACCTTCAATTGGTCAACCATGCTTAACCCTAGACCTCCAAATGGTCTTGGGTGATCCCCAAATGGTCTTGAGACCGTTTGGGTCAATCAACCCAAAACATCAACTCATTTCAATGCAAAATCAGCACTTAGCCGATTAGGGTTAACACCATATCTTTTATCCTTCAACCACTTAACCATATCCAACCATAGACCTCCAAACGGTCTTGGGTGACCCCCAAACAGTCTTGAGACTGTTTGGGCTAAATAACCCAAAAAGTCAAATCAATCAAGTTGAAAATCAGCACTTAATCCAATTAGGGTTTGCCTAATTGATTAGCCTTCAACTCATGATTCATTTGGAATTAACCTATAAAATTTGGTGGGTTATCAACCAACATAATTAGGAACAGGAATCTCAAACGGTCAACCCTTGGTCAACTCCCTCAAATGGTTTTGAAACCGGTTTCCCAAAAAGGTCAAGTTAATCAGGTTGGAAATCAGCACTTAATCCAATTAGGTTTACCTAATTGATTGGCCTTCAACTCATGATTCCTTGGGAGTTAACCTATCAAATTTGGTGAGTTATTAACCAACATAATTATGAACAGTAATCTCAAACGGTCAACCCTTTTTCAACTCCCTCAAAAGGTCTTGGAGACCGTTTGCTCCAACTGACCTTGTGAAATCGTTTACCCTTCAAACGGGTTTGCAAACCGTTTGGCCAAGGGGGGGGGAGACCGTTTGCTAAAGTAGCATTGGTATTCACGCCCCCTTCTTCTACCTCCATATCAAGGCCTGATCTCCACGGTTTTGCTTGCAAGAGTGCAAAGAAGGATGGAGGGAAGAAGAACAAGCAACGTTTGCAAGAAAGAAAGATGCATAACAAAGTTTAAGGGTTTAGAGTTATAAAACCCGCCTTAGAACCAGATCTAGAGCTCCAAGATTCGAAGATTTAATGGTGGCTTGAGCTCCATAGGTCGTCCAAGGTTTCTTCTTCCAGAATTGGTTGGAAAGGATGGCTAGAAAGAAGAACTAAGTGAGAAAAACTAGCAAACCAACCTTGTATCATGATTTCCTCCATGAATCCGAGCTAGATAGTGGTTAAAGCTTACCCAACTCTACTTGTCCGTTCTCCTCTGCTCCTGAGATCCTTCCTTAGTTGGCCACAGCAAGAGATAAGTGAAGAGAGAAAGGGAAACGATCCCTTGGTGTAAAAGAAAGGTGTATATATACTTTGGGCATGTTTTCAAGATAAGGACAATCTTTTCTTCTATTTCTCATATGGGTCCTTCTCTCCTTCTTGGCCACGCCCCTCCTTTCTAAACTTAAGCAAAAATCCTTCTTTAACTAAGGTTTAGAGGAAAAGAAGCCAAACATCTTTCTAAGTTGCACACATAAAAGGGTCATTTTGCTTACAACTTAGTTATTTAATTGCAAGGGTTTTCCTTCGTATTTGATTAGTCAAATGAAGCACCCTCTTCATCAATTTTACTCTAATTGATGCCAAGAGTCATAAAATATACTATAAAAGGTATATTTTACATGTTGCACCTCAGGTTTTGGGTAAATTGCACTTTACACCAAAACTAGGTTTTAAAGTACAAGGATTGCTCTACAAGCTATATTTTGGTGCCCAAACTTGGAGGGCCCATAACACTTCATCATATTCATTATTATGATGTCTCATCATCATAGGAACATCTAAACATGTGCAATTTGCAAGTTAACCCCTCTAATTGGGTAATTTGCACATAGGTCCCTATTAAACAAAACAATCTTACAACATTGTTCAAAAAGGGTAGAAATGAAAATATAGATTCTTCTAAAGCTTTAATGACATATCAAGGGTTAACCACAAGCCTCTAATCATAATTTTAAGCAAAACACCTAGGGTTAGTTCATAATCCAGGTCAGGGGTGTTACAATACATGTCTGTTTAGAATATGTACATGCATGCAATGTAGCTGGTACTAGATAATTATTTTGATTGAAATCAATCAATGTTTTACCCCTGTAATTTTGTTTGTAGCTATTCAAAAGGTATTTGTTCTTACAGTGTTGTTGGTCATAAATAGTTAAGTTATAAATAGTCAAGTCAAGGTATAGTGTGGACTTATCTATCTATCTATCTATCTATCTATCTATCTATCTATCTATCTATCTATCTATCTATCTGTCTGTCTGTCTGTCTGTCTGTCTGTCTATCTATCTATCTATCTATCTATCTATCTATCTATGTATATTATAAGGTTTAGATATACATCCTAATGACCTCTTTCAACCCTTCTTCTAGCCCGTTTGCGGCCATCCCACTGGAGTTGACTCACTAGAGAGGTTTCACATCCTTGCTCCATACTAACGACCTCGGTGTGCTACTTGATTGAATGATATCAGAGTAGGAAACATCAACTGCTAATTGTTTACCTTGACAAAATCAAAACCATGGTAACATTTCAAAATGATTTTCTTACAAAAATGTGAATGGAGAGTCATCTAAAAAATACTCCCTCTCTCTTTCTAAAGTATGTCCCATATGCACATAAATCCATAAGGTTTTCTTTTGAAATAGTGCAAGACTTGAAATGTCATTTTTATGCACTTGTGTGAAGCAATAAAAAATTTCATGATTTCAAACATCAGTGGACAAAGAATTTTAGGAAGTAGAGTGACTATTGAGGAGAATGCTCTGACATAAATATAATCAAATTTCATGGTTAGAGAAAGAAAAACCCATTGCATGACATACAAATAAAATTCAGCTACAATATAGGTTGGGACATCAAAGAAGATAAAGTTATATTTCATGGTACTTTACATAGTTTTTCTCAAGCTGTTAATGTATTTGAAAAGTCCTCCATGTGTGGAAATGGTGGGAAATTTTCCTTTTGTGGCACCCATGGAGATCTCATCAGTTCCTTCATCCATCATGAGGCAGTAATATCTCTCCTAGTAAGGATGACTTGCCACAAGATTGGTATTTGTCTCTGCTTATTGTTTAAGTTAAAAGAGAGAAATTTCTTAGAATTTGAAATAATGACTGAACCTGATATTTGTGGGCAAAAATGCAAGTACATGATATTTTGTTGTTACATCAAATGATTGTAATGAATTTAGCATATTGAAAGTGCAACTTTGTTCTACTAAAGAGGACATTACGTGTAACTTTTTGATATGTCAAAGTAACCCTTTTATTATCAGAATTTTAACTAGAAAGATGAAGAGAGAATTAGGAGTAGTTCAATAAATGTTGAAACAACAACTTCATTTAAACAAAATAAGTTAATGGAGAATGAAAACTTTATTATAAAGGGTGTGGTATATGTATATTTAGTTCACTAAATTCAAAATTTTGTTGACAAGTCATTAAACTATGCATTTTCATCAATATGGTTGGAATAAAATATATGAACATTCTATTCAAGAAAAATGGACCAATACTAATTTTTTAGAAACTCTATGGCACGTCAAATTTTCTTCAAGTAATACCTTCCTAGGATGTATCATGTATGTAGATTTCACATTAACTTCTACTAGAATCCATGGTTGTTAAACTACTTTACAATTATTTCAAATTTCATTTAAGTGGGCCTACAAAATCATATATTGCATTAACTTCTAATAGAATCCATGGTTGCTAAAACTACTTTATAATTATTTCAAATTTCATTTACGTGGGCCTAGAAAATATATTATGATGCAAGTTATCACTAGTTGTATACCTTCATTGTATTATGGTATGTATGCAAAGCATGCATTTCTTGCAACTGTTTATATCTTTTTGAAAATTTTACCAATCCATGCTAATAGGGTTATGATCATTGAAGAAACACTATAAATATTGATTGCATTTAATCTACAACACTTAGTTGCCTTCATTTCATTATTAGTAATAGAAATTTAGTGCATAACTTATTAAGGTGGCCCTATATTGTTCATTTTAAACAAGACTTGGCATGACTTATAATGATTAAAATCTGATAATACGACATTATGGATAATATTACATGATATATCTAATTGAAATAATTAATGTCAAACATTCAATTAGTTAGTGAATTAAATCTCTATAAACTAAATCTAATGAAATAATATAAGGAATAAATAGGTTTCTAATGATATCATATTCAACAAGCATCTAATGTTATGTCTTTAAGTTTGAGATAACTTTCTTGAATTGGGAGTGACCATAGTCACCATGCCATATTCAATGAAAAAGTACAAAAAGTAACCAATATATGACATATTTATGTGCTACAAGTAAATTTGGGATTCTAGCAAAATATGCTAGTAAATCCTATGATTGAAATAAATATAATATTGTCACATATATAATTGAAGAAGACATTAAGTATAGCACCAAAATTAGTTTTACCTTCTAAGGATAAGGTCCAATTGAATAAGAAGCAAAATATAAATATATTGAAACCATCTCATCATTGATCACATTCCAAATGAAAACTTTGGAAAGAGTTAAAATGTTTTAGCTTACGTCTTGAGCTTGGAATACATATTGTGAAATATCTTTGACCAAAATGAATTTCATTTTTTCATGTTATTTTTGAAGAACATTTTCTAAAAATCTGAAGGATCAAAATTTATTAAAAAGTATGCTATGAAGAGGTATAATACAAAATTAAAAGTATTTAATTTTAGAATCTATGCCTAATGTGTTTTTTTAACTCTCATGTTTATTGTAAAAGTACTTGACTACCATAGTCATATCCTTGAGGAAAGATTAGTTTTATTTCACCAACATGTATAAGTTTAAAATGAAATTAAGAGAATTAGGAGTCATTATGACCAATTAACTTCTTTAAAAATATAATAAAAACTATTTAAGGGTAAAAAAATATTATGTATTTTATGGATAATCAAAATAATATTTTTGTATTAGTGTGTATTTTTTTGTTTCAATAACCAGTCCATTAGTGACAAATTTACTAGAAATCTGACTTCAATTTATAAATAAGTTCTTTTGTGAAACCATGTTTGAAAGGATAATCATAAATTTGAGTGGTTGGATACATTAATAAAAAAATATATACATATATATCATTCAAATATAAAACATATAACCTTTGGAATGTAATTTCTTAAGAAGTATTTGGTTGATATGAATGTATTTCATGCAAAACACTATATTTTTGTATTTAAATATTGCATGTAGTCATGTGAATTATTGGCCAAAATTTATTTGGTAACTTCTTCATTAGAGTTTGTATTAGAGAGTGGGCTCATTATAAAACAACATATCAATAAGATATGTAAATCCATTTTTCTCATAATTAAATTACATGATAAGACCTTGCCAAATATATAATTCTACATGTCATTTCATTATTAAATTCATTTGTTTAGCGACCCCTTCATTTTCCGTGCAACTTCTATCATTCTTATAATTTTTCATTCAATTTTTACAAAAAATGGCATAAACCCTTTTGATGATGCCAATTCCACCATGTGATGTGCAACCACTATTTGTGTTTACATGTATGAGGGGGATCCTCTTTGAGATAAAATTCACTTCCATAGAAGGTACACTATTATTGACACAATCGATATTATGGAGAGGCGACAGAATAAAGGGGGAACTCTTGCATGACATAGATCCATGATTTCATAGACCATCCCACCATGATTCAAAGATGTTTGGGTCATCATATTGTCCCCATGAAAGTTAAATGTAAAATTGATAACTCTCAAACACTTCCCTTCATATTTATCTTGAGGAATTGAAATTGCGTCAACTTCATTCACCCACATTCCAATATAGACACCTAATTTCTCATTAATGACATGTTTCCTGAATAAAATTTATATATTGTTTTTCTATGTAATACATCTTGTTAGTAGTGATGACATTGATTAAGATACATACCCGGATGTTGATGGTTCAGGATTTATGTTTTTGATATTAAAAATAAAAAATGTCTTAAAGGTATAACCATATAGATAATAGGTAAATTTGAATGCGTATGCCAGTCATTGAACATAGTTTAACCAACTTCCCTAGGAAACAAAATGTTGTAAATACTACGATCAATCATGATCAATATATGATCCCATTGTCCTTTTGATTGATCTAATGTAGGGAATAAACCTCAACCAATTCATTTCTCTCTCAATCATCATCAGGTTTGGGTATCTTTTTTTTCAAAGAATGTTCTCCCAAAAGAGTGGTCTTTGTTTCTTCTTAACAACAAAGGAGATCGGGAGAAAATTTAGAATCAAAATTGAACAACACATTTGGGGTTATAAGTGAAAGTGCAAGTTGTACAGTTAGAACTTACAATCATTAGGAAACATTTAACAGATTTAAAGTGCAATGTTGCTCCTCTAAAGAGGACATTAGGGGTAATTTTTTGATCAATCAAGGTAACCTTTTTATTATCAAAGTGTTCATTGGAAAGATAAGTAGAGTACTCAAGCATTAATTCCATATGGTTTACGATACCAACTTCATCAAATGGAAATAAATGAATGGGGAAAAATAGTTTTCTAATTGTTATTACTTTGAGGTGGGACTGGCAGCTAATAATCATGAAATATATGAAACAAATCAAAGTGTTTTGAATATATATGTTGACCATCTCATCTTGGATTTTGAGATATCTTGATTTGTTTCATGTGAATATTTTTAGATCAAAGTATTTAAGATATGATCTATTCTAATTAACTAATACTAGATATGGGTCCAAGATGGGACACTGATGTGGTTAGTTCCTTGGTTGGTTACAAAGAGGTTAGAGTTTCCAGCCCAGGCAAAAACATGATCAGAATCGCCAAATTAAAAAAAATAGATATGGGGAATTGGAACTTTCATTATTTGCTATCCAATTAATCTATGTTAAATGTTATAGTCATTTTCATCAATATAAGTTCAAATAAAATGATAAGGACACAATATTCAAGAATATGAACTCATATTGTTTTGTCACAAGTCATATCTTATTTCAAGTTGAAGAGTAATACCTTCATAGACATGAATCAATTAGTTTAATTTCTTATGAAATGATTACTAGACTACATGATGGTTAATATGTTACACTTATTTTATATTTAGTTGTAACATGCCTAACCTGTAATTATGCAAGTTTTATGATAGATTTTTCATTTCATTGAATATAATGGTAGTAAAGGAAATATGTTTTGTCTTGAAATCTTTTATATGTATACGTAGACATTTGGTAAAGGAAATATGTTTTGGCTTGAAATTTTTTTGTGGTTTATTACCAAGATGTCTCCAGTTCAAGTCCCAAAGATGGCATGAATAGAATTGCCAAATAAAAAAAATTGATATTAGATATGGGGAATGTGAATTTTCATTTGTTGCTTCAATTTTATCTACGTTTGGTGTTATCTCCATTTTCACCAATATAAGTTCAAATAAAACTATATGGAGATATTATTCAAGAATATGGACTTATATTATCTTGTTACAAGCCATCTCTTATTTCAAATGCACAAGAGTAACACCTTCATGACATGACTCAAGTAGTTTAATTTCTTATCAAATAATAATTTGACTACATGATAGTTCATATGTTACAATTATTTCATATTTAGTTGGAATGTTCCTATCAAAACCTAACATGATGCAAGTTCTATAATAGTTTTTTTTATTTCATTGAATATAGTGGTGGTAAAGGAACTATGTATTTTCTTGAATAGTTTTCTATGTATATGTTAAGAATTGGCTTATATTTTCAAATTTGGGTTTGTTGGATTATATTTCAATACATTGCATGTCTGGATAAACCTGTAAAACATAAGGGTAAAATCATAACAATGTTTCTAATGATAAATTATAGTAAAATAAATTATTTTAGGGTCAAGATATTGCTAATATGAAAAGATTAATGTCATACATTGTTTGATAAAAAATACTATGTAATATTGAGAATAATAAATGAAGAACAATAAAAAATAACTATATTAGTATTTAAATGAGGTTAAAATTACCAAAAATTAAAAATTTTAAGTTTTTTGAGAGAAAATGTAGGGTTCCATAACATTAGAAACTTTACTTTTGGGGTTAAAGATGAACTATGTAATCCGGTAATTACCATAATCACTAGAAAATCTTTAGGAGAAACTAGAGAAAATTTCTTAATGATTTATAATAATTGGAGAAAAATATAACATATGTATGTCTTGTGATTTTTATCTAAAAGGAAAAACAATGTACTCCATGTAGATATTTGATCTACTAGAATATTGTTGAGCAACATACTATAAAAAGCAATGTAAATTTTTCATTATTATTCCAATGACATTAAGTATAACACCAAAATCTATTGGTCTTTCCATGTATCTTACCAAGATGGAGAAGAAGAAAAATGGTATGAAGATAAACTTATCATCTATATTGATCATATTACCCCAAAGGGGAATTTTTTCAAGAGTCAATTTTGTTTATCTTGATCTTGTGGTCTTGGTAATAGACCCTTACAAAGAACTTTGACAATAATTGTGACCAAAGTATTCATGTGGGTGAATTAGGACACATTTTGAGAATCAATAGAGAACCTGTGACAAAATAATGTTATGAAGAAGAATTTATTGACATTAAACTACTTTATTCTTTATGGAGTGTGTAATATTTGTATTAAACTTTCCTATTGTAGGAACTAGTATGTGATCATAATAGTCATATCCTGGATGGAACACAAATTTTAAGATGCAATAGTTTCGAAGATAAAATGGGAGTAAGTGAAATGAAGTTTTGGTAAACATTATAACAAATTAATATAGATTCTCGGTCAAAGAAATTTGAAAAGACAATAAAATATGTGGAAAAGTCAACAATGAAAACATTTTATTGAGAACCTAAGAATGAGTATCAGGTACTTCACTATCCCGTTACTTCCATAAATGGTTCTCTAAATTAAACAAACTAATTCCTTTATATATATATATATATATCTGTGTGTGTGTGCTGTGTAAATATGTTTATATGCATGTATATAAACTTAATTTTAATATGTATCACTTCTAGAATTTCATTTACTAGCAAGTATGGGTTTTTTGTGTATTTCACGCACATAAGTACAACTCTTTCTTTAAAAAAAATATAATTGCGTTTACTAGCTTCTTACTGCAAGTTAATATCACTAAGCAGTGCATATAAATATTGGATATCAGTTAGTTTCTATGACCTTTTTTCCTATTTAACTTATATGAGAAGCACTTATTAGCTCTTGAATAAATTTTCTTATATCTAGGAATCGATTCAAGGAGGTGCCACATTGGACCCACCCCAATAGAGTAAAACCCTAGGCTAGACATATGGTAACAAGTCACCCCCATGCCATGTCTTGTAGTGTGAATATATACCATTGCAAGGAAGATCCATGGCTAATGTGTGTCCAAGAAGCTTTTCCCTAATATACATCTCCAAGGGGACTTGAACCAAAGACCTCCTTTTTAACTAGGCACCTCATTTACCAGTGGATCATACAATGACAATCTATATATTGATTTACTACAATAATGATATTTCTAAAGAACCATCTAATGTCCCACACAAACTTTGTGTGCCTTGTAATTTCTACAAAACTCTATGGAAAACAGTGCCACATACCCTTTGATGATATCAATGATATCAATGCAATGATACAAGGTTGATTCTCCTTCTATGTGGCACTATAAAAGGCACATCCTCTTTAAAATCACCTTCAACTCCCTATAAAGGTATGCTACCAATGCCACCATAAATAGTGGTGCACCACAATAACACCATCATAGTATATATAGGAAAGGGTAAGGTGGTTGTAATGCAATATCTAGGGTTTTGTTTACATTTATGACCATTGCACCATTCTTGAATACTTAGGTCACCATAGTTCCACCTCTCCTAAATTGTTCAACACAACTATGATGAGTCATCATGACTTTCCTTTGTATTTCTCTTAAGGAAACTATATTTTGGGAACTGATCTTCCATCACTTGTCCTTTTAAACACCTAATTTCTTATTTATGAAATGTATGCTATATTTTCTACTTATAACTGAATATCTACATTTTTTATTCTATGTACTTTCTTTATTATGAATAATAAGGACATTGTCAAGGGGATTGTAGCTCAATGGAGAAGGCCCAGGATCCCTAGAGTAGGGACCCGGGTTCGAATCCACAGTTGTACAGCTTCAGCGATCTTTTGTCCTGTCACACACCTCATCCTTTGTGTGAGTTTACCTTTCTATCCTTGATGTGTGGGTAGTTGGGGAAAGCTTGGGGTTTACACTGTCAGGGGGGTCACAATCGTGGCTCTTCCTCGGGGGTGGTTCCCACGTCAACCGAATAAAATGAGGATGTTGATTCTCATATAAACCCCCATATTGAGGGTTTTAGTCTAAGAATGAAGATCAATTGCAAGTAGGGTATCACCATGTCTATAATAGTTATTTTTGAAGGTGTAATTTTTTACCAAATGTCAATATATCTGATTTGGCTATGTGATAGAATCCCAACAACACTATGGGGGAAAATATAATCAATTTAAAATTCAACCTTCCTAATGTTTAAGACAATTTAGGACATATAACATCATCGAGAAGTTGAGTTTCTAAATTCATCCTTGATGATCACACTTTAGAGAAAAATGTCTCAATATGTTCTTTATGTTTGATGTTACATTCCACCTTGCACTACTCATGACATTGAATTGGATTCCTTCTATCATAATAATATATCATCCATAAAACATATTTATACAATATATTAAATATTTAATTTTATCTTATATGAACAATAATTCATAATTCGTTTCACTTGTTCATTTACTTCTCTCATCCATCTAGAAAATCTTAGTGCCCATATTATTTCTCCTTATTAGTATATTGGAAATTGAGATATTTTTTATTGTTTATGTTATATTATGATGTTACAAGTACCTCTAAATATCTCATAATAATTTATCTAAAATGTTATTGGATTCATGAGAGAGAATTTGTTTCATGTGAAATGTCCAACTTTTATCTTACAATGGATATATTAGACAATCATGGTTTTAAAATTTTAGTAATTCTCAACTCTTTGAAATTGAAGAAATTTTCATAAGAATGTTTTTTATCGGAATCCAAACACCAAATGACTAGAAATTCAATGGATAAAGGGCTCAATAGTCCTTTCCTCGAAAGTATCACATTGACATAGAATATGCAAGAATAAAACAATAACAACATAATAAGCCATAAGGCATGAACAACAAGGGTATATGCTTAAAAGGTACTAACATGAACTTGAAATCATGACTATAACCGTTCTAGATACAACTCATATGATTGCTTTTCTAGTATTTCATGATGATATTCAGAGATGCATCAACAAATATCATATTAGAGCTGTAGCAATGATCATTTGTACCTAGTACCTAAAGGCATAAAGTGGGTACATATCAACACAACTTTGTTGAGTACAACATGCAAAAAATATAAAACTACGCGTTTAGAAGAACAAATATTTCTTGGTCAAAATTTAATATAATGAAAAGAAAGAAAGAATCCACATTAAGGACTTTCTTTTTAACATTTAAGAGTCTTTGAACTTCATTTACAGTATACCAAAAATAATATAAGGCCATTAAACAACTTCCTAAAGGAAGGGGTCTATAAGGGATAGTTAAGACAAAGCTAAGTATGTACCAATTTTCAACATGAGGGACCACACAAATAAATATCATTAGTTATCCTTTTTCATTAGGGACCTCAATGTCATTCCCATGATCTAAACCCTTTATCAACATGGTCCGCCCTTGTTAAAATAATCAAGTATGTATACCTTGTTGGTATGTATGCCCATAGAGCAAGTCATATGATGATTGTAATGGGATACTTTGTAATTGATTTGAATAATAATAAAGGCAATTTCCAATCTATATGTTTAAACTTTTTCTGAGATGATGGTGTAACATGATAGATGTCTAAAGAATGTTTTACTCAATGACGTATGCTTTTGGGTTGAGGACCTAAACAATGAGATCATACGGATGCTTAGAGTATTCTTTCTTGTTTAGTCCCTA
Organism: Alisma plantago-aquatica; assembly: GCA_963693085.1. NCBI lineage: Eukaryota > Viridiplantae > Streptophyta > Magnoliopsida > Alismatales > Alismataceae > Alisma > Alisma plantago-aquatica. Next base: position 656,077,516 of record OY856415.1, on the reverse strand, counting down.
GTCGGTTGTTATTGTGGAAATAACCATAGACATCAATAACACTAAAGACTAGATTGTGTGTTGGTTGATGACAGAATCTCATTAGTCATGATATGGTGATATCAAACCAAGCACATAGGTACTTGTTAGAGAACAAGGTACCGGACAGACCCACCGTGAGAGTGACACATGGAACCATGACATGGTAGTCACAGTCAGCTCTCACAGTGATGGTGGTGAGTGTGATTCTTAGACCTGAAATCACTACACTCAACACATGTCGTTGGGTACACTTTGACATCATCAAACGCAGTCCTGAAACATGGGTTGTTATAAAGGTGATGATTGGGTGGCTTTGACACATGGGGCTTTTGAGGGGTGAGTGATAGATATGGGATTTGTCCCTCCTGAGGGAGTTTGATATCCTTGGCCACTTGATGAGTAGGATTGAGAAAGGCATGCGCATGCACGTGTGAATCAATATGTGATATTGATGTCATACACATCTCACTCGGTCTACTCTGAGATCAAGGAAATGAATGAACATTGACAGGATGACTGTTCCATGCCTCGAGTTCATTCTGGATATGAGTGACAAAGGAATTATACATTCACTGTAACACCATTCACGGATTGTAGGATGAAAGTTGTTCTCCAACTTTCTACTTTCACTTGGGTATCAATGATGTGTGACTAGGCACCGCTCTTTGCTTGTGAAGTCATAAGTGTTATGGACTTTCACTGCCAACGTGAAATGGACCTGCAGGGTCACACACATAGGATTTAACCTGGAAGAGGAGTTTTGTCCACAAGCAATGTTTAGATTGATTACTAAAGGAGTTTAGTAGTTCAATTAAACACTCAATTAATCGATAGCTCAGAATCATAATGTTCAAGGTGTTGGACGCATTGATTGGAGTACCAGATTGATTGAAATCGCATTTGACTGATTCTGCACAATCTGCATTCCCAACCGATCGGTTCATGTGATGAACCGGTTGGCTGAGGTTGCTGAACCAGTCGGCTCAATTGTTGAACCGATCGGCTCATGCACAGAGTGAAACGACCGGTTCAAGTGTTGAACCGATCGGTTCAACTGGTGCAATCGAGCAACTTGGGAAAGTAGGATTGGTGAGAATTTTCCTTTCGTTTCAAATTGCCCAATTCGATCGGGAATAGGATTGGTATTCGATACCGATTGGAAACAAAAGAAGGAAAGTCAATCGGGAACCAACCTGGAACCCCGACCGACCGGTTCATGAGTGAACCGATCGGTTCAAGGGTCCCAAACGATCGGTTCAGTGGTGAACCGATCGGTTCAGGTCACGAACCGACCGGTTCACTTGTGAACCGATCGGTTCAGGTTGCGAGATGGTTGCCTTTTGTGGAAAATCCCGAACCCTTCTACTCCTACTTTAGTCCCGTATTGCCAGGCACAGAGAACCCTGTCCCATGACTCGCCTATATATAGGGGTATTGGGGGCTTCTCAGAGTACAACTCAGTGAAAGTTGATTGCTCTGCAAAGTTGTCGTTCTCTCTGGTTTTGGTAACCGAGAGAGAGCCCCAGCAAGTACTTCCCGCAAAGGGAGGTGCAGCAAGGGAAGGACAACTGCAGTTGCAATTGACAGCAGGAGAGTGTGTTGGTGACTAGTACGTCAACAGGAGGGTGTGACTCCTTCCACTTCCTTGTGGGACAAGGAGAGTGGAGTTCCAGGTGGTCCGTGTGGACTACTTCAGAGGCGGGAGGACACTGCCGCTCAGGAGGACAACAACTGTCATCCGACAGTCTGGTAGGAGGAGGAGTCGTCAGAGGAGGAGTCGTCAGTCCCGGTGCGACCAGGAGCTGCACAGACACCGTCCAAGACCGGAGGTGAAGACCACGCAAGGCGCGTGGCACTGTCGCCGAGCAAGCCTCGGGACAAGGTATGATTCACAAACCATCTTTCCTGTTATATAGATGTTGACGCGATTCCTTTTAGTCTGGGTTTGGGAGAGAATTTTTTTTTGTTTCCGCTGCTTTTCTGCCTCCTATAAAACCCAACAGTGGTATCAGAGCCACGTCAACCGCTCTATATTTTAGGATTATCGATATGATCAATTTTGGTTTGTCGCCTTTATTTATTGCATGCGATGCGAATAATATCAGCTTTATACATGTCCAATCCACAAATTCCTAATATACATATATGATATGTAATATTAATGCACTCGATACGCGTCGCCCTTAAACGAGTTTTGTGGTGGATGTGTAGCATGATTATGGCCTATAAACCCCTATATCTGTGTGTGGTTGTTTGTGTGGTTGCTTGCATCTCGGTCTGCGCACCGATTCCTTTTCTCATATTCCTGATGTAACTCGAAATATTTCGAGAATTCTTTTCCTACCTATGCTCCCCCCGAATGTAACTCGGGGTTTCACAATTCAATTGTAAAATAGGATAGATTTTATTTCCTGTTATGTCAAAGAACGGCGGACAACCTGAAGACGATCAGTTCAAGGAGTGAACCGATCGGTTGGTGATCCAGACGGCCGGTTCGAGGAACGAGATGAGCGGGTGGCGACCTAAGGAGATGCACAATGACTGGTGAACCGATCGGCTGGAGGCGCCAGTCGATCGGCTGGTGGCACCCGGACAACCTACCTGATGGCGAGCCGATCAGTCATGGAGATGAGCTGATCAAACCCAGAAAGGCAGGCACAGATATCATCTTGTACAGGTTGCATGTGATGTAGACCTATATGACTGTGATTCCTCTTGGCTCGAGGAATCACAAATAGGATGGCCATAATCATTGTTTTTATCGTTTATGCATGTTTTCTGTGGGATATAGCATGTATATGATACGTACTATATATTGTGGTGATTGGATATGTATATGTATATAAAAACCAAATCTCTCATTAAATATTAAGTTTTAGATGCCTTCCAAATGCGACACACATGAAAAGCTTGATCGACCAAGTGTGGGCACGCCCTAGCGTGGTGCACCGTCTATCTCGTGGAAGCGTGAAGGATGAATGTGTGGGTCTGCCCTAGCAGGGTGCATATTCATCGTGTTGGCTTTGGGTCGGACTTAACAAGGTGATCTAGATGGGATCTAGTACCTTGAGGCATGGAGATGATCATGGCAAGGAGTTGCATATGACATCTTTCAAGAGTTGCATATGATGCAATTGGCAAGAGTTGCCTACCTGAGAGATCTGAGTTGTGGGTGACAGCCCTAGCTGGTCCATGACTCAGAGGATTTCAGGATCTTGACCCACTAGAAGATTGTACGCTACAATCTTCCGAATTGATGGTGAGGGCTATCAATTTGAGTCAAAATAGTGGGAGCGGTAATTAATTAAAGGCCTAATTAACTATCGTCAAATTTTATTCAAATCAAATCAAAAGGTTTTGACAAATGCAAATTTTCTCTTGTAGAATGGCAAAAGAATCATCTTTTAAAATGGGCAAATTAATTGAGAATAAATTCCATAACTGGTTGAGGACTGTGGGAAGTGTTCTGCACAATCCAGATATACCAGGAGCCTTAGAATCCACTCTATGTACGCTTAATGCATTGGTGAAGAAGAAAGTAGGTAAGGGAGAGAAGTGTTCTCTCGCCAAACCAATTTCTTCTACATGGAGAGGATGGAAGGAACAATGGAAGAAGAAGTCAGAGATAGAGATCTCTACTTCCGGTGTATACGTGATAGAGATTAACTTTACTACTTCTTCGTCATGGGTACTTGATACCGGATGCGGATCTCACATTTGTTCAAATGTGAAGGATCTTAAGAGAAGTAGGCCTTTAGGGAAAGGCGAGGTTGAACTACGTGTTGCTAATGGGGCAAGAGTTGCCGCCAGTGTCATAGGAACCTATGAGTTAAATCTACCCAGTGGGCTAATAATAGAGTTGAAGAACTGCTATTATGTACCTGCCATAAATAGGAATATCATTTCCGTCTCTTGTTTGGACAAAGATGGATTTGAATTTCTTATTAAGAATGGAAAGTGTTCCATTTCTAAAGATGGGATCTTTTATGGCAGTGCCCCTATGTCTTATGGTCTATACTTGATAGACTTGGAGACAAGTGTATACAACGTAAACACCAAAAAGCAAAAACTCAACGAATCAAACAAAACATATCTCTGGCATTTTCGTCTAGGGCACATAAATGAGAAGCGCATTTCTAGACTCCATAAAGATGGTTATCTAGACTCTTTTGATTATGAATCAATAGAGACATGTGAATCTTGTTTGTTGGGCAAGATGACCAAGACTCCCTTTTCAAGTGAAGGTGAGAGAGCTGGTGATCTATTAGGACTCATACATACTGATGCATGTGGGCCTTTTAGAACTAATGCCAGAGGTGGGTATCAGTACTTCATTACCTTTACTGATGACTTCAGTAGGTATGGCTATGTGTACCTGATGAAACACAAGTCGGAAACCCTTGAAAGGTTCAAGGATTTCATGAATGAAGTACAGAACCAGCTTGGTAAAAGTATTAAGGTACTTCGTTCTGATCGAGGTGGAGAATACTTGAGCCAGGAGTTTGAGGACCTTCTGTGAGCCCATGGTATTGTATCACAATGGACTCCGCCTGGAACACCACAGCATAATGGTGTGTCTGAAAGAAGGAATCGCACATTGTTAGATATGGTGCGATCAATGATGAGTTTTGCTGATCTTCCAATTTCTTTCTGGGGTTATGCTCTTGAAACCGCCGCATTTACACTTAACCGTGTGCCATCTAAATCGGTTCAAAAGACACCATATGAGATATGGTATGGGAAGCGTCCCGTTTTGTCTTTTATGAAGATTTGGGGTTGTGAGGCTTACGGTAGGAAAATGTTTCCTGATAAGCTTGGACCCAAATCCGATAAATGTTATTTTGTTGGATACCCCAAGGAAACGAGGGGATATTACTTATACCACCCTACTGACAACAAAGTGTTTGTTGCCAGGGATGCTGTATTCCTAGAGAGGGAATTTATTTCCAAAGGAAACAGTGGGAGGAAAGTAGAACTTGAAGAGGTTCAAGCCCAACAAGAAAACATTGAACCGGTAGATGTATCAGAGGAAAATGTAGATTCACAAGGTGTTGTGGAATCTCAGTTTCCTCAGGTAACACAAGGACCTCGTAGATCTAGTAGGACTCGCCTTGAACCTGAGAGGTTTGGATACCTTGTAACTCAGGAAGGCGGAGAGTTGATCATAGATGATGATCCAACTACCTACGTAGAGGCTATGGAGGGACCAGATTCTGAGAAATGGCTTGAAGCCATGAGATCCGAGATGGAATCCATGTACTCCAACAAAGTATGGACTTTGGTTGAACCACCCGAAGGGGTAAAACCCATAGGGTGCAAGTGGGTCTTCAAGAAAAAGACCGACATGGATGGCAATGTGCAAACTTATAAAGGTAGATTGGTTGCAAAGGGATTTCGACAAGTTCAAGGTGTTGACTATGACGAAACCTTTTCTCCAGTTGCCATGATTAAGTCCATCAGGGTCATGCATGCTATTGCAGCTTATTATGACTATGAGATTTGGCAGATGGATGTTAAAACCGCATTCCTAAACGGGAATATACATGAGGATGTGTACATGACACAACCTGAAGGTTTTGTAGATCCAAAGAATGCCAATAAAGTCTGTAAACTGCAAAGGTCAATCTATGGATTGAAGCAAGCGTCTCGGAGTTGGAATCTTCGATTTGATGAAGAAGTCAAAGTGTTTGGCTTTATTCAAAATGAAGATGAACCTTGTATGTACAAGAAGGTTAGTGGGAGCTCGACCACATTCCTCATATTGTATGTGGATGACATACTTTTGATGGGGAATGATATCTTAGCCTTAGAGAAGGTAAAGACTTGGCTTGGGAAAACTTTCTCAATGAAGGACTTAGGAGAAGCATCCTATATTCTAGGAATTAAGATCTATAGAGATAGATCTAGAAGGCTTCTCGGACTAAGTCAGAGCACGTACATTGACAAGGTGCTGAAGCGGTTCAGCATGGAGAACTCAAAGAGAGGCAACGTCCCTATGCTACATGGAGTTACCGTCTCTAGAGCTCAATGTCCCCAATCTTGTGAAGAGAGGGAGCGGATGAATGGGATCCCATATGCATCAGCCATCAGATCCATCATGTACGCTATGTTGTGCACACACCCAGATGTCTTGTATGCTTTAAGCATGACGAGAAGGTACCAGTCAGATCCCGGGGATGCTCACTGGACAGCCGTGAAGAACATCCTCAAGTACTTGCGAAGGACTAAGGATCAGTTTCTTGTGTACGGCGGCGAGGAAGAGCTGGTTGTAAAGGGTTACACCGATGTAAGCTTCCAAACCGATAAAGATGATTACAGATCGCAGTCAGGATTTGTGTTTTGCCGTAATAATGGAGCTGTGAGCTGGAAGAGTTCCAAGCAAGAAACAGTTGCCGATTCTACTACAGAGGCCGAGTATATTGCTGCTTCGCACGCAGCAAAGGAGGCTGTGTGGATCAGGAAGTTCATTTCTGAACTTGGTGTAGTTCCCAGTAGCTGTGATGCAATTGAGCTTTATTGTGACAATAATGGAGATATTGCACAAGCTAAGGAGCCCAGATCACATCAGCGGTCCAAGCACATACTGCGGCGCTTCCATCTCATACGAGAGATCGTACAGCGAGGAGATGTGAAGATTTGCAAAGTACCAACTGAAGACAACATAGCTGATCCACTGACTAAGGCCCTTTCTCAGCAGAATCATGATGGTCATGCTAGGTCACAAGGACTGCGTTTCCTTGGTGACTGGCTCTAAGTGCAAGTGGGAGTCTGTTGGTATGTATGCCCATAGAGCAAGTCATATGATGATTGTAATGGGATACTTTGTAATTGATTTGAATAATAATAAAGGCAATTTCCAATCTATATGTTTAAACTATTTCTGAGATGATGGTGTAACATGATAGATGTCTAAAGAATGTTTTACTCAATGACGTATGCTTTTGGGTTGCGGACCTAAACGATGAGATCATACGGATGCTAAGAGTATTCTTTCTTGTTTAGTCCCTAGTCGGTTGTTATTGTGGAAATAACCATAGACATCAATAACACTAAAGACTAGATTGTGTGTTGGTTGATGACAGAATCTCATTAGTCATGATATGGTGATATCAAACCAAGCACATAGGTACTTGTTAGAGAACAAGGTACCGGACAGACCCATCGTGAGAGTGACACATGGAACCATGACATGGTAGTCACAGTCATCTCTCACAGTGATGGTGGTGAGTGTGATTCTTAGACCTGAAATCACTACACTCAACACATGTCGTTGGGTACACTTTGACATCATCAAACGCAGTCCTGAAACATGGGTTGTTATAAAGGTGATGATTGGGTGGCTTTGACACATGGGGCTTTTGAGGGGTGAGTGATAGATATGGGATTTGTCCCTCCTGAGGGAGTTTGATATCCTTGGCCACTTGATGAGTAGGATTGAGAAAGGCATGTGCATGCACGTGTCAATCAATATGTGATATTGATGTCATACACATCTCACTCGGTCTACTCTGAGATCAAGGAAATGAATGAACATTGACATGATGACTGTTCCATGCCTCGAGTTCATTCTGGATATCAGTGACAAAGGAATTATACATTCACTGTAACACCATTCACAGATTGTAGGATGAAAGTTGTTCTCCAACTTTCTACTTTCACTTGGGTAGCAATGATGTGTGACTAGGCACCGCTCTTTGCTTGTGAAGTCATAAGTGTTATGGACTTTCACTGCCAACGTGAAATGGACCTGCAGGGTCACACACATAAGATTTAACCTGGAAGAGGAGTTTTGTCCACAAGCAATGTTTAGATTGATTATTAAAGGAGTTAATAGTTCAATTAAACACTCAATTAATCGATAGCTCAGAATCATAATGTTCAAGGTGTTGGACGCATTGATTGGAGTATCGGATTGATTGAAATCGCATTTGACTGATTCTGCACAATCTGCATTCCCAACCGATCGGTTCATGTGATGAACCGGTTGGCTGAGGTTGCTGAACCGGTCAGCTCAATTGTTGAACCGATCGGCTCATGCACAGAGTGAAATGACCGGTTCAAGTGTTGAACCGATCGGTTCAACTGGTGCAATCGAGCAACTTGGGAAAGTAGGATTGGTGAGAATTTTCCTTTCGTTTCAAATTGCCCAATTCGATCGGGAATAGGATTGGTATTCGATACCAATTGGAAACAAAAGAAGGAAAGTCAATCGGGAACCAACCTGGAACCCCAACCGACCGGTTCATGAGTGAACCGATCGGTTCAAGGGTCCCAAATGATCGGTTCAGTGGTGAACCGATCGGTTCAGGTCCCCAACCGACCGGTTCACTTGTGAACCGATCGGTTCAGGTTGCGAGATGGTTTCCTTTTGTGGAAAATCCCGAACCCTTCTACTCCTGCTTTAGTCCCATATTGCCGGGCACAGAGAACCCTGTCCCATGACTCGCCTATATATATAGGGGTATTGGGGGCTTCTCAGAGTACAACTCAGTGCAAGTTGATTGCTCTGCAAAGTTGTCGTTCTCTCTGGTTTTGGTAACCGAGAGAGAGCCCGAGCAAGTACTTCCCGCAAAGGGAGGTGCAGCAAGGGAAGGACAACTGCAGTTGCAATTGATAGCAGGAGAGTGTGTTGGCGACTAGTACGTCAACAGGAGGGTGCGACTCCTTCCACTTCCTTGTGGGACAAGGAGAGTGGAGTTCCAGGTGGTCCGTGTGGACTACTTCAGAGGTGGGAGGACACTGCCGCTCAGGAGGACAACTATCATCTGACAGTCCGGTAGGAGGAGGAGTCGTCAGTCCCGGTGCAACCAGGAGCTGCACAGACACCGTCCAAGACCGGAGGTGAAGACCACGCAAGGCGCGTGGCACTGTCGCCGAGCAAGCCTCGGGACAAGGTATGATTCACAAACCATCTTTCCTGTTATATAGATGTTGACGCGATTCCTTTTAGTCTGGGTTTGGGAGAGAAATTTTTTTTGTTTCCGTTGCTTCTCTGCCTCCTATAAAACCCAACAGTGGTATCAGATCCACGTCAACCGCTCTATATTTTAGGATTATCGATATGATCGATTTTGGTTTGTCGCCTTTATTTATTGCATGCGATGCGAATAATATAGGCTTTATACATGTCCAATCCACAAATTCCTAATATACATATATGATATGTAATATTAATGCATTCGATACGCGTCGCCCTTAAACGAGTTTTGTGGTGGATGTGTAGCATGATTATGGCCTATAAACCCCTATATCTGTGTGTGGTTGTTTGTGTGGTTGCTTGCATCTCGGTCTGCGCACCGATTCCTTTTCTCATATTCCTGATGTAACTCGAAATAATTCGAGAATTCTTTTCCTACCTATGCTCCCCCCGAATGTAACTTGGGGTTTTACAATTCAATTATAAAATAGGATATATTTTATTTCCTGTTATGTCAAAGAACGGCGGACAACCTGAAGACGATCGGTTCAAGGAGTGAACCGATCGGTTGGTGATCCAGACGGCCGGTTTGAGGAACGAGATGAGCGGGTGGCGACCTAAGGAGATGCACGATGACTGGTGAACCGATCGGCTGGAGGCGCCAGTCGATCGGCTGGTGGCACCCGGACAACCTACCTGATGGCGAGCCGATCAGTCATGGAGATGAGCTGATCAAACCCAGAAAGGCAGGCACAGATATCATCTTGTACAGGTTGCATGTGATGTAGACCTAGATGACTGTGATTCCTCATGGCTCGAGGAATCACAAATAGGATGGCCATAATCATTGCTTTTATCGTTTATGCATGTTTTCTGTGGGATATAGCATGTATATGATACATACTATATATTGTGGTGATTGGATATGTATATGTATATAAAAACCAAATCTCTCATTAAATATTAAGTTTTAGATGCCTTCCAAATGCGACAAATGTGAAAAGCTTGATCGACCAAGTGTGGGCACACCCTAGCGTGGTGCACCGTCTATCTCGTGGAAGCGTGAAGGATGAATGTGTGGGTCTGCCCTAGCAGGGTGCATATTCATCGTGTTGGCTTTGGGTCAGACTTAACAAGGTGATCTAGATGGGATCTAGTACCTTGACGCATGGAGATGATCATGGCAAGGAGTTGCATATGACATCTTTCAAGAGTTGCATATGATGCAATTGGCAAGAGTTGCCTACCTGAGAGATCTGAGTTGTGGGTGACAACCCTAGCTGGTCCATGACTCAGAGGATTTTAGGATCTTGACCCACTAGAAGATTGTACGCTGCAATCTTCCGAATTGATGGTGAGGGCTATCAATTTGAGTCAAAATAGTGGGAGCTGTAATTAATTAAAGGCCTAATTAACTATCGTCAAATTTTATTCAAATCAAATCAAAAAGGTTTTGACAAATGCAAATTTTCTCTTGTAGAATGGCAAAAGAATCATCTTTTAAAATGGGCAAATTAATTGAGAATAAATTCCATAACTGGTTGAGGACTGTGGGAAGTGTTCTGCACAATCCAGATATACCAGGAGCCTTAGAATCCACTCTATGTACGCTTAATGCGTTGGTGAAGAAGAAAGTAGGTAAGGGAGAGAAGTGTTCTCTCGCCAAACCAATTTCTTCTACATGGAGAGGATGGAAGGAACAATGGAAGAAGAAGTCAGAGATAGAGATCTCTACTTCCGGTGTATACGTGATAGAGATTAACTTTACTACTTCTTCGTCATGGGTACTTGATACCGGATGCGGATCTCACATTTGTTCAAATGTGAAGGATCTTAAGAGAAGTAGGCCTTTAGGGAAAGGCGAGGTTGAACTACGTGTTGCTAATGGGGCAAGAGTTGCCGCCAGTGCCGTAGGAACCTATGAGTTAACTCTACCTAGTGGGCTAATAATAGAGTTGAAGAACTGCTATTATGTACCTTCCATAAATAGGAATATCATTTCCGTCACTTGTTTGGACAAAGATGGATTTGAATTTCTTATTAAGAATGGAAAGTGTTCCATTTCTAAAGATGGGATATTTTATGGCAGTGCCCCTATGTCTTATGGTCTATACTTGATAGACTTGGAGACAAGTGTATACAACGTAAACACCAAAAAGAAAAAACTCAACGACTCAAACAAAACATATCTCTGGCATTGTCGTCTAGGGCACATAAATGAGAAGCGCATTTCTAGACTCCATAAAGATGGTTATCTAGACTCTTTTGATTATGAATCAATAGAGACATGTGAATCTTGTTTGTTGGGCAAGATGACCAAGACTCCTTTTTCAGGTAAAGGTGAGAGAGCTAGTGATCTATTAGGACTCATACATACTGATGTATGTGGGCCTTTTAGAACTAATGCCAGAGGTGGTTATCAATACTTCATTACCTTTACTGATGACTTCAGTAGGTATGGCTATGTGTACCTGATGAAACACAAGTCGGAAACCCTTGAAAGGTTCAAGGATTTCATGAATGAAGTACAGAACCAGCTTGGTAAAAGTATTAAGGCACTTCGTTCTGATCGAGGTGGAGAATACTTGAGCCAGGAGTTTGAGGACCTTCTGCGAGCCCATGGTATTGTATCACAATGGACTCTGCCTGGAACACCACAGCATAATGGTGTGTCTGAAAGAAGGAATCACACATTGTTAGATATGGTGCGATCAATGATGAGTTTTGCTGATCTTCCAATTTCTTTCTGGGGTTATGCTCTTGAAACCGCCGCGTTTACACTTAACCGTGTGCCATCTAAATCGGTTCAAAAGACACCATATGAGATATGGTATGGGAAGCATCCCGTTTTGTCTTTTATGAAGATTTGGGGTTGTGAGGCTTACGGTAGGAAAATGTTTCCTGATAAGCTTGGACCCAAATCCGATAAATGTTATTTTGTTGGATACCCCAAGGAAACGAGGGGATATTACTTATACCACCCTACTGACAACAAAGTGTTTGTTGCCGGGGATGCTGTATTCCTAGAGAGGGAATTTATTTCCAAAGGAAACAGTGGGAGGAAAGTAGAGCTTGAAGAGGTTCAAGCCCAACAAGAAAACATTGAACCGGTAGATGTATCAGAGGAAAATGTAGATTCACAAGGTGTTGTGGAATGTCAGTCTCCTCAGGTAACACAAGGACCTCGTAGATCTAGTAGGACTCACCTTGAACCTGAGAGGTTTGGATACCTTGTAACTCAGGAAGGCGGAGAGTTGATCATAGATGATGATCCAACTACCTACGTAGAGGCTATGGAGGGACCAGATTTTGAGAAATGGCTTGAAGCCATGAGATCCGAGATGGAATCCATGTACTCCAACAAAGTATGGACTTTGGTGGAACCACCCGAAGGGGTAAAACCCATAGGGTGCAAGTGGGTCTTCAAGAAAAAGACCGACATGGATGGCAATGTGCAAACTTATAAAGGTAGATTGGTTGCAAAGGGATTTCGACAAGTTCAAGGTGTTGACTATGACGAAACCTTTTCTCCAGTTGCCATGATTAAGTCCATCAGGGTCATGCTTGCTATTGCAGCTTATTATGACTATGAGATTTGGCAGATGGATGTTAAAATCGCATTCCTAAACAGGAATATACATGAGGATGTGTACATGACACAACCTGAAGGTTTTGTAGATCCAAAGAATGCCAATAAAGTCTGTAAACTGCAAAGGTCAATCTATGGATTGAAGCAAGCGTCTCAGAGTTGGAATCTTCGATTTGATGAAGAAGTCAAAGTGTTTGGCTTTATTCAAAATGAAGATGAACCTTGTGTGTACAAGAAGGTTAGTGGGAGCTCGACCACATTCCTCATATTGTATGTGGATGACATACTTTTGATGGGGAATTATGTCTTAGCCTTAGAGAAGGTAAAGACTTGGCTTGGGAAAACTTTCTCAATGAAGTACTTAGGAGAAGCATCCTATATTCTAGGAATTAAGATCTATAGAGATAGATCTAGAAGGCTTCTCGGACTAAGTCAGAGCACGTACATTGACAAGGTGCTGAAGCGGTTCAGCATGGAGAACTCAAAGAGAGGCAACGTCCCTATGCTACATGGAGTTACCGTCTCTAGAGCTCAATGTCCCCAATCTTGTGAAGAGAGGGAGCAGATGAATGGGATCCCATATGCATCAGCCATCGGATCCATCATGTACGCTATGTTGTGCACACGCCCAGATGTCTCGTATGCTTTAAGCATGACGAGCAGGTACCAGTCAGATCCCGGGGATGCTCACTGGACAGCCGTGAAGAACATCCTCAAGTACTTGCGAAGGACTAAGGATCAGTTTCTTGTGTACGGCGGCGAGGAAGAGCTGGTTGTAAAGGGTTACACCGATGCAAGCTTCCAAACCGATAAAGATGATTACAGATCGCAGTCAGGATTTGTGTTTTTCCGTAATAATGGAGTTGTGAGCTGGAAGAGTTCCAAGCAAGAAACAGTTGCCGATTCTACTACAGAGGCCGAGTATATTGCTGCTTCGCACGCAGCAAAGGAGGCTGTGTGGATCAGGAAGTTCATTTCTGAACTTGGTGTAGTTCCCAGTAGCTGTGATGCAATTGAGCTTTATTGTGACAATAATGGAGCTATTGCACAAGCTAAGGAGCCCAGATCACATCAGCAGTCCAAGCACATACTGTCGCGCTTCCATCTCATACGAGAGATCGTACAGCGAGGAGATGTGAAGATTTGCAAAGTACCAACTGAAGACAACATAGCTGATCCACTGACTAAGGCCCTTTCTCAGCAGAATCATGATGGTCATGCTAGGTCACAAGGACTGCGTTTCCTTGGTGACTGGCTCTAAGTGCAAGTGGGAGTCTGTTGGTATGTATGCCCATAGAGCAAGTCATATGATGATTGTAATGGGATACTTTGTAATTGATTTGAATAATAATAAAGGCAATTTCCAATCTATATGTTTAAACTGTTTCTGAGATGATGGTGTAACATGATAGATGTCTAAAGAATGTTTTACTCAATGACGTATGCTTTTGGGTCGAGGACCTAAATGATGAGATCATATAGATGCAAAGAGTATTCTTTCTTGTTTAGTCCCTAGTCGGTTGTTATTGTGGAAATAACCATAGACATCAATAACACTAAAGACTAGATTGTGTGTTGGTTGATGATAGAATCTCATTAGTCATGATATGGTGATATCAAACCAAGCACATAGGTACTTGTTAGAGAACAAGGTACTGGACAGACCCACCGTGAGAGTGACACATGGAACCATGACATGGTAGTCACAGTCAGCTCTCACAGTGATGGTGGTGAGTGTGATTCTTAGACCTGAAATCACTACACTCAACACATGTCGTTGGGTACACTTTGACATCATCGAACGCAGTCCTGAAACATGGGTTGTTATAAAGGTGATGATTGGGTGGCTTTGACACATGGGGCTTTTGAGGGGTGAGTGATAGATATGGGATTTGTCCCTCCTGAGGGAGTTTGATATCCTTGGCCACTTGATGAGTAGGATTGAGAAAGGCATGCACATGCACGTGTGAATCAATATGTGATATTGATGTCATACACATCTCACTCGGTCTACTCTGAGATCAAGGAAATGAATGAACATTGACAGGATGACTGTTCCATGCCTCGAGTTCATTCTGGATATCAGTGACAAAGGAATTATACATTCACTGTAACACCATTCACGGATTGTAGGATGAAAGTTGTTCTCCAACTTTCTACTTTCACTTGGGTAGCAATGATGTGTGACTAGGCACCACTCTTTGCTTGTGAAGTCATAAGTGTTATGGACTTTCACTGCCAACGTGAAATGGACCTGCAGGGTCACACACATAAGATTTAACCTGGAAGAGGAGTTTTGTCCACAAGCAATGTTTAGATTGATTACTAAAGGAGTTTAGTAGTTTAATTAAACACTCAATTAATCGATAGCTCATAATCATAATGTTCAAGGTGTTGGACGCATTGATTGGAGTATCGGATTGATTGAAATCGCATTTGACTGATTCTGCACAATCTACATTCCCAACCGATCGGTTCATGTGATGAACCGGTTGGCTGAGGTTGCTGAACCGGTCGGCTCAATTGTTGAACCGATCGGCTCATGCACAGAGTGAAATGACCGGTTCAAGTGTTGAACCGATCGGTTCAACTGGTGCAATCAAGCAACTTGGGAAAGTAGGATTGGTGAGAATTTTCCTTTCGTTTCAAATTGCCCAATTCGATCGGGAATAGGATTGGTATTCGATACCGATTGGAAACAAAAGAAGGAAAGTCAATCGGGAACCAACCTGGAACCCCAACCGACCGGTTCATGAGTGAACCGATCAGTTCAAGGGTCCCAAACAATCGGTTCAGTGGTGAGCCGATCGGTTCAGGTCCCCAACCGACCGGTTCACTTGTGAACCGATCGGTTCAGGTTGCGAGATGGTTGCCTTTTGTGGAAAATCCCGAACCCTTCTACTCCTACTTTAGTCCCATATTGCCGGGCACAGAGAACCCTGTCCCATGACTCGCCTATATATAGGGGTATTGGGGGCTTCTCAGAGTACAACTCAGTGCAAGTTGATTGCTCTGCAAAGTTGTCGTTCTCTCTGGTTTTGGTAATCGAGAGAGAGCCCGAGCAAGTACTTCCCGCAAAGGGAGGTGCAGCAAGGGAAAGACAACTGCAGTTGCAATTGACAGCAAGAGAGTGTGTTGGCGACTAGTACGTCAACAGGAGGGTGTGACTCCTTCCACTTCCTTGTGGGACAAGGAGAGTGGAGTTCCAGGTGGTCCGTGTGGACTACTTCAGAGGCGGGAGGACACTGCCACTCAGGAGGACAACTGTCATCCGACAGTCCGGTAGGAGGAGGAGTCGTCAGTCCCGGTGCGACAAAGAGCTGCACAGACACCATCCAAGACCGGAGGTGAAGACCACACAAGGCGCGTGGTACTGTCGCCGAGCAAGCCTCGGGACAAGGTATGATTCACAAACCATCTTTCCTATTATATAGATGTTGACGCGATTCCTTTTAGTCTGGGTTTGGGAGAGAAAATTTTTTTGTTTCCGCTGCTTCTCTGCCTCCTATAAAACCCAACATACCTAGTCTTTGTCCTTACCTTGAGAATACAAATAGGTGCTCAAAGTTGTATAATGGACATCTATGATTAAGTTGTCAAGTATGTTCAACATATATCAAGAAAAATGGAAGTAGTAATCATAGGGAATGTGTATCTCAAACATGTACATACAACCAAGAATTTTTAGACATACTAATATAAGAAAGTTATGATACCAAAATAATGGTCAAAAGTAGGATAAAGCATACCTTGATTAGCAAACTAGAGTAATGAACTTGATTTCACAAAACATGACTAGATCTTGAAAATCAAGTAAAGATGGATATCTTGAGATATAAAAAAGGCATGACTTGAATAACATTTTCAATATTTATTCATCTGAATCATTATCATGATGTTTGGATGTTTCACATTATCTAAGTCTGATTTTTCTTAACGATTGATTTTTCAACTTCTCATTGTCATGCAATATTCATAACAAAACTACATACATAATTACAAATCATTATTCACATAGGGTTAAATGTCAAATACAAATCAAGATTTATAGTATTAAGGTTTCATGATCTAAATAGAGAAATCATTAGATTTGAGCAAGCTTAATGACTAAGGCATTAACATAGTCATACTAAGTTATTAAGAGTCATTTTCATGCAAGACGGTCATTAATAGAGTTAAAATGAGATCAATCTTGATTTAGTGTCACAAATATCAACAAGTAATTGATTCCTATACATCAAATAACATGGATGCTAATTAGGGTGGGAATTATACGACTATATCTTAGTTTAGAAATTTTCACACTCGGTCAAATTCCATGTCATTCTTAGGTAACTTAGTCACCTTAGGGAGAAATAGTGATCCATGTGTCATTTTAGTGTACAAATCATATAGAGTTACTAATCTTGAGGTAACATAGATCATTTGAACATTATTGATCAAACATTAGCACAAGGTTTTATATGTCATCATGAAAGTCCATAAATGTCTCGTTATATGTCACTTTTCATATCATAAAGTTGAATTGGAGTATAAATATGAAAAATTTCAAATCTTGGTACAATAATTAACACAAGTTACTAATTTAGAGCAACCATAGAGACTTGAAGTACATTTGATCATGTTTGAGCATCAAAGTAGAAATTTTGCATTAGTAGTTCATATTAAGCAACATTTGGTGTCAAATGATCACATGTAGGTACATATATGAGATCAAGGTGAAGATTAGGTTTGTAAGATGTCACACATTACTTATATTAGGCCATAATAAAGATTCAAAGCATAAATTACTAAAGTTGAGCATGTGCTATCATAAATCATGTAAGAGAGATAAAGGTATCATTTCTAGAATGTGAAAAGATCTAATATTGGAATTGATCCTTGAAATCATATTCATTGGATAGATCATGTTCTTTAGATTGAAAATCATATATAATATGCCCTTTTTGGCCAGTAAATGTTTTCAAATGAATTTTACCATATTTAGTACATTTCATGAAATAGAGCGAGTCATCAACCTTGTGTAATGATGTTAGACATCCTGATAGACCATTGTTGGGTCCATCAGAAAGTGCACAAGTTTGTAGTCTCCCGTTGACCCATTCTGAAAAGTGTAATGATGGCTAAGACGGGAGGAAGCACACCACAATTTGGGCTGACATTTCTGACCCATCATGGACCACAACCAAATCTATGTTGCATATGTGTCATTCTCCATTCCTATGAGCTTGCACACCAATGCACAAGTGGGATAATCTATTTACACATGGGTATCACTAGAGATGGAGGGTTGGAGCTTGGAAAATCACAAGGGCTTGTGTCTGCATTGAACAAGCTCTGTGCGACCTTGCAAGGTCGATGCACCAAATACTAATGCAAGATCTGGTCAGGAAACAAAGCACCCAAAGCACACTCTATGGCTGCATAATGGATAGTAAGGAGGAATAAAAAGAGGGATATAAAGAGATACACAACATGAAAGGTTGTAGGAAATGAGAGAAAAGCATGAGGGAGAAGAAATGAAGAAAATCAATTTTGTGCAAAAAAACCTAGTACTACCATGGTATGGGAGGCTTGGCTGTCTCCATGACCCTAGGGGCTAGAGGTATAAGATTACCTTGACAACTTTGAATTAAGACACTATCTATTGTCAAACATCCATTCCCCTTAATTGTCTGAGAACAAACGTAGATGATTTCTTACTTGGAAAAGATTATTTTGAAAGAAATTTTCAAATTTGTGTTTCTTTTGAAATATTGTAAAATTCGTAAACTTCAAACCATAAAAACGACTGAGATGATACATTCAACATTGATTCACATATTTCTTCTACTTTATAAATAAATTTTTTTGATCCAATAATATTATGTTGAGAGCACTACATTATTGAGTCCCATATTGAAAAGATAAATTATACACTCAACTTTATCCATTTGGCTCAAGAGATCTAATGAAATTCAATTAGTGAATTAAGGATAATATGAATAAGGGTCATCACGTTGATGGTGAGGAAGGTTGTTGAAAGAAATTAAACATTTTATGACTTGAGATGTGCCTAACTAGAGGAGAGAGAAAAATTAGTTTGTCACATCCTCCCCACCTAAATGAAATCATGTTCCCAAAATTAAACAAATCCTAAAAAGAGATTAAGACTCCATATTCCATATCATATCCTTTTTGGTATTGAATATATAGTATTATGATTACTTAAAAGTTGACATCATTCCAATATTATGAAACCAAGCACCAAATTGAAACATAATCACATGTATTATCAGAAGAACACATAATCTGAGAGATCACCATGTTGGACAAATGAATAGGGATCTTTGTGTTGGAATGTATGCCCTGAGAGCCAATCATGGGATGATTGATGGGATACACTAAGATTGATTTGATAAACATAAAAGGCAAGCTTCCAATTCTTTCTGGTTCAGTCATATGAGATAGTGATAGAACAGATTGAATGTCTAGAGAATGACAGTACTCAATGATGTATGCCTTCAGGTTCAGGACCTGAACGATGAGATCTTAGGGATGCTAAGAGTTTTTACATTCTTGTTATGTCCCTAGTCGGATGTCATTGTGGAAGGTAGATAGACAACAATGACACACAAGACTAGATTGTGGTGTTGGTTTATGACAAAATCTCATTAGTCATGATATAGAGATATCAAACCAAACACATAGGTACTTGTTAGAGAACAAGTGTACCAGACAGACCCACCGTGAGTTTGACACATGGAACCATGACATGGTAGTCACAGTCAGTACTCACAATGATGGTGGTGAGTGTGATTCCTTACCCTAAAATCACTACACTCAACACATGTCGTTGGGCACACTTTGACATCATCAAACACAGTCCTGAAACATGGGTTGTTATAAAGGTGATGATTGGGTGGCATTGACACATGGGTCTTTTGAGGGGTGAGTTATAGATATGGGATTTGTCCCTCCTGAGGGAGTTTGATATCCATGGCCACTTGATGAGTAGGATTGAGAAAGGCATGCACGCATGTGTGACTCAATATGTGATATTGATGTCATACATATCTCTTCCAATCTACTCTAAGATCAAGAAAGTGAATGAACGTTGACAGGATGACTGTTCCATGCCTCGAGTTCATTCGGGATATCAGTGACAAAGGAATTATACATTCACTGTAACACCATTCACGGATTGTAGGATTGAAAGTTGTTCTCCAACTTTCTATTTCACTTGGGTAGCACTGATGTGTGACTTGGCACCGCTCTTTGCTTGTGAAGTCATAAGTGTTATGGACTTTCACTGCCAACGTGAAAAGGACCTGCAGGGTCACACACATAGGATTTAACCTGGAAGAGGAGTTTTGTCCACAAACAATGTTTAGATTGATTATTAAAGGAGTTTAGTAGTTTAATTAAACACTCATTTAATTGATAGCTCAATATCATAATGTTCAAGGTGTTGGACTGATTGATTAGAGTATCAGATTGATTGAAACTGCAATTGACTGTTTCTGCACAATCTGCACTCCTAACTGATCGGCTCATGTGATGAACCGATCAGTTAAGCTTGGTGAACCGATCGGCTCAAGTGGTGAGTCGATCGGCTCGTGGACAGGGTGAATCGATTTCTTCAAGTGTTGAAAGGATCGATTCAACTGATGCAACAGAGCAAGTTGGGAAAGTAGGATTGGTGAGAAATTTGCTTTTTGTTTCACTTCCCAATTTGAATGGAACAAGGATTGGTATTTTATACCAATTGGAAACAAAAGGTGAAAAGTCAATCAGGAACTGACCAGGACCACGAACCGACCGGTTCAGAAATGAACCGAACGTTTCATGGGTCCCAACCGATCGGCTCAGGTCCCCAACCGACCGTTTCAGTTTTGAAACGATCGGTTCAGGTTGCGAGTTGGTTTCTTTTGTGGAAAATCTCAAACCCTTCTACTCCTGCTTTAGTCCTGCATTGCCCGGGATAGAGAACCCTGTCCCATGACCCTCCTATATATAGGGGTATTGGGGGCTTCTCAAAGAACAACACAGTGAAACCAGTTGCTCTGTAAAGTTGTCGTTCTCTCTGGTTTTGGTAACCGAGAGAGCCCGAGCAAGTGCTACCCGATAAGGGAGGCACAACAAGGGAAAGACAATTACAGAAAGCGACTGGTGGCAGGAGAGTGTGTTGGTGACTAGTACGCTGAGAGGAGGGTGCGACTCCTTCCAAGTCCTTGTGGGACAAGGAGATTGGAGTTCCAGGTGGTCCGTGTGGACTACTTCAGAGGCAAGAGATTTCTTTTGCTCGGAGGACAGCTGTCAATCCTGACAGTCCCGGTGAGACCAGGAGTCGTCAGTCCCGGTGTGACCAGGAGCTGCACAGATATCATCCCAGACCGGAGGTGAAGACCATGCAAGCCGTGAGGTATTGTCACCGAGCAAGCCTCGGGACAAGGTATGATTCCACAAACCATCCTTTCCTATTGTATAGACGTTGACACGTTTCCTTGTTCTGGGTTTGGGAGAAATTTTTTTTGTTTCCGCTGCCTTCTCTGCCTCCCCTAAAACCCAACAGTGGTATCAGAGCCACGTCAACTGCTCTATACTTTAGGATTATCGATATGATTGATTTTGGTTTGTCGCCTTTATTTATTGCATACGATGAGAAAAAAATTGGCTTTATGCATGTCCAATCCTAAATCCACAAATCCCAATTTACATATATGATATGTATTATGAATGCACTCGATACGCGTCGCCCTTAAACGAGTTTGGTGGTGGATGTATAGCATGGTTATGGCCAATAAACCCTATCTGTGTATGGTTGTATGTGGTTTCTTGCATCTCGGTCTGCGCACCGATCTTCCTTCTCCTATTCCTGATGTAACTCGAAATAATTTGAGATTTCTTTCCTACCTTTGCTCCCCTCGAATGTAACTTGAGGTTTCTCTTTTTACAATGTAAAATTGGATAGATTTTTATTTCCTGTTATGTCAAAGAACGGAGGACATCCTGACGACAGCTGAGATGATCGGTTCAAGGCGTGAACCGATCGGTTGAAGTTCGAGGCGATCGGTTCAAGGAGTGAGCCGATCGGTTAATGACCGGTTTGAGGAGCGAGACGAGCGGGTGGAGGCCATGATGAGATTCACGATGACCAGGCAAACTGATCGGTTGGAGGAGCCAACCGATCGGATGGTGGCACCCATCCGACCGACCTGATGGCAAGCCGATCAGTCATGTGATGAGTTGATCAAACCCAGAAAGGCAAAGCATAGATTTCATCTTGTACAGGTTTCATGTGATGTAGACCTAGATGACCGTGATTCCTCTTGGCTCGAGGAATCACATTAGGATGGCCATAATCATCGCTTTTATCGATTTGCATGTTTTATGTGGGATATAGCATGTATATGATACATACTATGTATTGTGGTGATTGGATATGTATATGTATATAAAAACCAAATCCCTCATTAAATATTAAGTTTTAGATGCCTTCCAAATATGACACACGTGAAAAGCTTGATCGACCAAGTGTGGGCACGCCCTAGCATGGTGCACCGTCTATCTCGTGGAAGTGTGAAGGATGAATGTGTGGGTCTGCCCTAGCATGGTGCATATTCATTGCGTTTGCTTTGCGTCGGACTTAACAAGGTGACCTAGATTGGATCTAGCACCTTGAGGCATGGAGATGATCATGGCAATGAGTTGCATATGCCATCTTATCAAGAGTTGCATATGATGCAATTGGCAAGAGTTGCCTACCTGAGAGATCTAAGTTGTGGGTGATAGCCCTAGCTGGTCCATGACTTAGAGGATTTCAGGATCTTGCCCACTAGAAGGTTGTACGCTGCAATCTTCCAAATTTATGGTGAGGGCTATCAATTTGACTAAAATAGTGGGAGCGATAATTAATTAAAGGCCTAATTATATCGTCAACTTTTCAAATCAATCAAATAAGTCAAAAATGAGTTTTTGGACTAAAATTGCATATTTCCTTTTGTAGTACAAATGACAACAAACAACAATCACTTTTCTTTGCGATCGGTCCTTGAAAAGGATAGGGTAAATGGGACAAACTTCCACGACTGGTATAGGACATTGAGAATTGTTCTCACTCAAGAGCGAAAGCTCTATGTCCTGGATACTCCAATTCTAGAGGAACCTACTCCTAATGCACCAAAGACAGAAAGGGATGCTTACAAGAACCATTCTGATGATGCCATTGATGCAAAGTGCTTGATGTTGTGCTCTATGAACCACGAGTTTTAGAGATAACATGAGAACATGGGTGTCATTGAGATGATTCAGCATCTCAGGAACATGTATGAAGATCAAGCACGACAAGAGAGATACGATGTCTCAAGGGCACTGTTCAAGTGCGTCATGACAGAAGGAGATCCAGTTGGTCCTCACACACTCAAGATGATTGGGTATGTGGAGAACCTGACAAGACTGGGATTTCCACTGAGCCAAGAGTTTGCTACTGACTTGATACTGCAATCGTTGCCAAAATCCTACAGTCAGTTTGTGATGAACTACAACATGAACAACTTTGATAGGCCCCTGTCAGAGTTGTTGGGCATGTTGAGGACAGCCAAGACACAGATGAAGAAGGACAAGCCTAAGTCTGTGATGGTGATCACAAGCAAGAAAGGCAAATCCAAGCGCAAGGGCAAGGGCAAAGCTAAGAAATGTTCTGATGCTAGCTAGGAGCCCAAGTCATCTTCAGCTCTCAAGGCCAAGGGAGGCATGACCAAGAAAGGCAATTGCCACCACTATCAAAAGCTAGGACATTGGAAAAGGAATTGTCCTCTCTGTCTGGAAGAACAAAAGATGAAGGAGGCAACAAACGTCTCTACTTAAAGGAGTCATGAAAGTAAACTTGTAACACTTTTGAGGTATATGATACCAAGATGTAAAGTGTAAAGCACTCAATAAATGGGGCTAGTGTTGCCGCCATAGATAGGAGTACTTTAGTTTATTTTCAGCCATGAAGGCATGTAATACAGTTATGAACTTCTATTTCATATTTGCCAATAGATAGAAACACTTTATTTTTGCATATTGTATGACAATGATGGCAATCAATAAAGAGATGTTTCAATTTCTAAAGATATGATCTTTGTGGAAATGCCTTGTTTATCTTGTGGTATTTGATATGCATAAGATAAAATGATACATAAAAGTTATAGATAACTCAAACAATAAAATTAGCATCAATCATGAGAAATTCATTTCTAGTTTCCATGTGATGGATAAATCTAGACTCTTTTGGTTAGAGAACCAATAAGAGACATGAATATCTTGGACATGATTAATCAATCTTCACTAAAGGTAGTGGGAGAATGATTATCCTATTAGGTATGATACATGTGATGTATTTACATACCTATTGGAACAAATGCTAATACTTCAAATGGTGTTTAGAGAAATACCAATAAGAATATCTTGAAGTGTTCAAGATTATCATAGATGAAGTGCAAATTTGGTAAAGTGTTAATTCTTGATGAGATCAATGAATGAAATACTTGGACCAAATGTTTGAGATCCTTATGAGTGATTATGATAGTGTATCATAGTGAACTCATGATTAAGGCATGGTGATGTCTAAATCAAGAAGGAATCATACTCTAAGGAGTTAGAGAATGATTATCAAATAACTGAATTCTTCTTAATAAAAGAATACCCCACACTAATAAAGGACATTAAGAATCACAAGGAGTTGTAAGTTCTTATATCCTTGACAGATACACCTCAATTATCTATGTGATGAGTTGTTCATGTGATGAGTCAACTATCTAGATGAATATGAGGAACCGAATTTTGAGTTATGGTTTATGACCATTTCATCCTAAATGACATCCATGTGAACCATAAGGTATGACCTTGATGGTAGCACCCATTGGATGAAATCCATAAGTGAAAATGAATCTTAAGTGTTAAGACACATGGATAACATTTTGAGAAGGATGATGCTTGTTGATTGAAACTTAATGACTAAGACATTTGGCATATGGACACTAAAACTGCATTCCTATGAGGAATAAAACAAGGATGTGTATGTGACACAACCTATAAGGTTTATGAATCCACTAATGCAAATGAAGTCTATAAGTTACAATGGACTAATCAATGTGATTGATTGAGTACAAGCAACTCAGAATTGGATCTTTACTTTGATGATATAGTCAAAGGGTTTGACTGATATGTCAAAGATAAAGAAGGATCTGTGATTAAGTGGGAGCGTGTTCACATTCCACATGCTGATGTGAAATGGAAATGTTCTAGAATGGAAATCCAAAAGTGGAAATTATCTTTAAGGAAGATAGAGATGTTTCCTATGTGATAGGAATAGAGATCTATAGAGATAGTTCTCAAAAACCTCTTGACCTAAAAAGAGAAAGCATACATTGGCAATCTGTACTGAAGGGTTCAGTATGCACAGATTCAGTGGGAGAAAACTGGTCCATGTTACATGGAGTTAGTATCCCAAGGCCAAGTGTCCAATTCTTATGAAGAATGGGAACACTAAGAATAAATATGGATCTATCATGTATGTAATCATCCCATTATCTTGCATGTTTCGACATGGCAAGAACAAAATGCATTCATCATCTTGTATGTAGGACATGGCAATATGATGTGCTCATCCTGATAACTCGTATGTGGGACATGACGAGTGGGTGTCTGTCTACTTCCAGTAAGGGTTACTGGAATACCATGAGAACTTGATAAGTACTTGTGAAGTACTAGTTCTATGGAGATAAGGAAGAGTTCAATGTAATGAGTTACATTGATGCGAACTTTAGAAAGGACAGAAAATTAATCACAAAATATATATATGATATATAAAAGTGAAAGTTTGTTGATAATTGGAAGTGTTCCAATAAAACCATTTAAAAGGGAAATATCGAGTATCCATGTGTTAGAGAACAACATTGGATACTATATGGATCTGGAAGTTCATGAGATGAACTTATAGATATTCCGGTCATTGATGACAAGTATGGAATCCTTGGTCATGCAATGTGGCTAAAAGGTTAGCAAAGGAATACTAGATCGCATATTACGGAAACTCCATCTCATACGTGTGACGTACAACGAAGAGATGAGAGACATGCAATTTATACTGACTTTGGCAAGGTGTTTCCATAACTCACTATGTTGGCACTAGAGCAGAGTAACATGTGGGACATGTTTGAAGATCACTATGAATATGATTCAAGGGTGATTGGCTCGCAGTGCAAGTGGGAGTCTGTTGGAATGTATGCCCTGAGAGCCAATCATGGGATGATTGATGGGATACATTAAGATTGATTTGATAAACATCAAAGGCAAGCTTCCAATTCTTTTTGGTTCAGTCATATGAGATAGTGATAGAATAGATTGAATGTCTAGAGAATGACAGTACTCAATGAAGTATGCCTTCAGGTTCAGGACATGAACGATGAGATCTTACGGATGCTAAGAGTTTATACATTCTTGTTATGTCCCTAGTCAGATGTCATTGTGGAAGGTAGATAGACAGCAATGACACACAAGACTAGATTGTGGTGTTGGTTTATGACAAAATCTCATTAGTCATGATATAGAGATATCAAACCAAACACATAGGTACTTGTTAGAGAACAAGTGTACCAGACAGACCCACCGTGAGTTTGACACATGGAACCATGACATGGTAGTCACAGTCAGTACTCACAGTGATGGTGGTGAGTGTGATTCTTTGACCTAAAATCACTACACTCAACAGATGTCGTTGGGCACACTTTGACATCATCAAACGCAGTCCTGAAACATGGGTTGTTATAAAGGTGATGATTGGGTGGATTTGACACATGGGTCTTTTGAGGGGTGAGTGATAGATATGGGATTTGTCCCTACCGAGGGAGTTTGATATCCATGGCCACTTGATGAGTAGGATTGAGAAATGCGTGCACGCATGTGTGAATCAATATGTGATATTGATGTCATACATATCTCTTCCAATCTACTCTGAGATCAAGAAAGTGAATGAACATTGACAGGATGACTGTTCCATGCCTCGAGTTCATTCGGGATATCAGTGATAAAGGAATTATACATTCACTGTAACACCATTCACGGATTGTAGGATTGAAAGTTGTTCTCCAACTTTCTATTTCACTTGGGTAGCACTGATGTGTGACTAGGCACCACTCTTTGCTTGTGAAGTCATAAGTGTTATGGACTTTCACTGCCAACGTGAAAAGGACCTGTAGGTTCACACACATAGGATTTAACCTGGAAGAGGAGTTTTATCCACAAAAAATGTTTAAATTGATTACTAAAGGAGTTTAGTAGTTCAATTAAACACTCAATTAATTGATAGCTCAATATCATAATGTTCAAGGTGTTGGACTGATTGATTAGAGTATCAGATTGATTGAAACTGCAATTGACTGTTTCTACACAATCTGCAATCCCAACCGATCGGCTCATGTGATGAACTGATCGACTGAGCTTGGTGAACTGATCGACTCAAGTGGTGAGTCGATCGGCTCATGGACAGGGTGAATCGATTTCTTCAAGTGTTGAAATGATCGGTTCAACTGATGCAACCGAGCAAGTTGGGAAAGTAGGATTGGTGAGAAATTTGCTTTTCATTTCACTTGCCCAATTTGATTGGAACAAGGATTGGTATTTGATACCAATTGGAAACAAAAGGTGAAAAGTCAATTAGGAACTGACTAGGACCACGAACCGACCGGTTCAGAAATGAACCGACCATTTTATGGGTCCCAACCGATCGGTTGAGGTGTCAACCGACCCGCTCAGGTCCCCAACCGACGGTTTCAGTTGGGAAATGATCGGTTCAGGTTACGAGTTGGTTGTTTTTGTGGAAAATCTCGAACCCTTCTACTCTTACTTTAGTCCCGCATTGCCCGGGATAGAGAACCCTATCCCATGACCCTCCTATATATAGGGGTATTGGGGGCTTCTCAAAGAACAACACAGTGCAACCAGTTGCTCTGTAAAGTTGTCGTTCTCTCTGGTTTTGGTAACTGAGAGAGCCCGAGCAAGTGCTACCCGATAAGGGAGGCACAACAAGGGAAAGACAACTGTAGAAAGTGACTGGTGGTAGGAGAGTGTGTCAGTGACTAGTACGCCGACAGGAGGGTGTGAATCCTTCCAATTCCTTGTGGGACAAGGAGATTGGAGTTCCAAGTGGTCCGTGTGGACTACTTTAGAGGCGGGAGATTTCTGCCGCTCGGAGGATAGTTTTCAATCCCGACAGTCCTGGTGAGACCAGGAGTCGTCAGTCCCGGTGCGACCAGGAGCTGCACAGACACCGTCCAAGACTGGAGGTGAAGACTGCGCAAGCCGTGAGGTATTGTCACCGAGCAAGCCTCGGGACAAGGTATGATTCCATAAACCATCCTTTCCTATTGTATAGACGTTGACGCGTTTCCTTGTTCTGGGTTTTGGAGAATTTCTTTTTTGTTTCCATTTCCTTCTCTGCATCCCCTAAAACCCAACACTTTGGTTCAAGACTAAAGAAAGAATTTCAATCCCTACATTTTTAGGTTCTAGAATGTACATTGGCCTTGGAAGGTTTACACGTTCATGATTGACAATTTAGATCAAATAGATTTCTATTTACTATTATGAACAATATGCACTTTCTTGCAATTTGGATCAAATAGATTTCTAATATCTTTTATTCAATTCGTATCAAGTTTTACTCAATAGGGAACCTACTAAACCCTTTCCCCTCCCAATGGTATTGACCAACGAGATCCTATAGCCCCTCATTTAATTCTCATAGCATTTAGGGGCTCTCTGAACTGATTCAAATTAAATTTATTTTCAAGGATCTAATGTCTATTAATGCCTCTAGAGATTGGTTTGTATCCTACCTTGTCATTTCAGATGACTGAATGATTTTTCATGAAGCAGATACCCAGAATTCTGAATGGATTCTAAACCTTTTATTGGAAATTTAATGATTATTTTTGTCCTAAGTTTAATCCTATTAAAAGTGAAATCATCTACAAAAAGTATGATAATAAAATTTATGCATCAAATATTCTTGGTTTCCCTAAGTGCAAGCTTTCCTCCAAATATTTGTGAGTTCCCTCTTTATTGGAATGTTCAGCAAACAATATTGCACATTTATTCTTGATTGTATGAAAAGTAGACTAGAGGGTTGGAAGGATAGAATTCTATATATTTCTAAAATAATAGAACCTATGAATTCTTATCTTTTATCTTTGCATCTACACTAGACACACTCTTTTCCCCTTCCAATTTCAACGATTGAGAATATAGAAAGTATTTGTAGGGATTTCTATGAGAAAAACTGATAATAGATTAACCTTCATATTGTTAATTGGTACCATGTGACACGTCTGATAACATCCGATTTTGCTGGATATTAGAATGCATGTTTTATCATCATATTATCGATTCACAGTACTTTATCTAAACAATCTACTTGTTTCGGCTAGTTTTAGTACAACTGCCTAATTCCACCACCTTTCTACTTGATTTGGACATAATACCTCTAGAAAAGGACTTCAATCTAGGCGATTGTTGATCATATCACTTTTATGTGGTCGCGGATCCTAAGGCAAGCTATCACTGGGTTGATACCTCAATGGTCACTCGATCCCCAATGGCATAGTGGTCTCTGATATCCATACACCTACATTTGCATGACAAGCTCACCTTAGCGGTTGATGACTTGGTGCCTATTAACTACATGATAAGTTCACCTCAACAATCAATGGGTTTCCCTCTTCAAAAGCCATATGTATCGTCCACTTTGAATGACCACCTTCAACGACCACCAACCCAATAAGCCATTAGAATTCATCACCTTCAACTATCAATGAAGGCCCATAAGTGCACCGACCGACTAACCCACATGATAACAACAATTGTGGATATTTAAGTTGTTACCTCAGGGCCCATGCCTATAAATAGCAACCCACTTCAAACATGAATAGGGTCACGACGTGAGGGAGATGATGAAGTGTTGTCACATTCTAGATCCTCCATCCATCACTCATTTCATCAATCCTAGATCTTAGAAGATGAATGTCCAAAAGAGAGAGAGAGGATCCATACCATCACCAACACCATCAACCTATTCTTTAAAAGAAGGACTAGCCGATTCTCCGTGCCATACTAGATGCAAAAATGAAGGAGATGAGAAGAGCATCATCATTGGTCATTTGTGGTGACAGTTGGTGTATATCCCTTCTTCTCCTATAGATCTGTTCATCCTACTCCATCTACTTCATCCATCTCATCATTTTCTCTCATGTCTCACTATGTTTGTATATCTATAACGCTACTCATGAATATAAGTGGCTAAACATCTAACTTGGGATGGGAGTAGCCACTAAGACTCTCCCAAAATGTAAATACTTATATCCATTGAATTTATGGTCTTAGCAAAGATTATATCCATACTCTTGATCTTAATACTTCACTTGTATGATTAGATGCCATCTTGTGATGTTTGATTGTTAGTGTCTCAAAAGATTAGTCCTAATATTATCCAAGTGTTATGGAGTTGCATGAAATGCATGGGAATGTTCGAATGCTTAAGTTGGATGTTCATATGGTTATCTTTGAAATTGTTTGTTTCCCATCTTGAGATAGAGACAACCTCATTATCTAGATCTTTCCTAAGTTCAAAAGAGGAGGGAATAGGCATATATGATGATTTCTTGTAATCTTGCTAAGGGTATGCTATGGATGTGAGAATTGCATGTTGGTGAGAGACCTTGGATGGTGAAACCCAATCCAAGTTCTCATTCATACTTGTTATATCATTCTTTGTTTCTACTTGTTTCCTATTTTGTTTTCTTACTTTATTTTACTTCTTTTATTTTAATTGTTGGTTGAAGTAACATCATTCTGTAAGGAACATCAAACTTAATATACCCTCTTGGTTGGTGTAACTGAGCAAAGATTCTACATTCTTATCATTTACCACTCCTTGTCCCTATAGATTGATTCCGATTTACTACATCTGACCCCGTATAATAGTTGTGGGGGCCTGAGTATCAGGTTACAAATTTAAGAGTCTGACTAATTTAGGACTGCTCCTATTTGGACGTGTGATTTAGGATAGTCAACTTTGTGGTGTCATTTCTGGGGACAAGGCAAACGATACTGTTAAGAACCTAAATATACTCACCATACACCTGTGCCTCAAGTCTGGCAATAGAATTGACTGCACCAGATCTAATCCACTATATCTAACTACCTCAAATAATTTTGGTACATGTCCAATTTTTAACTCGATTTTGCAATCTATTTTAGGTACATGGGAAATAATAGGAAAGCAAATACAACCTCAACTTGCTTCAACATGCCTCCTTGATGGATGGGCACCAAGGTGGTGGCAACCACAACCTAAGGGTGGAACAATCTCAGCCAGAGTTAGAATATGAAAATGAGGAATACCACCTGGATGAAGTAGGACCTGAAAACCCACTGATGGCATCCCATAACCACACGAAGAGGAACATGAAGAATGACGTAGTGATGAAGTCCATCATCCTAAGAAAGGAGGAACATAAGAAACAACTACAACAATGAGGACAATTATAACAAGAACGAAGAAGATGACAATGATGAAGGAGGCCCTTCTCTCCATGAGCTGGATTCTACCAGGGCCAACCAGTCGACGTGCCCGATCATCATCCCAAGATTGAACTATCCTAATTTTGATATGAAGCCCACCATTATAGACATGATTCAAAATAAAACTTTTGGTGGAAATTCCTGGCTTGAGAACCTTTACCACCACCTAGATGCCTTCAAAAACATATGTTACACAATCAAGTTGAGAAGGATGCCACAAGAGGTGATATACTGCAAAGGGTTCAACTTCTCCTTGAAAGACAAAAAATTGTCATGGTGCCTTGCTCTACCAGAAAAAACCATCAATGGATGGCACCAATAAAAGATGCTTTCGTCATGAAATTGTACCCACCTGATTAAACTCTAGGGAACATACATAAGATCACATGATTCATGAAGAAGGATGGAGAGAATCTCTATGAGGCTTGGGAAAGATTCCAAGAATACTAAAGAGATGTCCTCATCACAATTATGACAAAGGATTTTAGGTGAATACATTTTACAATGGCCTGACATCTACAAAAGGAATTCTCTGAATGTCGCCGCAAGAAGTGACTTCCATGGCCAAAATCCAAAGAAGACCACAAAAATCATCAAAAACATGGGTGCTTTGTAAGAAAGATTGGACTCTGAAAGAAGTTACAAGGGTTCATCCAAGAAGGCAACATACGGAGGCCCTAATGCTAAATCTAAAGCCCTAGAGGCAATAACAACTCAGATCCAGATGATTGCTTTGGACGTTAAGCAATTGAAGGACACCAATGATAAAGGAAAAGGCCAGGCTGAGAAAATCATGAAATGTGTCACTTGCGAAGAGGCAAACCATGGCATCAACAATTGTCTCTACACTCAAACAGAGGAGGATAGCAATGAAGAAGATATTGAGAATGTTTTCTATACAAACTTCAACAGACCAAACCACCCTGGTTTCAACTATGGAAACAAGGATGTTGTTGAGAATGTGCACCATCTCAACAATCTATCTAAAGGACCACTTGGATTTAGAAGAGACATGGGACCAACTGTGTTCACCCGTACTATGAATTACTAGCAGAATAGATGCAATTACCAAGGTCAAGGACGAAGTCAAAATGAGAAAAAGAATTCAAATAGGCAAAGCCCAGATCAGAATTAGATTAAAAGTAATAACCAACAAGACATGGTGTCTGAGCTCTTCGAATTTGCAAAGAGGAAAGCAACCATAAATGAACAATTGACACAAAGAACTATCACCAATAGAGGTGTCTTAAGCTTGATGCAGACTCAGATTGCATATATGCACACACACCAAAATCAAATCTATCAACAACTAGCTCAATTTTTAGAACTCATCAAAACTCCGCAAGGAAAAATTCCATCCAATATGGAAAGTGCAATAACAACCACTCTTTGTTCTATAGAAGTTTTGGAGGATCAAAATAAAAAGACTAACCAAGAAAGAAGATCCAACACTGAATCATAGCCCAAACCATAGATAGTGGATGAAGTAGTTTATGAGGAAGAGGTTACCGAGAAAAATAAAGTAAAAAACAAAGCCAAAGAAATGAAAATTTTCAAAGAAAAGAAGTCGGATCCCACTGAGGAAACATTTGCAAATAGGAACCCAGATTCTCCAAGATTTCCTTTCCCTTAATAGATAGTCAATGCTAACTTGAAGAAAACATATGAGAAATTCATGGAAGCTATAAAAAAATTGCACCTTGATGTACCACTCTTGGACTTTATTGAGGAGATGCCCACCTATGCCAAGTTCTTCAAAGATATGATTACAAATAGGATGCTGGGAGAACATATAGAAAGAGTGAGGCTAGCCATGATGTCTAATTCCTTTGTTCAACACAAGATGCCAACGAAGAAGAAAGACCCAGGAGCATTCTTAATTCCTTCAAACATTGTAGATAATGAGGTAAAACAAGGAGTCACAAATTTGGGAGAGAATATCAGTCTCATGCCCCTGACTTTTGTTCAAAGGATGGGACTTGTAGCATTGGTAATAATAGGTATGATTATTCAACTGGTTCCAAAGCATGTAGGGATCATGGAAGATGTTCCTATCAGTGTGGGAAGATTCTTTATGCATGAGATATAGTTGTGATCCATATGGTAGAAGAACCAAGATGCCCTATGGTCTTTGGAAGATCGTTCTCTCCATAGGGAGAGCATTGATTATTGTCAAAGCCACAATCATCACTCAACGAGTGGGAAACAATCATATTGACTTTCACAGTCAAGATGCTATGAGGGGGCCCTCTCTGTTTGAGTTGGTCTAGTTCATGGATAGATATAATCAATTTCATGAGGAGGTACATGAAGATCCATGGTAGATCTTCTCATGTGAACCCTCAACAAATCTGATCCAAGTATTGAGGATCTTGAAGTCATAGAGATTTTGGATTACTTGAACCAGTCAGAAGAAGAATGCAATTGTGATAACCTGAACTTTTCTCTCTCCTCACATATGTGCTAAGCTCTTTACCTTCACTCTTTCTCTCAATATTGAATTCAATTTCATGATTTGGATGTTTTTTTAAGTTTGTTTTGTTTGTCTAATTTATAAGTGTCTTGTGGTGACACTCATTTTGCCTCTAGACCTATGTTTCATGTCCTTGACATGTCACCCTCTTATAATTTATTTTGAACCTAATCAATATCACCAAAATATCATATAATTCATATTATTTTGTAGATATTCTTTTAATCATTCCAACGACACAAAAATCACCTTAATCAGACATTCCTAGTCCAAGTTACAACATTTTGAAATTTGCAAAATTAATTCTTGTTTTACAAATGTTTTAGCTTGTTTTTGAATTTATTGGGACCAAAGTTGGGGCACGGCCCAGCGAGGTGGGTGCCCCTCGGCTACTATGTCATCAATCTGAGCTATTGAACATGTTTCCTTTTATCTGGGCCCTTGAATCATGTTCCTCAGATTCACCTCCTCTGATTCGACGGTGATGAGGTGTTCGTCGACCTCTGTATAAGATACCACCTGGGGAGGCGCTGCCACCACCTTCCCACCTTGGTCTCCACCAATCCACACCATTCTTGCTTCTTTCACACAATTTGATAGACAAATCCCCTCCATTCATCTTTCTAGTTCTATTCCTCTTCTTTTCCCCTTGTTTACTCACCTAGAAGCCCTCCCATTCCCAAGTTTCTCCTCCTCGCCCTAACAGCTGCACTGCCGCCCTGGTGGCCTCCCATGGAGCCTTGGTATTATTGCTTCCTATATTACTATTGAACTTGAAAACTGTAACTTATATCCATCTTTTTCCTCTAGTCACAAAATAGACCAATTTGAATGTGCTTTCTTTACTCTTTTGACCTAAAAGTGGCCCTTTTTGCTTATGCATGATATTACTTGCTTAATCTTGGGACTTTGACCCATCTAATTATCATATGATAATTTAGTATAGAAATCACTAAGCAAAGGGATGCATTGTGCCATGTTTGATTGATATTTTATACCTCTTTGTCATGAATATCTCAAGGACTCACTTTTGTACACTTTTATGCCAAAAGCTATGATATTTAAGTACCTACATAATTGAGATTCTAATTCTTATGCAAAAGTTGTTCCCTATGACCAAACCTCTATATTAACCACATAGCTAGTCCCCCAATGTCTGGTGATACGAAATGCATTGAAACACACTCATGTGCTCTTTGTTTAAATATGACCTTCTTACGACATCTAGCAATATTCTTAATGCAAATGTTAATTGTTGGGCTTGAACCTCTCTAGATCATAATCTAATGTTATCCATGATATATTAATGACATCAAATAAGTAGAATCACCATGCTTTAGCTCTACTTCCTAACTTGACCTCTTTAATGCTTCTATGACTTGGAGCTAAGACTATATTGCATGAAATGAATCTAATATAGCTAATTAGGATCTTGCATGTATGGAGCATGATAATAATCTAAATGTCATACTTCCCTTACTCCTAAATCAGACTTTATCTTAAACTAGCTTTATTCTTAATGTGGATGGCTTACCCAAACCTGGGGCATATTGTTGATACTTTGATTATGGTGAATAATTGCACACATGTTTGGAACCTTGGATCTAAATAAATAAACCACTTGGGATCGGGGTCTAGGGGAGCATACACATGACTTATATGATGTCGATATTATCAGAATCTATTTATCTAAGACTTAATGTTATATCTTTTGCATCTTAGGTCCCCTTGCGCTGGACCATCTCTAGAGATAGGAATCATTGAGGATGTACCTATCAAGTTAGGCAAAGATTCCTATGTTCTGTGTGATTTTGACATCATGGACACAAAGGAAGACACCAGATACCCTCTCATTTTTGGTCGTCCGTTCCTCACCACTGCAAGATCTCTAATTGATGTTTAAGCATGAACCTTGCTGCTCATATTAGGAAAAGAAACCCTCAAGTTTAAAGTTTTTGAAAGTATGATAAGACTGAGTATGCAAAAAGAAGTTTACTTGATTGAATGCATAGAGAAGATGTGACTCCGCACACAAGAGGATTACGAACAAGAACACCCCTTAGGAATGGCTCTAACTAATCCAAGTGCAGCTAGTTTATCCGATGAACAAGTGAAAAGTTGTGTTCTCAACCTTGATACTACTGGAGAAGATCCTAAAGCCAAATTTGAGGAACTTAAAGCTATGGATGTTACTGAAGAAACATGTGAGAAACCACAAGCTCCTGAAATGAAACCCTTACCCGAGGGATTAAAATATGTGTTTCTAGATGATCTAGAGGTCTGCCCAGTTATCATAAATTCAGACCTGACGGCAGAACAAGAAGATAAACTCTTGATGGAATTGAAGGAAAGAAGAAAAGCTATCGGCTACAAGATGAGTGATCTCACTGGGGTCAGTCAAGCGCTTTGTATGCACATAATCCCCATGGTGGAAGACCACAAGCCTACCATTGAACATCAAAGAAAACTTAATCCTAACATGAAGGAAGTAGTCCGCCGTGAAGTCATTAAACTGCTCACTACTGGAATCATTTATCCTATTTATGACTCGCCATGGGTAAGTCCCATGCATGTTGTCTCGAAAAAGGGTGGAACTATTGTAATACGGAATGAAGACAATGAACTCATCCCCACTCAAATAGTCATCGGGTGGAGGATGTGTATTGATTATAGGAAGTTGAACAAAGCGACATGAAAGGATCACTTTCTGATGTCTTTTCTTGATCAAGTCTTAGAAAGATTGGCTCACCAAGAGTATTTCTATTATCTCGATGGTTACTCTGGATTATATCAAATACCTATACATCCATATGACCAAGAGAAAACAACTTTTACTTGCCCATTTGGAACATATGCCTTCAGAAGAATGTCATTCAGACTCTGCAATGCACCTGCAACTTTCCAACGTTGCATGGCAGCTATATTCGCTGGTCTAACTGAGACTATCATGGAAGTTTTTATGGATGATTTTTCTATATATGGATATTCATACGACTCATGCCTAAAGAACCTCTCCCTTGTCCTTAAATGGTGTGAAGAAGCACATCTTGTGTTGAATTGGGAGAAGTGTCACTTTATGGTGAAGGAAGGCATTATCCTTGGTCATAGAGTCAGCAATCAGGGAATCGAAGTGGATAGAGCAAAAATTGAAGTAATTTCCAAACTCACTGTTCTGACAAATGTAAGAGAAGTTTGTGAATTCCTAGGTCATGTAGGGTTTTACAGACGGTATATTAAGGATTTTTCCAAAATAACCAAACCTATGACGAATCTATTGCTAAAGGATGCTGAGTTCCATTTTGATGAAGAATGTGTTAAAAGTTTAAACAACCTAAAGCATGCTCTTACAACAACACCCATCATCAGAGCTCCCAATTGGGATCATCCATTTGAAATTATGCGTGATGCCAGCGATTATGTTGTGGGTGCTTTTTTAAGAAAATATATAGAAAAGAAACATTATGTGATCTACATGCATCAAAGACCCTCGATGAAGCTTAGAGGAATTATGCAACTACCGAGAAAGAACTTCTTGTAGTCGTGTATGCCTTTTACAAGTTCAGATCCTACCTCATTGGCTTAAAAGTCATTGTCTACATAGATCATGCAGCTATTTGTTACCTCCTAGCGAAGAAAGATGCTAAACCTAGGTTAATTAGATGGATTCTCCTATTGCAAGCATTTGATCTAGAGATAAGAGATAAAAAGGGTACAGAGAATGTTGTAGTAGACCACCTAAGTCGCATCCACACTTTGGAAACCGAGAAGATCCCAATCAACAATTCTCTTCCGGATGACCAACTAATGAAAGTTTTAGAAGCTACCCCTTGGTACTCAGATTATGTGAACTATCTCGTTGCTGGTGTCATACACCCTGAATGCATCGGAAATGAACTGCAGAAATTCATGCATGATGTGAAGCAATATCATTGGGATGAGCCATACCTCTTCAAGCTCTGTACTGATGGTCTTTACAGACGTTGTATCACTGAGGAAGAAGCCAAACTCATTCTAGAGCAATGTCACTCAGGCCCAGTTGGAGGCCATATGAGTTCTAATAAAACTACTATAAAGGTTATGCAATGTGGATTCTTTTGGCCAACCATATGCAAAGACTCCTACAACTTTGTTCTATCATGTGACAAATATCAAAGAGCAGGTAACATTACAAAGAGAGATGAGATGCCACTTAAGTTGTGGCAAGAAATCAAGATATTTGATGTTTGGGGTGTGGACTACATGGGTCCATTCCCATCTTCTTATGAATTTTCCTACATCCTAGTCACGGTTGATTATGTCTTGAAATGGGTAGAGGCCATACCGACTGTCACTAGCATTCCAAACCTGTCATCAAGATGTTCAAAGATGTCATCTTTCCCGATTCGGTGTCCCCACGCACTGTGATAGCCGATGACGGTTCTCATTTTCTTGAAAGAAGCTTTGAAGCATTGCTGAGGAAATATGGTGTTACACACAAGGTAGCCTCGCCCTACCATCCACAAACAAGTGGTCAGGTAGAGGTTTCTAACCGTCAACTCAAGGCTATTTTGGAAAAGACAGTAGGCTGAAATCAAAAAGATTGGTCAGTGAAAATCAATGACGCATTGTGGGCCTACTGAACTGCTTTTAAGACTCCTCTTGGAACTACACCATTTCGGTTAATATATGGAAAGTCTTGCCACTTTCCTTTAGAACTTGAACACAAATCATGGTGGGCAATAAAAAAGCTAAATTTTGACATGAAGAAGGCTGGCCAAGCCAGAATTCTGCAACTCTAGGAGCTGGATGAACTCCAGGTGACAGCTTATGAGAATGCACGAATCTATAAAGAATGCACAAAACTTTGGCACGATGGTCATCTGAAAAGAAAGGACATACAATTAGGAGACCAAGTTCTATTGTTCAACTCAAGATTGAAGTTATTCCCAAGAAAACTCCGTTATCGCTGGTCTGAACCTTACATTGTCAAGAGCATCTCCCCACATGGTGCTTTCTCTTTATTGAGTGAAAAATTAGGCGAATTTGTAGCTAATGGTCAATGCTTGAAGAGATACTTCACCTCAGCCAACATAGGCACTGAAGCAAAGCTGGAACTCACCAATCCAACATTTCCACTCTAAAATTGAAGGATGCAGTCGATCCATCGACATAAAACAAAGGCACTTGTCGGGAGGAAACCCGATCAATAAATTCATTCTACTTTTAATTTTGAATTAGAAATTTTCCTTAATTTTGTTTTTAAATTTTAGATAATTTTGCACTAAATAAATATCACATCACAAGATGCTATCTCAAGTTTTGATTAATCTTCATTTCTGTGATTTTCAGATGAAGGACACACACTGGAGGGTGGGTGGTACATATTTCACTTTCCACCTACACCCATCCTTTTTAGACTTAAGATTTCATCGTTGTATTTTTGACCAAAATTTTCAAAAATTTCAAATACAATTTTCAAAAATTTAAAGTTTTTCAAAGAAATTGAACAGATAATTGAAGAAGTTTTGAAACTTTCTGCTTCATTAAAAGCCATTACCTAGCCTGCTATGCATTTTGAATCATTATACCCTCCTTATTCAAAGCAGATCCTCAAAAGGACCACTTTTTGAAACAAGCCTTTTGATCAAAATCATCTTGTGAAGCTTATGATTCCTGACATCATGATACTTATGAAAAAATGACAAGTGTCTGTCGAACTAATAGGGATCAAGCACATGGTGCTTCCTAACTGACTAGTGGAACAATAACATGGAATCTCCACTGGAACCTCATCAAGTCATTGTTTGAGAAGAGTATGATAAAGAGAACAACCTGGTGCACTGAATTTTAAATCAAGTTGCATTCTGATCTAAACTCTCTTCTACACTTCTTCTATCATCTTCATACCCCTTCATTCATAAAAAAGAAACAAAAATAGCCAAAATAGTGCCAAACCCTAAGTTCAGGGTGGCACACCATTTCCCTCTACATTCGCTTCTTCCATACCCCTCGCAAATTAATAGTGGTGTACCACCAAGAAAAGATGCCAAAGTGCACACAATAAAATGCAATCTCAAGTCGAATAGAGGAGAGATTCACACACAAAAAATGCAATCAATAAATTGCAAATCATATACTAAAAATATCAAGTCGAATAGAGGAGAGATTTATTTCTTCCTTCCATACCATCCTTCACTCCCTTTTCTTCCTAAAGGCACAATGAATGCCTCCACTATCCTAAAAAACACCAGTGTTAGATCAGGTGCACACTTGTTGTTCTGTGGGTATCTCTAGACTCTTACAAAACGCATTGACATGCTTGTTGTTGGAAAAAGTGAGGAGGAAGTGATATTGGAAAGCAAACTTAGGAACAAAGATATGGTAAGATGTGTTTAGTGGTCTCAGGAGGTTGAGATACTTAGTCATACTGAGCAGAAAGAAAACAATCGTAACGTGAAGAAGAGGCAACCACACAAGTTGAAAGTATTCAATTGGCGACTGTTTTAGATTTTGTGTTACTCGAGGACGAGAAACGTATAAGTTTGGGGTGTTTTCATGAATGCATATTCATCATAATATTCAGTCACCATCTTGAGCCAAATTCGACTCAATACATCCGATTTTATCTCCTAAAGATCACAATATGCAAAATTGCTTTATTAGTTCAATTGCCAAGATTATTAACTGAGTTTATGTTGATTTTATGCAGGTCATGATGAGGTTCAACAATCAACTGGAACTTACCCTCACTCAAACCTCTCAGCCTCTGTCCTGATCAATTGATTTTGACCTTATGATTTGATCAGTATGTCTTGCACCAAAC
This sequence comes from Alisma plantago-aquatica, assembly GCA_963693085.1. NCBI lineage: Eukaryota > Viridiplantae > Streptophyta > Magnoliopsida > Alismatales > Alismataceae > Alisma > Alisma plantago-aquatica. Next base: position 656,037,108 of record OY856415.1, on the reverse strand, counting down.
AGTTTGCCCATTCGTTTTTGGCCAACCGGTTTCACCTAAACGGTTTGCCCTAACAATTTTGAGTGTTTTCCCCTTCATATGATCTCAAGACCATGTGAGGCCACACGGTCTCAAAACTGTGTGAAGCCTCATGATCTCAAGACCGCATGAGCAGCACCCTCACGATACTGTATGGGCGGCCACAGGATCATGAAGACCGTTTGGATCTAGCATGTCTTAAAGATTGTTTGGACATCTACCTTTCCACACCATCCACTACTACAAAAAATACTTTTTACAATGGGAGATAGACAACAGTTCTGATGATTGTGTTGTAGTTAACATACTTAACACAACAAGTCTGCTTTCGTGTTGTATATTGTATATTTTATACAACAAAAGTCATTTACAACATGCCAAACCCGTTGTAGTATAGGGGGATACTACACCAAGGGCTAAAGTGTTGTAATAGGCTGTAGTATCACAACATAATCAAACCTGTTGGAAAAGATGTTAATTACACAACATATTATGACCCGTTGTAATAGTCACATGTTGTAATAGATCATCATTACACAACACAGACTGACCCATTGTAATGTGTATTAATTACACAACATGCCTTCACTTGTTGTATTTGGTACATGTTGTAATAGAGTACGATAATACAACATATTGAAACCCGTTGTTATATACCAAGATCACACAACATAATCCAACATGTTGTTATATATTATATTTACACAACATGTTGTGACCTGTTGTAATAACCACACATAACAAATCGTTGTAATAAACCACCATTACACCACATTAACTAACCCATTGTAATATACCATTATCACACAACATGTGATGACATGTTGTAATAGACCATAGTCACACAACACGCTATAACCAGTTGTTACATGCCAAGATTATACAACATACTCTGACTTGTTGTTATATAGTCGGAACCGAGCCGAACCCAATTTCTTATTAGAGAATTTTATCAGGAATATGTAATCTCATAATAATTTTTTCGTATAACATTATTATCAAATATAGGTCCGAGTTCCTTTTGGGACATTTTTCACTATGGGTAGATGTTTTGACCCGGAACCGATCCCAATCCTAATATTATATAACACGAAATATAATCTGGAAATTAGATAAATATTTTTTATAAATTCATTATCAAATATAGGTCCAGATTTTGTTTCGAATCTAATTTTTTCAATCGGGCTGTTCTCAATTGAGACACTAATCGAACAAAATCTAGTTTCAAATTTGGGACCGACTTGGGTCTGGATTTGGTCCAGATATTAGAGTTTTAAAACTTGACCGAACCGGCCGGTTCAACTGATTGAACAGTCATCCGGAAGGTGTGGCAGTTCGGGTGGGTTACAAACCCATTTTTAGGCATTAAAAAAAAACCCGCCGACCCACCGGGTTGAACCACAAAAACCAGGACCATTTTTGTAGATATTGGACGACACAACTTTGTACTAGTGATATTTTCTTTTTCCAATTGGTAACAATATGAATAAAATTCCAAGCATTAACTAAAAAATAGAGGGATGCACCCCCTCAAAGGCAGTCAAACCCACGAAAAAGGAACCCTCCAAACCGCATCCCCCAGTCACCCGTCGGTCTCCCAGGGCATGAACCCCCCACCCCCTGCCCCCTCCGTTGGCTTCTCCTCACCCGCATTGCCATTCAGAATCTAAGATTCTTCACCCATCGGCACACTCCCCGCCCCCCTCTTGCCCGTCGCCGCCATTGAAGACCCACAAAAACCAATGACTGGCAGCAACAACCCCCCAAGGTTAGCTCCTCCAGCAGCAGCAAGCAACTGCTGAGGAGGACTGCATCCGCAAGCAGCTGCCGAGGAGGACAGCAGCCACCATTGCTGCCACATCCAGTAGCTGCCGCTCCACTAGAATCCCCAGCTAGCGCTGCAAAGACACCTCCTTCACCCTCCAGTCATCTCCTCCGATGTTAGGTACCCCTTTCCCCTTTTTTCTACTATTTTATTTCTTCTTCTTATTTCCTTCACTTCATCCCCATTCTCCATTTCCTCATTTCCTTCAGTCCCCATTCTCTCTGGTTCTTCCTCCACTTCCAGTTCTCCCAAACTCTACATTTTCTTTCTAATTCTAAAGAACCTTTTTTCTTCTCCCAACCTCCTGCACTTTGTCCCCTATCTTCCTCCTTCACTTCCTCACTCTATATTCTCCCGATTTTCTTCATCCTCCACTCCCTATTCCCCCAATATCTACCTCCTCCACTTCCACCTCCACTCCCTTATTCAGCGCAACCTGCTGCCCCAATTCTCTTCCCTTTCTCATCTCACCTTTCTTCTCCTTATACCACTGCTGCAACCATCGTCCAATTTAATACCCCCTGATCCCCTCATTCTTATTCAATTATCAAAATTATGAAATTGGAGTCTACTACTGAATACTGATTAGTACGATTGCATTTAAATTAATTAAGTATACTATTTGCATAGAATTGAATTATGAAATTAGAGTTGTTTAAAACTGATGTGCATTTAAATTAATTAAGTGTTGTTTGCATAAGATTGAATTATGAAATTAGAGTTTAATGATGATTGATCTGATGCATTTAAATTAATTAAGTTTACTATTTGCATAGAATTGATTGGTCAATTATAATGTATACTCGGTTGGTCTGATTGCATTTGAATAGAATTAAGTTTACTGTTTAATCGAGTTTACTATTTAATTCTCTATACTTGCCAAATTGCCATCTTTTATTTGATAATGATTTTATGGATGATTGTATGCTCATCAAGTGAATGAAATATGAATTTTACAATTTCGTTTCCATGATTGGACATATTTATATTTTGAAAATGCATACATATATATATATGTGTGTGTATAAAAAAATTGTCGTGTCCGCGCCGTGCCCGTGTCCTAAATTTTTAAAAATCGATGTGTCTCGTGTCCCGTATCGGTGTAAGTGTCGGCGTCTGTGTCCGTATCCGTGCTTCCTAGGTGTGGATCTTCTTAGAGTTGAAGCCCAATCTGGAGACTCACTGTTGAAACTACTGTGGCATCACTCTGATGCAATTATTTGCTTGTCATTCAAGTCCAATGCTTCATCTCCTATCTGCACTTTTTCTAATCAAGCCAGTCTTGACATGCTAGAGATTACACTGGTAGCTTTACAAGACTTTATCCTTGAAAAAATACTTGATGACAGTGGACATAAGATCCTCTTTTCTGAGTTCCCAAAGATCATGCAACAAGGTTTTGCCTACATGCCATTCGGGCTTTGCACCTCAAGCATGGGGAGGCCAGTTTCTTACGAGCAAGTTGTTTCCTGGAAAGTGGTGAATGATGAGGATTTGTACCATTACTTTGCTTTCATGTTCGTGTATTGGTCCTTTGTCTAAGTGTTGGGTTTTCAAGCACGTTAGTTTAGCACATATGCTTGCCCAGTAATTTCCTATATTTATGGTGTTTTGAAAGACTTATGAAGTATCTAATTAGAAACCAAGGCAAATATGTATCATGTTGACGTCTTTAGATTGGAGGTGCACTAATTCAAGTGACTAATGTCTATTGCTTGGTCAAACGTGCTTCTAATGTCCTAAAAAAATGTTTTAGCATTTGCAGTTAGGGTGCTATTTCCAATATTAGTTACATGTGCCATTGATTTTGTGTATTTTCAGCTAGAGAGATTCTCTTTAGAGCTAGATTATGTGAAAATGCCAGAAAGGATCGATGAGCCCAAACTAATATATTTAACTCCTACAGATTCATAGGAAAATTCTTTTCTGAAGTTCTATTGTTAAGAGAATATGAAATAATTTTGAAAAAATAGCAGGATGGAACTAGGGAATTACAGACGGATATTGCCATCCATCTCAGTCCTTGTACAAAATTCATAGCTTTGCAACATACGCATAATGTGGTGGATTATAAGTTACCATTAACCCATGACACCAGATCTTCCTCATGCTAGCTATCCAAACTAGGGTATCTGACTAGTTGTTCTACATTTTTTTAGGATATCTCTATCAAAGTTAGTAGCTATTCCATTGTTCAGATTCTTTTGAAACCCAAATATGCTAGATGTTGACTGGTCCAAGAGTGTAATTGACAGTTTAGTGTTTGGGATTTATCATCATCATCGAGCCCTCAGTCACAATCATGTTAGGATCAATTATAATCACAAGGATCTATCAGAAGCAGTCTTGCTACACTAGAGAAATATTAAACATATTAATGTTTGTTAGTATCCTAGGCGAGCTGGGAAGTCATGAATGCATTTTTGTCGATTGTTGAAAGACAGTTGTGTGTCTTTGGATTTCCGCGATGGTGACAGAGTAAGAAATCTTTTCAACTAGGAACTATAATCGTATAGCTCACCCACTAATTACGTTTTGAAGCCATCCATATTCACTACTACACAAAATGCTTTTTACAACGGGAGATAGACAACAATTATGATGATTGTGTAGTAGTTATCATACTTATCACAACAAGTCTATTTTTGTGTTGTATATTGTATATTTTATACAACACAATCTAGGAAGCACAAACACTTCCCTGGACCTCCCGTGGTCGTCCTCAATCCGTGCTGGATGCGGACACGCCGTAGACACACGTGGACACGTGGTGGACACGGCTCGGGCGTGTCCACTTTTTTTTTTTAATTTTAGGGGTAGGACACGGCCTGGACACGTTATTGACACGGCCTGGACACGTCGGCCCATTACATCACGCGGACCAGTCAAGATATCCCTAACAAAATAAAAAAAGACCCCCCTCACCCGGTTCGCGCAGGTCTGTCCCGAGTCTTCCGACACCCCCAAAGCCCTAAACCCCCCGCCCGTCTCTCTGGGTGTTACAACCCTAAATTTTGGGTTCACTTGGTGAGAAATGTAATTTCTCATATTAAAGATATTTGAACAAATAATGATATAATTTGCTTCAAATAAATGGATTTCGTTTACAATAGCCTTGATGTTTGTGTTGTGGGCTTTATTGGCTATTGGGCCCAAATAACAAGGAAATTCAATTAGTAAATGGATAATTGAATTTTTAAGAAAAGAAATATGTAGAAACCTCTAGAAGGCAAATCCAAAGAGGATTTCGTGCCTCTTGGGTTCCTTGGGTACCAAGGAGTCTAAGGTTGCAAAAAGAAAGCAATAAGAAAAGAAAAGATTAATTAAGTATTTCTTTATTAAGAAATAAATTGAAAACAATGAGAAAATGTGGAAAATACGTGAAAAGAGGCACAAATGAGATTTCTTGGTGAAATTTCGTATCCATGAGGTTGCTAATATTAAAAGGAATTCCAACGAGGAAAATAAAAGAGAAATAAAAAGAAATCCTCAAAAAGAGATATTTTAATGAGAAATAAACAAGATAATGTGAAATAATGCATAAAGATGCATCTAGAAGGATAATAAGTATCCAATAAAAAGAATTTCAAAATAATGGAGTGTATTGGGATCCAAGGAGTCCCAATAAAGAGGAAATAAAGAGAAAATACCATAATTGCAAAATAAGAGGATAATGTGATACATTATTAATGGATTTTGTGATAAGGATAGAAAGGAAGTGTTTTCTGATAAAAGAGAATAGAAATTCGTGGCCAATGAATAAAAAGGGTAAGCACAAAGAAAATAAGAGAGGAATTTCGAATATACAAATAATAGATAATATCCAAAGGATAAAAGAAAGAGTGAGAATATACTTCTCATTGAAAAAAAAAATTTCCTACATGGAAAGGGATTCTTTGGTTCATGTATAGCCAACCTATGGCTTCGTTTCTCTCCCCTATAAAAGGGGTAAGAGCTCTGGTTTGAGGGGAAGGAGAGCCCCACGTTTCTCTAATCTCTACTCCTTCTTCCTTCCGTGCTAACCCTAAACCACAGGTGGTGAGTTCTCTGGAGCAACGGAGAGACGTGGAACCATATTGAAGAAAGATTGATGAACCCCGATGGTCAGTGGGTGATCCGTGAACGTCTTGGAGCGTCAGATTTCACCCGAACGGCACACCTGCAGCACGGCTGCAGCTAGGCAGTAAACCACGGGGTTGCAGAGCCCACTCCCGGCTGTTGCGGCCAAACCCAGGGTGGCCCCACCTACGAGGGGGCATGGCGAAGGGAGGGGACTTGTCCCCGAAGGCCGTCGAGGGCCCATGTGCGTAGGAGTAGCCGCACAAGGTCGGCTAGGGCAGCGCAGCTCGGCTGCGCGAGGATGAAGATGACGAGGGTCACATTGGACCGTTCTACCCCTCCGGAGTATGAAGCACCAATAACTTACGCAGGGGCAGATACGTCATTTAATTATGTTTCCAATTCAACGTTGCATTGACAAAGATGACGTGGCAGCGTCCAATTGGTTCAAGTAAGTGAAACCTTGTGAAATTCATATCTAATTAAGGTAGCTCCGATTAGGACAAGTAATATATGAATTTTGATCAGGAGAATGAGAGGAATCCAATAAAAATAGTTTTATAGCCTGAATCTGATAATAGTTCGAATTGTAGTGTAAATTATCACCTTTAATGAATTAAAGATTAAGAAACCCTATTTTGAAATGAATAAAGTGTTTAATAGGGTTTAGTGGATCATTAGAGTTGATGTTAACCTGTTAAATGCAAAAAGGTACATTATGTTAAAAAAAGGAAGAACTTTGCACATGATTAGTCTAATTTAGAGTTTATGTGCGTAAATGTGCTTGAATTTGAAAAGGACATAAAGTTATCATCTTTAATGATTTAATTAAGGAAAAACCCTTAGATTTGATGATAGATGGACTTAATGACGTTATTTGGATAATTCAATCTGATATTAACTTGTTGTTAATAAAAGTGAAAGTAGGATCCAAAAAGATGATCTTTTTATATAATTGGCTTAATTTAGGGTTTCGTGCATGATTATGCATTAATGAGGTTGAAAACCCTAATTTAGGAGAATATGTCTTGTAATTGGTTTAAGTGTCCAAATCCATGAATAAATAGGGATGTGATGATCCTAAGTCAATTTGGGTATAAAAGACTATTAAAATGGATAGTTGAGCAATTAAGGTTCATATAAATGGAAAAGAGTATTTTAGGTTTTGTTAACCTAAAAGGGATACAGTTTGAGAAATTTATCTAAGAAACCCTAATGAATATTAATGAAACCTTAATGCGGATTAGAAACCCTAGAAAGTGAATCCAAGTCAATAAAGTAGATTCTTGATAAAGTGTGTAATAAATAGAGTACGTATTATTTTTAGGAATTATGTGATGATTGAATTACTTGCTTGGATCTGTTGATTGGCTTGATTGTATATACATGAAGTATATGTTGAATAATCTGCATGACTCATCAAATCAGGTATATGGTTACGCTTATGAATACTCGCTCTAGTTTCACGACGATTCCCGATGTTTTAATCGGTTGCTTGAAAATAACTGTTGGATGTTTATTTATTTCATGCAACTATAAAGTGACTATGATTATCACTATAAATGTGTGTATATAACTGACTAGATCCGGGTCCACCTCTATTGGTTTGAAAAGGCTAAGAAAAAAAGGGGTAATCCTAGAGAAAGGTCTAGGTTACTGAGAGTTAGAAACTGGGCTACCTACGTGTAGTGCCATGAGACTCATTAGCCTGCCATGAGTTAAGGAGTGGACTACTTACGAGTAGTGCCATGTGACTCAACCCTAGAAATTGGTTCACTTATAGGTGGATCATGAGGGGTTTAATGGGGACAACATAGAGGATAGGGTACTCTTGGATCACGGAGTTATATCTAAAATGTAATCTTGGTTGTTAAATGATTAACTGAATGATTACATTGTTAATGTATTTACATAATTATTGTTTCCCCCACATACCAACTTCGGCTGACCGACGTTTTATTTGTCAGCGTTTTAGGTGCAAGCCAAAAGGGCAAACAATAAATCATCATATTGTCAAATACATGAAGCTAAATATAATGAGGATTAGTTAGAGTAGAATCCTTAAGTGGATAGAAGTTTAGAGATCCAAGTTTTCAATAAGGTATGCAAAAATTTATTTTCTTACAGTTTTTTAGTATAGTATGATAAAATTTGATAATTATTCTTCGTCAATTGTTGAACCTTTGATCCGGAGATTATGGGTGCGGCTTCGACCTCTCGGTCTCCCTTAATTGGGGGATATTAGGAGGTGGGGTCGTAACATTTGGTATCAGAGCGTAGGTTTCTCACTTAACCATTAATAATTATTAAATTTTACAAACTCCATAGAACCCAAGGGAGTTATTAGAGGATTATCCAAAAGACGGAGGTGTCTAGAAAAGGATCACGACCAGGGACTGGCAATATTTTCCTCCGCACCGCTAGTCAGAATATGAGGACTCCCAAATCTATGTGACTTCCTGGCCAAAGTCTTAGGGTATGAATCGAAATAAGATACCTTTAGGACTTTCTCATCTTATTCATCCCTTCTCATCATGAAAATTATGATAAGGACCTAAAGGATTAGGGTTTTCTTTCTTCTCCTCACCCTCTTGAGGCATGGGTAAGGTTAATAAGGTTTAGGGATCCTCCACCAAATTAAATGAAAAGCATGTAAATAAGATCTCATGGACATAAGCTTAATCGATTAAGTGCAAATTATTGAATAGATACATGCTTAGGTCGTATGACATAATTTATCATGTCCTCAGAAGAGACCTGAGGCTAGAACTTCTTGTCGGGAGGATAAGTTAGTCTTGGAGATAGAGATCTCCATTGCAAGTAGAGACCTGGCACATCCTCTAAGGATGATGCTAACCCTAACCCTAAATGAAGTTTAGAGAGAGATGAGTTAGACTAGGTGTTTGAAAGGTCATGCCTTTGGGATGCCATATGATCCATGGGTGACCTAGCACCTTTGGCAACCCAACCCTGGGAAGGGTCGTGCATGTTAGGGTAAAGGATAGCTCCTTAGATGATGATGTTAGTGAAGGACCTTAGAAACCCTATGGGCTTATGGCATAGCATGCACCCAGGGTACGTGAGTAGTGTGAGCAAAGGGTTGAAACCCTGGCCAGGAGAGCTTGATGGATAGCTTATGAACTAAGCATAAAGAACTATAGATAACCTTGAGCAAAACATAAGTGTAACATAGGCTTCATCCAGGTAGGGGCATGCTTTTGAGGTTGACCCTTCACGAAGATAGGACCTCTAATGGTGAGATTGGTTGTAGGGTTATCTCTAGAAAGAGAGAGCAGGAACCAAGCAAGAAGGTTGGAATCCTAACCTCTGAGATATGTAGGGAGTTGAGGATGATGTGACCTAAGTGGATGATAGTGGTCACCACATTCTTGATCCCTAGAGGTTGCTGATGTCTTGGTTGCCACGAGAGGAACCAAACCCTAGAGAGAGGATGAGTCTGTTGGTACCTCTATACCTATGGTATAGATGAGAAGAAGAGTTACTTAGAACTGGAGAGGTATAGAAACAGGTTATGAGGCCTTGTACCTTGTTGGAGGACCCAACTCTAAGTGTAGCTTGAGTTGAAGGATGACAGGAAGTGCATGTCATGCCTTTTGCATGCTTGGCTCGTGGTTAAGAGATAGGGCATGCAGTTGGACACCTACAAGTGAACCTAGGGTTCCTAGGCCTAAGAGGGGAAGTGGTGTACCTAATGCTCATGACGAGAATTAAGTTGCTATAGTTTTGAGCATGGTACTCCTCATGTTTAGAGGAAAAAGTAAACACCTTAAGTTTAAGGTGTGTTTGATGAACCCCCCCCCCCCCACAGCTAGGTTGATGATAAAGGAAGGTATGATCTTGATCTGACATGGAGGAAAGAGGACAAGTATGACCTAGCATGGTTAGGTAGGTGATCTGCTATGCCAAAATAACTTGCTAGGGTTAAGTAGGCTCATGTGGGTGTAAACCCTAGACCTAAGAGCTTTTGTGACCTTGTTGACAAGAGATAGTTTTCCTCCCATCCTGGGAGAGGGACCCCTTTGGTAGGGTGTGTATCAGTTTTGTTGGTTTAAGGTCTCATAGGATCTTGAGAAGCTAAGTGAAAAGTACATGGTATGAGAATGAACCTGTAGACCCATAGATATCCATCTCTAAGTGCATGTGGATGTGTACCATGGAGGTAACCGTTAAAGGGCTTGACCAAGGTAGGCAGGTTGCCATGATCCCTATGAAAGGATGAAAGTCAGCCCATGAATGTAGGAAGATAGATGATGAATGCCTGGGTAAGGTTCTAAGTTGGACATGTACTATGATATAATCCTAAGTCTATCCTAGGGTCAGGTAGGGGTAAGACCGATGGAAGTAGGAGTTACCTAATTCCCTAAGTTGCACATGACCATAGGGTCGGGAGGTAACAACTATCATTGTCTGAGGGCCATGGGTTGGGAGATTGATCACCTTCATGAACTCATGGGACCCAAAGGGTAGATGAGTAGGGCACTCTCTTGATGCATGAGGGAAGAGAGATGACCCCAAAAGTACCGACACCCTATAGACCTAGAGGAGATGACCACAGGATGTGTGTAAACCTCAGTAGGTTCAAGACTAGTTTTCCATGGAAGTAACTTTGATATCAAATGATTGTGATGTAGAGACATAAGTTGCACGTTTCAACTTAAGTTTGAAGGTGTACTGGAAAGGTGGGATGTATTATCTCTACTCGTGGAATAGGAAGAACTTTGTATTTGGGACGGCCGCCAAATGCTTATTTCCTCTTATTATGGGAGTCAAAGATAGGACAGTACGCATGCCATACACTAAGGATAAAAGATGATGTGAGTTGGAATGTTGCTATGAGGTATGAGGACAGAGAAGATAACCTACCCTGGTAAAGTGAATGATAGATGGATGGTTTGCAAACACTAGGAGGAATGAGGTCGTCACCTTATGAAGATGTTTTTATCATGAGATATGAGTCATACAAGGTTGAGTTTGATCACCAAGAAGATGGGCTCAAAGTGTTCTCAATAAAGATAGACTTAGAATTCGAGTTCGAGATGATAAGTGAAATACATGGGAGTGTATGTCTTCAATGTTACCTAATACCTAAGGATGTGAAGTGGTAATGGATGCTCTAGTTGAGATACATCTGACTTGTTTGACTAGAAGCTAGAAGAGGTTGTTTGGCTAACCCTAATTTTGAAAAGGAGAGGTGTTTGGATAACACTAAGATGTAACAAGATACGTTGAAAAGTTAAGGGTTGTTTGGTTAGCCATTCTAGCCTTTATGCAATGAAAGGATGGTGGTAGAACCTCATATGCACTTCTTTGAAAAAAAAGGTGATGAAACTCTCACTAGAGTAGTTTAGGGTTTTTGAGGAATCGATCTTGAGGAATCATGACATACAGGAGATCATGATTTTAAGATCACCATACACCATACTACGAAGATAATAAGTGACAGTAATACCTTGGATACCTAAGATGAAGTTGCATGTGGTATATGGCCATGCAAGCCAGGAGGTAAAGGACGAACCCCAATAACCCAGTGTATCGATATAGAGGACAAAAGAGTCCTTGAGAGGGAATGGGAGTTCATCACTATGGATGTTGTGATAGGTCTCCCCTAGACCAAGGAAGGTCGAGATGCAATATGGGTTATGGTAGATCACCTTACCTAGATGACATGAGAAAGAAAGAGTTCTGTCAAGGGATAGATCTAGTTGAACTGCCCATGAGAGAGATGGTTCAACTACACCATGAAGCGAGTTTAAGGATTCTTGAGTTTGACCTAAAGGTTCCCTTCCAAAAGGTGGAAATGGGTACATGAAGGACTCGATGTTAGTTCATCACCCCTAACTAATGGTTAGTATATCCAGACTAAAGTGTCTGATGAGAGCATGTGTGCTCATTCAGGGTGATATCTGGAGACAGTTCTTGTCCTATGAAAGATGTGACGATGACCACCATAGCCAGTACCGGGTTGTAGGAAGCTCTATAAGGGAGGTTGTGTCAGTCACCACTTCAGTAAGGTGATGTTGGTGAAAGGACCACATGATGGTTAGAAAAGGACCACAATGTGTGTAGATGAAGTCGCTTTGATCATGTAATGGCTGAAAGGAGCCTAGAGATGATGAAAGTCATGAGCAGATGCAAAGTAGACTGACATGCAGTCCACTGTGGGAGAATATGTGACATGAAAATCCGACCCCTCTAAGTTATAACTAAGAGAGATGAGTCCCCGATGCATGGGTTCTTTTGACATGGTTTGACCTTACCCCTCAGGATAAAGTAATGTGTGCTGAGTTCCATGTGTCCAATTTAGAGCACTATGTGAGGAACCCCGACCATGTGCTGAGCAATGAACCTAGTGAGCCCCAAGGGAGGCTGACATGGCCTGAGTCACCTCTGCAGTTTATATATGCCGAGATGAAAGAACTCAGAGAAAAGAATATGTGATGATAAAGGTTCTGTGGAAGCGCCATGAGTATGGTAAAGCCACATAGGGGCCAATGATGGACATGGAAAAGTCTTATCCTGAATAGTTTGTTTGCTTGATAAAATTTTGAGGACACAATTCCTATAAGAGGGGAAGGATGTTACAACCCAAATTTTGGGTTCACTTGGTGAGAAATGTAATTTCTCATATTAAAGATATTTGAACAAATAATGATATAATTTGCTTCAAATAAATAGATTTTATTTACAATAGCCTTGATGTTTGTGTTGTGGGCTTTATTGGCTATTGGGCCCAAATAACAAGGAAATTCAATTAGTAAATGGATAATTGAAATTTTTTTTTTAAGAAAAGAAATATGTAGAAACCTCTAGAAGGCAAATCCAAAGAGGATTTCATGCCTTTTGGGTTCCTTGGGTACCAAGGAGTCTAAGGTTGCAAAAAGAAAGCAATAAGAAAAGAAAAGATTAATTAAGTATTTCTTTATTAAGAAATAAATTGAAAACAATGAGAAAATGTGGGAAATAAGTGAAAAGAGGCACAAATGAGATTTCTTGGTGAAATTTCGTATCCACGAGGTTGCTAATATTAAAAGGAATGTCAACAAGGAAAATAAAAGAGAAATAAAAAGAAATCCTCAAAAAGAGATATTTTAATGAGAAATAAACAAGATAATGTGAAATAATGCATTAAGATGCATCTAGAAAGATAATAAGTATCCAATAAAAAGAATTTCAAAATAATGGAGTGTCTTGGGATCCAAGGAGTCCCAATAAAGAGGAAATAAAGAGAAAATACCATAATTGAAAAATAAGAGGATAATGTGATACATTATTAATGGATTTTGTGATAAAGATAGAAAGGAAGTGTTTTCTAATAAAAGAGAATAGAAATTCGTGGCCAATGAATAAAAAGGGTAAGCACAAAGAAAATAAGAGAGGAATTTCGAATATCCAAATAATAGATAATATCCAAAGGATAAAAGAAAGAGTGAGTATACTTCTCATTGAAGGAATTGCTTTCCTACATGGAAAGGGATTCTTTGGTTCATGTATAGCCAACCTATGGATTCATTTCTCTCCCCTATAAAAGGGGTAAGAGTTCTGGTTTGAGGGGAAGGAGAGCCCCACATTTCTCTAATCTCTACTCCTTCTTCCTTCCGTGCTAATCCTAAACCATGGGTGGTGAGTTCTCTGGAGCAACGGAGAGACGTGGAACCATATTGAAGAAAACTTGATGAACCCCGATGGTCAGTGGGTGATCCGTGAACGTCTTAGAGCATCGAACTTCACCCGAACGCCTACGACACACCTGCAGCATGGCTGCAGCTAGGCAGTAAACTGTGGGGTTGCAGAGCCCACTCCCGGTTGTTGCGGCCGAACCCATGGTGGCCCCACCTACGAGGGGGCATGGCGAAGGGAGGGGACTTGTCCCCGAAGGCCGTCGAGAGCCCAGGTGCGCACGAGTAGCCGCACAAGGTCGGCTAGGGCAGCGCAGCTCGGCTGCGCGAGGATGAAGATGACAAGGGTCGCATTGGACCTTTCTACCCCTCCGGGGTATGAAGCACCAGTAACTTATGCAGGGGCAGATACGTCATTTAATTATGTTTCCAATTCAACGTTGAATTGACAAAGATGATGTGGCAGCTTCTGATTGGTTCAAGTAAGTGAAACATTGTGAAATTCATATCTAATTAACGGTAGCTCCGATTAGGACAAGTAATATATGAATTTTGATTAGGAGAACGAGAGGAATCCAATAAAAATAGTTTTATAGCCTGAATCTGATAATAGTTCGAAATTTAGTGTAAATTATCACCTTTAATGAATTAAAGATTAAGAAACCCTATTTTGAAATGAATAAAGTGTTTAATAGGGTTTAGTGGATCATTAGAGTTGGTGTTAACCTGTTAAATGCAAAAAGGTACATTATGTTCAAAAAAGGAAGAACTTTGCACATGATTAGTCTGATTTAGAGTTTATGTGCGTAAATGTGCTTGAATTTGAACAGGACATAAAGTTATCATCTTTAATGATTTAATTAAGGAAAAACCCTTAGATTTGATGATAGATGGACTTAATGACGTTATTTGGATAATTCAAGATGATATTAACTTGTTGCTAATAAAAGTGAAAGTAGGATCCAAAAAGATGATCTTTTTATATAATTGGCTTAATTTAGGGTTTCGTGCATGATTATGCATTAATGAGCTTGAAAACCCTAATTTAGGAGAATATGTCTTTTAATTGGTTTAAGTGTCCAAATCCATGAATAAATAGGGATGTGATGATCCTAAGTCAATTTGGGTATAAAAGACTATTAAAATGGATAGTTGAGCAATTAAGGTTCATATAAATGGAAAAGAGTATTTTAGGGTTTGTTAACCTAAAAGGGATAAAGTTTGAGAAATTGATCTAAGAATCCCTAATGAATATTAATGAAACCTTAATGTGGATTAGAAACCCTAGAAAGTGAATCCAAGTCAATAAAGTAGATTCTTGATAAAGTGTGTAATAAATAGGGTACATATTCTTTTCAGGAATTATGTGATGATTGAATTACTTGCTTGGATCTGTTGATTGGCTTGATTGTATATACATGAAGTATATGTTGAATAATCTGCATGACTCATCAAATTAGGTATGTGGTTACTCTTATGAATACTCGCTCTAGTTTCATGGCGATTCCCGAAGTTTTAATTGGTTGCTTGAAAATAACTGTTGGATGTTTATTTATTTCATGCAACTATAAAGTGACTATGATTATCACTATAAATGTGCGTATATAACTGACTAGATCCGGGTCCACCTATATTGGTTTGAAAAGGCTAAGAAAAAAAGGGGTAATCCTAGAGCAAGGTCTAGGTTACTGAGAGTTAGAAACTGGACTACCTACGTGTAGTGCCATGAGACTCATTATCCTTCCATGAGTTAAGGAGTGGGCTACTTACGAGTAGTGCCATGTGACACAACCCTAGAAATTGGTTCACTTATAGGTGGATCATGAGGGGTTTAATGGGGAAAACATAGAGGATAGGGTACTCTTGGATCACGGAGTATATCTAAAATGTAATCTTGGTTGTTAAATGATTAACTGAATGATTACATTGTTAACGTATTTACATAATTATTGTTTCCCCCACATACCAGCTTCGGCTGACCGACGTTTTGTTTGTTGGCATTTTAGGTGCAAGCC
Source organism: Alisma plantago-aquatica (assembly GCA_963693085.1). Taxonomy (NCBI): domain Eukaryota; kingdom Viridiplantae; phylum Streptophyta; class Magnoliopsida; order Alismatales; family Alismataceae; genus Alisma; species Alisma plantago-aquatica. Next base: position 656,021,554 of record OY856415.1, on the reverse strand, counting down.
AAAAGGGCAAACAGTAAATCATCATATTGTGAAATACATGAAGCTAAATACAAGGAGGATTAGTTAGAGTAGAATCCTTAAGTGGATAGAAGTTTAGAGATCCAAGTTTTCAATAAGGTATGCAAAAATTTATTTTCTTACAGTTTTTCAGTATAGTATGTTAAAATTTGATAATTATTCTTGGTTAATTACCGAACCTTTGATCCAGAGATTATGGGTGTGGCTTCAACCTCTCGGTTTCCCTTAATTTGGTGTTATTGGGAGGTGGGGTCATAACATTTGGTACTAGAGCGTAGGTTCCTCACTTAACCATTAATAATTATTAAATCTTACAAACTCCATAGAACCCAAGGGAGTTATTAGAGGATTATTCAAAAGACAGAGGTGTCTAGAAAAGGATCAGAACTGGGGGCTGGAAATATTTTCCTCCGCACCGCTAGTCAGAATATTAGGACTCTCGGATCCGTGTGACTGTCTGGCCAAAGTCTTAGGGTATGAATCGAAATTAGATACCTTTAGGAGTTTCTCATCTTATTCATCCCTTCTCATCACGAAAATTTTGATAAGGACCTAAAGGATTAGGGTTTTCTTTCTTCTCCTCACCCTCTTGAGGTATGGGTAAGGTTAATACGGTTTAAGGGATCCTCCACCAAATTCAATGAAAAGCATGTAAATAAGATGTCATGGACATAAGCTTAATCGATTAAGCGCAAATTAAAGAATAAATACATGCTTAGGTCGTATGACATAAGTTGTCATGTCCTCAGAAGAGACCTGAGGCTAGACCTTCTTGTCGGGAGGATAAGTTAGTCTTGGAGATAGAGGTCTCCATTGAAAGTAGAGACCTGGCACATCCTCTAAGGATGATGCTAACCCTAACCCTAAGTGAAGTTTAGAAAGAGATGAGTTCGACTAGGTGTTTGAAAGGTCATGCATTTGGGATGCCATATGATCCATGGGTGACCTAGCACCTTTGGAAACCCAACCCTGGGAAGGGTCGTGCATGTTAGGGTAAAGGATAGCTCCTTAGATGATGATGTTAGTGAAGGACCTTAGAAACCCTATGGGCTTATGGCATAGCATGCACCCAGGGTACGTGAGTAGTGTGAGAAAAGGGTTGAAACCCTGGACAGGAGAGCTTGATGGATAGCTTATGAACTAAGCATAAAGAACTATAGATAACCTTGAGCAAAACATAAGTTGAACATAGGCTTCATCCAGGTAGGGGCATGCTTTTGAGGTTGACCCTTCATGAAGATAGGACCTATAATGGTGAGGTTGGTTGTAGGGTTAGCTCTAGAAAGAGAGAGCAGGAACCAAGCAAGAAGGTTGGAATCCTAACCTCTGAGATATGTAGGGAGTTGAGGATGATGCGACCTAAGTGGATGATAGTGGTCGCCACATGCTTGATCCCTAGAGGTTGCTGATGTCTTGGTTTCCACGAGAGGAACCAGACCCTAGAGAGAGGATGAGTCTGTTGGTACCTCTGTACCTATGGTATAGATGAGAAGAAGAGTTCCTTAGACCCGGAGAGGTATAGAAACAAGTTATGAGGCCTTGTACCTTATTGGAGGACCCAACTCTAAGTGTAGCTTGAGTTGAAGGATGACACGAAGTGCATGTCATGCCTTTTGCATGCTTGGTTCATGGTTAAGAGATAGGGCATGCAGTTGGACACCTACAAGTGAACCTAGGGTTCCTAGGCCTAAGAGGGGAAGTGGTGTACCTAATGCTCATGACGAGGAATTAAGTTGTTATAGTTTCGAGCATGGTACTCCTCATGTTTAGAGGAAAAAGTAAACCCCTTAAGTTTAAGGTGTGTTTGATGAAACCCCCTCCCCCCACAGCTTGGTTGATGATAAAGGAAGGTATGATCTTGATCCGGCATGGAGGAAAGAGGACAAGTATGACCTAGCATGGTTCGGTAAGTGATCTGTTGTGCATTAATAACTTGCTAGGGTTAAGTAGGCTCATGTGGGTGTAAACCCTAGACCTAAGAGCTTTTGTGACATTGTTGACAAGAGATAGTTTTCCTCCCATCCTGGGAGAGGGACCCCTTTGGTAGGGTGTGTATCAGTTTTGTTGGTTTAAGGTCTCATAGGATCTTGAGAAGCTAAGTAAAAAGTACATGGTATGAGAATGAACCTGTAGACCCATAGATATCCATCTCTAAGTGCATGTAGATGTGTACCATGGAGGTAACCGGTAAAGGGCTTGACTAAGGTAGGCAGGTTGCCATGATACCTATGAAAGGATGAAAGTCAGCCCATGAATGCAGGAAGAGAGATGATCAATGCCTGGGTAAGGTTCTAAGTTGGACATGTACTATGATATAATCCTAAGTCTATCCTAGGGTCAGGTACGGGTAAGACCGATTGAAGTAGGAGTTACCTAATTCCCTAAGTTGCACATGACAATAGCGTCGGGAGGTAACAACTATCATTGTCTGAGGGCCATGGGTTGGGAGATTGATCACCTTCATGAACTCATGGGACCCAAAGGGCAAATGAGTAGGGCACTCTCTTGATGCATGAGGGAAGAGAGATGACCCCAAAAGTGTTGGCACCCTATAGACCTAGAGGAGATGACCACAGGATGTGTGTAAACCTCAGTAGGTTCAAGACTAGTTTTCCATGGAAGTAACTTTGATATCAAATGATTGCGATGTAGAGACATAAGTTGCACATTTCAACTTAGGTTTGAAGGTGTACTGGCAAGGTGGGATGTATTATCTCTACTCGTGGAATAGGAAGAACTTTGTATTTGGGACGACCGCCAAATGCTTATTTCCTCTTGTTATGGGAGTGAGAGATAGGACAGTACACATGCCATACACTAAGTATAAAGGATGATGTGAGTTGGAACGTTGCTATGAGGTATAAGGACAGAGAAGATAACCTACCCTGGTAAAGTGAATGATACATGGATGGTTTGCAAACACTAGGAGGAATGAGGTCGTCACCTTATGAAGATGTTTTTATCATGAGATATGAGTCATACAAGGTTGAGTTTGATCACCAAGAAGATGGGCTCAAAGTGTTCTCAATAAAGATAGACTTAGAATTTGAGTTCAAGATGATAAGTGAAATACATGGGAGTGTATGTCTTCAATGTTACCTAATACCTAAGGATGTGAAGTGGTAATGGATGCTCTGGTTGAGATACATCTGACTTGTTTGACTAGAAGCTAGAAGAGGTTGTTTGGCTAACCCTAAGTTTGAAAAGGAGAGGTGTTTGGATAACACGGAGATGTAACAAGATACGTTGAAAAGTTAAGGGTTGTTTGGTTAGCCAGTCTAGCCTTGATGCAATGAAAGGATGGTGGTAGAACCTCATATGCACTTCTTTGGAAAAGAAGGTGATGAAACTCTCACTAGAGTAGTTTAGGGTTTTTGAGGAATCGATCTTGAGGAATCATGACATATAGGAGATCATGATTTTAAGATCACCATACACCATACTACGAAGATAATAAGTGACAGTAATACCTTGGATACCTAAGATGAAGTTGCATGTGGTATATGGCCATGCAAGCCAGGAGGTAAAGGACAAACCCCAGTAACCCAGTGTATCGATATAGAGGACAAAAGAGTCCCTGAGAGGGAATGGGAGTTCATCACTATGGATGTTGTGATAGGTCTCCCCTAGACTAAGGAAGGTCGAGATGCAATATGGGTTATGGTAGATCGCCTTACCTAGATGACATGAGAAAGAAAGAGTTCTCTCAAGGGACAGATCTGGTTGAACTACCCATGAGAGAGATGGTTCAACTACACCATGAAGCAAGTTCAAGGATTCTTGAGTTTGACCTAAAGGTTCCCTTCCAAAAGGTGGAAATGGGTACATGAAGGACTCGATGTTAGTTCATCACCCCTAACTAATGGTTAATATATCCAGACTAAAGGGTCTGATGAGAGCATGTGTGCTCGTTCAAGGTGATATCTGGAGACAGTTCTTGTCCTATGAAAGATGTGACTATGACCACCATAGCCAGTATCGGGTTTTGTAGGAAGCTCTATAAGGGAGGTTGTGTCGGTCACCACTTCAGTAAGGTGATGTTGGTGAAAGGACCACATGATGGTTAGAAAAGGACCACAATGCATGTAGATGAAGTCGCTTTGATCATGTAATGGCTGAAAGGAGCTTAGAGATGACGAAAGTCATGAGCATATGCAAAGTAGACTGACATGCAGTCCACTGTGGGAGAATATGTGACATGAAAATCCGACCCCTCTAAGTTATAACTAAGAGAGCTGAGTCCCCGATGCATGGATTCTTTTGACATGGTTTGACCTTACCCCTCAGGATAAAGTAATGTGTGATGAGTTCCATGTGTCCAATTTAGAGCACTATGTGAGGAACCCCGACCATGTGCTGAGCAATGAACCTAGTGATCCCCAAGGGAGGCTGACATGGCCTGAGTCACCTGTGCAGTTTATAGACGTCGGGATGAAAGAACTTAGAGAAAAGAATATGTGATGATAAAGGTTCTGTGGAAGCGCCATGAGTACGGTAAAGCCACATAGGGGCCAATGATGGTCATGGAAAAGTCTTATCCTAAATTGTTTGTTTGCTTGATAAAATTTTGAGGACAAAATTCCTATAAGAGGGGAAGGATGTTATAACCCCAAATTTTGGGTTCACTTGGTGAGAAATGCAATTTCTCATATTAAAGATATTTTAACAAGTAATGATATAATTTGCTTCAAATAAATGGATTTCGTTTACAATAGCCTTGATGTTTGTGTTGTGGGCTTTATTGGCTATTGGGCCCAAATAACAAGGAGATTCAATTAGTAAATGGATAATTGAATTTTTTTTAAGAAAAGAAATATGTAGAAACCTCTAGAAGGGAAATCCAAAGAGGATTTCGTGCCTCTTGGGTTCCTTGGGTACCAAGGAGTCTAAGGTTGCAAAAAGAAAGCAATAAGAAAAGAAAAGATTAATTAAGTATTTCTTTATTAAGAAATAAATTGAAAACAATGAGAAAATGTGGAAAATAAGTGAAAAGAGGCACACATGAGATTTCTTGGTGAAATTTCGTATCCATGAGGTTGCTAATAGTAAAAGGAATGCCAACGAGGAAAATAAAAGAGAAATAAAAAGAAATCCTCAAAAAGAGATATTTTAATGAGAAATAAACAAGATAATGTGAAATAATGCATAAAGATGCATCTAGAAGGATAATAAGTATCCAATAAAAAGAATTTCGAAATAATGGAGTGTCTTGGGATCCAAGGAGTCCCAATAAAGAGGAAAGAAAGAGAAAGTACCATAATTGCAAAATAAGAGGATAATGTGAAACATTATTAATGGATTTTGTGATAAGGATATAAAGGAATTGTTTTCTAATAAAAGAGAATAGAAATTTGTGGCCAATGAATAAAAAGGGTAAGCACAAAGAAAATAAGAGAGGAATTTCAAATATCCAAATAATAGATAATATCCAAAGGATAAAAGAAAGAGTGAGAATATACTTCTCATTGAAGGAATTGTTTTCCTACATGGAAAGGGATTCTTTGGTTCATGTATAGCCAACCTATGGCTTCGTTTCTCTCCCCTATAAAAGGGGTAAGAGCTCTGGTTTGAGGGGAAGGAGAGCCCCACGTTTCTCTAATCTCTACTCCTTCTTCCTTTCTTGCTAATACTAAACCACAGGTGGTGATTTCTCTGGAGAAACGGAGAGACGTGGAACCATATTGAAGAAAGCTTGATGAACCCCGATGGTCAGTGGGTGATCCGTGAATGTCTTGGAGCGTCAGACTTCACCCGAACGCCTGCGGCACACCTGCAGCTAGGTAGTAAATTGTGGGGTTGCAGAGCCCACTCCCGGGTGCTGCGGCCGAACCCAGGGTGGCCCCACCTACGAGGGGGCATGGCGAAGGGAGGGGACTTGTCCCCGAAGGCCGTCGAGGGCCCAGGTGCGCAGGAGTAGCCGCACAAGGTCGGCTACGGCAGCGCAGCTCGGCTGTGCTAGGATGAAGATGACGAGGGTCACATTGGAACGTTATACCCCACCGGGGTATGAAGCACCAGTAACTTACACAGGGGCAGATACGTCATTTAATTATGTTTCCAATTCAACGTTGCATTGACAAAGATGACGTGGCAGCTTCCGATTGGTTCAAGTAAGTAAAACCTTGTGAAATTCATATCTAATTAACGGTAGCTCCGATTAGGACAAGTAATATATGAATTTTTAGAGTTTATGTGCATAAATGTGCTTGAATTTGAAAAGGACATAAAGTTATCATCTTTAATGATTTAATTAAGGAAAAACCCTTAGATTTGATGATAGATGGACTTAATGACGTTATTTGGATAATTCAAGCTGATATTAACTTGTTGTTAACAAAAGTGAAAGTAGGATCCAAAAAGATGATCTTTTTATATAATTGGCTTAATTTAGGGTTTCGTGCATGATTATGCATTAATGAGCTTGAAAACCCTAATTTAGGAGAATATGTCTTTTAATTGGTTTAAGTGTCCAAATCCATGAATAAATAGGGATGTGATGATCCTAAGTCAATTTGGGTATAAAAGACTATTAAAATGGATAGTTGAGCAATTAGGGTTCATATAAATGGAAAAGAGTAATTTAGGGTTTGTTAACCTAAAAGGGATAAAGTTTGAGAAATTGATCTAAGAAACCCTAATGAATATTAATGAAACCTTAATGCGGATTAGAAACCCTAAAAAGTGAGTCGAAGTCAATAAAGTAGATTCTTGATAAAGTGTGTAATAAATAGAGTACATATTCTTTTCAGGAATTATGTGATGATTGAATTAGTTGCTTGGATTTGTTGATTGGGTTGATTGTATATACATGAAGTATATGTTGAATAATCTGCATGAATCATCAAATCAGGTATGTGGTTACGCTTATGAATACTCGCTCTAGTTTCATGGTGATTCTCGAAGTTTTAATCAGTTTCTTGAAAATAACTGTTGGATGTTTATTTATTGCATGCAACTATAAAGTGACTACGATTATCACTATAAATGTGCGTATATAACTGACTAGATCTGAGTCCACCTCTATTGGTTTGAAAAGGCTAAGAAAAAAAGGGGTAATCCTAGAGCAAGGTCTAGGTTATTGAGAGTTAGAAACTAGGCTACCTACGTGTAGTGCCATGAGACTCATTAGCCTGCCATGAGTTAAGGAGTGGGCTACTTACGAGTAGTGCCATGTGACTCAACCCTAAAAATGGGTTCACTTATAGGTGGATCATGAGGGGTTTAATGGGGACAACATAGAGGATAGGGTACTCTTGGATCGCGGAGTTATATCTAAAATGTAATCTTGGTTGTTAAATGATTAACTGAATGATTACATTGTTAACGTATTTACATAATTATTGTTTCCCCCACATACCAGTTTCGGCTGACTGACGTTTTGTTTGTCGGCGTTTTAGGTGCAAGCTAAAAGGGCAAACAGTAAATCATCATATGGTGAAATACATGAAGTTAAATACAAGGAGGATTAGTTAGAGTAGAATCCTTAAGTGGATAGAAGTTTAGAGATCCAAGTATTCAATAAGGTATGCAAAAATTTATTTTCTTACAGTTTTTCAGTATAGTATGTTGAAATTTGATAATTATTCTTGGTTAATTGCCGAACCTTTGATCCGGAGATTATGGGTGCGGCTTCGACCTCTAGATCTCCCTTAATTAGGGGTTATTGGGAGGTGGGGTCGTAACACTGGGGTTCCTTTGTCTCTCCCGTTCATGGTGTTTTCTTCTCCAGTTGCCGCCAAGGAAGCTGCATCTCCATCGCAGCCACTCCAGTAGCCGTCACGAGCCACGTCTCCGGCAACTACCAGCAACAGCCTCGTGAGGACATCTGCCCCTGCAGCAGCAAGCAGCCGCGAGGACAGGAGCAGCTGCAAGTAGCCGTGCCGCTGCCGTCGTCGACCAGCTGTTGCGCCGCCAGAAAGCAAGTTGCTGCACTGCCGGAACGCAAGCTTCGGATGCCGCCATGAAGGTCTTCATCTCCAGCTCTCTCTCCTCTGAAGACAGGTACTACTTTCCTCCTTTTTTATGTTTTTCTCCTTACTTCCTCCACTTCGTCCCCATCCTCTATGTTTTCTTTCCTTATCTACTTCCTCAAATCCCCATTCTCTCTGATTTCTTTCTCCTCTTACATATTTTTTCTGATCTCCCGACCTCCTGTACGATTTCTTTCTACTGGACATTCTTTTTTCTCCCAACCTGCTGTACTTCATCCCTATCTTCCTCCTTCACTTTCTCCACTCCATAATCTTCCTATTTTCTTCCTCCTCCGCTCCCTATTCCCCCAATATCTACATCCATGACAACTAATTTCCTAATCTCCCTCTTGCTCAACATGTTGCACGCCCTGTTGTCCCAATTTATTGGTCATTCTTCTCCACATATAATTTTCTTCTATTTCTCATCTCAATCCTCTTCTCCTTATACCCCCTTACCCCCTCATTCTTAGTAAATTATTAATATTACGAATTTAAAGTTTACTGTTGCATGGGTCTCGTTGTAAACTTGCAATTGAATTGATTAACTTTATTGTTTGCATGGAATTTGAATCAATTGATTGATCAAATAATCTACTGCATAAATTTGATTGTGTCAATTTAATCTGCTGCTGGAATTGGTTGGACTGATTGCATTTGCAAGGAATGAAATTTACTGTTTTACTGAGCTTATTATGCAACTAATTTTACTGATGTATTTAATTGTCTATACCTGCCATCTCTTGTTTGGTAATGGTTGAATGAATTTGATTGTGGTTTGTTGAATTTGATTGAAATCTGAATTGTACAATTCACTTTCCATGATTGCATAAATTTATATATAAAAAATACATACATATATATATATTAATTAAAAAAATCTGCCGTGTCCACGCCATGTCCGTGTCCTAAATTTTTCAAAATCGTCGTGTCCCGTGTCCCGTGTCCGTGTCCGTGTCCGTGTCCGTGCTTCCTAGAACACAATCCATTTACAACATGCCAAACCCGTTGTAGTATACATTAATTACACAACATAGTGTGACCCATTGTAATAGATTGTAGTATCACAACGTATTCAAAACCGTTGTAAAAGTCATTAATTACACAACATATTGTGACTTGTTGTAATAGTGACACATGATAATATGTTGTAATAGACTATCATTACACAACATAGACTGACCTATTGTAATATGTAGTAATTACACAACATGCCTTCACATGTTGTATTTGGTACATGTTGTAATAGACCATGATAATACAACATATTGAGACTCGTTGTTATATACCAAGATCACACGACAGATTCTAACCTATTGTTATATATTATAATTACACAACATATTGTGACATGTTGTAATATCCACACATAATAAATCATTGTAATAGACTACTCTTACACATAAACTAACCCATTTTAATATATCATTAATATATATTTTCTTTGGTTCACAAAAATTCTAGCGTGCAGGTCAGTAGCAACTTTTCCCCTTTTTCCCTCTTTCTCGCAACCTATCACTCCACCCCCCCTACCACAGTCTTCTCTCTAACTCCTCCCAAGTAGTTGTGACCCCTATGGTTCTTCCCTTCGAAACCTTGATCACCCTGCACATGTACTCAACGCTGGCGGCCGATGACTGGATACTTGTCGTTGAACTTCTCCCAGTCCTCAAGTACGCCTATTTCCTTCTCAGTCAGACCAGACAGGTCACCGTTCACATCCGTTGGATCCTTGCTCATCTTTCCTAGGGAACGACTAGCTTCCCTCCCAGAGAACATGGCGTAGGAGCCACTTGGGTCGTAGAACCCCTTGTCGGATGAGATGTCATAGATGGTGCCCCTCACGGACAGGTAGATCGGATTCAGGTTAGATCTTTTACCTTGTTGAATGTACTGCACATTTTATACGCAATGTAGCATTTTTTCTCACTTTCTCACAACTTTTCACATTTTTGCTATCTTTTTATGTTTGAGACATCCCAGGACACAACTGGTTTCTCTAAACCAGTTCTTTGTTGAACCAGTTACCCTTTTTCACCACCACCCTCGCACCCCCCAAACACTCGACTACAGCAAATCCCCCCACCCCCCCCAAAAAAAAACCCTCCCGCTCCTAGGCGTTGTCCAACGACTTAAGCAGCATCATCGCCAGCCAGTGAACCTTATCTCTTCGAGCTAAGCAGCCAACATCAGCTCGACTGCAACCTACAACCACAAGCAAGCAATAGAGCTTGGCAGCAAGCAGTTGCAGAGCTTGAAAACAAGCAGTCACAATGCTCGTCATCCCTTGTAGAGCTCGGTGGCCCAATGAAGGTCAATGTCGTCATCCTTCAGGTTAGACCCTCTTTCTTTCGTTTCCTTCTCAATCCCTCAAAACCCAGAGTGCTGCTTTTAGCCTTGGGCATTCTTTCTTCACCTACATTAACCTCGACTTCTTTATTTTTTTGTTTTGTCTATTCCTCCTTCACCTACCGTACATCAAGCTTCTTGCTCACTTACTAATTTCCTCGTGAGATGAATCCTACAAACCCATAATATTATCAAAGAGATCGAGGCATCTAAGAGTTTTATGGGCATAAAAGTGTTTTATGGGCTTAGGTTAGGCATGATCGACAATTTTAGATAGTGAAGCCGTGATTGCTCCATTTAGATACCATAAAGAATGCCACAATCAATTTAACATACTTATATCTTCCATTGTCCAGACTTCTATCATTCTTACTAGTCTACATGTTCCTTAATCAGAGTAAGGGTATTTTGTGTGCACAGTAGTTTATATTTATTGAATATTTGATGTCAATGAACGCTTTACTTAGAATTTGTACTAACAGTGTAAAATGTTCATATACTTGATGGATGTGGACTAATATAAAATTGAATAAACACTCCCAACCCTTCATATCATATCTACGTTCAGATACATGATGCATCTTATGAACTGAATACGTTTGATCTTAAAATACAAAACATACAATCCATGCGATAACTGAAGTTTAGAGTATTTGTTTACTTTACAAAATTGAATAAAGTATATGATGTAGTTTATTAGGTATACATAATTAATCTAAACAATTGTATTACATTGCATCTAACTTCATCCAGGAAAAGCTGCGGATGAATTAAATGTAGTTCAAGACCCAAATAATTTCATGCAGATGGAATGGGGGTTTATTTTTTTTTAAAGAAAGTACAGTTGAAGGGAGGTCCATAACCCATCAGGCCATCACAACGAATCAAACCAGAAGCAACAACATGTACTGATGTACACTAATATAGCAACCTTGGTGCTGCCAATTTAATTCCAAGACAGCACTGTCAGTGTTAGATGTTGTGACGAATCTAAAAAATTCATAATACAACTGTAAGCAATGGCATGGACCATCGATGCTACTCAGAATGGCCATCTCTCGGGTATCTTCGAGCATATTGTATAGGGTCTTGAAGTTTACATCCATATTCCCAACATATTCAAATGCCTTGTAGAACGAAAAAACATAAGAGAGGCAACAAGTCAATAACACTACTGATTGCAATCCAATTTTCCTGACTAAGGAGCATAGATCGTGGAGATGTTAATGTAAGACAATTAGTCTTAAAATCATGCATCAGGTCTGCTGACTTTTCCAAACCAGAACCAACCAAGCATACAACTGACCATCCTTTCCTGCCCAGGCAACAAGGATAAACAAGAGAGCAGGCTTGCAGTGTAGGCCATGTTCATATCAGTTCTCCAACACCATAGGTGTTGCAGAACCTAGAGCTGGTGCTAGGATGTAGACGATGAGGTCTATGACGTTAACACCATAGTACCAATTAACCTCATGGAAAAGTTAAGGGATGACAATACTAGAGATCACAGTGAAGATGAGGTATCCATAGGCTGTATATGAATATCGCTAAAAAGGCCAACCAAGTTGAGATGCTTCCTCTCATAAATAACTTGTCCTTTTAGATTATAAATGGATTGTGTCAGGATATTATTTAGATGAGAAATTGTCTTTCATGGGCCGTCATCTCTATAGATTATAAATGGATTGTGTCAGGATATTATTTAGATGAGAAATTGTCTTTCATGGCATAACCGTCATCAGTACAGCTGGGTGAGAAAGGATGGTCAATTGTCTTTCCACATGACAAACCAGTTGTATGTTAAATTTGGGTCTTGTGTTTTCCAGAGCTTCTTCAACTTTAGATGCCTTACTAATAGGAGCGAGAGCAGCAAGACACTCAGGTTATATAATGTGTTTGGTTTCTATAATGTCTATGTAGTATCTTTTATTGTTATAAGCTACCATGAACCTGTCGCCAGTTGTCAAACATGAGTAGTTCCTGAGAGTTGTTTCCAAAATAGCTTTGGGGTTTGATATATCTAAAAAATCTTTTGTGTGAGGCTGCAGTTTAACAAAGGTTCCTTTTGGAAGGGTGGCATTCTTCACTCTTACAAAATCCCCCTCTTACAAGAGAAAGTTTTGCATCATTCAGTATGGCATATAAACCACACCTTCTTCAGCAATAAACCATGCCTTTTTCACTCTTATAGCATTTTTGATTCTGTTTACACATACCTTTTATTAAGTTTTCTGGCTATTTATACCTTTCCATCCTCTTATTTGCTAACAAGTTCTCACAATTATTTAGATAACAAATTAATATTTATTTTGTACAGTGTCCAAAGCAGCTGAACGATACAGATTGCGGGTATTATATGCTGAAGTATATGAAAGACATCTTTGATGTGAGAAATAGAAATATTCCTGAATGTGTAAGCTACTTAACATTATATTCTTTTAGTTTGTTCAAATTTCTAAATAAATTGAAAAAATCACAATATGTTGATATATTTGTCATATCATTGCAGTATTATTCGAAGTATATTGCTCGTTGCTTCAACCAAGAAGAAATCGATGAGGTCTGAAACGAGTGGGCGACATGTGTTCTTGAGCTCACATAAGATTATGTGACATGTGGGGGAGACATTTGTTCTTTAGCATAGACCAATGTGTGAAACTTTTTAGTTAGTTTTCAGTTTGATTATAGAGTGGATACTCAGTACTTTGTATTATTAAATCGTTGTATGGATGATTTAATATTAATTAAATTTAGTATGACTTTCTTTCAAGGTTTGATGGAAATTTTGTTCAACTATGTGTTTGTTTGTGAAATGAAAAAGTATAATTGCATATTTATTATAATTTATTAATCATTTGGTTAATTTTATCAATACAATTGGTTCGATATATGACCTGTCAAACTCTAATCAAAGACAATAGTTAATGATATGTTGTAAAATGTATGATTCTACAACAAACAACACATGTTGTGTTATCCACACCTATTACAACAGGTTTGTCAGGAAAAAATACACCTATTAGAACATGTGTTTCTAGTGAACTACAACATGCATAACCTATTTTATAAATTGTGTATATTACAACAATCACACACCATGTTGTCTAAACAATCCTATTACAACAGTTAAATGTATGGAAAGACAACATAATCCAACTATTGTATAAACATGTATATTACAACAGGTGCACTGCATGTTGTAATAGACCCACCTATTACAATGAGTGTGTTTAGTGAAAGACAACATGCTTCGACTGTTGTATAATATATATTACAACGAGTGAACCACATGTTGTAAAAAATACCCCTATTACAACGGGTGTGTTTAGAGAAAGACAACGTCGTTCAACTGTTGTATAATATATATTACAACAGGTGTACTGCATGTTGTGTAAAATACCCATATTACAACAGGCCATTCCTCAAAAGACAACATGTTTCAATTGTTGTATAAAATACATCTATTACAACATGCGATCACATGTTGTGTAAAGCACCCCCATAAGACCACGTGATCTAATACAATGGTTAACACCTGTTGTAAATTGAGAAAAGGAACTGTTGTAAAAAGCATTTTCTGTAGTAGTGATCAGATCATGGATCTACGATCCTCATTCATTTGGGCGAACGGTTTTCATCATGATCTATCCTATCAGTTTCCTTATAATGATCCCTCAAAGAACATATGGGCAACCTCATTCCAAAGACTATTTGGCCAACATCCACCTCGAGACCGTTTGGGCATCTTGACCTGTAGCGAGCCATGAGGACCCGACCTCCTGCCTCCCTTATTCCTCTTCTTTCCCTTACCACCTGCAAACCCTGACACACAATTGTGACACCGCTCCCTCTTCCTTCCTCCTCCATTGTCGCCCTCACACCTTTGCGCCTAAACCCTAACGAGCCTCCATGTCGTCTGCTCTTTTCTGACGATAAAGACCCCAACAACCCTGCACCTGCGCTGCTCCGACCTACGCATCCATGTTGCTGTCGACAATAGTGCTACCTCAACCTTTCACCTGCTACACCTCCATCGACCTACATGAAGCTACGCCATTCCACGACGCCTGACCTCCATCCCTCTGTCAACAGTCTCTGCCTCGACCAAGCCAACTCGCATGATCTTGCAAGGACCATTTGGAGTCAGTGCACGGTCTCATACAGATAGAACGACAGAGAGAGATGACCGTTTGGGCAGAGAGAGATGATCATTTGGATGGAGAATGATGACCGTTCGGCCAATAGAGACCGATAGCAGCATATCATGTAGGTAGAGATCACGAGTAGCCGAAACCATTAGGGGGTGATCGGTCTCCAAACCGATTGGAGGCCATCAAAACAACAAGACCATTTAGATCACTTCACGCAAAGATCGTCAGGTAGGAATCAAGACTGGTTGGAAACTAGTAAAGACCGCATAGATGTGCTTTCAGCAGACCATTTGGACGTGAACTCTTATCAACTCCAAGATCACATGAATGAGAGTCCAAGACTATTTGGGCAATAGCCACAAAATCGTTGGGACGATGATGACACCAGACCATTTGGTCAAATATACAAGACCGATTGGAGTTAAACACTCCAAACTATTTGGATGATTAACGGTCTCCAAGACCGTTTGGAGGAAAAACTAATACCAAACCATTTGGTCATCTAAATGGTCTCCAAACTGTTAAAGCAAACTGTGAAAATTGTAATAGGGTCCAAAACATCAAGACCCCATCCGAGCTTATAAATAGGACCAGTAGGGTCCTCATTTGGGCATCTGATCCGGGGATGCTGACAGGCTGCCCAAATGCAAGGTTCGATCTCGATCCATCTTCCACGCTTCCATCATTTCACCTACTGCTCCTGCTGCGATTGAGGAGATCGAGAAGAGAAGGAAGGAGGAGTGAGAAAGACTGCCTGGTCTGTCTTGGCATCCCTCGTTCCTCATCTAGATCTTCTCTAACACGACGTAGAGGACCGCATCATCTTCACCGAGTTGCGACTACCTTCTGCATCATGCTCATGGTGGAATATTCCCTTTCTCTTGTTTTTCTTGTTTCTCGCATCATGAGTGAGTAGTTCCTTTTTGTTGGGGTGTGGGGACTAGCCCCACTACCCATGCAAACATGTTCACTTGTTAAACATTCCATGGCAATGTATATAACTTTCCATTTCGTTGTTAATCGTTAATGTTTGTAGATTGGTTACCTGCTTGCTTTCATCATGTTTTACCTATGTTGTGAGAACTTCTATACGTAGGGTAGAATGTCGATTAATGAGGTTACTCCCAAACTAGAAATATAATGGGATTCCTTGAGGTCGTAAGTGTATGATCCGTGAGGGGATGAGCCATCTAGCCTATGGTGATGCTTCTGTGGCCTAAACATCCCTCAGGGAGGGCCACAACCTTAGTTGGATTTTGTATCTTCTTTATTAATCGTCGATGTTTGCTTGTAGATTAATCACCTTCTTGCTTGTCGATTAGCGTGATTGACTCCTTGACGAGAACTTCTGATAGGATTCCTTGAAGTCATAAGTGCATGATCTGTGAGGGGACAAGCCATCTAGCCTACGGTGACGCTTATGCGTGCCTAACGCCTGTATAGGGGGCCCACAACTTCATTTGGATTTCTGTATCTTCAGAACTGTAGGTGAGTGATCTGGATGGTGACGAGACATCTGATATGTAAGGTGATGCTTACGCAAGCCTAACGCCCATATGGGGGGTTTTACAGTAGCTCCATTGGGATGGTTATATCTTGCCTAGATGTTTTATGTTAGGATGTGTTTGCATGTGTAGTGGTGGTGAAACTTGGGACCATCCCAGCGATACCATATCATTAATCTAGATCCAACTTTAATTCCACTCTTTACTTTCTTGCAATTACTTTATTTAACCTCAAATCAACCAATCGTTCTAAACATTAGTCTTACTTGAGCTAGATTCAACTAATGACGATTCTTAAAAATGTTGTCTCTTGGGATTCAATCCTTAACTATACTACGATTAGACCCATCCGCTTGTGGGTGGTATCATTACACAAGGTTTTGGGGTAACCAATAGAGAGTCTGAGCAAGTCCTACCCATTAAAGGGAGGGACAACAACGTAGAGAACAACTGAGAATAGTTGTGGGAGATCATCTTGATGACTAGTACGTCGACAGAAGGGGAAAACTCCTTCTTGTTGGCTCTGGTAGCACAATGTGGAGTTCCTAGTGGTCCACGTAGACTACTCTAGAGGCAAGAGGTTGTTTTCTACCACTATGAGGACATCATCAACCGTTGTCTGTGGTGTTGCACCAAGAGGCCAGTAGAGATGATAGTTCAAGTGCTTCTATTGTTAAAGGAGTGTAGTGCTTCCTGAAGAAGAAGAAGCACATTGCTATTACAAGGGAATGTCACTGGACCTTCTCTAGGACCAGGTACAACCTTGCAAACCTTTCCTTGCTACATTCTTGTTGATGCGGTCTTGCTATTATGGGAAATGGGCATTTAAATTATTGTTTTCATTTCCTATATTTGCACCTGATTTCCATACATCTGATCTGAAGAGGAGTGAGGGAAGAAGCATAATTCACTGACCCTTCATCTTCAACCTCTACTCATTTGTGAGTAAGGTTGGGCAGTCAATGATGATATTGACTTCACTATCTAGAGCAGCAACACAGGAATAAAGACTTCCTTCACCTCTGTCACGCTCCTACGGACTCAACGGGGTCTTTAATTCCTCTGAATATGGTCGGAGTCATCGGTATGATAGAGGGGAACACTATTGAGGAAGCAAGAAGAGGTGGAGATGAAGGAGGAGGCTAGAGAAGTAGCTGAGACTAGGGAGATGATTGTAGGGTTTAGCTGAATCTTTGGAGATGGTTTGTAAAATTGTAGAGGGATTATGGTCCTCTATTTATACCATCCTATGTTGGAAGGGTTAGTTTAGGATGTTAGATTGGGAAAAACCCTTATAAGCCTCAAAACTAGGTAAAAGTCAGGGTAGGTAGATTCGTCATGTTCTCACAAAAACAAAGGGTAAGTTTCTTGGTTTGCTCATTAATTAAATCGTGACAGGTCCTTAAGGTCGTGGTTCTTGCCATTCTTATTCTTCTATCTCTCTCCTCCTACATTGTTGTTCCTTGTTGTGCATCTAATTCTAGAGTGACTGTGGGATCTGGAGTTACTAAGGCCAGTTGGGTTTGGGATACATGTCCTTTATTGGATTGCTTATTGGGATTACCCTCTTCTTGAGTTTGTTCCATTGCTTGCCATCATGCCTTCTATTTTAATGTCCACTCAGGTTCAGAAGGGTCTGTCCATAGGGTTCATAGATGCTCACTCCATGGCTTCTTCTTAAGTAGTGTCACCCCCATATGGAGTCTATGAGGTACTACATCAGGAGGCATTGTCAGGTCATTGAAGAAGTGGCGATCATAGATGATTTCCATCGCATATATACTCTGAAGTCCATGCAAATATTTGTTAAATAGATCCTCAAAGGGTATGCCTTTATTAACTACTTCGATCAGACATAGCACCATGAAAGCACAATTCCCTGACCCTTGTTTTTCTTGTGCAACCTTCGTATTTATTGTGAAGTATTTCCAATAAGAGACATGGCGGGTTCCCATCTTCTGGATGGCACATTGGAGGCATATTGGCACCTTTAGGATGTCACATGCTTCTTTTCTTTTAAACACTAGAGTGGTGTTGTGCAACTCATAATTGCAACAATTGTAAATTGTCATTTGTCATTTGTACATATCTACTACAATAAGTGCCTAATGTTTGAAGCTTCTGATAGGAAAGGTGGAGAACCATGTTTGTTCTCTTGTAACGGCCTCCTATAGCTCCTTGATGATTTCTCTATCAAAATTGTCCTTGTATATCTTCCTTCCTAGAATAGTTATGTCGTTGAACACCGATTGTACCTTTTCAGCATGAAGGAACTCCTTTAGAACCATTACACATACCACCTTGAATAGACTTTTGTAGACCTATGATCTTTCAGGAACATTCCCTAGAAGTGTTTCTACTAATCACTCTCCCCTGGTTGTTGTATATAACATCTGTCCCGGGCAGATTGTCATCTTGTATGTATGCCATAACAAGAACATCTATACATGAAATGTGAGACAATGATGAGATGTCCATCCCCTTTAGCTTACAAGGGAGTGGTGGTGGCATCGGTCCTCATTCTTCCTCTTCCGGTGGAGGAGGTTCCCTTGGTGGTGCACCCATAAAGAAGGATGTGAGTCTACCTTTATCTTCATATGATGTGTTCTCTTTGGCTTGCTTTGTCTTAGCTATCAGTACTTTATCTTGTGGATGTATCTCAGGGATTTCTAGTGAGGGTGGCATTGTTGTTTATGCTTCAACTTCTATTGGTGGTGATGACTCTTCCGGTGTTGTCTCAAACATTGTTACTCTAGGTGGGAGTGACAACCATCTTTCCATCATATACGGCATCATTTTGTTTGTTATGGTTCAAATCTTGTAGGTAGACATCACATATGTCCATATGTATCCTCATTTCATCTAGTAAGCATTGCATCGTCATAAGTTATAATTTTTTGGTGTTTGCTTCCTCCTTCCTGACTACTTCTCATGTAGGATGGTTTTCGAAGACAAGGTTGTCCTCTGTGGGCAAAGAGTTCATATCAAACTCTTACATTGTGGCATTGACGTTGGGTGAAGATGACTCTTCATGTTGCAACTGCATTTCTTCCTGGACTGGCTGCTCTCTAGATATTGTAGGCATGCTTTCTACTTCTTCATCTTTGCATTTGTCATGGTTTGAGGGACACAAAGATGCTTATGAAGGTGAAGGGCTGGCTATTCCCTTTGATCTTTTTCTGGCTCACCACTCCTCCATGTACTTGTGTTCTTATTAAAATTCCTTTAAGCATTCTTTGTGATGCTTGCACATGGCCTCCATGACTTTTCACATTTTTTACTTCTCTTTCCTCAATTTTTTCATCTTTGCTGTCATATCTTGTATTGCTTGCGTCATCATCCTTTGGTTGTCGAGTACATAATGCATGATTTGGGGGAGGGTTGTTGTTCTTATGTAGTTGTTGTACCTTCTTGGTAAATGCTTATACGAAAGAGGAAACATATATGGAATTGGAGGAGGAGGTTTGCACTTGTTCACACATGGAAGTGAATTAATGCTCTAATTCTTCTCTGAGAGTTGTTGAATATTTTTGTTCTTGTGGGGGTATCATTGTTGCATTCTCTACAATAGTTGATAGTGGTGATGTCAACTTCTGCTCTTATTGAGGTGGGGCCCGTTGCTCTAGTTATGTCATCTATTCTACACTTGCTTTTTCTGGGGATGACGGGGCCTTCTGTAGCTTGTCAGATTCTATTTTTCGGTTTGGACACTATCTCAAGTCCTTGGTTTTCTTCTAGCCTTATGACAGGTACTTATGGCACTCCTCTATCCAAGGACAAGGTTGTATGGGTACTATCATCAATGTTGTCCCTTTCTTTATTGAATGCATCTTGTTTTATTGAAGTTGGGTGGTCCATGCTTGGTTCTTCCTTTATTTGTATCTGGATCTAATTTGGTGCTAATGTTGGAGTTTTAGAGACAGCCTTGAGGACCTTGACCGATATTTTTTCTCTTTTTGTTGGTTCTACTACCTTTTCTTGTTGTTCTTCTTGTAAGATGATGGTGAGTCTGTAACTCTCCTAATAGCACCAGAATGCATTTTTTCTATATCATTTGTGGTTGGCCTTAGTTTATAAGTGTCATGGTGGATCATTTCAGGGAGAGGGAGCAGGGTATCTGACTTAGCCTGTCTATAGTAAAATTTCCTTCACTTGTGTATGAGTATCCCAATATGATGAGGTATTTGTAGTCTATTGAGTTGTATCCCTCGATTTCCTCCTACTTCTTTAGTTCTATTAGGTTAAGGAAAAATAATGTTATCACCATGATTTGTCTACCCATGCTGAAATCTTATGTCCCATCTTGGGTGGCGGTTGCAGATAACTTGTAGATTAATAGCCCGAGAATGTTAATTGGTCTTCTTTTCTAGCATTGACTAGATCAGGAAGAGGTCTCTCTTAGAAATTTTTCTAGTTTTTGATATTGTGAACATAGTGTTGGAAACGATCTTCTAGATCACTCTTATAATTCAAGAGGGCATTTGTGTTGCTTTAGATTTTCTTGAGTTGTGCTTTTGGTCTCTTGTCATCCTCTCCCAGGTCTTATGGCTACTGAATCCAATTGTATCCTTATCGTATCATGCTTCCTTGTAGGCTTTGGCATGTTCCTCTATTTTGATGAACATTGTGTTTAGTAACTCCTCCATCAGATAGTATTCTTTTCTAAGTAAGCAAATTTGTAGTTTAAACTTGCGGTGTGCTTTACCCTTTTCTTCCTTGTCAAGGGGCATTTTTATCAAGGATGACATAAACTCCATTGTGAGGTATGTGTAGAAGTGTTGAGCTTCTATGTAGATTACATGGAGGTTCGCCACCTTTAGAAATTCCATGACCCAGTTATGGAGTCCCAACTCATGAAAGTCTTATCTAACAAATTTATCTTGTCATCTTGAATGTCTTTGTTCTCATGAACAACTCGTACTTCATCGGGTGCTCTTGGTATCAAGGTTGGAATTCCACTTCCAGTCCTTTGCATCTTTTTTTGGTTGACACGTGTTCTTATAGTAACCGTATATGTTGGTGTTGTCATTGATACTGCCCCTATAGTTCGTGTTTTCACCTTCACATTTGGTCTCTTCTTCTTTGCTATTGGGGAATCTAGACCTATCCATGTCACCTTCCTTTTTTATTTTATCTTTGGTTCCTCCTCAGATAGGAAATATTCATATGTGTTTTTTGCCTTAGATTGAAATGAATCCTCATCTAACTCTTGGTTTTCATTTCCTAGTAGAGCTACATATTGTTACTTCCTTAGTTTTAGCATCTTCCATGTTTCCTCATGCAATTCTGATTTCTAGTTCAGTACCTTATTCAGCAGTTTAATCACCTTTTCTACGTCTTCCTTAGAAGTGGCTCGCTTGTTTAAGGACTTAGAAGATGCAAAAGACATCAGGTTGACTAATAAAATTTGTTTAATTGGTAAGGGAATGTTGATTGTAATTAACTGACTAAATCAGGGGTGATTCAATAACTAGTAATGAATGGAGCAAGAAAGGGAAGGAGGTAAGTAGACGTCAATAGATCTTGGCGGTTGCCAAAATTTTTGTTCAGCTTTCATTGAAATTTTTTTCCTCAGTGGTCACTGAAAAATATGTTAAGCAGTCACTTAGAACCTAGATCGTTGAAAATTTGGGAGAAGCAGTCACTGAACATATTTATAGGTAAAATTTCGTCAGGAATTCAGGCAGTTGGAGAGGTATTTTAGGTCACCAAAGATCATATTGTTGAAAACTGGTGGTGTTCCTGAGAGACCCAAACGTCAGTGATCGGAAATTGTGTTGAGTATGTGAAACAGTTGTTTGCCTATTTTTGGCGGAATGTGAGTGAGAAACCCTAAAACGTCCGTGATCAAATCTGGATCAGTAAAAAAGAGAAGGGGAACAAATCAGCTGAGGAGTTCCACTTGCCAGAGCCCGAAGAAAAAGACATTGAGCAGATTTTGTCGATTGGGTTTAAGGTTACCATTTCACGGCTATTCATTTGTCGGTGTAATGTAGAAGTCTGACAATAGACGACTTGAACAAGGGTGGGTTTCAAAGTCACTGGTGAAAGACTAGGCTTCATTGCCAGCAAGTTGTTGTCTTCCATTGTCTCCAAATTTCTTCAACGCTTTACTCTAGTTAGCATCAAGGTGAAGAATGGGAGAATGACTCCAGGGGTTTTATACTCTTAGGTTTAATGGTTGTTGAGAATTATTCTCAATGGTTGCCAAGATTCTTGTATTTATGGATGCAAAGGTTTGGTCACTGAAGTGTGGTCGCTGAAGATTGGCGACTCTTCTACATAGCTGAAAATCCCTAGCAACAGTTGCTAAAGTTGGGTGTTGATGGTCATTGAGAATCCTTGGTCGAAGATCACTGAAGTTTGTTCTCAGTAGTCACTAAAAATGCAATTCTCAGCATCCTATGATTCTTGACTTGATTCACCACCTAAAATTAGGACATGTTCATGAATTTTATACTATATACACTAGAAATTAAACAACAAAATAAAGTGTCTAAAACTTAGGGATAGTAAGGAAAATATTTAAAACTACAATTAAAAGATCATGTAAAGAAGTCATTAATTTTATTCTATGCACACTAGAAATTAAGCAACAAAACAAAATTTTCCAAACTAATGATGGAACTAGAGATTTAAAAATGATAAAGAGTCTAAAAAGAAGAAAAAGACTAGAAGGTTAAATAAAGCTGGGTAATCCTTGGGTTTCCTCCC
The DNA here is from genome assembly GCA_963693085.1 of Alisma plantago-aquatica. NCBI lineage: Eukaryota > Viridiplantae > Streptophyta > Magnoliopsida > Alismatales > Alismataceae > Alisma > Alisma plantago-aquatica. The sequence goes on along the minus strand of OY856415.1, from coordinate 655,998,847 downwards.
AAGAAGCGTTGGTTTATAGTCATTATCTTGAGTTTTTTGCTGTGTTCCTTCAAATATCTTCTAATGGTGTAGGTGGGGGTTCTTCCAATTGGAAATCTGATCTTCTCATGAATGTTTTATCCTCGTAGTATCTCTTTACATGATGTCCATTTACCTTTAATGTCCCTTTCTTTTTTCACTACTAATCTCCATCATCTTGATGAGTATATCTTGGATACTATGAAAGGGTTAGACTGTCTTGATCCGAGCATGCCAGGAAATAGTATGATGCTAGAATTAAACAAAAGGACATTATATCCTTTATACACATCTTTGATTTTTAGATGGGCATCATGCAACACCTTTATCTTTTTCTTGTAATTCTAGAATTTTCATAGGCATGCAGCCAAAGCTCCTCCAACTCTTGCAGTTGTAGTAATCTTTTCTTTCCCACCAAGGTTGGATCCATGTTCAAGACCTTTATAGACCAAACAACCTTATTCTCTAGGTCTATCGGAAGGTGACAAGACTTCCCATATATCAGTATGTAGGGTGTAGTCCCTATCAGAGTCTTATAAGAAATGTGGTAAGCCCACAATGCATCGTCAAGCTTCATTGACCTATCTTTCCTAGTTCGACTGACATCTTTCTCTAGAATTTCTTGATCTGACAATTCAACAGTTCAACTTGTCCTGATGTTTATGGGTGATAAGGTGTCACCACTTTGTGTTTAACCCCGTACCTCTGTAACAGTTCTTCAAACATTTCTTTCCAAAGTGGTAACTCTCATCGCTGATAATAATGTGTGGGATAGCAAACTTGGGAAAGATGGTCTTCTCAAAAAACCTAATAACTGTCTTGGAGTCACAAGTGGGGGTTGCTACTACTTCTACCCAGTTGGATGCATAGTCAATATCAATAAGGATGTCCTGGTTGCCCCTAGACGTAGGTAAAGGTCCCATGTAATCAATCCCCCAGACATAAAAGATATCAACTTTGATCCAGTCTAGGCATCTCATTCCACCTAGATATATTGTATATCCTTTGGAACTCATTACATGACTTAACATAGGCATGGGCGTCCTTAAATAAAGTAGGATGGTAGAATTCTGACTGTAAAACTTTTTTTGCTATTCTATCTCTACCAAGATGCTTACCATGGTGAGGAATAACATTTGTGTAGGATTTTGGGGACTTCTTCTGGGATGCATCTTCTATAAAGATTGTATGCACATTGCTTGAATAGGAGTGGGTCGTCCCAGTAATTATTTGTTCAGGTTTGGTGTGGTAATTTTTTCAATTTTGGTTTTAGCTTTGATGCTTCCTTTTCTTCTCGTGTTTGTTCTAGTTAAGCAAACTTTGTAGTTTTGATGGTTTCTTCTTCATTTCTACTACTGTCACGGAACTATTTGTTACCCTCATCCTACCCCCACTGACTATAGATTCAGTGGCAATAGGGTTTGGGTATCCATCCGTAGAATGTCTCCAAAATGTCACACGAGCAATCTATGTGTAAAAGCGGTGACAAAATAACAAGATACTAAAACATGATAGGGAAACATGTACCAAATTCTACTTCTAGCATCCCATTGATGATTTATTTTGGTTCTTAGAGTCTTCAGTGTAGTGGATCTTCATTTAGTAACTAAAAATTTAATAAACAAAATATATCAATGCTAAAGCATTAAGCATGCTATGAAACAAACACATAAATAGTTTAATAGTAATACAAACTTGCTTGGCTATAAGCATGATCATAGTCAAGAAGAAGAAACAAAGTGAGAATACTTAATGATATCGTGTTATGCAAAACATTTTTTAGGTTCCTTTATCCATTGTGACAACATTAGTGTGCAGAATGGATTTTCATATATCATATTCAAGGTTGTCGATATAGAATACTCAAACATGATAGTAGTAATTGTAGAAACAATATCTCACCCAAGTAAGTAAGTAGCCAAGCATTCATACGAGCATAAATACAAACAAGCCAATATCATTCTAGGGTCAAGATAAAGACGTACCTTGTGAGTAATGAGCAAGTTATGATAAGATATCTAGAGATGGTCAAGTGCAAGGGGACCTAAGATGCAAAAGATAGAACATTGGGTCTTAGATCAATATATTATGATAATATCAACATCATATAAGTCATGTGGATGCTCCCCTAGACCCAAGTCTCAAGTGGTTTATTTCTTTAGATCCAAGGTTCCAAACATGTGTGCAATTACTTACCATAATCCAAGTATCAAAAATGTGCCCCAGGTCTAGGTAAGCCATCCACATTAGGAATAAAGCTATTTCAAGATAATGTCTAATTTATGAGTAAGGGAAGTATGACATTTAGATTATTATCATGGTCCATACATGAATGATCCTAATTAGCTATATTAGATTCATTTCATACAATAGAGTCATAGCTCCAAGTCATAGAAGCATTAAAGAGGTGAAGTAAGGAAGTAGAGCTAAAGCATGGTGATTCTACTTATTTGATGCCATTAATATATCATGGATAGCATTAGATTATGATCTAGAAAGGTTCAATCTCACCTAAGGTAAACTCTACATTGGACCTCCCAACAAAAACCCCCATTTCTTTCCGGTTCCTGACAGCGGGGGGTTTTTCTTTGCATGATGGTAAATATTGCTAGGTGTCATACGTAGGTCATATTTAAACAAAGAGCACATGAGTGTGTTGCAATGCATTTTGTATCACCAGACATTGGGGGACTATTTAGGGGGTTAATATAGAGGTTTGTCCATAGGGAACCAATTTTGCATAAGAATTAGAAGTTCAATCATCTAAGTACTTAAACATCACATTTTTGGACATAAAAGTGTACAAAAGTGAGTCCTTGAGCTACTCATGACAAAGATATATAAAATATCAATAAAATAGGGCATACTGCATCCCTTTGGTTACATATTTCAATATGAAATGAGCATATGATGATTAGATGTGTCAAAGTCCCAAGATTAAGCATGGAATATCATGCATAAGCAAAAAAGGCCACTTTTAGGTCAAAACAGTAAAGATGCACATTCAAATTGATCTATTTTGTGATTATATGCAAAAATATGGATAGACATTACAGTTTTCAAGTTCAATAGTAATATAGGAAGCAATAATACCAAAAGGGAGCAAGATACAACCTTTATTATTAAAAAAGAACATATAAAACGTGATTTTTAGGAATATTACAAGAAGAAAAGTTAGATTCAGGTTCCAATACTATTTTATTTGAAGAGATCATGTTTCTATGATAAAAAAATCATATATCACATGACCTGATTAGCCAAACAAAGCATAAGAAAATGTTTTTTACAAGATTTTACCTCATTCCATGTTATCTAGACCCTTGGATTAGGACCCAAGGGCTGAGGAGGGTGTTGGAGAGGCGCCTCTAGTTTGCCCTAGTTCACATACATGCTTCACCGTGTGTGGGTGGCATCCCTGGGTGACTGTCGACCGCCAGCAGTCTCCCACAATGGGGCTCGGGGACGCCCGCCACTGCTCGCCCGAACAGTGCCCCATGCGCAAGAGATGGAGAGGGTGAGGTGCATATGGACCTTTGAATCCATATTTGTGTGGGTTGTGAGTCATCCCCTCTTTCTGGCCTTTTTCTCATGAAAGACAATAGAAGCCCGTGGAGGCAGGGCTTGCACCAGGGCGGAGGCACAACTGTTAAGGTGAGGATGAGAAACAAGTGGAATGGGAGGGCTGTTGGGAAAGGAAACAAGGGGAAAAGAAGAGGAATAGAAATAGAAAGATGAATGGAGGGGATTCAGATATCAAATCGTATGAAAGAAGCAAGAATGGTGTGGATTGGTGGGGTCCAATGTGGGTAGGTGTTGGCAGCTCCCCCATGTTGTATCTCGTATGGAGGTCGAAGAACACCTCATCACCGTCGGATCAAAGGTGGTGAATCACAGGCACATGATCCAAGGGCCCAGATTAAAGGAACCATGTTCAAAAGCTCAGATTGATGTCATGGCAGCAAGGGGGCGCCCACCTCATTAGGCTATGCCCCAACTTTAGGCCCAATATAGCCAAAAACAAGTTAAAACATTTGTAAAATAAGGATTCATTTAGCGAATTTCAAAATGTCGTAACTTGGACTAGGAATGTTCGATTAAGGCAATTTTTGTGTTGTTGGAAAGATGGAAAGAATCTCCACCACATAATATGATTTATATGACATTTTGGTGATATTTATTGATTGAAAATTAATTATAAGAGGGTGACATGTTAAGGACTTGAAACGTAGGTCTAGAGGTAAAATGAGTGTCACCACAAGACACATATAAATTAGACAAACCAAACAAACACCAAAACACATCAAAATCATGAAATTGAATTCAATATTGAGAGAAAGAGTTAAGGTCAAGAGTTTAACAAATATGTTAGGAGAGAGAAAAGTTTAGGTTATCACATCCTCCCCGCCTTAAAAGAAATTTTATCCCCAAAATTAATCAAACCACTAATCAAGATCAAGATCTCATAATCAAGTTGGCATTCCTTCAACATCAAGATGATTCAAAATCGATCGATTGAGCATAATGGTCCAAGTAAAGTCACATTGATCATCAAATTTGGAAGATCATTACATGAGTCTCCATTCTGGAAGATTATCTATAGATCACAAAAAATTGGAGAGATCACATTTGAAGCCAATAAAATAGAGTTCAAGAGTAGGGGATAACTTTATTTCCCAACATTTAGGGTTCTACATTCTATATTGGCCTACGTGGGGTTATACATCCATGACTGAGATTTCATATTTTAACAATTTGAGACATACTTTATATTCCAACATCATGATTTCTTGCTCAAAATCAATGGAAGGTCCCACCCTAGTCCTAATGGAGCTCATCCTTACATCATAAATTGAGAAAATCAACATAGTCATTATTTCAAAATTTTGGGAAAAGGGAACATGAGTGTGATCTCAAGATCCAAATAGGTTGATAACAAGAGTCAAACCAAAATCGAGATCAATAACCATGAGTCAAGATTTTTTATTCAGTAACAAGATTCAAATTTTGGACATCAAAGTCATAGCTAAACATTTTGAAGCTATGGTTTATATCTTATTTTAGACCTTATAGGTGACTTAGGGCTCTACCCTTTCCTAAGGTATTTATTCAGAATTCTCTAACAATATTCAAGTGCATTATTTTCTATAATTCTTTTACACGAATTTTCTCCATCTCTTAGGATTCACATCATTTGGTTTATGTGACGACACCCGCCATCATTTAAGATAACAAGTGTCATTAACAATAATAAAACATGCGGAAGCAAATCAGTTGCAGCGGATTACTGAAAATCACTGAAAATTTAAAACCATTTTGCAAAGAGATCCATTCACATGAAAACTCTTTAACCATGAACCAAAGTGTTTCCATTTCATCCTGGATCACAAGTACACATCCTGTACAATTCCTTGTTAAGCATTACAACATTGACTGCCCTGTTAACAAATATACACAGGCAGTATAAAACTTTGAGGCATTAAGCCAAAACTCTGATTGAATCATTTAAAACTCCGAGGACCTGAGAGTACAGAGACGACACGTAGGACTACTATCTATATGACTTGACAGACAATATCTCCACCTGAGATCTCATTGCTGTCCTTGTTGTTGCTGTTGCTTCTGCTCATCTCTATTCTAGGGATTTCCTGCCTTGCCTTCCATGCATACCTAAAAATGTTTTCTCACGGGGGTGAGACAATTGAAAATTGCCCCAGCAAGAGATATAACTCTCCGCCAAAAACATTATTATTGCAGTTTATCAAATTAAAACTGAGTAGGGGTTACTTTTACATTATCAGGTAGAATTATTCATCACAGAATAGAATAAGATAATCTCCATTCTCAAGGAGGTCATTGCATCTACCCATGGTAGATAAGTAATTCATCTGCCTATTTTGCAGAGAATATAAAGAAACATAATTAACATTTATCTACTAAGGAATGCACAAAGAAATGCAACATCAGCCAATGAATCTCCGTATTCAATCCTTAAGCAAACATGCTATACGGATGATTACATTTTACAATCACACTTATGCCCTGAGGAGATGAGGTATACCGCTCATACTCCAACCGACCACGGTTACGTAAAGCATCGGTACCACACATAGGTCAATGGAAGAGCCGGATTCCCATGACCTCAACTATCTCGGTCAGTACGAGATAACATGCAGGACATCTTGCATCTCTGCTAGATAGCTTTCCATGGTATACTGGCAACATCGCTATTAGAGTTATAGCCCATAGAATATACTCTCTTCAGGATATGGCCCGTAGCCAATGCCCAGTATTATTTTGTGGAGTCATGGCCCGTAGCCATGCTCTTATTGGGGTATGGTCCGTAACCAATCCCGTTCATAGGACATAGCCCGTAGCAATGCCTATGGGGCATAAGGATATTATTGCCCAATTAGCCCCACATATTCAAAAATATGCATTCCGAGTAAACTCGTTTCACCATTCAGCTAATTCTGACGCTGATGGATCTATGATCAGGGCAACTACATTATATGGTATCAGTTGATTAATTAAGTACATTATCATATTCTTTTAGCATCAGCCAAGTTTCCAAACATAACTTAATAAGAAAAATGCTATAAAGAAAATATGTACTATTTCCATTAATCACTTCTCAGTCTTTATAAGACATGGGGATCTCAGTCCCTCATTTCAATACTGGGAATTTTCATTCCTTTGCAACTCAATGCCATAATCATATGGTTCTGGGTATTCAAACCCTTAGCTCATCATTGAGCATTATTACCACTTTTTTAGGTAATTATCACCTTCAGGTCACCTGACCAAGGTAAATATGATGCTTATTACATAAACATCTTCTCATGGCACTTAAGGCCCATTACTTCTCTTATTACCTCATACTAGGCAATAAGGTATAGCATGGCACATAAGGCCCAATAAACAATGTCAATACATAAAATGTCATAGTTCATACCTGGCTATGTTCATCATCACATCATACCTGCATGGTTAGTACAGATGATAATACATCAATTTCATATCAGCACCATGCAAAACAATATATAACATCATTATTCAAGGGTAACACTACTATTTCCTTACCAGGGTTAGGGTTTCCCATTTCTCATTAATTCAGACCCTCTTGAGTTAACCAACTTTATCTTGTATTAAGGTATTTCCCCTCTTAATACATTCCATCACAGAATACTCACCCTTAGCATATAATGCATAGGCCACACATTAGAATTGTCCAGCTATCTCACATGATATGGACTTATCTTAGTTTAAGGCATAACTTTATTATAAAGTTGCCTATAAACAATCGCAATGATACACCCTCAACTAGGGTTTCACAAGGATACACCCTCAACCAGGGTTCACAATGATACACCCTCCACTAGGGTTTCAACTCAATAACCCTGTCGATTAGGGTTTATGTTCATGATTAGGGTTTCATGATATCTCTACTTAAGGATCATACCCTTAATCACCACATGAATCATATTCATGTATGAATTCATGCTATCATCATCTCATCTTGATTAGGTCATATCAACCCTTCAATCAAGTACATACAACTATGATTAACATAGTGTATCAAGTCATTGGTCCAATAAGCAATTAGGGATTCATTCCTTAATTGGTACTAGTCCCTTAGGTACTGTTAGGGTTTCAACCTTTGTACCTTCTTTGTTTATCATTACTAATCATCATTGGGTCAATGGATCATTCATCATCTTAATTATCAAGGGATTCAATCACATTGGACCTCCATTACATAAAGCATCCAATTGAATTAGGTTTTCAAATGTTGATTCCTTCAATCATTGGATTTATGGAACCAATCATCAATTGGACCTACCCTCATACTTCAATTGAATTTAATAGGTCAACCTTCAACTGATTTGACCCTCAATTGACCCTCAATTGATCATCGATTAGGGTTTGATTCAATTGAATTAAGGTTTGGAATCGATGATTCAACAACACTAATCAATGTAAGACTAGTTACTTTGAAACCATTGAACCATCATGCAAATTGGGTATGACCTGACCCCAAATGGTCTTGAGGTCGTCTGTATGACCTCCAAACGGTCTTGAGACCGTTTTCCCATCATATCACTCAAATCCAAGCCATCCAATTAAGGTTTGGATCATTGGATTGATCACCAAATCAACATTGCATTGTATAACAGCTTGGTACCTTTAGACCTTCAAACACCTAACCATACTCAACCCTAGACCTCCAAACGGTCTTCGGTGACCACCAAACGGTCTTGAGACCGTTTGTATGAGCTCCAAACAGTCTTGAGACCGTTTGGCCCATCCAACCTTTGGATTCTAGTGAAAAATCATCATGGATTGGTCTATCGAGTTGATCAACAGATCAGCACTACATTGCAATATGATTAGTACCTTTGGACCTTCAATTGGTCAACTATACTTGACCCCAGACCTCCAAACGGTCTTGGGGTGATCCCCAAACGGTCGTGAGACCGTTTGGGTGATCCCCAAACGGTCTTGAAACCGTTTGGGCTAATCAACCCAAAATCTCAACTTAACTCATTGGAATTTCAGCACTGTTTTCAATTAGGGTTTGCCTAATTGAATAGCCTTCAACTCATGATTCCTTGGGAGTTAATACCTCAAATTCGGTGAGTCATTAGATCACATCATTAGGAACAGTAATACCAAACATTCAATGCTTGGTCAACGCACTCAAACGGTCTTGAGACCGTTTGCCCAAAACAATCAATTAAAACAGATTGAAAATCAGCACTTAATTCAATTAGGTTTCCCTAATTTATTAGGCTTCAACTCACGATTACTTTGGAGTTAATCCCTCATATTTGGAGGGTTATTAATAAACATAATTATGAACAGGAATCCCAAACGGTCAACGCTTGGTCAACCATCTCAAACGGTCTTGAAACCGTTTTCTCAACCAGGTCAACTTAATCAGGTTGAAAATCAGCACATAATTCAATCCGATTTCCTAATTGATTGGCCTTAAACTCTCTATTCCTTTGGAGTTAATCCCTCAAATTTGGAGGGTTATCATCCTACGTAATTAGGAACAAAATTCCCAAACGGTCAACACTTGGTCAACCATCTCAAACGGTCTTGAAACCGTTTTCTCCCAAACGGTTTCAAACCGTTTGCCCTTAAACAGTTTGCTGAAACCGCATAGCCAATCAAATTAAAACGATTTGGAGTAGCTATCAAAACGGTTTTGCTTGGTAACTTTCTTTGGATAAGCATCTAGGATGATTTCATCATCCCCTTCCTTCGAACAACCAAGAACAGCAACCGTTCTTGATGGAAATTGCAGCAAAGAAACAAGAGTGTATCAAATTGAAGAAATCAATCAACAGAGCATAGAGAATTGATGCAATAGCAATGTTTAAGGGTTTGAGTTATAAAACCCTCCTTCAATTGAGCTCCAAAGCTCCAAGATCACGCCATTAATGGTGGATGAAGCTCTTGCAACTCCCCCTAGGATCGTCCTCAAGCTTTTGATTACAAAAGTTGGCTAGGGTTGAAGAGGAGATCGAAATAAGAAGGAATCCATAATTTATTTTCGATTTCCACCATGAAATCAAGGAGAACGAAGGTCAAGAGCTTACCCACAGGTTGGGGTTCGTCCTCCTGGTCCTCCCTAGCTTCCTTGGTCGGTTTCCAAGCTAAGAGAAGAAGTGGGGTCGAAATAGCCTTTCATTTGGCTAGGAAAATGCCTTTTTATAAAAATTCAATGAAAGAGAAAATGCATTATTAAAATGCATTTAATTCCAAAATTGGTGCCGCCTCTTCCCCCTCAAATTCTCCTCAAAATCCTTAAGGACTAGGCTATCTTCATTTCCTCTTATTCCTCTCCATTATCCATGATTTAAAGAAAATCAAATTAAGCACCTTAATGCTTATTATATTAATATCCATATGTGAGTGGGTTTTCTTTTCCTTATAATAATGGTGAGTGGAATTTCACCTACTTAGGATATTTTCGTTCCTTATCTTGGCAAAGGAACTTCCATCCTTATTCAAAATCAACCCAAAACATTTTGGTTAAAATCCCTTCAATTATTTTTATTCATTTTTGCCCTAAATCGAATTAGGGTTTCAATTAGGCATTAATCTTGATTATTTTAATATCAAGATTCTCTCTCCTCCAACTTAATTCAAATGAAGCACCCCTCTCATTTTATTTGCTCTACATGATGCCAAGATACATTAGGGACCTTTTTGAAGTGGTAATTTGCATATTGAACCCTAGATTTTGGGTAAATTGCACTTTACTCCAAAACTAGGTTTTAATGCACAACATTGTCCAACAAGCTCTATCTTGGTGTCCAGGCTTGTGGAAACCATACTACTACATCATATTCATCCTTATGATGTCTCAACATCAGAGGAATATCTTATCATATGAAATTTGCAAGTTAACCCCTCAACTTGGGTAATTTGCACTTTAGTCCAAAACAAGCAATCATTGCTTTAACATTGTTCAAACATGACCAAAATTGAAACATAAGTTCCTCATGAGCCCTAATCACTTTTCAAACGATAAGATTGAGCATATAATCATCTTTCTTAATCAAAACACCTAGGGTTAAAGCATAACCCAGGTCGGGGATGTTACAAATTATAAACCCCTAACAAGGATTTTGTCCCCGAAATCCCAGATAAAGGAAACAGATATTATTCATTCATCATATCATCATGTCTCTTCATAATACCTCATTGTTATGGAGACATCATAGAACTTGATCACCACAAAGTTCCTTCACACAATATTCTCATAGAGTGAATTGAGAACTTATCTTAAAGACATATTTAGTTGTTATGTTTATGCAAAGCATAAACCCCTAACATATGATGTTCATATCATTTTATATAATCAGACTGATTTCATAGTTGACCACTCCAGGTAGCCAATCTAAATCATCTGATAATTCTCAGATACCAGAATCTCTTATCTTGGTATCAGACACATGTGTTGAAAACACATCATATTCTCATATTCCTTTCATCATATTTACAACTTTATTGAACAGGGATCATCTCCCTTGTTCTCTTTCTCATCATATGAGGGTCATACTTTTACTTCCTCATATACACATACTGATCTGAATTCATATCAGATCCCTCTTTCTTGTACTTAAGGTATGATACATTTATTCATTTCATATTTCTTATTTCATGATACTCATTAGATTGTATCAGAATGATTGCTTGATCAGGGCAATCAAAAAGATATCAATCTAAGAGTTTCCATACTCACTTTATCATCAATAGTTGTATACCTGATCAGGGTTTACAAGTACTGAGATCAAGTAGTATGCAATTACATGCTATCATATTTCTTGCTTTTCATATTATCATAACATAAGATTTAACATTCTTGGATTTTATCCAGGCATCTCTTATATACCTCTTCCTCTTTCATAGAGGTAAGATCAATATAGAGTATTTAAAAGAATATTGAACATAATTCAAATTCTAGTTCTCATCATTTCTTCCCTATATAGCAACCAATAGGGAAAACAAAATCAACAATCTTTTTTTTTAATAACAAAAAGGGTTTAGTGTACTCAACATGTACACATTTATAACATACCTTGTACTCATATCATGGTCTTACTAGTCTTATTACTGAAGCAAAAACTAAGCCATAGAATCTTACAGGTGAAAGGTTAAGACCTTTGCACTTACTTAGTGGCTACTTCCCTGGTACACTTGGCATGTATTGCACTATTAGTACCAAAAACTTGGCTTTTTTTTAAACCATTAGGCAAATGTCTCTAGAATTATAGAGACCATTCCCTACTTCTCAGCTTATTGCCCCTTCTTGGGCACTACCATCACAGATTTATTATCTGTCTGAACTCATGGCAGAGTCCACTTTCTTGCCATAAGTTAATCTTTTCCACATTTTCCCTTGTTCCCACATGACTATTTCATTCAGGAACTCTTTTAAAGCTCAAGCTTTCTGTATTAAGGACTGATTACCTAGGTTATAATCCTAGCATCCAGTCCACACATATGCATTACGGTTGCCCTAATCTACCCAACAAGAGCATGATCATAGGATTCTCTATCCTGATCAGGTCTTAATGGGGATTCTCAGGCACTCATTCTATTCTTGCATGATCCCTTGCACCTCTTCTTGGTGAAACAACATTGCCCTTAGCAATGTGTTCCTTGTGCTCTCCAGTCATTTTAAACTTTACCCTTTCTCTGCACAAGCAGAAATCATTATAGGGTATACTGGAGGACACTAACACAGACTCAACAACTTAGTCCTATGTCTCTATAGACTCAGCGAACCTAGAGCTCTGATACCACTAAATTGTGACGACACCCGCCATCATTTAAGATAACAAGTGTCATTAACAATAATAAAACATGCGGAAGCAAATCAGTTGCAGCGGATTACTGAAAATCACTGAAAATTTAAAACCATTTTGCAAAGAGATCCATTCACATGAAAACTCTTTAACCATGAACCAAAGTGTTTCCATTTCATCCTGGATCACAAGTACACAGCCTGTACAATTCCTTTTTAAGGATTACAACATTGACTGCCCTGTTAACAAATATACACAGGCAGTATAAAACTTTGAGGCATTAAGCCAAAACTCCGATTGAATCATTTAAAACTCTGAGGACCTGAGAGTACAGAGACGACACATAGGACTACTATCTATATGACTTGACAGACAATATCTCCACCTGAGATCTCATTGTTGTCCTTGTTGTTGCTATTGCATCTGCTCATCTCTGTTCTAGGGATTTCCTGCCTTGCCTTCCATGCATACCTAAAAATGTTTTCCCACGGGGGTGAGACAATTGAAAATTGCCCCAGCGAGAGATATAACTCTCCGCCAAAAACATTATTATTGCAGTTTATCAAATTATTATTGCAGTTTTACATTATCAGGTAGAATTATTCATCATAGAACAGAATAAGATAATCTCCATTCTCAAGGAGGTCATTGCATCTACCCATGGTAGATAAGTAATTCATCTGTCTATTTTGCAGAGAATATAAAGAAACATAATTAACATTTATCTACTAAGGAATGCACAAAGAAATGCAACATCAGCCAATGAATCTCCGTATTCAATCCTTAAGCAAACATGTTATACGGCTGATTACATTTTACAATCACACTTATGCCCTGAGGAGATGAGGTATACCGCTCATACTCCAACCGACCACGGTTACGTAAAGCATCGGTACCACACATAGGTCAATGGAAGAGCCAGATTCCCATGACCTCAACTATCTCGGTCAGTACGAGATAACATGCAGGACATCTTGTGTCTCTGCTAGATAGCTTTCCATGGTATACTGGCAACATCGCTATTAGAGTTATAGCCCATAGCATATACTCTCTTCAGGATATGGCCCGTAGCCAATGCCCGGTATTATTTTGTGGAGTCATGGCCCGTAGCCATGCTCTTATTGGGGTATGGTCTGTAACCAATCCTGTTCATAGGACATAGCCCATAGCAATGCCTATGGGGCATAAGGATATAATTGCCCAATTACCCCCACATATTCAAAAATATGCGTTCCGAGTAAACTCGTTTCACCATTCAGCTAATTCTGACGCTGATGGATCTGTGATCAGGGCAACTACATTATATGGTATCACTTGATTAATTAAGTACATTATCATATTCTTTTAGCATCAGCCAAGTTTCCAAACATAACTTAATAAGACAAATGCTATAAAGAAAACATGTACTATTTCCATTAATCACTTCTCAGACTTTATAAGACATGGGGATCTCAGTCCCTCATTTCAATACTGGGAATTTTCATTCCTTTGCAACTCAATGCCATAATCATATGGTTCTGGGTATTCAAACCCTTAGCTCATCATTGAGCATTATTACCACTTTTTCAGGTAATTATCACCTTCAGGTCACCTGACCAAGGTAAATATGATGCTTATTACATAAACATCTTCTCATGGCACTTAAGGCCCATTACTTCTCTTATTACCTCATACTAGGCAATAAGGTATAGCATGGCACATAAGGCCCAATAAACAATGTCAATACATAAAATGTCATAGCTCATACCTGGCTATGTTCATCATCACATCATACCTGCATGGTTAGTACAGATGATAATACATCAATTTCATATCAGCACCATGCAAAACAATATATAACATCATTATTCAAGGGTAACACTACTATTCCCTTACCAGGGTTAGGGTTTCCCATTTCTCATTAATTCAGACCCTCTTGAGTTAACCAACTTTATCTTGTATTAAGGTATTTCCCCTCTTAATACATTCCATCACAGAATACTCACCCTTAGCATATAATGCATAGGCCACACATTAGAATTGTCCAGCTATCTCACATGATATGGACTTATCTTAGTTTAAGGCATATCTTTATTATAAAGTTGCCTATAAACAATCGAAATGATACACCCTCAACTAGGGTTTCACAAGGATACACCCTCAACCAGGGTTCACAATGATACACCCTCCACTAGGGTTTCAACTCAATAACCCCGTCGATTAGGGTTTATGTTCATGATTAGGGTTTCATGATCTCTCTACTTAAGGATCATACCCTTAATCACCACATGAATCATATTCATGTATGAATTCATGCTATCATCATCTCAGCTTGATTAGGTCATATCAACCCTTCAATCAAGTACATACAACTATGATTAACATAGTGTATCAAGTCATTGGTCCAATAAGCAATTAGGGATTCATTCCTTAATTGGTACTAGTCCCTTAGGTACTGTTAGGGTTTCAACCTTTTTACCTTCTTTGTTTATCATTACTAATCATCATTGGGTCAATGGATCATTCATCATCTTAATTATCAAGGGATTCAATCACATTGGACCTCCATTACATAAAGCATCCAATTGAATTAGGGTTTCAAATGTTGATTCCTTCAATCATTGGATTTATGGAACCAATCATCAATTGGACCTACCCTCATACTTCAATTGAATTTAATAGGTCAACCTTCAACTGATTTTACCCTCAATTGACCCTCAATTGATCATCAATTAGGGTTTGATTCAATTGAATTAAGGTTTGGAATAGATGATTCAACAACACTAATCAATGTAAGACTAGTTACTTTGAAACCATTGAACCATCATCCAAATTGGGTATGACCTGACCCCAAACGGTCTTGAGGTCGTTTGGATGACCTCCAAACGGTCTTGAGACCGTTTTCCCATCATATCACTCAAATACAAGCCATCCAATTAAGGTTTGGATCATTGGATTGATCACCAAATCAGCATTGCATTGTATAACAGCTTGGTACCTTTAGACCTTCAAACACCTAACCATACTCAACCCTAGACCTCCAAACTGTCTTGGGTGACCACCAAACAGTCTTGAGACCGTTTGGATGAGCTCCAAACGGTCTTGAGACCGTTTGTCCCATCCAACCTTTGGATTCTAGTGAAAAATCATCATGGATTGGTCTATCGAGTTGATCAACAGATCAGCACTACATTGCAATATGATTAGTACCTTTGGACCTTAAATTGGTCAACTATACTTGACACCAGACCTCCAAACGGTCTTGGGGTGATCCCCAAATGGTCTTGAGACCGTTTGGGTGATCCCCAAACGGTCTTGAAACCGTTTGGGCTAATCAACCCAAAATCTCAACTTAACTCATTGGAATTTCAGCACTGTTTTCAATTAGGGTTTGCCTAATTGAATAGCCTTCAACTCATGATTCCTTGGGAGTTAATCCCTAAAATTCGGTGAGTCATTATATCACATCATTAGGAACAGTAATCCCAAACGGTCAATGCTTGGTCAACGCACTCAATCGGTCTTGAGACCGTTAGCCCAAAACAATCAATTAAAACAGTTTGAAAATCAGCACTTAATTCAATTAGGTTTCCCTAATTGATTAGGCTTCAACTCACGATTCCTTTGGAGTTAATCCCTCACATGTAGAGGGTTATTAATAAACATAATTATGAACAGGAATCACAAACGGTGAACGCTTGGTCAACCATCTCAAATGGTCTTGAAACCGTTTTCTCAACCAGGTCAAGTTAATTAGGTTGAAAATCAGCACATAATTCAATCCGATTTCCTAGTTGATTGGCCTTCAACTCTCTATTCCTTTGGATTTAATCCCTCAAATTTGGAGGGTTATCAGCATACATAATTAGGAACAAAATTCCCAAACTTTAAATGCTTGGTCAACCATCGCAAATGGTCTTGAAACCGTTTTCTCCCAAACGGTTTCAAACCGTTTGCCCTTAAACGGTTTGCTGAAACCGCATAGCCAATCAAATTAAAACGATTTGGAGTAGCTATCAAAACGGTTTTGCTTGGTAATTTTCTTTGAATAAGCATCTAGGATGATGTCATCATCCCCTTCCTTCGAACAACCAAGAACAGCAACCGTTCTTGATGGAAATTGCAGCAAAGAAACAAGAGTGTATCAAATTGAAGAAATCAATCAACAGAGCATAGAGAATTGATGCAATAGTAATGTTTAAGGGTTTGAGTTATAAAACCCGCCTCCAATTGAGCTCCAAATCTCCAATATCACGCCATTAATGGTGGATGAAGCTCTTGCAACTCCCCCTAGGCTCGTCCTCAAGCTTTTGATTGCAAAAGTTGGCTAGGGTTGAAGAGGAGATCGAAATAAGAAGGAATCCATAATTTATTTTCGATTTCCACCATGAAATCAAGGAGAACGAAGGTCAAGAGCTTACCCACAGGTTGGGGTTCGTCCTCCTGGTCCTCCCTAGCTTCCTTGGTCGGTTTCCAAGCTAAGAGAAGAAGTGGGGTCGAAATAGCCTTTCATTTGGCTAGGAAAAGGCCTTTTTATAAAAATTCAATGAAAGAGAAAATGCATTATTAAAATGCATTTAATTCCAAAATTGGTGCCGCCTCTTCCCCCTCAAATTCTCCTCAAAATCCTTAAGGACGAGGCTATCTTCATTGCCTCTTATTCCTCTCCATTATCCATGATTCAAAGAAAATCAAATTAAGCACCTTAATGCTTATTATATTAATATCCATATGTGAGTGGGTTTTCTTTTCCTTATAATAATGGTGAGTAGAATTTCACCTACTTAGGATATTTTCGTTCCTTATCTTGGCAAAGTAACGTCCATCCTTATTAAAAATCAACCCAAAACATTTTGGTTAAAATCCCTTCAATTATTTTTATTCATTTTTGCCCTAAATCGAATTAGGGTTTCAATTAGGCATTAATCTTGATTATTTTTATATCAAGATTCTCTCTCCTCCAACTTAATTCAAATGAAGCACCCCTCTCATTTTATTTGCTCTACATGATGCCAAGAAACATTAGGGACAACAAGTGGTAATTTGCATATTGAACCCTAGATTTTGGGTAAATTGCACTTTACTCCAAAACTAGGTTTTAATGCACAACATTGTCCAACAAGCTCTATCTTGGTGTCCAGGCTTGTGGAAACCATAATACTACATCATATTCATCCTTATGATGTCTCAACATCAGAGGAACATCTTATCATATGAAATTTGCAAGTTAACCCCTCAACTTGGGTAATTTGCACTTTAGTCCAAAACAAGCAATCTTTGCTTTAACATTGTTCAAACAGGACCAAAATTGAAACATAAGTTCCTCATGAGCCCTAATCACTTTTCAAAAGATAATATTAAGCATATAATCATCTTTCTTAATCAAAACACCTAGGGTTAAAGCATAACCCAGGTCGGGGATGTTATAGTTTATGTCCCAGCATTGGGATCATGGAGACCTTCCTTCCTGGGCTTGGTCTTCTCAATGACCTTCCCTCCTGGGCTTGGTCTTCATGTTTGCCTTCCCTCCTGGGCTTAACCTCTTGGTGACTTTCCCTCTTGGGCTTGGTCTTCATGTTGGCCTTCCTCCCAGGCGTGACCTCTTGGCGACCTTCCCTCCTGGGCTTGGTCTTCATGCTGGCCTTCCCTCCTGGGCTTGACCTCTTGGTGACCTTCCCTCCTAGGCTAGGTCTTCATGTTGGCCTTCCCTCATGGGCTTAACCTCTTGGAAACCTTCCCACCTAGGGTTGGTCACCTACTATCAACCACTTGCTCAATGACTTTTCCTTACATCCCTTAGAGATGGCATAGTTGGGTTTAAAGAATTATACTCTATATATGTTCTTTCATGCTTTGTATATTTAACCCTCCAAATATTAGGTGACATTCAAGGTTATCTCAATTCTTGAACTGATTGACAAACTCACCCTTCTAGGGGTGATCATTCATCCATATACAACAATTGAGCAACAATCAAGCAACATTTTGGGAATTATTCATCATTTCATGGCATCAATATCAAGTTTATTTTCATGGTATTCATGGTTGATGAATGATTTAGGCCTCTTTCTAGGAACTTGACCACTAGATATAGTCAACTTCATCATATTCCAATATCATCATTAAATTAATATTTTGAGATCGAGTATCAATATCATCATAGACACAACATATTAGGGACTTAGATCAAGAAATCAAAGTCTTGTGGAGGGGTCACCTTTCCAAGCTCTCTATAATCAACAAGATAACAATTTTGAGGTAGCCATAATGGGGGTGTGACCTAGGTTAGGGGAGTCACAATTCAACTATCACCCTGACCTAGCATACTAGTCTACATTGGTCATGAATTATCAAGAATATCTGAATAAGGTGAGTATCAACAATCAAATTGTATTTCATAAGGTCATGACTCAAACATTAAGATCATTAATTGGGCAATCATATTTCAAGATTTTGCGAGATCAAGGTCATAATTTCATCCCCTTCATTTCAAGATAAAGGTACGGGTAGATTTCAAAAATCAAGAATTCGAGTTGAGAACTCAAGAGTTTGAGCATACTAGTGGAAGATTCAGATCTAGGTCCAACATACCATTCAAATTGAGTCTACAAAGAGGAAAAATAGTTAATAGGGAATTCTCCTCTTGTATCAAGTCCTCACATTGTAATCTAGGGTCCCAAAGACATGGCCATTTTGTGGCATGATCATTGCACCTATTGAATAGGAGGAAGTTTGCTTAACTATGTTTGAGGTGTGATCAATAATAGGGAAACATAGGCTTAATCATTAGGGACCTCATTTAACACAAGGTGTAATATATGAGTTCCACCTTATTTCATGATATCAAGAATTTTCCTCAAACATAGAAAGAATTATATCCATTATAGTAATATTGAGTACATCACTTTCATGAGTAATTTCATACATCAAATAGCACATTCAGTTTAAGATCAAATCATGGCATCATCATCTTAATCAGCTTTCATGATTTCAAATGAGTTTTACTTTTACCATGCTTAAGCTACCCACAATTGCAATGTCATGTGATTAATTGTCATGAGAGAGGAATCACATGAGGAGATGAGAAGACTAACTATTCATCATCTACTTGTGTGACTTAGGTGATCCTTAGAGAAGAGATGAGATGCTAGAAGACTCTCTAAGCCTTAAGTAAAGGAATTTAGTCCTCCCTGGGTTCTTAAGATGTGTTATGCCTTAAACATATATAGAGGCCTATGTATTTGGCTATGATACCATTTGTCATGGAACCTGGTTGTTACCCTCATCCTACCCTCACTTACTATAGAGTCAGTGGCAATAGTGTTTGGGTGTCCATCTATAGAAGGCTCCAATATGTCACACGGACAATATATATGTAAAAGCAGTAACAACATAACAAGATACTAAGAGAGGATATGGAAACATGTACCAAATTCTACTTCTAGCATCCCATTGATGATTCATTTTGGTTCTTAGAGTCTTTAGTGCAGCGGATTTTCATTTAGTAACTAAAAATTTGATAAACAAACATATTAATCTTAAAGCATTAAGCACTCTATGAAAAGGCATGTAAACTAGTTTAAGAGTAATACTAAACTTGCTTGCCTAGAAACATGATAATAGTCAAGAAGAAGAAACAAAGCAAGAATACTTAAGAATATCGTGTTATGCAAAGCATGTTTTAGGTTCCTTTCTCCATTGTGTCAACATTAGTTTGCAGAATTGATTTTCATATATTATATTCAAGGTTGTCAACATAGAATACTGGCGAGTATCAGTTTTTGGGTCCTGAGTTAGTGCAACAGACGACAGAAAAGATCAAGGTGATACATCAACAGTTGAAAGCGGCATAGGATAGAAAGAAGTCATATGCAGATAATCGTCGACGACCTCTAGAGTTATAGGTGGGAGACAAGGTGTATCTCAAGGTCTCTCCATGGAAAGGCATGCTGAGGTTTGGTTGTAAAGGCAAGTTGTCTCCCCGGTATATGGGGCCATATCCGGTGATAGCACGTGTTGGCAAAGTGGCTTACAAGTTAGAGCTACCGCCAGAGTTGCACATGTTGCATCTACTATTCCATGTTAGTATGCTGAAGAAAAGTCATCCAGGCACAGAGACAGTGATACAACCGGTTGAGGTTGAGCTTGATGAAGATGTGACCTATGAGGAAGGTCCAGTGTTGATCCTTGACAGAAGAGTGAAGAAGCTAAAGAGGAAGGACCTGGTTCTTGTGAAGGTTCTTTGGCATCATCGTGGCATTGAGGAAGCCACGTAGGAGCTTGAGGAAGAGATGAGGAGGAAGTATCCCTCACTTTTCTCTTTGTATTTTGCTATTGCTTGTGTTGCTTGGATTACTTATTGAACTGCATCTCTGGCTTCTTGCATGAACCTTTCTCTTTGTGCATTAAGGGCTTGAGCTACCCTTCGGGATATCTCCTCCTCTTGAGCCATTCTTGCTTGGTTTTCTCTATTTTGACGATGAAAGGTCTTGTCTATCTCTGGATCAGACCGTTTGGTCAAATATACAAGACCATTTGGATTTAAACACTCCAAACCATTTGGATGATTAACGGTCTCCAGGACCATTTGGAGGAAAAACTAATACAAGACTTTTTGGTCATGTAAACGGTCTCCAAACCATTAAAGCAACTTGTGAAAATTGCAACAGGGTCCAAAATGTCAAGACCCCATTCGAGCTTATAAATAGGACCAACAGGGTCCTCATTTGGGCATCAGATCTGGGGACACTGATAGGCTGCCCAAATGCAAGGTTCGATCTTGATCCATCTTCCACACTGCCATCATTTCACCTACTGCTCCTACTGCGATTGAGGAGATTGAGAAGAGAAGGAAGGAGGAGTGAGAAAGACTGTATGGTCTATCTTGGCGTCCCTCGTTCCTCGTCTAGATCTACTCTGACACGACACAGAGGACCACATCATCTTCACCGAGTTGTGACTACTTTTTCATCATGCTCATGGCGTAATTGTCCCTCTCTCTTATTCTTCTTGTTTCTCGCATCATGAGCGAGTAGTTCCTTTTCGTTGGGGTGCAGAGACCAGCCCCGCTACCCATGCAAACATGTTCACTTGTTAAACATTCCATGGCAATATATATAACTTTCCATTTCATTGTTAATTGTTAATGTTTGTAGATTGGTTACCTGCTTGCTTTCATCATGTTTTTACCTATGTTGTGAGAACTTCTATACGTAGGGTAGAATGTTGATTAATGAGTTTGACTCCCAAACTAGAAAGATAATTGGATTCCTTGAGGTCGTAAGTGTATGATCCATGAGGGGATGAGCCATCTAGCCAACAGTGACGCTTCTATGACCTAAACATCCCTCAGGGAGGGCCACAACCATAGTTGTATTTTGTATCTTCTTTTTTAATCATCGATGTTTGCTTGTAGATTAATCACCTACTTGCTTGTCAATTAGCACAGTTGACTCCTTGACGAGAACTTCTGATAGGATTCCTTGAAGTTGTAAGTGCATGATCCGTGAGGGGACGAGCCATCTAGCCCACAGTGACGCTTCTGTGTGCCTAACACCTGTATAGGGGGCCCACAACATCATTTGGATTTCTGTATCTTTGGAGCCGTAGATGAGTGATTCGAATGGTGACGAGACATCTGATACCTAAGGTGATGCTTACGCAAGCCTAATGCCCATATGGGGGGTTTTGTATCAGCTCCATTTGGATGGTTATATCTTGCCTGGATGTTTGATGTTAGGGTGTGTTTGCATGTGTAGTGGTGGTGAAACCCAGGACCATCCCAGCGATACCATATCATTAATCTAGATCCAACTTTAATTCCACACTTTACTTTCTTGCAATTAGTTTATTTAACCTCAATTCAACCAATTGTTCTAAACATTAGTCTTACTTTAGCTAGATTCGACTAACGACGATTCTTTAAAATGTTTTCTCTTAGGATTCGATCCTTAACTATACTGCGATAAGACTCGTCTGCTTGCGGGTGGTATTATTGCACAAGGTTTTGGTAAAGCTCAGGGATTTCAACCCCGAGTGAATTTGTTAGTGCAATAATAAACCACATCAAATTCTGGCATTGTTGTCTGGGACAACGAAATCAGTTAGTCAAATCTAGTTCTTTTGAGGCTAATTTAGGTCTTTGCTTTTTATTTTGATAAAATCGATCATCTACTTGAATTTGAATCTACTCTGTGAATCTCACTTTCGAAACTTTTCCACTTCAGGTACATCCAAAAGACTAGTGTATGCACCATTTGAACAGTCCCTACCTTCATTGTCCCAACGGTTTGGTGGCTATTGCCCAAACGGTCTGGGACTCTCATTCATACGATCTTGTGGTTGATAAGAGTTCACATCCAAATGGTCTGCTGAAAGCACGTCTATGCGGTCTTCACTAGTTTCCAACCGATCTTGATTCCTTCCTGACGATCTTTGCGTGAAGTGATCCAAATGGTCTTGTTGGTTTGACGGCCTCCAATCGGTTTGGAGACCGATCTCCCCCAAACAGTTTCGGCTACTCGTGATCTCTGCCTAAACGATATGATTCTATCGGTCTCTATTAGCCGAACGGTCATCGTTCTCCATCCAAACGGTCGTCGCTCTCTGCCGTTCTATCAGTCTGAGATCGTGCACCGACTCCAAACTGTCCTTGCGAGATCATGCGAGTTGGCGTGGTCAAGGAGGAGACCGTTGACTGAGGGATGGAGGTCAAGTTTCGTGGAATGGGGCAGCTTCATGTAGGTCGATGGAGGTGCAACAGGTGAAAGGTTGAGGTAGCGCTGCTTTCGATGGCGGCATGGATGTGTTGTTCAGAACAGTGTAGGAGCAGGGTTGCTTGGGTCTTCATCGTCAGAAAAGAGCGGACGGGATGGAGGCTCGTTAGGGTTTAGGCACGTAGGTGTGAGGGCGACGGTGGCAGAGGAAGGAAGAGGGAGTGGCGTCGTAGCTATGCATTAGGGTTTGCAGGTGGTGAGGGAAAGAAGAGGAAGAAGGGAGGTGGGAGGTTAGGTCCTCACATCTCGCTGCAGGTCGAGATGCCCAAATGGTCTGGGGGTGGATGTTGGCCAAACGGTCTTTGGAACGAGGTTGCCCATACGTTCTTTGAGGGATCATTAGAAGGAAACCGATAGGACAAATCATGATGAAAACTATTATCCCAAATGAATGAGGATCATAGATCCATGATCTGATGGTGTGGAAAGGTAGATGCCCAAACGGTCTTGAAGACATGCTAGATCCAAATGATCTTCATGATCCTATGGCCGCCCATAAGGTCTCACGAGGGTGCCGCTCATGTGGTCTTGAGACCGTGAGGCTTCACACGGTTTTGAGACCGTGTGGCCTCACACAGTCTTGAGACCGTATGAAGGGGAAAACACTCAAAACCGTTAGGGAAAACTGTTTAGGTGAAACCGGTTGGCCAAAACCAAATGGGAAAACCGTTTGGTGCAAGATAGACTGATCAAACCGTAAGGTCAAAATCAATTGATCAGGACAGAGGCTGGGAGGCTTGAGTGAAGGTGAGTTCCAGTTGATTGTTGAACCTCATCTTGACCTGTATAAAATCAACATAAACTCAGTTAATAATCTTGACAAATGAACTAATAAAGCAATTTTGCATATTGTGATATTTAGGAGATGAAATCGGATGTATTGAGTCAAATTTGGCTCAAGATGGAGACTGAATATTATGATGAATATGCATTCAATAGACATCAATCCTTATTCCAATCAAATTGGCAACTGAACCAGGCAACCTAGAGGGTGAACCATTCATCTCACATAGTGAAAGGACTGATTCACATTGTGAGTTAGTCATTTCACAAGTGAAATGTTGGTTTTACTGGTCCAGTTTGGGCAAAGTTCAACCAATATTGATTCCAATTGACTTGACACTCCAATGGATTGGTTCAACACTTGAACTAGTCGATTCAAAGTCCAAACTTCCAATTTTAAACCTCGGTTGTTTAATTGAATACCTAAACACCTTAAGTAATCAAATTAAACATCATTCATTAATATAATCCTTTAATCTAAGTGTATCCTATGTGTGTGACCTATAGGTCCAGAATTATGTTGGTCGTGGATGTCCATAACCAATTATGACATCACAAGCAAAGAGAGGCCTAGTCACACATTATTTCTATCAAAGTAATTTGGAAAGTTGGAGAACAACTTCAACCAAAAATCCATGATTAGTGTTACTGTGACTGTGTAGTTTCTTTGTTTCTGATATCCAGATTGAACTCGAGGCATGGAATCATCATCCTCTTAATGTTCAATCCATGTTCCTTGAACTAGAGTAGACTGTCTAATATGCATGTGAGTTCACATATCACATTTTGAATTACATGAGTACAGACGTACAATTCTCAGTCTCACTTATCAAGAGGCCCTAGGATATCAATTTCTTGTAAGAAGGACAAATCCCATCTACATCACTCACACTTTATCCCCATGTGTCATAGTGCACCCAACCATCATTGTTATGGAAGCCCTTATTCAAGATTATATTGTATGATGTCAAAGTATATGAAAGACAAGTGATGAATGTAGTGACTGTAGGTCTAAGAACCATAATCACCACTATCACTATGAGAGCATATTCTGATTACCATTCCATGGTCTCCATGTATCACTCTCATGGAGGGTCTATCTGATACACTGTTCTCTAACATGTACCTATGTGCTTGACTTGATATCACACATCATGACTAACAAGATTTTGTCGCCAGTCAACACACACTCTAGTCTTATGTATCAATGTTGTCTATTTTTCTTCCACGGTTATATTCTACTCGGGGCATAACAATAATGTTTGTACTCTTAACATTCATATGATCTCATTGTTTAAGTCACATACTTGAAGACATACGTCATTGAGTAACATCATTCTTTAGACATCTACTTACATCTGTGTCATCATCTCATGATTGAAACAAACATAATAGACAAAATTACCTTAATTATTATCAAATCAAGTATTTAATGCCACATTCCAATCATCATATGATTGGCTCTCTGGAGACACATACCAACAAACTCACACTTTCACTTAGATCCAATCACCCACATATCTTATTCCAAGTGATCTTAACATGTCCATTATGTTTCTGTTGCGCAAGCACTTTTTATAGTGAGTTTAGCAACATTTTCTTCAAGTTGGTATATTTCAAGTTTCACATATCTTAGTTGTACAACAACATGGAAGTGTTGTAGTATGCTATTTGAGGTTCCTTGCCTAACTAGTAGCTTCATTGTTGTCGTCAATATTTCAACTATGTCATTAATGGTTGGAACCTCCCACAAGTTCACCTATATGAACTTATTGATCAATATGGAATCATCTAATGCTCTCATAAAACAAATATACTCAACTTATTTTGTAGATTTAAACAACTATTATTAGCATAGAACCCTTTCCAACTTATAGTTCTTGTTTAAGGCTCAAACATAATTTTAGATTGTGATCATTTATTTGTCATTTCAGAAGCTTGCATGGGTGTAATACTTTACACCCAACTCTTCCTTATTACCATACTCAAGGAATAGATCCTTTTAGTGCTTCACAAGCACATAATGATGTTCTTTATGGTAGTCCAGTGACTCTCACTGGCATTTGACATATACCCTCTATTATGTACAATACATACAAGATTGCTAGATAGGAATATATATCCTCTCATCATGTCCAATACATATTAGATGACTGGATATCCTCTCGGCATGTCCAATACATATGAGATAACATGATAAATACATAACATTGTATTCAATATAGATCCAATTGAGAATGCATATGGAATCTATCCATGTGTACCTATTCTTCCCAATAACTAGGACACTAGGCTACTGAGAGACTAACTCCATGGAACATGGACAAGTTTTCTCCCATTGAGACTTGCATGTTGAACCCTTCAACATATTGCCAATGTATATTTTCTTTCTTAGGCTAAGAAGCTTTCCATATCTATCTCTATAGATCACATTTCCTATCACATAGGATGCTTCACCTAAACCCTTCAAAGTAGGTACTTTCCTTGCCATGTTTTAATATTTGTAGGATAAGGACATATTCTCCATCATTATGTGGAATATAAATATGCTCCCGCTAAATCTTATGTAATCACATATTACATCTTCATTCTGACTCAAGTCAAACTTTTTGACTGTCTTGTCAAATAGAAGATTCTAGCTCTGTGATGCTTTCTTCAATCGACAGATTGACCTTTATAGCTTAGACTTTATTTTCAATATTATTTGGTTGTGTCACGTACATACCCTTATAATTATTTCAATTAAGGAATGTGGTTTTAACATCCATTTGACAAATCTCACTAGTCATAACAAGATGCAACAACAAGCATGATCCTGACAGATTTAACCATGGTAATTGGTGAAAGACTTCAGCTTATTCAACACATTGAACTTTCCTGAAACTCTTTGCAACCAATATACCCTTCCATGTTGGTCTTCTCTCAAAGACCCAAATGCACCTTATGGGTTTTACCCTTGAATGGATCCAACAAGGTCATACCTTGTTGGTATACACAGACTTCATCTTGGATTGGATGACCCCAAGCCATTTCTCATATTCTGGTTCCTCAATAGCTTCTAGGTAGGTAGTTTACTCATCATATATGACCAACTCATTGCATTTTGAGCCCTAAGATGTCATAATTTCTAGCTCAAGGAGTGTGCTACTAGAACTATGAGTATTGTGTGTTACATAAGGAACTTGATATTCCAAAACAACTTGTGACTCTCATTGTCCCTATTGTACCTCTTTAGGTTCGCTTTTTTCTTGATTATATGAAACATTTTGAGTTATACTTTTACTCCCACTTGTTCCTTTGGAACTAAGTTCCCTTTCAGGAATACAACAATCTTGATTAACAAACACTTTGTCATTAGATTATAAGAGTAGTATTTTCAAACAAAATAACATATGTGATTTGTGGACAAAGCTTTTCAAGAAACTATTTTATTTCATAAGATTTAAATCCTAATCCCTATAAAAGACATACCCGGACAATTCCCATTCCATATCTCATATGACGTATTTATGAACCATTTTAGATGGTTTATTATTTAGTGTTAAGTATCTTCCCAAAAGAGATTGGAAGATCAACTAGATTTTATTGATAATCTCACCATGACTAATAAGGTGTGATTCCTTCTTACTGATACACTCTCATGATACACTATCATTGTGTTTTGGGTGGAGTTCATCATGATACATTATCATGATATCCCCAAAAGGTCCTCAAACTCTCGTTTAAAACATTTCAACGTTGTTCATATCAATGTATGTTGATACTTTTACCAAGTTAGTTACGTACTTCATTTATGATCTCCTTGAACACTTCAACAGATTCATTATTGTATTTATTAAATACAAATTTCCATATCTAGCGATATCATCAATAAATATAATGAGGTACTGATAACTACCTTTAGAAATTATTCTAAAAGGTCTATATACATCAATATATAGTATCCCTAATAGAATAGTCGCTCTCCCACTAAATCTAGTGAAGATGCTTTTTTCATATTACACAACAAATAAGATATGCATGTAAAAAACCAAAAGAGTCTAGACAACCATCATATGGATTCTAGGGATGCATTTCTCATTTATGTGCTCTAGATGGCAATGTTATAGGCATCCATTGTTTGAGTCATCACATCATTCAGTATGTGTGTCCTACACATTTGTCTCTACAACTATCAAGATAGATTGTGAGACATAGGGAATTTCCATGAAACATCAATTCTTGTGCATACATGATACATGACGTTTTCATCAATGGAGGGTACATAATAGCAATTCACTTATTATATTATGTACCCATTAAATGACAACTTCCAACTGTAGTGGTAGCAATCCTTGCTCCACATAGTTCTATCTTACTTCTTCTCCTATCCTAAAGTACAGATCTCCCTCTCCATCTTCTTCCTAAGATCCTCTATAAAGAGGATAGTTCTTTCCAATATCTAGATAGGTGACAATGGTGGCACTTTCTTTCCTTAATCCATTATATGAAAAGGACATATTTCTTTTACACTTGTTCTTCTCCATATATTGAATGCACAAGACTTGGAATTCGACTTTTTTTGTTGGCCTTGCCTTTGCCCTAGGACTCACTTCTTCTTATCATCATCATAGATTTTTCTTTCTTCATTATGAGTTTGGCATCAACATGCCAAGCATTTGATAAATTGACTACATGATTCATGTAACAATTTGTAGAATCATATCCACGCTCAACTCTTGACCTAAGATAAATCCTAGTCACTCTACATGCACAATTATATTGAGCACATGGGGCTCTACTGGACCTCCCTTTCTCAGTTTGCACTAAAATTGCACTTTGGAAACATTATACCTTTCTTACTTTACATGATTATTAAGACATGTTACCATCTCGAGAATGTCCATGTTTTCACGTTTTTCATGCAACTCATAGTTCATACAACAAATCATGAGGTACTCAATGTCTATGACATCGACATGCTTCCAATAAGCATCAATTTAGTCTTATGCACATTTGGAGTAGGTTGATCAGGCTCTGGTCTTTCACAGACATAGATCTTTCGCCTGATCTCATCCAATTCGCTCCAACAGATAGGCATGGCTCAGTAGTCAAAGCAACTTCATCACTTTCGTGTACCCATCGGACTCCCTGTAGGGGCTTCCTTAGGGACCGATTCACTCTGCGTAGATTGACTGAACACAGAAAGCCTTCCACTGGCACACCATCATTAGGGAAAACAATTCTATGGCTTCAGTTAAAGCAAACCCCAAAATTGCATAGCCAAATAATTGTTTAGCTAATGATGGATTTCTGGCTACGGAATGAATCAATGAGATGAAGACATTCCCAATGTCGACGGCAGCACCTGCTAAAGCAATTGTCGCAGCTCCTGCTCCTATTAATTTTGACCAACATTTCTCAAAGTCCTTAACCAGATGTGGAACTTTATCTCATTTTGTACTTTCTCAAGGATTGGTCGCAATAATAACATGTTTGTGTTTGACATTAGATTCTACAAAGACATATTGCAACTTTTCAAAACATTTTGAGTTGTTTGATTTGATAAGTCAACGATATTAATTAGGCCTTTAATTAATTACCTCTCCCACTATTTTTGTTCAAATTGGTAACCCTCATGTATCAATTTGGAAGACTGCATCGTACAATCTTCTAGTGAGCTAAGATCTAAAACAATTGAATTGATACCCAGCCAATGCCAACGTTCATAACCAATTAATAAGGTAGGAAACTTTTGCCAATTGCATCATATGCAATTGTTGGATAGATGACATGCACACCTTTTTTCCATAGTCATCCTAATGCCTCTGGTGCTAAATTCCATTAAGACCACACTATTAAGTCTGACCTAAAAGCCAACACGATAATAATGCACCCCGCTTGGTAGACCCACATTAATTATTACCATCACACTTCCATGAGATAGACATCGCACCACCCTTGGGGTGCCCACACTTAGTCGATCAAACTTTTCATGTGTGTTCCTAATGGAAAGCTTCTAAGACTTAATATTATATTATGGGATTTTATATATAAATACATATACATATCCAATCACCACATAATTATGGAACATATGATATACATGCTATAACCACAAATGAGAACATACAATAATAAACACATAAGAGATGGTTATGTCCGTACTACTGTAATTCCTTGGAGCCACAAGGAACTACTACCACCTAAGGTCAACATCATATGCAACCTATTATAGTTGAAGATTTGTGGCCAAACCAATCCAGGTTGATTCGTTCAACTCGTGAACCGACCAGCTTGCCTCTTGGTTGCTTTGTTGAAATCTTGAAACAATCATCTGGTTCTCAGGTCTGAGCGACGTCTGGAATCCTCTAGCCAATGGATTGGGCCACCAGTCGATCGGTTCACCCTTCAGTCATCTGGCCTCCTCCAGTCGACCAGTTCATCTCACAAGATGATCGGTTCACCTTTGTGCACAACTTCTTCTCACAATGATACATAAATAAAATTATTCTATTTCTTATTATATTGTAAAAGGGAAAACCGCAAGTTAGATTCTAGGGGAAATAGGAATAAGAGCATTAATTTACATTTGGAAAGTAGAGAGAGGCTCGATACATAGACTGGATAACGAGGAATAAACAACCACAACCATGTGCACACAGATATAGGGTTATTGACCATAACCATGATTTACATCCACCATCAAAACTGATTTTAAGGCGACATGTGTAAATGCATATGTATCATATCATAGCATATCATATATATATTTTAGATTGTGGAGTTATATGTGGAATTTAATTAGATATGCACATTAATCATTTTACTATTCACATCATATGAGATAAAAGAATGAAAACTAAATCATATCATATTTATTTAAATGTTGGGTAAACTATGAATTGACGTGGCTTTGATACCACTGTAGGGAAATCAGGTGCAAATATAGGTATCGAAGAAAATAATTTAAATGCCTATTTCCCAAAATAGTAAGATCGTGTCAAAAACAATGTATCTAGGAAGGAAAGGTTTGCAAGAGTATACCTGGTCCTGGAGTAAGTCTAGAAACATTACCCTTACAGTAGAACATGCTACTTCTTATTCAGGAAACATCATGCTCCTTCAACAACAACAACAACACTCGAACAGTCGTCTCTACCGACCACCTGGTGCAACACCACATACTATAGTTGATGATGTCCTCCTAGACTTAGAAAATGGCCTCACACCTCTAGATTAGTCCATGCGGACCACTGGGAGCTCCACATTGAGGTACCAAAGCCAACACGAAAGAGTTGTCCTCTTTTGTCAGTGTACTAGTTACGGACATGCTTTTCCACAATTGTTCTCAGTTGTCCTCTCCCTTGTTGTCCCTCCCTTTAACGAGTAATACTTTCTCAAGCTCTCTATTTCTTACCATAACCAGAGAGGAAAAAAATAGTCAGAGCAATTGATTCTCAATTGTTTATGTTGAGAATCCCCCAATACCCCTCCATTTATAGTGGAGGCTCGGGTCAGGGTTCCCAGTCCGTGTGGGATAGAAGGGTCTAGAATCATGAATTTTTTGGAACCTACGAATGTAAAACCGATCAGTTCACACACCCAATTGGTAGGTTGGTGCATGAGCTAGCCGGTTCACTAAGTGAACCAGTCGGTTCACACGGTTTCCTATTGCGAATCACATTGGTATTCAATGCCCGATTAATGTTAAATATGACATAAACATCAATCCTTGTTCCAATTGAATTGGAAACTGAACTGGGTGACTCAGAGGGTGAATCAGTCATCTCACTAAGTGAAAAGGATGTTTCACATTGTGATACGGTTGTTTCACAAGTGAAATGGTCATTTCACTTGTCTAGTTCAGGCAAAGTTCAACCAATATTGATTAAAATTGACCTTACACTCCAATTGATCGGTTCAACACTTGAACTGCCTGGTTAAGAGTCCAGTTAATAAATTTTGAACCTCAGTCATTTAATTGAATGCCTAAACACCTTTAGTAATCAAATCAAATTCATTCATGAATATACTCCTTTAATCCAAGTGTATCCTATGTGTTTGACCCTAGAGGTCCAGAATTACATTGGCAGTGAATGTCAATAACCATTTATAACATCGCAAGCAAAGGACAGTGCCTAGTCACACATAATTTCTACCCAAGTAATTCAAAAAGTTAGAGAACAACTTCAACCTACAATCTGTGATTATTTTTATCATGATCATATAGTTCCTTTGTCTATGATATCCATATTGAACTTGAGGCATGCAATTATCATCCTCTTAATGTTCAATCCACCTTCTTGAAGTAGAGTAGACTGCCTGAGATGCATGTGAGTTCACATATAACATATTGAATTAGATGAGTATGGCCGTACAATTACCAGTCTCTCTTATCAAGAGGCCCTATATATCAATCTCATATAGGAGGGACAAATATCATCTACATCACTCACACTCTATCCCCATGTGTCATAGTGCACCCCATCATCACCGTTATGGCAACCCTTATTCACGATTACATTGAATGATGTCAAAGTACATGAACGACATGTGATGAATGTTGTGAATTAAGGTCTAAGAATGGCAATCACCACTATCACTATGAAAGCTGATTCTAACTACCATTCAATGGTATCCATGTATCACTCTCATGGTGGGTCTATCTGATACACTATTCTCTAACATGTACCTATGTGCTTGACTTGATATTACATATCATGATTAATGAGATTCAGTCATCAGTCAACATATACTCTAGTCTTATGTATTATTATTGTCTATTTTGCTTCCACGATAATATCTAACTAGGGACATAACAAGAATGTATGTACTCTTATCATTCGTATGATCTCATTGTTCAAGACACATACTTGAAGACATATGTTATCGAGGCACATCATTCTTTAGACATATACTTACATCTGTGTCATTATCTCATGACTGAGACAAACATAATAGATGTAATTACCTTTATTATCAAATCAATTATTTAATGCCGCATTCCAATCATCATATGATTGGCTCTTTGGGCATATATACCAACATCATGTAAGGCCATTATGGTCTTTTCCTTATTTTTTGTTTAGTCAAGCGTGCATCCATGCAGGTTTGCTTAGACAGGGTGGCATGAGCCCATTGGTCGACCCAACCTAGTTGGGAAGGCCGGGAGTGAGGCGCGCTGCCTTGGTGGCAGCCTGTAATTGGTCCACATATGTTCATTTTGTAAAAAAATTAATAAATCATAAGATGATCATATATTGACATGCTATATTTGAAAAATGATTAAAAAATATGAGGAGTGAAATAAAAATAAAATAAAGGTCTAGATCTATCTCTAGTTCAAAAAGTATTTGAAGATTCCATCTTTTATGTGTTTAGTGCATGAGAATCATAATTTCTAGATTTGCTGATCTTAATATGTTCAACTAATCTTAATAGTGAAATATTGACCCTTTTTTTATAAAAAGGACAACTTGGATCTAGTTTGAGACTAATAACCCATTAATAGATGAATTAGGGTGAAAATAATAATAATATTAGGCTTTGTAAATTAAAAAAGCATGAAAAGTAGTAATTAAGGTTTGGGAAGCCAAAACCCCCAATGAAACCCTAAGTTGACCCTAAAACCCTAACATGGACCCCAAGTAAGTATGAATGGTGAATTCTGGATAAAATAATAATATATGGGTGTTGTGCTTTAATTTCAGGGTAGTTGCTTGATTTGTTGCTATTGTTATATTTTGCTTGGACATCAAGTACTTATAAAAAGGTATGTGGTTACACCTAAGACTGCCTATATTAGTTTGTCGATGTTGTCCAAGGATTTTCAAAATGATTGAAAATAAATGTTTGCTTATTTATTTATTTTCTGCAATCTATTAAGTCACTATGGATATCACATTATATGCTTATGACTTGCTCAAACTGGTCATACCAAATTTGGAAATGTTGAGAATAGAAGAAAGAGAGTGACCACACCATAGATTTGGAAGGTTATGTGAGGCACCTAGATCTAGATTGAGAAGGTGGCTGACCAACATGACACCAAGCTTCAAATTGAGAAGGTGGCCTAACATCCATTGTAGGGACAAGATCCTAAAAGGGCATCCCAAAGTTTGAGTAAAAACGGGTTGAGAAGTTATGAATAAAATTTTAATTTTGTTTATGTGAAAATAATTGTTGTGAATATCTTGTTACAATTAGATGTGAATATTTTGTTTCCCGCACATACTAGTATAACTTGTTATACGGACTGTACTTTTGATTCATAGTGTTTTAGGTTAATCTTCTGATATCCTACAAGTATGATGAACCATGGACATTAAAAAAGAAGGAAGCAAAAGCAAAGAGTTAAAGTAATTCCTACAGGATGTAATTAAATGGTATACTTCATGTTGCAAACTTTAGAAATCCATATTTTGTAAACCATGCTAGAGCATTTATACTTTATCTTGTACCAAACTCACTTCAATATATTGGAAATTTATTAATTATTTATGCTTATTTGATAAACCTTCAGTCATGTATTTATGGTAATGGCCCTTGCCTTCTCGATCCACTTAAATATGGGATAACATGGGGAGGGGTTCGTTACATAAAATGATCAAGGCCATAAAACTAAGTGTATTCCCAACATGTTTTGTGCTTATCACTTGACATGTCATTAAGTGACTATTGAGCCTTTTGTCTAAAACCCCATCGATTGGGTAGGAAATAAGGTTTTTTTGTAATGGGTATCTAGTTTATGTTTGAGATTTTAGTCAATATGTAGTACATAGAATTATAAAAAGATTATTATATGAGTCTCTTAATTCGAAAAAGATACAATATCCAATCCATACTCTAGGTATATATAGTAAAATCCATGGCAAGTAATAGTTCTAATAAGATATAGAAGTGTACCATGAGAGTAGAGTGATGATATGATCCTTGAAGTAGAGTCCTAAATAGGTCCACCCATTAAGGACATCATATTTAAAGAGGAAAGTAACAAATCCTAGACTAGAAAGATTTTGATGACATAGCATGTTTCATATCATGTGGATTCTCTCCTATACCTAGGTTTTACATCATTCAAGCGTAGTATTAACATATCAATGTGTATGCGTTATTCAACATAGTACAACTATCACAATGATGCATTCAGTCTAGGTTGAACATACACATTAGATAAGTCATAAAAGTAATATTATTATTTTTTTATCTATGTAATGCATACGTTTCAATATGCTATTATGTTTCAGCAGATGAAATCAAGCTAGGACAAAAAGATCATTTCAATGCACAAAAGTAGATATGTGAGTTCTGATATGTCAAACATGGCATACCAGCATCAGATATTAGTTAACCATGTCCCAAAGAATAGTAAAGATCACTTATTTCTGATTTATATGACCACATGATGATAAACTAGGCTAAAGTTATATACTTGATCAGGTCATATCATGTATGCACAAAAATCTATCATTTGTAGGTCAAAGTTAGTCATTATGGGTCAAGACTATCATTAGGGTACATTTAGATGGTCCAAGATATAAATAAAAACAAAAGTGAACTAAAGTTACTATGATCATAAAGTAAGTACTTTTAGTAAAGATAGGGAAGGTTGAGAAAAATTAGAATTAGAGATTAACACCATTTGAAAGGTGGAATTTTAAAACCAAAATGATGTATTATATCATGATAGTTGGATACAAGACCAATGACTCACGAATTCTTAAAGACAATCATATTATTAGGAATTTATGGAAACATTTTATTGAAAAGTGCCAAAACTAGGCTGAGGTGTGAGCATTTGGTGCCTTCAAAAGCCCACGATTGGAAGGTGCACGTTGGCTTGGTCTGTGCATTGAGAAATGTACCTGAGGGGTGGGTCATTGGTGTGGGAGGGCTAGGGATAGATGAGAGTTTGGGGTGGTGACCAGATGTGGTAGGGTTGTTTGGAGGAGAACTAGATCATCGACGAGTCGACTCTATTTTGGGGTGTCTTAAACCCTCATTGAGGGCTTCCCAACCTAACACTAGGTGACGATGGCCTCTAGGGGAGGAGATAGGAACACAAAACACTTGAAGCAGAAGTAAAAATGAAAGAGGGGGTGGCGAGGCTATTGATCATATCCATAGGTGCCATGAAGGGTAGAAGACATGGTTAGGGTCTGTGAGTGTCCATTGGGCATTGAAGAAAGAAAAGGAGGTGTGAGCATCAATTAACCCACCCCTCCCAAGGGTCTATCACACCTTATTGGTGCTTGGCGTGTGTTATGTGGGCTCAAAGGTGAGCTAAGGCTACCCCGGGTGAGCGTTCAAATTGCTTAGATGGCTCCAAAGATACTGCTCATTATAGTGCTTTACCTAGAGAAGAGGATGAATTTGCAATCATTGGATCCATATACAATCTATGATGCACAAATATCTATTGGTCAATGATGGATTGAGGTTGAGAAGTGATCAATGGGTAAATAAGAGAGATGGAAAAGGAAGAGAAGGTGTTTGGGTCTACACGTAGATCTATCCCCAAAAGGGATAGATCTAAGACCAATATTAAGTTAGAAAAGTAGGAAATTGAATTTTGATATCCGGATATCAAATGACATCTATTTCTTTCTTAGCTTGGATTTGAGAGAAATTAGGTGTATTGGATGTGTTAGAGTGTTCTCTACACCATAAGCACCAGATGAGGTAGACATAAACACATACATGAGACCAACGTAGGGATGAAAAGGGTAATTTGTAGTGTAGTTGAAAACTAAGATCTATGTTAAATTAAGTGTCACCATGTCTACATATTAAGATAAGATAATTAAATTAATCATGAAAATAGATTTGGTCATGAAATTGAAATCAAGAGTAAGAAAATAGGGCAAGGTAGAGTTAGAGGGTACATATATGAAGTGAGAGAAAGGTCTAGTCCCTCAAATTCTCCCCTCCTTAAAGGATATTTGTCCTCAAAACTAGATATTCATGAAAACATCAGGGAAACATGATTCCATGTCAAAATTGAGATCCTAAGTGTTATCACTTCTTTGGTGCATCCACATCACCATCACCATGTAGATCTTTTTGTTTTGAAGATTCTTAGTTCAATAATCTAGAATCTACATATGAACCTCTTTATAGACAAAAGAGTTGCTTAGTGTGGCAACACATCCCATTATCACACAGATAACGAGGTGTTACGCGAAAACGTGCGGAAAACACCATAACCACAGATTATCAAAAACACGGGTTAATTAAAACCGATTGCGGAAAACTGATAAACTGTGAAACTATTACTTTCCAGTCCTCATCCTGCACAGAAACATGTCATATAAATATGTACATACACAAGATCTGACACGTGTCCACATCTCAGGAACAGCTGTCCATCCATCACATGAGTTCACCACCTGTTCATATATATACATAAAGGCCCACATCCGGCCAACAACAGGATATACAGATATCATCGAACGATCTTCGTGAAACATCGTCAAAACACTGCCAAGGACCTGAGAGTATAGGGATGACTCTAGACTCTACTACAAGACATCCAAAACAGCAGCATGTCCATCGCTTGCCTTCTACTGCTCCTTAAGCTGCTCGTCCGCAACACCACAACCACGACCACGTCTACCTCGACCACCTAAAAAGGGTGTAACCAGCGGAGTGAGACAATTGAACAATTGTCCCAGCGGGAAACATAGCTCCCCACCGCAACCATAGAACCTCAGCAAGAGAAACTATAACAGCAATTATAACATGAGCAGATATATCAGAAGCAGTTATATATATATAGCAAGATCATTCTTACCGGCAAGCATACCACTTGTACTAAAGCGTAAAACCAGATGTCTTTCAAAGGAACATGACTATCAAGATGAGATATATCAACATGTAACATGATTATTAGAACAGGGTATAATGCCATATAACCTGATTATCAAGATAAGGTAGATTACCACATGACCTGCAAGGTATAACGGAATATTACACAAACAAGGCCTCAACCAATGTTTCATATTTGATATGACTAGTAAATACTAAATGGCTGTATTACATTTTATTATGCCCTGAGGATTTGAACTGTACCGTTCAAATCCAACCCTCGGTTACGAAACCCAAGATGGTGCCATACAAGGTCAATGGAAGAGCCGGACTCCACGACCTCCCACCTCATGGTCAGTACATGAGTACAACACAAGCAGGACCGCAGTCACATGTTGAAGTGGTCTAAGCCACAGGGTTAGCTCCATAGGCTACCCATTCTCTAGCCCGCCTTGGTACAGGTCACGGCGCTAGTAAAACTGAGCCACGGGCCTGATCACCGTGCTCTGAGCCATGAACGCATTCATGCTCCATACATCACATATCCTGAGCCATGGGCCTGTTCACCATGCTCTACACACATATCTGAGTCTGCAACCGAAGTTACACTCTTACCTCCTCATTTTCAGGCTAGGAGCAACCTACACATATTCAACAATATGCGCTTCCAGGTTAACCCGTAGGAAAACCTGTTTCACCATCACCAAGTCCTGACGATGATGGATCTATGGCCAGGGCAAACTACATGATGTATTTCACTGTGCTTAATTAGTATCTTTTAGATGGATTGCAAGATTCAACCAAGTTGTATGACATGCAAGGTATAACAGAAAGTAAAGAACATTATATTATGATCTATTCATATCAACCTGATCCATCTTAAGGATCCAACATCACATGTTATCACTTGGCCTCTTGCCAACCATCCAGATCCATCTCAAGGATCACCACATACCGCAGGGTCTCAACCCCTCATCATGTACTGTCACTGCCTCTTAAGGCTCACATCATCATCATGGGACCAACACATCACATACATAATCTTATAGAGCAATTATCAAAGTAATGTTACTCATTACATATGTCGCATAGCCCTTTCATGGCTAAGTCATCACCTGCAAGGTTAAGGTATGCAATAATTGTAGATTCAACATAAGGAATATGCTCACTATCATGAAATATCATTCAAGATAATCTACTTGTCAATATGACAGTTATTTGGTGATCAAGTATGTTAAGTACATCATTAAACAACCATACTGATACTTACCCTTATATCGAGATTGTACAAACAATCAGGGTATATAGAGATCATGTTGTGTTTACAGAACCAACACTATTATAAACAAGGTCATTACTATGTCATCAACTATTGTCATCTTTATCATGAAGCAACCTTTAATGTAACTGTCACTTAGCATCATTATTACCAACATTATTATCATTAAACAAACTACTAGAGTAGTTATCATCATCTTCTTTATCATTAACAATTAAGCATAACGGGTCACATCATGCATCTATTACATGAGGGCTATCATCATATACCTTACTACCATTAGCATCCTTATTATTTGTAAGGCAACATATTACATATTGATGATATCACAAACACCACCATTGTTTTATTGGTTAATGTATAAACATCCACTTCTATCACATGGGGGACCATCACCAAAGAAACTCATACCCTCACTAGAGCCTCACAACCCTCATCTGAAACCTATCACCCAACATGGGTATCGGCCACCACACTAACCCTATCGGCCATCATGGCCCAAGGCATGTCGCCCAACATGGTATCGGCCACCACACTAACCCTATCAGCCATCATGGCCCAAGGCATGTCGCCCAACATGGTATCGGCCATCAGGGCACATAGCCTATCGTCCAACATGGCACTACCTGGCCCTATCGTCCACCACATGGACAAGGAGATAACTCAACACAAGAGCACCCATTCTATCATCCAACTCAAGGACATCCATGTCGCCCAACACCATCAGACCATATCGCCCAACAAGAGAGAGAGAGAGAGAGAGAGAGAGAGAGAGTATCGCCCATCTCCAAGGGTACTCACCATATCGGCCAACAAACCCTAGCTCACCCTATCGCCCAACTCAAGGGCAAGGGTATCGGCCAACCTAAAGGACACAACATATCATCCACCCAAGGGGAATACCATGCCGTCCAACTCAAAAACAAAGGTGTTGCTCAACCCAAGGAACCATATCGCCCAACATGGTCACCATGTCGGCCAACATCCATACTAGGTCAACCTATCGTCCAACCCAAGAGGAAGGGTGTTGCCCAACACCAAGAACACTGATATCGTTCAACTCAAGGACAAGGGTGTCGCCCAACACACCCACAAGGAAGGGATATC
Organism: Alisma plantago-aquatica; assembly: GCA_963693085.1. NCBI lineage: Eukaryota > Viridiplantae > Streptophyta > Magnoliopsida > Alismatales > Alismataceae > Alisma > Alisma plantago-aquatica. The sequence goes on along the minus strand of OY856415.1, from coordinate 655,958,795 downwards.
GCCCAACCCTAGGTCACCTTCAACCTCCAACACAAGGGAGCACAAACCCTAAAAAGCAAGGTATACAAGGAACCCTAAACCCAAGAGAGGGATATCGGCCACTAAGGTATATAAGCAAGGTGCACAAGAAAGGAACTAAGCTAGTCTACTAACATGTAACAAGGTTAAAGCTAGAGGTAAGAGAATTAGGGTTAGAAACTATGCAACCCGCCTTAAGCTCCAAGGAAGAAGATGCACTTTGAGCTCTAAGGTTCTCAGCCACCAAAGCTCCAAAGCACTCCAAGGTCCAAAGCTATCGTCCACCAAGCTGCTCCAGGAAGGTGTATCGGCCACCACTTCAGCTCCAAGGAAGTGTATCGGCCAACACAAGCAAGATGGAGAGGGGTATCGTGCACCAAGGGTGGAGGGGAGACCAAAGGAGCAAAGGAGACTAAGGCAAGGAGAAGAGCTACCTATATAGGAAGAAGGGGAGGAGAAACCAAGGTACAACCATGCTATGTGTCGCCCACCCAAGGGACACATGTCCACCAACTCAAGCCACCTCTCATGCAAGCCATAAGGCACTTGTCTAAGATGTGCACCATGTGTCCATCAACCAAGCCAAGCCATCTGGGCGACACAACAAGAGCTACTGGGCAACACACCAAGCAACTGGGTGACACACCACCTGCCCTGGGCGACACAAGGCTCAAGCAAGCCCAAACAAGGAACTCCAAGGCCCAAACAAGCTCAACTCAGGCCCAAAGGACTCAAACAACAAGCCCAAGCCTTCCTCTCAACCCTAGAGGAAGCAAAGAGGGAAAACATCTCACAAGATGGCAAACTTGCCCACAAAACCCTAAACTTGGGTTATTTGCAAGTAGCCCCTCGAACTCTCAACAAAGCACAACCAAACCCTAATCACCACTAAAGGTGATTAGCAAGCACCAAAGCACCAAGATCAAGCAAAACAAACAGGGTAAACCCTAAACGCAGGTCAGGGTCCTTACACTTAGCTCAATAGGTTCATGATCCAAAACACTTCTAGCATCTTTGACATACCTCTTGAGGTTGTACATATGGAAGACATTATGCATCATAAATACTACAAAGGTGACACCAACCTATTGGTACGTTCCACAATATGGACCAAAATCTCAATGTGTTCATCTGTCTATGGATAAGATTCCCTTATTCTTTGAAATGGTCCATATTGACCTTATCTTCAAGAACACATGCACACCAACTTTAAATACAAGTCATTTCTTCGAGCATCAACACATGATATATGTATGTCTTGTGGCATATTCAAATTCTACTTGATCATATGGACATTATCAGAATGCAACTACAACTCCTAGGATTTCAAAACCTATCTTTCATTAACGTTGTCCCAATATAGAGGTGACATGGTGTCCCATACAATGCTTCATATGGAGGCATGCCAATATCAAACTAGTAGTTGTTGTTATAGGAGAATGTGTCCACATGAAGATAATGGTCCCACGAACCACCCCAATCAAGAACACAAAACTGTAGAAGTTCTTGTAAGATTTGAAACGTTATTCTGGACTACTCGTATGCCTAAGGATGAAATGCAGTACTAAAGTTAGCTGAGTACAAAACTCATGTTGGACCTACTGCCAAAGGTTAGAAGTGAACTTGGCATCCCTGTTTGAGAAGTAGACATTGGGATTCCATATACTCTCATTATCTCCTTATTATACAACTCAGCAAGTTAACCACGGTAGTCATCTTCATTGGAATAAAGTGAGCCAACTTCATCAATTAGTCCAGTATGACCCATATAGCATTACTCCCTTCCATGATCATCGATAAACCCACCACAATGTCCATGGTGACATTATCCCATTTATATTCATGGATGGTTAAAGGCTATATAGAACGTCCAAATCTATAATGCTCATCCTTGATCTTTTGGCACGTATGACACTTTGAGATGAGTGGGGAAATGTCAGTATTTATGTGTATCCACAATAAATTCCTCTACAAGTTCTTGTACATATTTTTAGATCTAGGATGAACAATGTATTTGGACCCATGATATTCATGTAGAATTTGTCCTGTAGATTAGAATCCTCATGAAAACACGTGTTGCTTGTATCAAATACCACCATCAATGCCAAGAAATAAATGTGTCTAAGGTTTTTCCATAAGCTTCATCATCTATTTCTGACTGGAATTTCCTTGTTGAATTGTAAGGATGTCACACTTAAGGTTGGGTTTCACATTGATGTTGTCCAATCCTATCATGCCCCCTAAGTGTCTCAAGAACAAAGAAGAGAGAAAATTCATATGTTGCCACTTTGTGGTGAAGGTAGAAGCACACATAGCCTAAATTCCTACTCAGGGCATTAGATGCCACATTCTCATTACCATGGTGGTATAACAAAGTGATTTTGTAGTCCTAGAGATAATTTAGGCGTCTATTTTGTCTCAAATCTTGATTCTACTAAGTCAAAGATGTACTTCAAGATGTTACGGTTGGGGAGGATGTTGAAAGTATCACCGTATAAATAATGGCACTAGATATTAAAAAAAGTGATGGCTGCAAGCATGAGGTCTTTTATGTGTTAGTTGACCTTGATAGGTTTAAGTTGTCTTTAAGCATAGGAAACAACCCTTCCTTCTTTTTTTTAGAACACAAACAAGACAAAACCTCAAAGCATTGGTGATGATAATGAACCCATCATTTCATGATGAAAGGGTTAGAACATGGTAGAAGTTAACTTGGTCTTGAACACTTGGAATCCAGAGTAACAAACTTCAGAGTAGGCAAAGTGTTCTCCTTTCCCAGTTTACTTGGTGATAGACATGTAGTCTTACTAAATTTTGGGATAAAATGGTAGAACTAACCCGCTAGTCGAAGGAAGTTGCAGATCACCAAGATGATTTTTGAATATTACCAATCAAGATCAACTATGACTTTGGCAGGGTCAATATAACTTTACTTCCAAAGATGAAGTGCCCCAAAAAATGACTTTGTTAATCCAAATGTCACATTTAGACAACTTCTCATAGAACGTTTGTGCTTGTAGAACATCCAGAATGTGAAGAATATGAGAACAATGCATCTAAAGGTTCTCGAATAAGATGAGTATATCGTCAGTGAATACCACTACAAAGTCATCAAGAAATGTGTGGAAGAATTTATTCATGAGAGTCATAAAGACAATGGGGGCATATGTTAGGTTGAATGGAATGACTAAGAACTCATAATTCCCATGAGAAGTCTGAAAGGTTCTCTTGGGGATGTCTTCTCTTTGAATATGAATTGATGATAGACAAAATGAAGATCGATTTTTGATAACATATAAGCACGTAAAAACTTATATAAAAGGTCATCAATCCTGGGAAGAGTGTGTTTGTTTTTTATTTTTGCTTTATCATGCATACAATAGTCAGTAATCATTCTCATAGAGCCATCTTTCTTCTTAAAAACAAGATAGGTGCAACCTAGAGAGATGAACTTGGTCAGAAGAAGACCTTGTTGAGAAGTTCTTATATCTGTTTCTTTAGGTGACATAGCTCGCTTAGAGCAATTCAATATGGAGCTTGAGGGACAGATGTGGTACTGGGTGTAAGATTAATTGAAAACTTCATTTCATGGGTTGGAAGCAGTCTAGGAAGTTCCTCATGAATACCATGCAGGCACTCAATCAACACATCATCGAGTCCAAAAGATGTATCAGGGTTTACTAGGGTAAGTATAGAAAGATAAGCTCTACATCCTTTAGATATCAAATATTACAGCATATCTAACAAGGTTTTTGGTTGGTCTTTCTTACCTAGAATGGTCATAGTAGGAATATTAGATCATATATAATTATCATTCTAAAAATACAATCGATGAAGACATGGTTTCTATACAAGAAATCATCCCAAGGATGATGTCACAATACTCCATGTTGGTGCACATTGTCGGTTGCACCTGTGGAAAACACCGAACTCATTATTGTCCCTATAGTTCTATCCCTACCTGGATTGTTGGTTGTTTTTGTTGTCACCCCTTCCTTCGCCTCTGTTTAAGGCTTAAATACCCATGTCATGACCTTTTACTTGTCTTATTTTTGTTTCTCTTAGCTGGACATTTGAGGCCTTAGATGGCTGACACTGCATTAGTAAACCCTAGGTATGCTAGGCTACTTGTTTTCTTGGTTATCGAACCCAAGGTTCTCTCCATAAATAATGCTTAATCATAATAAGAAGCAGATAGAAAGGCATGTAAATAGGGTGATGTGCGACCCATTGAGAAAATGGTCCACCATATTCTCCTCAATCAACCCTAGATCATGACATTCTTGGAGATTGAAGTTCCTCCCACAATTACCTACAAATAGATTCTCTAGGGTGAGGTGGTATAACTTTTCTTATTTCTCTTATCTCTTTCAGATAAGCATGAAGAGGTTGATGAATATGGCCTTAATGCTTTCCTAATTAAAGGGAGATCACTTTCTATGAGTAGATGTAGTTTTCCCACCAAAACATGGTAGTACCCCTAAGTTGGAAAGTATCATAGGTTATCTTATTCTCTATAGGTAATTTGAGGACTATAAAGGTGTTTTTTGTGGCAAGGAGCCACACATCATCCTTATGAGGGACATTACACTCACGATCACCATGTAAAGTTTTAGGGTTTAGGTTGTTTAGGTTGCAGGAGTCAAAGATGATGGGGATTCTGGGATTAGGTTTATGTGGTTTACATCCCTAGGGTAATATTGATGTGGTATGAGTAACAAGAGTGCACATGCAATCCAAGTGGTTGCACCTCTATTCTTCCTAGTCTCCTAATGCCTTGGTCTTATTAGAAGTTGTCTCTTGAGTCTCCTTAGACTCCACTGTGTCCCTCTTTTCCTTACCTTTTTCACCTTTTTGGGTTCATGAAGTACTGGCACGGGTGGCATGGGTCATAGGAGACATGCACAAGACTGATTATTATTAGGGTAAGTGTTCATTATCATAGTTCAAAACATTGGCATAGGATTAACACATTATCATCATTTTATAATCACACTATTATAAAACAATTTGAATTTCAGTTGTATCCCATCCTTAGTCTACCCATGATAGAGAGTCATGATAGTATAGTTAAAAAAGACAAAGATACAAGATAACTACCTAATCATCTCTAATTGGGTGGATTGGAATAGTCCTTAATGAATAGATGAGATAATAGAAAACAATTTAAGCTTGGTAGGTAAAATCTAATTTTGGAACCACTTCGACCAAGTAGGTATACACAAGATAACTTTAAAGACACAACAAGGTAGATAGGAGGTTCATTAGCTCCCATGCATTGACCAGCTCAGACACCTTCGTTTCACAATTATGGACTTAGGTTTTTGCTTATGTTCATATAAAGTGTTATGTGATTGTTTACAGGAACCCCAAGCCAATTCACTTGGCCAGACTATCCTTAGTCACACAACAGGGGGTCTTTCAAATTTATAAATCCCTAAAAGGCTCGCACAAATAAACTAACACACTTCACGTGCAAGCGCATGGGATCTTGTCACAGTATAGGAAAGCTAAAAGATATGGGTCGAACCAAAGAGAGAAAAGGGGAACTAGATCTAGGTTAGTTTAGGCTAGGTTCCTACCACAGAATCTAGGGTTGAAGGGTTTGAAGTTGGTTTTGTTAGTTACACCAAAGGAGAACAAGCAAACAATTAAAGGATTCAAGGAAATGAAAACCTAACATAACTCTCAATCAATTGTACAGTCGTAGTCCTTGATTAATTCCATCCAGCGACGTTGCCTCATGTTGAGCTCATGCTGAGAGAAGATATACTTAAGGTTTTTGTGGTCTGTGAAGATCTGGAATGTTTCTCCGTAGAGATAGTGCCTCCAGATCTTCAAAGCATGAACCACAACAGCTAACTCCAGATCGTGTGTTGGATAATTCTCCTCGTGTTTCTTAAGCTATCGGGAAGCAAAAGAAATCACTTGTTTATCCTGCATCAACACACATCCTAGTTCGTTCTTGGAAGCATCACAGAAAACTATATATCCTTTTCCTTGTTCAGGTAGCACTAACACAGGTGCACTTGTCAACCTCTCCTTCAGCAACTGGAAATATTGTTGACACTTATCACTCCAAGAAAAAGGAACATCTTTCCGGGTTAACTTGGTCAAAGTTAAAGCTATAGAACTAAAGTTCTTAATGAACCTTCAATAATAGCCAGTCAACCCCAAGAAACTTCGAATTTTCGTCGGTGTCTTTGGTTGTTCCCATTGTAGAACAGATTCTACCTTTGTAGGGTCAACACGAATTCCCGAGGCGTATATTACATGTCCAAGAAAAGATACCTCCGGCAGCCAGAACTCACATTTGCTAAACTTAGCGTACAGCTTATGTTCTCTTAGCAAGGTCAAAGCTTGGCGAAGATGCTGCTCATGCTGCTGAGCATTCTTACTATAAATCAGAATGTCATCTATGAAGACGACAACACACTGATCAAGGAAAGGTTGAAAAACTCTATTCATGAGTTCCATAAATGCAGATGGTGCATTGGTTAGTCCAAACGACATAACCGTGAACTCATAGTGACCATATCTTGTCCTAAAGGCAGACTTGGATATGTCACTATCCTTAATACGGAGTTGGTGATATCCAGACCTCAAGTCTATCTTTGAAAAGACTGTTGCACCATGCAACTGGTCAAAGAGATCATCAATCCTCGGCAGAGGATACTTATTCTTTATTGTTACTTTATTGAGTTGTCTGTAGTCAATGCACAACCGCATTGACCCATCTTTCTTTTTAACAAACAAGACCGGAGCATCCCAAGGTGAAGTACTCGGTCGGATAAAACCTCTCTCAAGTAGCTCTTGAAGCTGTTTCTTGAGTTCTGCCATCTCGGCAGGCGCCATCCTATACGGAGTTTGAGCTTTGGGTTTCGTATCTGGGATCAGATTAATTTCAAAATCAATCTCCCGAGGTGGTGGTATACCAGGAAGTTCTTCAGGAAACACATCCTCGAATTCCCTGACTATGGGAACTTCAGCAGGATTGGTCCTTTCCTTGGTAACATCTACCACATGGGCTAAGAATGCATAACATCCTTGCCTCAACAACTTATCAGCAACCATAGCTGACACAAGACAGGTGGGCAGAATCTTTCTTTCACCTTGAAAGATCCATGTGTTGCTTTCATCAGCAAACACAGCCAACTTGGACTCACAATCCAAGACAACTCTATACCTTTCTAAGGTATCCATCCCAAGGATTATATCAAATCCCTACATATCAAGTGGTATAAGATCCACTTGAATGCGATGGTCAAAAAATAAAAGGATGCAGGAAGAACATACCTCCTGCAAAATGGCAGACCCACTCAACGGAGTCTCTAACAACAAACTATCTGCTCTATGACTAACAGTCACATTGCAGTTACGAATCATTTCATGAGTGATGAAAGAGTGCATAGCACCCGGATCAATCAGAACAGATACATCACAGGATATAGACATATCGGAATATAAAAGTTTCATCTGACCTGCCACTACCCGTGGATTGACCAATGCCTCAGGTGGGTTCATAGCATAGAACCTCACAGTCGCCTGGTGTTGAGGTGGTGCTGATGATCCAGCTTGAGACGCTTGTCCACATCCTCGAGCTGCTCCTTGATGTTGTCTATTCTGAGATCCCTGTTGATTCTGTCTCGGGGTTTGTTGTGTCACACCGACAGGCCTAGAACGGCAATCCTTCATCAAGTGTCCCACCTTACCACAGTTGTAGCAACTCCTCTCCTGTTGTTGTGGTCTGGGTGGTCCAGTGACTGACTCAGATGCAGAACTGTGCGTCCCTTGAAGCGGTTGACTCCGTCCTCTACCTCTGCTTGGTGTCCATTGAGTTTGAAAACTCGATCTGGGTGGTGGGGGGTTAGGTGCAGAGAATCTAGGTTTCTTGGAATCCCTAGATGAAGAACCCTGGAACTGTGGATATCTTTTATGGGTTTGTCTTTTCTCAACCACAGATCTCTCTATCCTTCGGACTGACTCAACGAAGGTAGAGAATCTCTCTCTGTTTTCTGAGGCAGACACAGGGGCTGACATATCAGAATTCAAACCCTTTTCGAATCTTCTGATTCTTTCTTCGTCCGTAGCAGCCATGTGCGGACAGAACCGCAACAACTCCATGAACTTAGCTTCATACTCACTAATGTTCATCATACCCTGCCTTAGTTTCTCAAACTGAGAGATCTTCTCATCTAGGAAGGTCTTTGGAAAATATCTATTGATAAATTCCCGACGAAACTCTTCCCATGAGAACTCTACTCCAGGTCTCTTCTGCTCTTCCATGTTCCACCAGTGACCAGCACTGCCTTTGAGAAGATAGACAGCATGTCTAACCTTCTCAGCTTCCGGAATCATAAGAATCCTGAAAGCCTTCTCCAACTCTGTCAACCATAAGTCAGCATCTGCAGGGTCGGCAGTTCCGAAGTACTCGGTAGCTCCGACACGACGAAGTCGTTCGAATGTCTTACCAATACCTTGTGCTTCAGGCTGGTCAGGTGCCCTAGGTGTAGGAATGGGCATCCTATCGGTTATATGTGTCATGGCAGTCATGAACTGTCCGAACATCGTCTGTACAGCTGGATCACTCATGTTAGCTGGGTCGAACTGGGGTGGCTCTCTTGGCGACTCAGGTGCAGGTTGTTCTATTCTCGGAACTCTTGCACCGCCTCGAGGTGCACTAGCACTACTCTCTGCCACGTGCTCATCATGATGTTCTGACATTCTTATGTATCTTCTTCTCCTGAGGAGCAGAAGATTCTATTAGATGAGGAAGGAGTACTAAAGGTAGACTCGACATCCTAAGTCCTATGCCTCTGTAGACTCAACTGAACCTGGAGCTCTGATACCACTAGTTGTGGGCTTTGATCTCCAAACCATGACATAAACACGATTAAAACTTAGCGGAAGTGAATCGGGAATCAGCGGAAGGCAAAAATCACGGGAAATTAAAACTTTTCGTGACAAGAGCTTGAATCCATAAAAGCTTCTTTCATAAAGGGAGATAAACTGTTTACATCTCAGGATAATTACTTCTTGAGTAATTATATACATCAAGACATAAAATCTCAAGATCACTATACAAAAGACTCCAAGACCTGAGAGTACAGAGGACACATAGGACTGACTCTAACTACACCATATGGCCGGACAATCTCCACCTGAGATTACTGCTGCTCCTGATGCTGCTGCTGAGACTGATCACCTGTAGGCTGGTTCCTTCGTCTCCGACGTCCACCTAAAAAGTTGAAGCCTACGGGGTGAGACAATTATACATAATTGTCCCAGCGAGAGTTATAACTCTTCGCCAGAAGCTTTATTATAACATCAAAGAATATTTTAAGCAGTAAAGCCTTCAAAGTATTCTATAACAGTTGCAGGTATAATAAGATCTCTATAATTTAGGAGATATGGAGAATATAAACATTATTGCAATGTAACATCAATCAACTAACTTGGAGTCATCTCTAACAAGTTACACTACATGGTTGATTATGTTTTACAAACAACATTATGCCCTGTGGAGATGAGGCTTACCACTCATACTCCAACTGATCGCTGAGAAGTCACATCAGTATCATACATAGGTCATTAAGAGAGTCGGATTCTCATGACCTTCATCTTCCTCAGTCAGTAAGAGGATCACTTGTAGGACATCTCGTGTCTCTACTACTATAGCTCACCAGGGTAAACTGGTCCTTCGCTATTCTAGAGTCACAGTGGCGTTCTGTACTCTCTTCGTCATCAGGAGGTTTCATGTTTACCTACCTCTGATACGGATATCTGTGCTTTCTTCATCATCAGGAGGTTTCATGTTTACCTAACACTGATACGATATAGAAATATAGTGAAGGATGGATGGATTACAGATCTACATCACTTTCCTACACTAGGATGTAAGGTTCTACACATCCATGTACCCCACATACTCAAAAGTATGTGCTCCAGGAGTTCCCTGAGGAAAACATGTTTCACCATCACTTAATTTCTGACAATGATGGATCTATGATCAGGGCTCTACATTATACTTGATTAGTTAGGTACATTCAGTATTCTTTAACAGCATACATTGTTTTTCAACAATAACAATAGCATAGCAGCTATAAAAGAAGAATACTAAATGTAACAGGCCTAACTCATATCAATCATCATTTCTCATTATCCTCATCATAAGTCATCTCTAAGGCATGACCTTGATGGTATTCATGGCTCTCACAGCCCATTATCAGCATAGGATGCCACTGACAAGGCATCAGATTACTTTACTTATTCATAAGGCTAAAAACATACCTTTAATGAATATAACCTCAACATCCATACCTGGATATGATTACCTTCATATCAGAACCTGCATGGTTAATACAACTGATAAAGGTAATACAAAAATAAGGAATATACTTCCTACTCTTGTCATAAGAGTCAAATATCTAATTCTTCATCAAATAGAGTTTAATACTCAAAATCATGCCATTACCCTTGAATTAGGGTTTACTATTCACATTACATGTCATAACCCTTGAATTAGGGTTTACTATTCACATTACATGTCATAACCCTTGAATTAGGGTTTACTATTCGCATTAAAGTGAATTGAACTCATAACATCATCATATATGAGTAACATCTTCATTGATGCTCTTGGATTAGTTAAAGGTTCATCATTTATCATAATTAGGGTTTCCATGATCTCACACAGGTGGATCATACCCTAATTATGCTCATTCCTGTGCATTGGAGATGCTTTAATTGAGTTTTCTCCTAAAAAGGGTACTTTCTCTCTCTAGAAGTACTTTCTCTCTCTAGAAGTACTTTCTCTCTCATCATAATGTTAGGTGATATCAACATCACTCTAAATCAGGTTGGATTAAGTCATCATAGGCTAACATAGCCCAAAACACCACCATCATGTGATTAGGGTTTGATTTGATCAAGGTATTACTTAATTTACTCTTCAGGGGTATTTTGGTAATTCACCCCATTGATCATCATCATGGTCAAAACCTTGGTTCATTAACCCCTTAATATCCTAGGTTATCATTAGGGCAACATTGAATCATTTATATCATCAATCGATTGAAAGAAGTCAACCTTGAATTATCTTGATTGATCTCAACCATCAACCCTCAATCGATTTGAGACCCATTGGTTGAGTTGACCTTTTGACCAATTGACATTAGGACCGTGAGCATGTGTAGACCGTTTGGTCACTTTTGACCTCAGGACCGCGAGGCCTCTTCCTCCTCCAAAACCGCGAGCCCTCCATTGGTTTAAGACCGTGAAGACTCCAAATGAGGTTAAGACCGCGAAGACCATGAAGACCGTTTGCCCTTCTTTGACCCCAAGACCGCGAGGCCCCTCGCGGTCTTGAGACCGTGAGCCCTCTCACGACCTTGAGACCGTGAGCCTCCTCACGACCTTGAGACCACGAGCCTCCTCTCGACCTTGAGACCGCGAGCCTCCTCTCGACCTTGAGACCGCGAGCTCACATGGTCTCAACCACTTGGTCCATCAACAAGATTCAAAGATACAACCAATAATGTCAACTCATGTTGAAGCCCTCAAAAGGTCAGAGCCATGTTTATCACTTATGGATTGGGTTAACTTAGATTATTCTTGACCACTTGGTCATTCAATTGACCCTTAATGGTTGACCAATTATGGTTGAAGTCGATTCAATTAGGGTCTATCAATGTTCACCCATCAACACTCAACAATGTGACTCAACACAAGGTTGAACCTTTCAATTGAGCTCCAATTGGGCCCAAACTTGTCCCAAACGGTCTTGAGGTCATGTGAGTGGACCCCACATGGTCTTGAGACCGTTTGTCCAAGATTTCATCAAAGTGCAAGGTGATTTGATAGGGGTTGAACCATGATTGATCCACAAACAGAATTTTGGTTAAATTGACAACTTATTTGCAATTAGGTCCTCAATTGGTCAAATTACTTAACCCCAGACATCCAAACGGTCTTGGTTGATTTCCCTCGCGGTCTTGAGACCGTTTGGATGACCCCCAAACGGTCTTGAGACCGTTTAGGTCAATCAACCCTAAAAACCCTAATTAGGTCACCATAATTTCAGTACTGATTTCATCTTGGGTTAGCCCTAGTATTCACCCTTCAACTCTTAGCCCGTTTGGAATTAGACCATCAAACTTGGTGAGTTGTTAGTTAACAATATTTTGAACAGTAATCTCATACGGTCAACGCTTAGTCAACGACCTTACACGGTCTTGAGACCGTTTGCCCAAAAAGGCAATTTCAGACCGTTTGAAAATCAGGAATAAATTCAGATAAAGTTGTTCCTTAAAAAGGTCATATCTCCCGATTACTTTGGAGTTATCCTCCCAAATGTTGAGGGTAATTAGCCTATATAATTAGGAACATATCTCTTATACGGTCCATGCTCGTTCAACGGGGACAAACGGTCTTGGAGACCGTTTTCCATGTCGCTGTCTCGAGACCGTTTGCTCACCTCACGGTCTTGAGACCGAGAGCGCAAACTTTTGAGACCGTTTAAGGAAATGAAAAGCGGTGGGTTTTTCTTGGAAATCACGCCTTCATCTCCTAGCTCAAGAACAGTATGAATATACCATGGATTTTCTTGCAAAATAGAAGGGAAAAGTAGGGAAACACTAAGAGCTATCATCCAACCGCATATAAAGATGCACATAGTAAAGCATGGGTTTAGAGTTATAAAACCCGCCTAAAGCTTTCTCCTTGAGCTCCAAGCTTTCAAGATCCAAGATCTAATGGCGTCCTTGAGTTCCCACAGGTTGGCCAAGGTGAAAACTCCAAGGAAGGTCAAGGAAAGATGGCTAGAAAGATAGGATTTCGAGAGTTAGCCATGAAGTTGACCTTGAATTCGAGTTCTAACCATGGAATTAGGCAAGAAGAGGGGTTTAAACCTACCTTGCACCCCTTGGTCGTCCTCCTTAGCTCCAAGGCAGTCCTTGGTCGTCTTTGGTGAAATGAAACAGTAAGGAAACGAAGGGTAAGTTCCCTTGCAACTAAGGGGAGGAGAGCTTATATGGGGTAGGATTTTCAACATTAGTTCATAAGTTGTCCATAATTCCAACTAGGTCCCTCCTTCTTTACTTGATCGTCCCTTCCTCTTTATTCTAAGGACAAACCTTCTCTTAAGGTCTTAGAAAAGAAGGTAAAGGAGAGAAATCTAATACTAAAGTACATACATAAAGAGATATTGCACATATACCCTGATTATTCAACCACAAGGCATATTTCATAACTTGATAACTCAATTGAGGTGACTTCGTCATCATTTCTTCTCTTAATGATGGCAAGAGTCTAAAAAGATACATTAGATGACATATTTCACAATTTGTATCCCTTAATTTGGGTAAATTGCATTTTACCCCAAACTAGGGTTTCAAGCACCGAGATTGCTTCCACAGCTGCACCTTGGTGCCCTAGCTTGGGAAATCCCTCAAACTTTACCAAAAAGATTCTCATGATGTCTCAACATCAGAGGAACATCTCAACATGTGCAAATTGAAAGATAACCCTTTTAACTGGGTAAATTGCACATAGGTCCCTATATATCAAAACAATGCTACAACTTTAAATAAAAAGGAGCAAATACTGAAATATACATTTCTGAGAAACTTAATTACATGCTCAGAGTTAATCACAGAGATTTAATTACATATTTAGGCAAAACACCTAGGGTTGACTCATAACCCAGGTCAAGGATGTTACAATAGGTAGGCGGTAACACTTGCTATTTGCAAATGTCACCTCCATCAGCACCAACCTAAACTGGTTGCAAGGTGATTCTTGTTGTGATCTTTATGGGTGGTGATGTCGGTGGTTGAAGTGGTAGTCAGAAGCGGACTTGAGGTGGTGTTTGGTGGAAGGGAAGAACTCGTGGTGGTAGTGATCGAAGATGATGGTGGGGGGTTGCTCTGCACCACGGAAGGGCCTGCACTAGGAGTTGCAAGTCTAACTCCCTATGGTCACGAATCTGGTGAGGGGAAAAAGGAGATGGAGGGTGAGGAGAAATCTAGGATGAACTGCCAAACCATACCCCATATCTCGCAAGTCAGGGTTGTTACATAGATCCAAACATGGCGCAACTGATGGCTCATTCTATATCTTGATCATGCTCCATGTACATCGGAGAGATGGCGCCACGAACTTGGTCCCCAAGTATACGAGTCACTCCGTAAGAAACGGAGGTAGTAGTTTAGTAATTAACTACTTACATGCTAATCTACTGGTTTCAAAGCTCCATATATCCTATTATTAAATCTGGAGTATAACGTGGGTTGAATTGAAATATCCAAGCAACAAGGAAAAACATTAACCGCATCCCACATGCCTAAATCTCAGCATGCTTCAGATATTATAATGACCTAGGTTCATAAAGCATCATTTAATCAATTTGCTTCTTTGTTCCAAACATTAGTAGTATCCGATAGCAATATTCAGTCATATGAATCCATGTATACTTCATTGGATACTTAAATCCATATGTACTCAATATAGACTTATAACTACCATAAATCATCCCCATATACATGAATGACCTTTGGTAGATATTATTGATCCTCTCGTGGCATTATAGTCATACTTGAGGGTCAAAGAATCCATGGTTAGATAAAAGTCAACTCAGCTTCAACTTAAGGAAAACAAACATTCATAGACTTCAAATACTATAACGAGTCTCAAAACCCTAAAATCATGGGTCATCACAGATAGGGTCTTTAGCAACACTTTGAGATTGAACTTTGGATTTCCATGGACTTCTTGTTTGAGTTGACTCTTGGCCACTACGGGTAGGTTGGTGAAGCTATTGGCCCTTCCTTGGACCATCCAATGTTGGAGGAACCCTAGGATCACCAACCTTCTCTCCCATCCATCCAAGCATTGTCCAAGTACTTGAAAAACATGCAAAGATCATCCATATGTGCATCTAATGATAGAAAAAAAAATAAGCAAAAAAACATATAGTCTAACATATTTACATGTGATTGAAGTGTAATAAGAAACAAGTTGAAGCCTTAAAATAGGTTTGTATTATTATGCCTTAAACTTACATATAGTCCTATGTGTACATATCTAATACCATTTGTCACATATCTATTTACTATCCAAGTACTACCCCACTGACTAGAGAGTCAGTGGCAGCGGGACCCGGGATTCCATATGTAGAATAGTACAAGAACACATGGTAGTATATATCAAAAGGGAAAACAACATTCCTTGTTCATGATAAATGGAAAGGTTTTAGTACATCAAAATCTAGGGAAACAATAAGAAATAAGATAAAGAGAGACTACACTATTACATCATGGCGATATTTCACCCCATAATTACTACAAATTGACCCATGATGTTAATGAGAGTTGGTGCAAGATGAAGTCCCTCATATCATGAAGATAAAGAGAAACTACAACATCTACTTGGAAGATCTAAAAGTGAAAAACAAGTCAATTAATGGAATCACAACGGTACACTTCTAAAAGATATAAGATCACAAGTTTAAGGTTGGAACTTGACCTTGGAAAGTAAGTGTAATAAACAAGTAAGATAACAATACAACATTAAGTAAGTAAACAAATGTTTTAAAACATATTTTTAATGCATTCACCATTATATTGCAACAATTCATCATAAGTTTGTGTTTTGGTGATTACATCCCATTAGAAGAGTATATAACGGAAATTTAGGCACAAATGCAATAAATGACCATGTTTCAATATGAGGGACCTCAAATGACCAATAAATTGAGTTAATTGTATTCCTAAGAATGCATTTTTCTTTAATCAAACATGTCAACGAGATTGAACTGAGCATTTTTGTAAGGCCCCTTAACTTGCTTGATGAGTTGAATGATATTAATTACCATAATTGAATGCTTAGAACCCAAATATAACCTTTTTATATGTTTTTAAATCATAATACAAGCTTAAGTTTCACATTTGGTCCAATTTGGACACTGTTTGAGCAAGTTATGCAATTTTCTATACATTTTGGAATTTTCTACAATTTACCCAATTGAGGGGTTTTCTTTGAAATTTGTCACATAAATTATGTTCCTTAGATGTTATATTATCATTCTTGAGATTTTTGATCTATGGGGATCCTAGTTGAGCCATGGTTTGAAGGTGTTTTCATCAAGGGTATTTTAGGGTTTACCCCTTCACGGATGAGCTACTTTTATTAGCTATCAACAAATGAATTATGTGATTGGCTGGGAATTTCGACAAAGGAAATCTAAGCAGGTTAATAGGGACTTTGGGGGAGTTTCTTTTGTGTGTGCTTGTATATTTTCAATAGTTTAAGGCCATAAACACATAGGGAAGCTTCTTTTACACCTCATGCTTGCTTCTATCCTTATCCATGGGCTATATTTACCTCTTCATTGCCCACATACGAAAATATGTTTGCTTTCTCTTTCCTATAACCTAGAGCAACGAATTCACTCTGTTTTTCTGTGGAACCAACTGCTCTAACATAGTAGACAACTCCTTTTTTGGAGAAGAAGGACTCCTAGGGCTCCATCTAGCCCTACCTAGGGTTTCCAAGGTCATCTTTTAGGGAATTCGACTAAGTCAAATTGTTTTCTTCCTTCCTTCTTTGTTTATCTTGCTCTTTTCCTTCCTTATACCTTCCTCCAGGTAGTAACCTTGTTGTTCCATGGTAGATTTTGCTATAAAGCTCTGAAACCCTACCTTTCTTGCTCCTTATGCTTAGGGTTTGCTCATTTGATGAATAAAGGTGCTAGATGGACGAGTTCATAGCTTATTCTTGGATTTTCTACCATACCTGATCAAGATTTCTTCTGTGTGGGATTTCATATTCTCATTAGAGGCAAGTTTTATAACTTGCTCCACATTTATTTCTTACCATAAGTTTACTAGCTCATGTTCTTGCTTGAAAATGATGATTTATGCACTAAATTGCTATGCTTGACTTGGATTTCAATTTTTATAATGTTCCCTGTTCTGATTTCAGTTCTATATGAACTTGATCCAATGGTCAAGATCTACTATTTATTCCTCAAATAAAGTGGAATAATGGATAATGTAATATGTTTGTCCTAATAATGTTATTTAGATGGTTTCCTTTATATGATCAACTTAAGGAGCTTAATTGTTGACAATGGATGGCTTGTTTTAAATGAATTGTCGATTGTGGGTTTTACCCTACTCTCAATGGAAATTTTTGTGTTGTTAATCAAGGGATGTCTAGGGTTATATGGGGACTCTTTCTAGAGCACAAATCAAGGACTTCATAGGTGGTTCATCCAAGGTGTTTACTTATGTAAACAATCAATGGTCTTACCTTTTAAACATCTAATTGTTCTCGGTGACATTATGGTATGGTGATATGGGTTGAATGATGATTGAACAAATTGAGGGTTACCCTTAATAAGGTAGTCTTACATATTCACTCATACGAATAGAAGGGATGATAATCATATTGTGTTGATATGTAACCCTAATGAGGTATAGCTTGATATACCTAGCTTTAATATAACTAAATGATGGTAATTGGGTTAGAATAGTCCTTGAATGATTAATACAATCATGGAGTACTCTCTTATTGTTGTTGAAGCCCTAGTATGCTATAACCTGATGGTTACACCTTGATTTATGTGTGGGCTCATACTTGAGGAGAATAGTATGAAATGTGATGGTGATGCTTCACCTTATGCATCCATGATCCAATGGGGATGTCGTGAGTTAGGGTTTGGGTATAAGTGTTGATTAGTAACATTAATACAATTTATCTTGTGAACCTAACTCTAATGCAAATAGATAAAGATGAGTATTCATGTTTAACATTCTTATATGATGGAATTATGGTGGAGAAACCTCCTTACTATGATCATAACCTTGATATGTCAATTGGTGGTTATCATAGCCACATGGTTGATACTTTCTTATGCTAAACATGTGCATAATGAATATGATGGGAGTTAATCATATCTAGATTCCTTGCATGTTGATGTAATAAAGGAATGTTCTTAATGTTAATATAACCCTGCTATGATTGTTTATGAAGATCACCTAGCTCATTAATGCAATATTGTGCTGATCTGGTGTATTATATATAAGTGATGTTGTTGAGCCTTGTTATAAGGCATGCAAAGATAATGATGATCTTGTAGGGAATAATATGATGGTCTTAATGACCTTTGGGCATGTTTGAGCCCTAAATGAGGTGTAATCCTCTTATGTTGATAAGGGTTGATACCCTGTGATATTGTGAAAAATATTATTATCTTGTAATAGTATGATGACTAGTGTGGTCTCATGAATGGAAAGTGAATAGTGCCATGTGATGATGAGATGAGAAATTATGTTTCACATGTTTTATATCTTTTCAAAGTTGTGATATTTATATGCTTTCTAGAAGTGAATTAGGGTTTGTATGTCCACTTGTTTGATGTAGCCTTAATTCACCCAATTGGCATAAATAATCAAGTGAAACTCTAATCATGTAGCGCCTTGTGCCATAGATCCATATGAGTGTCAAAATTTTCTAGATGGTAAAATGAGTATTCCTATGGGAAAGCCAGAGCGTATATTGTTGAGTATGTGGGGATGGCAAGTTGAGAATATATCCTTGTTATCCACAATGCAAACTGTGGAGGTTGGCTATGGTCATGCCTCATACATCTGATGTGATTGAGAACGGCTGTGGTCGTGTCTCGGTGATTATATATGTGACAAGATTGGAGGACAAATGCAGATGTACCTTAGATGGTAGGGAATGTGTACCTACCTCCTTTCACTAGTGTCCTGACCTGTACCAAGGACAGACTAGGCTGCTAGCAGCTTGACCGTATGTGTCACTGTGGCAGACCCGTACTAACTGGGGGCGAAGAAGATCTTAGGAGTCTGGCTCTTCTTAGATCTTGTATGGCACTAGTTTCGACTTAGCAGTGGTCAGTTGGATTTTGAGTGGTATCCTCAATTTCCTCAGGGCATAATAAAAGATGTAATATAGTCGTATAGCATATCTGTTTAGGGTTATACAGGACACTTCATATTGGATGATAACCCTTGTTTGTTCGCTTTACATAAAGATGATGCTTAGGGAAATGAAGAGATAGTAGATATACTTATGTTGTGGATGTGCTTAAGATTGTAGATGCGTACATACAGTAGCCATGATTATGTTGATAACTATACTGCTACTGCTGATTATAATCATGATGCTAGCTATCTCATGTTGTTAGTTATGTTTAGAATGCTAGCCATGCCTTTATAACTAGAGATGCATATACTGCTAATTATGCTTATCCATGTAGTTGTGCTTATGTTGTTAGCTCTTCTTATGATGTTGATATGTTCAACCAATTAGACATGCTCATGTTGTTATCTATGCTATGTTACTAGACTTGTTCATTATGCTAGAACTGCATATGCTACTGAATTGCTTATATTGTCAACAAGATAAAGGGTGATAGTCTGGCTAATGATGATAGTTATTATTTATTCCTTTATGTATTTTGTTAATCATCAATATTGCTGATCTTATTTGTTATCTCTGATTAAACTGATTAACTATTTAATTACTTAAAAATGTTGTAATCAATAAATGTTGTTGGAGGTTGTATCTCTTCCTGGGACATGGGTCTCACCCTTGTGGTTTGCCACATTTTTTAGGTAATCGGAAGTGACAAAAACAAACATGCGGCAGAAAATAGGAGCTATAGTAATGAATCTTTGATAAAGTTGATTAGATGTCTAGTGTGTCCTAGAGTCATCCCTGTACTCTCAGGTCTGGGTAGGAAAAGTTTGTATATAGTGTTTCAAATGAATTGGGATTTGTTTAGCATGTTAATGCTTGTTTGTGTGGCATATATGAATATTGTTCTCCTGTGTATATATGTGGTGGCTAAGACGATAGAACAATTTGTATTGAATTCTTGGCATAGTATGGATATAAGAAAGATGTTGGGCTCTTATGCAAATTTTTTTGAGTGGGTGTTGATGTTGAAATCAATTTTAATTTACCCATATTTTTTGGTATGTGATTAATTAGTGATTGATTGTGTTTTATGTTTTGAGTAATCTCGTTTAGTGTAACGGGTTCTCACAAGTTGGTATCAAAGCTTTAGGTTCACTGAGTCTACAGGGACACTAGGACATAGGACTAGGATGATGTATAAGTTAGGAATATGACATAAAAATATGGTGCATACTACCTAATCTCAGTATTTGGGTGCCCTGGCCAGGTATTCAATTATTGAAGAAAAGGTAAGTATGGAACTCTTAGGTTGTTATCTTTCTGATTACTCTAATCAAGTAGTCATTTTGAGACAATCTAAAGAGCATAATGAATAACAAATCATGGTGTGAATATCTCAATCCTATCTTAAAGAAGATGGGAATTGCATCATAATCTATCAAAACTTGAATGTTTGGTAAATATAAGAGAAATATACAACACCATGAAATCTAAATCTGAATATAAAGAAGGAAAAGAGGAGTTCTTGAAGATGTGATTCAAGAAGAAAATATGGTAAAAGACAGATAAGTCTATGCTTATAAAGTGATTCAAGGTATGAAATCCACATAAGATGGAGAGAACTCCAATGATAAGTATATAATGAGAAGACAAATGAGAACAATGACAAAGGAATAAGGTGGAACCTGAGTTAATCTCAAACCAACCTATGTGTGTAAGAAAGTGTTAATGTAAAATAAGCATGGCGTTTGAAAGAAATTAAGACATATGAACCATGCTTAATGAAGAAAATGTGGAATATGATGATTTACCTATTGATAAGTGGTTGAAAAACATAATAAAATAAGAGAACATACCCAAGTGGGATAAATAGTCATAAAGGAAGGAGTAATGAGATATGTTAATCATGATGATTCCTATGCTAATGGCAAGGAACCCAAAATGAAAAAGGTAAAATGATACATAAGAAGTTGTAACCTGCATAATGAAAATAGAATTAGTTACCTTTTTGCTAGTGACCGTTGAACGATGTTTCTATGATGTGGAAAGTGTGTTTCCCTTTGTGTCTTTCCTTTCTAGGGAATAACTTTCAATTGGATCATTGCCACTTGGTATGTGTGGATTCATTGTAAACATGAGGGTGGATAGCTTATTATAGCATAAGGTTGTTTGGACTATGGTTCCAAAATCATAAAGTTTGTGATGATTTTTCTTTTGAGCCTTCCAATAATTAGGAAGACTCCTCTGATATGTCTTTATATTTGTTGTGTTGGTAAAATTAGATGATATAAGGATGTGAGTTGCTTATAGCACATGAGGTTAGGGCTGTAAATGGGTACAGGTAGACCCGTAACTCGTAAATCCGGATCCTCAAAAAAACCATCATGGGTCTAATTATTTATACCCGCATACCCTTGGACCCGTATACCCTTAGACCCGTGTATTAAGCGGGTCCAATAATGGGTATGCTTGGACCCAGACCCACTAGACCTGCATACCTGCTATACATAAGTAACTTCTTAAATAATATGAAATATATATCATTCTTTACTAGTCTAACTAATATAATTCTTGAGATTATATCTTACTCTAAACACAATAAGATTAAGATTAGTCATATAGTTAAGAATTCGTTATTCTAGTTATAATAGTGAACATCATATGTAAACCTAAAATCTAAATGTCTACTAATTTACATTACTTTCTACATAAGTTAATGATGATGACTACAGATATATATATAAACAATTAACTAAATTGATGTTAATGTATAAAATATAGCATTATCTAATATAACTATTGCATGTTAATATACTATATAATAATAATATCTTGTTGTATTAAAATATGTAGAATATAGTCATTTCGCTTACATAAACAATATGATGTTTTCTAGAACTACTTACCCACATACCCGCACCGCATACCCGCTATTATTGCGGGTACGGGTATGGTGCGGGTCCAGATTTTGTAATCTACGGGTCTAGAAGGAACCGGACCCGCACAAATGGGTATAGATATGGGTATGGCCATACCCGTAATGTACCTGCACCGTTTACACCCCTACATGAGGTGGATACCAAGGTAATGAATCCTAGTATCCAAGATGTATTAATAATATGAGAAATATGTGAAGGTTGGAGATGTTTATTCAATGAAAATTTCAAGCATTCCTCTTCCGTAGAGAGAGAGGGAGAGAGAGTTGATGATGGCCCTCTAAATGTTGTTTGGAAGGAAAAACAAAAGTGATTCTATAATGTTGTGTATGGTTCAGTGATAGCTGGGCAAGACCACTATCAAGGATAGATGGTTTGTTAGTTAATAGATATGTGATATTGTGTTCCTTTAAGATAAACCTATGATTAAATATCAATGCATAAGAGTTAGATTGGATGACATAATTCACATGACCATTATGAGTTTAGAGTTATGTCCTTTAGACTAACTAATGTACCAATAGAATTTATGAATAGGAGGAACAGAGTGTTCAAGTAATGTCTTACAAGTTGTAGCAAGCTTTGAATGATGACATGTCAAAGTATTTCAAATATGGTCAAAAATATGATCAATATTTCTTCAAAAACATTAGGGTTTCCGAAGCAACAATAGCTATGAGAACAAGTTGAACAAGAGTGAGATGAGGTTGATTAAATTTCTGTATGGGATCATGATATGTCTTCTAAGTAGGTTGTGTAAATCCTTGTAAGGTGAAGATAGTGTTGTTGTTTCACCCCTAATAAGGTTGACTAGGAATGATGTTTCCTTGTATGGAATGATAGCTTCCAGCGTCAGCATTTCTTTTGATGCTGAAAAAGAACTGACAAGAGTTCTAGTGTCAGTATATAAAAAAAAGGATGGATACATTGCCTTTTTTATGCTTTAAGGAATGGTGTGGGATACATGCATGATTGGTAAAAAGCTAGCAAGTATGACTTTTGAGTAATGTGTTGATACAATAGATATAATTTTAGGATGATAACTAGAATTTAAAGTTGAGCATTACTACTAGAGTTGTACAGATGACACAACAAGTTTCTACATTCAATAATGAGAATGTCTTCTTAGGTGGGGACTTTTGTGCTGACCCAAGAGGATATATGTATGAATGATATGACATCACCATGATATGAAAGTAACCATGTGAAGGTAATAGGATGAGGTTCAAAGGAAGTAACCATGTTTGGTTACCTTGGATTTCGAGGGCAAAATCCCTATTAGGGGTTTATAATTGTAAGGCCCCTAAACTTTATTAATGAGTTGAATGAGCTTAATTACCATAATTGAATGCTTATAACCCTAATATAACCATTTTATATGTTTTTAAATCATAATACAAGCTTGAGTTTCAAATTTGGTCCAATTTGGACACTATTTGAGCAAGTTATGAAATTTTCTGTACATTTTGGACTTTTCTGCAATTTACCCAATTGAGGGGTTTTCTTTGCAATTTGTCACATACATTATGTTCTTTAGATGTTATATTATCATTATTGAGATTTTTGATCCATGGGGCTCCTAGTTGAGCCATGGTTTAAAGGTGTTTTCATCAAGGGTATTTTAGGGTTTACCCCTTCACGGATGAGCTACTTTTAGTAGCTATCAACAAATGAATTATGTGATTGGCTGGGAATTTCGATAAAGGAAATCTAATCAGGTTAATAGGGACGGTGGGGGAGATGCTTGTGTATGTTCTTGTATATTCTCAATAGTTTGAGGCCATAAACACATGGGGAAGCTACTTTTACACCTCATGCTTGCTTCTATCCTTATCCATGGGCTATATTTACCTCTTCCTTGCCCAAATATGAAACTATACTTTCTTTCTCTTTCCTATAACCTGTGGAACCGAATTCACTCTGTTTTTATATGGAACCAAGTGCTCTAAGGTTGAATACAACCCCTTTTTGGAGAATAAGGTCTCCTAGGGCTCCGTCTAGCCCTACCTAGGGTTTCCAAGGTCATCTTTTAGGGAATTCGACTAAGGCAAGTTGTTTTCTTCCTTCCTTCTTCATTTTTTTCACTTTTCACCTTCCTTAGACCTTCCTACAGGTCAGAACCTTGCTGTTACATGGTATAATTTGCTCTAAATCTCTAAAACCCTACCTTTCTTGCTCCTTATGCTTAGGGTTTGCTCATTTTCTGAATAAAGGTGCTAGATGGACGAATTCATGGCTTATTCTTGGATTTTCTACCCTACCTGCTCGAGATTTCTTCTATGTGGGGTTTCATCTTCTCATTATAGGCAAGTTTTATAACTTTATCCACATTTATTTCTTACCATAAGCTTACTAGCTCATGGTCTTGCTTGAAAATGATGATTTATGCACTAAAATGCTATGCTTGACTTGGATTTCGATTTTTATAATGTTCCCTGTTCTGATTTCAGTTCTATATGAACTTGTGATCATTTTTATGTTATTCCTAATGTGTAATATGACTTGGATCAGGTTGTTTTGACAACCTATGGTGCTAAGCACCTATCAAACAATGGTCAATTTTAGGGTTTAAAGCTGATTTATTCTATAAACCATGACCCGATGATGGTACCATTACAACAACCCTATGGTGTTGTCTTCATAACAACATATGGTCTTGATAAAGGGTTTCAAATTATTGTTACAACCTATGGTCACCCCCTTAGGTCAGGTTTTGGACCAATTAGAAGTTTAATGATCAACCATTAAGTACCCTATTGATGTTATCAATCAATGACGACATTAGCTTAATATTTGATGTTGATTAATGAATATAGTGTTGATCTAAAAACCTATGGTGATTTAATAGTCACTAATGATGGTGGATCAGGTCTCTAAAACCTTTTTTTATTCAAGCATTGCAGTTGTATCATCAATGAAGCCTTAGACCAATGGTTTCTTGGGTCATTTGATGCAATGGTTGGACCTATACTGTAATTGATGGTTTTAATATATGAACTTGACCCAATGATCAAGATCTACTGTTTATTCCTCCAATAAAGTGGAATAATGGATAATGTAATTGTTTTTCCTAATAATGTTATTTAGATGGTTTCCTTTATATGATCAACTTAAGGAGCTTAATTGTTGACAATGGATGGCTTGTTTTAAATGAACAGTCGATTGTGGGTTTTACCCTACTCTCAATGGAACTTTTTGTGTTCTTAATCAAGGGATGTATAGGGTTAGATGGTGACTCTTTCTAGAGAAAAAATCATGGACTTCATAGGTGGCTTATCGAAGGTGTTTACTTATGTAAACAATCAATGGTCTTACCTTTCAAACATGTAATGGTTTTGGGTGACATTGTGGTATGGTTATATGGGTTGAATTATGATGGAACAAATGGAGGGTTACCCTTAATAAGGTAGTCTTACCTATTCAATCATATGAATAGAAGGTATAATAATCATATTGTGTTGATATGTAACCCTAATGAGGTATAGCTTGCTATGCCTAACTTTAATATAACTAAATGATGGTAATTGGGTAAGAATAGTCCTTGAATGATTAATACAATCATGGAGTACTCTATTATTGTTGTTGAAGCCCTAGTATGCTATAACCTGATGGTTACACCTTGATTTATGTGTGGGCTCATACTTGAGAATAGTATGGAATGTGATGGTGATGCTTCACCTTATGCATTCATGATCCAATGGGGATGTCGTGAGTTAGGGTTTGGGTATAAGTGATGATTAGTAACATTAATATAATTTATCTTGTGAACCTAACTCTAATGCAAATAGATAAAGATGAGTATTCATGTTTAACACTCTTATATGATGGAATGATGATGGAATAACCTCCTTACTATGATCATAACCTTGATATGTTAATTGGTGGTTATCATAGCCACATGGTTGATACTTTCTTATGCTAAACATGTGCATAACAAATATGATGAGAGTTAATCATATCTAGATTCCTTGCATGTTGATCTAATAAAGGAATGATCTTAATGTTAATATAACCATGCTATGATTGTTTATAAATATCACCTAGCTCATTAATGCAATATTTTTCTGATCTGGTGTATTATATATAAGTGATGTTGTTGAGCCTTGTTATAAGGCATGCAAAGATAATGATGATCTTGTAGGGAATAATATGATGGTCTTAATGACCTTTGGGCATGGTTGATCCCTAAATTAGGTGTAATCCTCTTATGTTGATAAGGGTTAATACCTTGTTATATTGTGAAAAAGATTATTATCTTGTGATAGTATGATGACTAGTGTGATCTCATGAATGGAAAGTGAATAGTACCATGTGATGATGAGATGAGAAATTATGTTTCACACATTTTATATCTTTTCAAAGTTGTGATATTTATATGCTTGCTAGAAGTGAATTAGGGTTTGAATGTCCACTTGTTTGATGCAGCCTTAATTCACCCAATTGGCATAAATAATCAAGTGAAACTCTAATCATGTAGCGCCCTATGCCATAGATCCATCTGAGTGTCAGAATTTTCCAAATGGTTAAACGAGTATTCCTAAGGGAAACTCGGAGCGCATATTGTTGAGTATGTGTGGGTGGCAAGTTGAGGATATATCCTTGTCATCCACAATGCAGATTGTGGAGGTTGGCTATGGTCATGCCTCATACATCTAATGTGATTGAGAATGGCTGCGGTCGTGTCTCGGTGATTATATATGTGACAAGATTGGAGGACAACTGTGGTTGTACCTCAAATGGTAGGGTATGCATACCTACCTCCTTTCACTAGTGTCGTGACATGTACCAAGGACGGACTAGGCTGTTAGCAGCTTGACCTTATGTGTTGATGTGGTGGTCCCTTATTGACCGGGGGCGGAGAAGATCTTAGGAGTTTGGCTCTTCCTAGATCTTGTATGGCACTGATTTTGACTTAGCAGTGGTTAGTTGGATTTTGAGTGGTATCCTCAATTTCCTCAGGGCATAATAAATGATGTAATACAACCACATAGCATATCTATTTAGGGTTATACATGATGCTTCATATTGGATGATAACCCTTGTTTATTCTCTTTACATAAAGATGATGCTTAGTGAAATTAAGAGATAGTATATATACTTATGTTGTGGATATGCTTAAGATTGTAGATGCATACATATAGTAGCCATAATTATGTTGATAACTATACTGCTACTACTGATTATAATCATGATGCTATCTATCTCATGTTGTTAGTTATGTTTAGAATGCTAGCCATGCCTTTGTAACTAGAGATGCATATACTGCTAATTATGCTTATCCAGTTAGTTGTGCTTATGTTGTTAGCTCTTTTTATGATGTTGATATGTTCAACCAATTAGACATTCTCATGTTGTGAGCTATGCTATGTTACTAGACTTTCTCATCATGCTAGAACTACATATGCTACTGAATTGCTTATATTGTCAACAAGATAAAGGATGATAGTCTGGCTAATGATGATATTTATTATCTACTCCTTTATGTATTTTGTGAATCATCAATATTGCTGATCTTATTTGTTATCTCTGATTAAACTACTTAAATATTTAATTACTTAAAAATGTTGTAATCAATAAACGTTGTTGGAGGTTATATCTCTTGCTGGGACATGGGTCTCACCCTTGTGGTTCGCCACATTTTTTTTAGGTAATCGGAAGTGACAAAAACAAACATGTGGCAGAAAAGAGGAGCTATAGTAATGAATCTTTGATAAAGTTGATTAGATGTCTTATGTGTCCTAGAGTGGTCCATGTACTCTCAGGTCAGGGCAAGAAAAGTTTGTATGTGGTGTTTCAAATGAATTGGGATTTTGTTAGCATGTTAATGCTTGTTTGTGTGGCATATATGAATATTGTTCTCCTGTGTATATATGTGGTGGATAAGACAATAGAACAATTTGTATAAAATTCTTGGCATAATATGGATATAAGAAAGATGTTGGGCTCTTGTGCAAATTTTTTTGAGTGGGTGTTGATGTTGAAATCGGTTTTAATTTACCCATATTTTTGGGTATGTGATTAATTCGTGATTGATTGTGTTTTATGTTTTGATTAATATCGTTTAGTGTAACGGGTTCTCATAATTTTACCTAAAACCCCATCAATTGGGTAAGGAAAAATCATTTTGCGTAATTCTTATCTAGTTTGTGCTTGAAAATAAATCAACATATAATATAAACAATGTTGAAAAATTAGTATCATATGAGTGAATTAGTTCAATCAAGATATTATATCAAATTTATACTCTATTTTTATATACCAACCGATCCATAGCAAGTAATAACACCAACAAGAAGTAGAAAAGTACCTTGATAGTATAGTAATGATATGATCCTTTCAATAGAGCCCAAGATTAGGTCCACTCAAATTTCACCTAAGATGTAAAAAGGGAAAAAATATGTCTCAGATGAACAAGATTTTAACGACATAAACATGTTACATATCATGTAGATGTTCTTCTATACCTTGATTCTACATTATCCAGACTAGTTGTAATATATCAACATGTATACATTTATTCAACATAGTACAAGTTTCAATAATGATGCCTTAGGTGTATGTTGGACATCCACATTAGAAAAATCGTAATACTACAATTATCTCTAACTTGAACTTGGGAAAACATGAGTTCTAATATACCATATTGTTTAACCAAATGAAAACAAGATAGATACAACATATCCTTTTAATTTACATAAGTAGATATTTAAAGTCTCATATGTCAACCATGGAATACTAGAAATATATTTTAGTCATCATGTCCCAAAGCATAATAAAGATCATTGATTTCAATGTTATATGAATACACAATGATAAATTAGGCCAAAGTTTTATACTTGATCAAGTATTATCATGTATGCACATAAATGGGTCCTTTTTAGGTCAAAGATAGTCATTGTTGGTCATGACGATCATTCAGATACAATGATAGGGTCCCATACATCAACCAAAGAAAAAAAAAGAAGTAAAGTTAGTTATTTATGGGATTAGGGTATAACGGGATCATTAATGACACAAATAATTCATGATTGGGTATTATTATCCATAAGATCATAAAGGAAGTATCTTTAGTGATAGAGGAGATGGGAAAGAAAATTTTGAAATAGATAGCAACACCATTAAAAAGAAGACTTTTCTAATTAAAATGATATAGTATATCGTGATTTTTTATAAAGGACCAAGGAGTTATGGAGGTTTAAAGATAATCATATTATTAGGAATTTAGTGGAGGATTTTTTTGAACCAAAATGAGATGCATCACTATTGTACCCTACATGACTAGGTGATCTAAAAATGTCATGAAATGTGACCTCATGTGCATGTTTCTAAATTAAGATCCATGCTTGTATAAATCTCACCCTAATGATCATCCATGTTATTTGATATGTACAAATCAATTACTTTTTGATACTTACCACAGTCCCATTAATACTCTAATAATGACCACCTTTCATAAAATGACTCTTAATTACTTAAAATGACTATGTTGACACCAAATCCATTAGTCTTCCATACATCTTATGATTTCTCTATCTAGATCATGAAACTATAATCCTATAAACTTTGATTATATTAGTGTTTCACCCTGTGTTAATAATGATTAGTAATGTTGTATGTAGTTTGATGATGAATATATCATGCACATTGAGATGTAGTAGACGTTATTCACCATATTTTCATAATGATTAGGATGAATAAATCTTATAGATGTTATTTAGATCATGCCTTTCTTATATCTCTAGATCTCTATGATGACTTGATTGACAAGATCTGGTCAATTTTAATGAAATCAAGTTTGTTAGTCTAGTGCTCTAGTCTAAGTATTCTTTATCCTCCTTTTTCAATTTTCGTGTATTAGTATCTCTAAAAATACTTGGATATATGTAATTGTTTGGACTACATGCTCCCTATGATTACTAGTTCATTTTTCTTGATATATGTTGAACATACCTAACAACATAACCATTGATCTTCATTATACAACCTCGTTCATCTACATGGCATTCCTGAGGTAAGGACACAAGTATGGGTGTATTTATTTGATTTTTTAAGAAAGGAAAAACCATGTTGACAAAAGGTTTATCTCTTGGAGATGTCCTTGAGTCCCATTATGAATAGGGTTAACTCATGATGTTTATTCTTATAGTCCTTCAGGTCTAAAATGGACACATACTTTGCTTTGGATTAATTATTTCTCACATATCCTTCTTTTACAAAGTTGGTCAAAGGCCTCATTGTATTGTTGGTATCCTAGAAATGAACTTCAAACATGCTCGACTGTTAAAAAGAAAGTCTATAATGTTATTTCTTTATTTTTTGTTTTATGTTTAGTGTTATCCATGATATACATGCTCTCTTACACATGAGCTCTTATATGTTTTCATAGAGTACAGAGGAAAATTATGTTAGTGTACCCGCTTTATGATTTTATATAAAAAGTATAAAATATCATTTCTTCTTTTGTAATATTATATTTTTTGCTGCATCTCTAATGATCATCATGAAATTCAAGCAAAACATCCATATTACTTGTATCTAGGATAGATATGGTCTTTATTTCAAGTACAAGTTTGTTTCTTTTATGCATATACCCTTGTTGTTCATATCTTATGGTTTATTATGTTGTTTTTGTTGTATTATTCATGCATATGTTAAATGAATGAGCACCATTCTAGGGAAGGACTCTTGGGTCCTTTCTCCATAGACTTTCTAGTCATTTGGATCTTGGATTCAGGTAATATATGGTTTTGTGACAATTATTAAAATTTAAAAGAGTTGAGAATTACTAAAATCATAAAACATATGTATGTCTAATATAATCATATTAGGTCTAAGAGTGGGAACGTTCACATGAATGAAATTATCACTTGTGAATCCAATAACAGATTAGATAAAATATTTGATATATTTATAGGCACATGTAACATCCTAATATAGAATAAAGAATAGATAATAATGCACGTAGTTGCCAAAATACCAATAATAATTGATAAATAATATGGACACCAAGAGATTGTATATGCGTCAACAAAGGAAATTGATTGTGAATTATTGTTTATATAAGATAAAATTAGTATTCAATCCACTTTATCAATATGTAGACTCAATGATATTTTACTGATAGAGAAAGAATCAAATTCATTTTATGATTAATTGAAGGTTTCAAGTAACATCAAACATCAAGAATTATTGAGCATTTTTCTCTAAAGTATGACCATCAAGGATAAACATCAACGTCTGATATGTAATCAGTTTAAACATTGACAATTGAATTGTAAATTGATTAAACATAAACCATTATTCTTGGTGATACTATGTGTCCTAATCAGATTAAACATCGACAATTGAATTGTAAATTGATTATATTTTACCCATAGTATTTTAGATTCTATCACATATCCAAATCATATATATCTACATTTGATACCAAATCATACATTCAAATATACCTATAATGACATGCTTACACCTTACTTTCATTTGATCTTCATTTTTAGACTAAATCCCTCAATATGGGGTCTTACATGAGAATCAACCTCGTCAACATTAACAATAAGCAAGTACCGTAGAATAAAAAATGTAGAAATTTGATTCTAAGTAGAAAACCTAAATACATTTCAAAAATTAGATATTAGGTGTTTAAAATGGCAAGTAATGGAAGATTAGTTCCCACAACATATTTTTCTTAAGAGAAATATAGAGGGAAGTGATCAACACTCATCATGGTTGTGTTACAATTTAGGGAGGTGAAAATATGGTGACCTAAGCATTTTTTTTTAATTTTGGAACCATGGGACAATGTGAACAACACTCCAGGTTTTGCCTCACTACCCCATTTCATATGTCTCCTATGATAGTGTTAGTGTGGCATGATGCTATTAATGGTGGTAGTGGTAGCATGCCTTTGTATTGAGGTGAAGGTGACTTCAAATAAGATGCACCTTGTATAGTGCTACATAGATGGAGAATAGAACTTGAATCCTGACATTGGTATCATCAAAAGGGTTTGTGGCATTGCTTTCCAATGAGTTTTGTAGAAAATATAAGGAAGGAAAAACTTTATGGAGAATTATGGGTTACTTTAACAAAATCTTCATTAAAGTAAGTATATATATATAGATAGATATATATATAGACACACACACACAGATATATATATATATATATATATTCATGGTAAGATCAATTGGTAAATGAAGAGTTTTATTAAAAAGGAGGTCTTGGGTTTAAGTTCCATTGGAGATGTGTTTAAGGGGAAAATACCTTGGAAACACATTGGATTGATTCAAAATTCACAAGTGTTTCTCTTGTAAGCTAAATGAGAAAAAATTTCATTGACACCAACGAATGCCAATGTTCTTTATATGCATTGATTATTGGTATAAACTTGTAGTGAGAAGCTACTAGGTAATTTTTAGTAAATCATTGATACATTCATATGAAAATTTACAAATACAAAGTCGTAGTGGTGTGCGTGAAATACATAAATATAAATTATATTTTCTTGCAAATAAATTTCTAGAAGTGACATAAAATTTGAGTTTATATATATAATGTTACTTGATTCTTGTTTAATATAGATAATCATTTATGG
This sequence comes from Alisma plantago-aquatica, assembly GCA_963693085.1. Taxonomy (NCBI): domain Eukaryota; kingdom Viridiplantae; phylum Streptophyta; class Magnoliopsida; order Alismatales; family Alismataceae; genus Alisma; species Alisma plantago-aquatica. Next base: position 655,926,299 of record OY856415.1, on the reverse strand, counting down.
AATAAATGGGATAGTGAAGAACCAGAAACTCATGGCAGGTCCCAACAAAACTTTTCATTAATGACTTTACAAAATATTGTCTTTTCAAAACTTTTTGGCCTATACTTTATATTAATTAGTCATAATGTTTCCAAGGACTTCCCATTTTATATTCCAAACTATTTCTTCTCAAAACTTGTGCTCCATATTGGATATGACTATTATGATCAAATGCTACTTCCAATAAAAGGAGAGGTTAAGAGATACATAACACACTCCTTGAAGAATATGGGATTTTATGTCAATAAATTCCTATTCATAACATTTTTAATGTCATAGGTACTTCATTGAATGTCAAAATGTGGAATAACATACTCAATTGAATAGTTTGATCACAATTATTGCCAATGTTCTTTGTAAGAGTCCATTACCAACATAGTGGATCATGATAAGCAAATTGAATCTTGAAAAAGTTCCCTCTACAAAGGAACATGAACAAGATAGATGATAAGTCTATCTCCATACCATGTTGATTCTTCAGCATGTTAAAAATTTCTACATGGAAAAGTTGATAGATTTTGATAATATACTTAATTTTTCATTAGAAGATTAATGTGAAAAAGTAGTGTGCTTTTTCTAGTAGGTTACGCTAGGATATTTCAGTAGATCAAATATGTATTGGATATAAAAAATTTCTTTTTAGATAAACATCAAATGATATACATCCTTTATATTTTTATCCAATCATATTAAATCATTTGGAAATCATCTCTAACTTATGTTAAAATGTCATGGTGATTGTGGTCATTCATGGACTACATAGCTCATATCAAAACCAAAAATAAAGTTTCTAATGTCATATATCCCTACATTTTGTTTCAACATACTCAAAAAGTTTTGGTTCGTGGTAATTATTCTTCCTTCATTATTTTCAATGATTTCATAGTATTTTTTTGAACAAACAATATAACATATTTTCTTTCACATGAGTAATATCTAGACACAAAAATAAATTATTTGCAAAAAATATATTATTAGAAACACTAGAATGACTTCACCTTATGTTGTAGGTATATTTTTATCCACATTTATCATGAAAACAAGAATCCAAATAACCTACTTCTTAAGTATGAGATAATAATCTAAATGTACATAAGAAAAATTTCAAGCAAAACATATTGCCTTTACCACCACTATATACAAGCAAGTGAAAAATATATCGTATAACTTCATCATGATAGGTTTAGTTAGGCACACTTGAACTAAATATGAAATAATTGTAACATATTAACCATCATGTAGTCTAGTAAATATTTCATAAGCAATTAAACTAATTGAGTCATGTGTAACAAGGTATTACTCTTGCGAAGTTGAAATAAGAGATGGCTTGTATCAAAATAATATAAGTCCATATTCATGAAAAATATATCCATATAGTTTAATTTGAAATTATATTGATGAAGTTAACTATAGCACCTAACATATATAAAATTGATAGAAAATAATGAAACTTCATGTTGCCCAAATCTAATATCAGTAAAAACAATAAATCATAACCTATGTGTTTTACTAATTCTAAAAATTGTCACTTGATACAAATCAATATGTCTTGAAAACCAAGATGAGATGGTCAACATCTATATTGGAGATTTGTTTTATATTTTGCATGATTTATCAGTTTCTAGTCCCACCTCAAAGAATCAGAAGATTATTTTTTTCTATTCATTTATTTCAAATATATGAAGTTGGTATTGTAAACCTTATGGCACTACTCCCAGAGTCCTCTATTGAAATTTTTAGTGAAAATTTTGATAATAGAAAGGTAAATTTGATAGACCATAAATTGACCCCCAATATGCTCTTCATAGGAGCATCATTGTTCTTATGATTTGTTAAAGTTTTCCAAGATTGCATGTTATAACTACACACAGTTTCACTTATAACCTTAAATTTGTAGCTCAACTATGAATCTATGTTCATATTTTTCTCCCTGTCTCTTTTCTGATTACGAAGAAACAAAGACCACTCCTTTGGAAGAAAAGTTTTATGAAAAAACACACACATCTGATGACAGTTGAGGGAGCAATGAATTGTTTGAGGTTTACTTCCTGAATCGGATCAACTAATAGAAAATTTGAATCATAGCTTGATAGTTGTTCCCATAGCATTTACAACATTTTATTTTCTCCAAAAGTGGGTTAATATGTTCAACAACACATACATACATTCAAAAATTTACCTATTATCCATATGGTTATACCTTAAGTACATTTTTATTTTATTAATTTTATAATAAAACATTAATCCAGACCATCATCATGTGGGCATGTATGTCGGTCAATGTCATCACTATTAATAAGGATTTATTAAATAGAAAAATAATATATAAAATTTTATTCTTTGTGGGAAACATGACACACAAATTATATTAAAGAAATTAGGTTCTATAGAGACATGTGAGTAAATGGAGTTGACATATTTCTAATTTCTCAAGAGAAGTACAAAGGGAAGTGTTTGGGAGTCGTCATTTTCATATTGAACTTTTTGAGAGAAAAATGGTGACATAAGAATCCTTGATACATGGTGTGATGGTATATGGAATCATGGATCTATGTCATGCAAGACTCACCCTTTTATCCAACACCTCTCTTAATCCTATTATGGTGTTAGTTTGGTGCACTACTATTGATTGTGTCAATCATAGAATACCTTTTTATGGAAATGAAGTTTACCTCGAAGATGATTTCCCTCACACAATAAAAATAGACAATGGTTGAACATCCCATGAAAACATTGATCATCAGAACAGTTTATGTGATTTTTTTGCATAGATTCATGTGGTAATTGTAAGAATGATACAAATGACATGGAAAATGAGGGGGTCCTTGACATGATGATAAGTAGAATTATATATTTGTAAGGTCTTATAATTTAAATTTAATTATGAAAAAAATTATATATCTTAGTAATACGTTGTTTTATAATATGTTGGCTTTCTAATATAAACTTGAATGAATAAGTTACTGTGTAATTTATTGTCGATAAATCACACCATGACATGTTGTACACTCATATCAACCAATATTTCTTAAGAAATGTCATTCTAAAGATTATATGTTTTTGATATGAATTATACATATATATATGTATATATATATGTATATATATATATGTATATATATAGGTTTATCTTGGATGCCCGCATGGGCAACCAGCTATTATACCCTTGACTAAGTAGCAGTGGCAGCTTTTGTAAATAACAAACTTCCATCCTTTTTAGTAGGATGAAGTGGTGGCACAAATCTATAATTATCACTGCATTTCTAATTCATTTGTGGGGACGAGATGGTGGTGAGTGGATCCATAAGGCTGAATAAATTATTATTCTCTATTATTTATTCATTTGCATCATGGTTTGGCAAGTTAGGATGTATACTGTTATATTTATAGCAGCATCACATGTAATTAATGTGGATGGAAGTATAAATAAAACCCCAACAACCTACTACTTCCATACATAGCAATTGCTATTTTTTAGTTTATTACACGTACAGATCGGAGTCTACATGATATGAATACAACAAGTGATACAAGCAGGTTATATTACAAGACATCATCCTTGGTTATATTTTTCCCATTCTCATTACAAATTTTCTATTCAAATTATATAAAGTGCCTTCCTATTACAAAATGCTCCTACTCATTATGAATTTATATTCAAATTACAAATTTTCAATTCAAATTACAATTTTTCAATTTAAATTACAGAATGCTCCTTCTCATTATAAATTTGTTCATATGGACAACCACATTGTAATAGGCAAGAGCCAACCATAACGTAGGAAACAATTTGTAATATGGATAGCCAGGTTGTATTACAGAATGTCATCACTGGTTATAACTTTTATATTCTCATAACAAATTATCTGTTCTCATTACAAAGTGTTCCTCAGTATTACAAATTTTGATGTACATCATTCTCTTAGATAGTAGAATTTGATATCTCTAGACTGTAATACAAAATATCATCCTTAGTTACAATTTTTCCTTTCAGTTACAAATTCTATGTTTGGGTTACAAATCTTACCTTCTTATTACAAAATTTCATCTTTTCTACTTACAATTATAACTCATTATATGTCGTCTGAATACCATTTGTACATAATATGAGTACATTATGTGATACAACCAGGTTCCGTTACAAGATGTCATCCTCAGTTACACTTTTTTCATTCACATTACTAGTTTTTTATTCAAATTACATAATGGTCCTTCCAATTACATTTAACTTTGTACTAAAGTTCATTCTTTTAGATAGGAAATTTGATAGATCCCAACTGTAATACCGAATGTCGTCCTTAATTATAACTTTCTCATTCTCATTATTGAATATATGATCACATTCCAATACATTCCTTCTTATTATAAATTTTATGTACATGGATTCATTATGTTAAATAATAAAGCTTCATACACCCAGGTTGTACTACATAATTTCATCGCTGGTTACAAATTTCATATTCTCATAACAAATTATTTGTTCTTGTTACAAAGTGTTCCTCAGTATTACAACTTTTGATGTACGCCATTCTCTTGGGTAGTAGAATTTATAACTTTTGATGTACGCCATTCTCTTGGATAGTAGAATTTGATATCTCCAGACTGTATTATAAAATATTATCCTTAGTCACAATTTCTTCCTTTCTATTACAAATTTTCTGTCTGAGTCACAAATCTTTCCTTCTTATTAAAAAATTTATAGCGTGGAGGTAGGACCACTAGATGTAAGGTTCAAATCTTCTGTATGTTATACACATACAAATTCCGGAGTTTCACGTCTCAAAATATCTAACTTTGCATGTTACATGTCTAACATTTACGTGGTTTTCAGCTTCTATTTCTACTCTTGGATCAAATCAGACTTGCAACGTAGATCCATGCACGTGTATTGATTTACAACGTATTCATTAATATTGTCACCGCCTAATCCATGCACGTATAACACTTACACACATATTTACAATTAGTGCCATCGCTCCCATATCAACACACCGCAGCGTGAAATAACTAGGGGGTTGGGTAACTTTGCTTATCTACCCGCATGAGCAATGAGTGAATACCCTATATATATATATATATATATATATATATATATACACATATATATGTATATATGTATTAGGGACCCATGTCATATTATTTTGGTCCAAAATTCATATTAATGTTTATCTTTCAAATACTATTTCAAAATTTTATTTATAAATTGCAGTCAGATTTCTAGAATAAGTTATGTCAACAATGGAATAGTTAGTAGAACAAAATTGACACAAACTAATACAATATTATCAATTTGATTCTTTATAAAATACCTAGTTATTATTGACCCTTAAACATCTTTTGTTGTATATTTAATGAAGTCAATTGGTCATAGCTAAGACTCAAATTCTCTTAATTTCATATTGAATCTCTACATATTGTTGGACCAAAACTGATGTTTGGTATAGTATATGACTATGGTAGTCTAGCATGATTACAATAAAATGAGAGTTAAACAACCATATTAGACAGAGAATAAGAAATATGGAATTTTAGTTCTGTATTCAAGCTTTTCATTGCATAATTTTTGCCAAAATGTGATCCTATAGATTTTAGAAAATGTTCTCCAAAAATAATATGAAAAAATTAGTACCATTTTGGTAAAAGTTATTTTAATATATCCACTCCAAGCTCATGAGTTCAATATAAAACTTTTAACTCTTCTAAAAGTTTTCATTTTGAATGTGATCAATGGTCTGTGATGGTTTCAGTTACTTTCCAATTTTCTTCCTCTCCAATCACACATAATCCTTATAAGTGAAAGCTAATCTTAGATCTATACTTAATGAGTTGTTCAATTATTAATGTGATAATATTAAAATTATTTCCATTATAGGACTTACAATCAAATTTCTTTAGAATCTCACATCTACTTATAACACATAAATGTGTCCTATAATTGGGTTACTTTCTCCACCATTTTGTTGAAGATAGCATGGTGATTATGGTCACTCCTAATTAAATAAAGTTATATCCACCCCAAAAACAAAATAGTAGATGATTTTTCAATATTATATCATCAAAATTCTATATATTCATTATATTATTTCAACAACTTTAGTCTGCAGAAATTAAATTCAATAATTAATTGGATATTGAATATTAAATTTTTTTAATTAGATATATCATGTATTATAATACAAAATGCCAATTTCTATATTTTCAATCATCATATTACATTCTTAATCTTCTTTCAAATGAACAATAAATGGCCACCCAAATAAGTTATGGGTCAAACTTCTATTATTAGATACAATGGAATGAGTGCAACTAAGTGTTGTAGGTTAAATGTGATCCATATATATGTCATTACATTGATGATCGTAATCCTATTTTTATGGTATTATTGAATAAAAATAGATATAACATTTGGAATATATACATGTGACTTTTCATATATATCAAACAGTGGAAGTATATTATTAGTTATAACTTGCATCATAATAGATCTTTGGGCCCATTAAGTGAAATATGAAAACAATTATAAAGTAATTTTAATAACCATGGGATCTAATAAAAGTTAATGATATATATACTTACATGATCCATTTCTATGAAGGTATTACTTTGAAACATTTGATATCACTTAGTTACTAACAAATTTTTATTGATCAATATTCTTGAGTAAGATGTTCATATATTTTATTTGATCTATATTTATGAAACTTTGTTTAATTAACTATACAACAAATTTTAAATTTTAGCGATGAAATATCCATGTCCCCACATAAGGAAGGTACCACTCTCCATTCACTTTTTTATATATATGAAGTTGTTATTTTAATCTTATAGAACTACTCAAAATTACTCTCTTGATCTTTCCAGTAAAAATTACAATAAATATTTTTATTTTTGACATATCAAAAAGGTACACCAAATGTCGTCTTTCATACAACAAAGTTTCACTTCCAATATGTTATATTCCTTACAATCATTGAATGTGATAACAACACATCGTGTACTTGCACTTTTACCCACAAATATTAGGTTCAACCATTATCCCAAATTCCAAGAAATTTTTCTTGATCTGCTTAGCCATTAAGTAGAGACAAAGACTAGTGTTGTGGGATGGTGTCCTTAATAGGAGAGATATTAATGCTTTCTAATGAATAACAAAATGGATGAGTCTTTCTTGGGTACACAAAAAAGAAAATTTACCACTATTACAACACATGGAAGGAATTATAAATACATTAATAGCTCAAGAGAAAAATTACATAAACTACAATCAAATATAAATTTCTCTTCTTTGATGTTCCAACCTACATTGTAGATTAATTCTTTCTGTAAGGCGTGGAAAACATTTTGTTTCTCCAACTATGAAATTAGATAACATTTATGTCAGAGCATTTTCCTAGATACTCACTCTACTTTCTAAATTTATTTCATCACTAGTGTTTGAAAACATGAAAGTTTTCATTACTATACATAGTGTATAAAACTGACACCCCGAGTCTTCCTCTTTCCTAGTAGCAAATCTTATGGATTGATGTGCACATGATACTAGCTTTAGAGAGAGAGGGAGAGAGAGTAGTTTTAAGCACTATCTACATTCAGCCTTTTGTAAGAAAATCATGTTGAAATGTTACGATGGTTTTCATGTCGTCAACGTAGACATAAAGAAATTGATGTCACCTACTATGATGCCATTCAATCAAGTGGCTCACCAAATCTATTGGTGTGGAGTGAGGATGTAAAACTTCTCTAGTGAGTCAACTTCAATGCCCATGGCCACAAATGGAGTTGGAAGAGGCCATTTGAATGTACGTTTACACTATATTAGATAGATAGATCTATAGATAAAAATATAGATAGAGGGATAAGTCTGAACAATACCTTGACTTAACTATTTAGAACCAACAATATTGCAATAAAAAATATCTTCTTAATAGACAAGAATAATCATTATTGGGATATCAATATAATTATTTAGCACCAGCTACATGTCACGTATGAATACATTCTAAACAGACATATTTTATGTTATTTAGGTAACACATTAAGGTACCAACCTCTTCAACTCAGGCCTCCATAAATATCTTCTTCCAACCAGGCACTAAGAGAGGTTACACCCACCAAAAGAAACACACTAAAAGCTTTGGGGATTCTTCCTAATAATATGTGGAAGGTGAAACAAAATACTGCTAAGTTGAGACCTACATGATTCGATTATTAGACCATCTACACTACAATGTGAGAAAGACATCAATAGTAGAGGAATCAGCAGTAGCACATGGAAAGATAAATCAAAGGGAGGGTCCATTAAAGTAGCTATTGTTTATGAGTTCAGTTATGATATCTTATATGTGAGGCATGATGTATGTGCATCAGACATAGATTATAGAAAAGTAAATGCAATAAAAATTAGATTTACCACTGGATGGTGTATGTTTGATGTGGACATGATATTGTTGTCTACTTATGATCTTAAAAGAAAATTTGATCTAATTTATAAGGTTTTTGGGTTGTGTATTATTGATTCAAATAATAATCGTATGTCAAAATGCCATTCATGTGCTAAATGTGATCCAATATTACAGTCAAATCCTCCCTCAACTACGTATTGTTGGATAAATTGGATATTATGATAAATCCCTTTGTTTCGATGATGACAAACATTTCATTCTTATTAATCTAACGAGCTACTTAAGTGTGCAGGAACAAGGTGATGACAAAGCTCTAGGGAATCCTTACGCTTGAATGTTTATAAATGTCATGCAATGTAATCATATGTAAACTTGTACAAACATATAATGTACAAGTACTTAGACTTCATGTAAATCAAGCGTTAGATCTCCCTAACTAAACATTACACTTAGTTAGGACATCTCCTTCTAATAAGATCACATAATGCACACTCATGCACTCACTTAGTATCTTAATTAAAAGATTGAAAACAGAGTCAATCTCGGTCGACCACACTCCTCGACCGAGACACTCTCGGTCGACAAACTTCTCGACCGAGATTGACCAAAAGTAGTCGTTAGACACAGCAGTTGACAGTTGCAAATAAACGTTAATCCAGAGAGCCTGTCGGTCGAAAAATCCTCGACCGACCGGGCATCTCGGTCGACAAGTCCTCGACCGAGATGGTCTCTGATAGCAACTGCAGAATTAATTAACTAGCCGTTGCTAATGCGCCTAACTTATTCCTAACGGCTAGTTAAGCACTAGGAACCCCCTAGAAGTTGTCTAGAACGTCCTTAAGCATACTTAGGCCATTCCTATAAATAGGACAAGCCATAGGACACTAGGATACACACATATACTCAATTGTGCAATCTTTGAGCATACACTACATTGGCAATCTGTTTGGAGCAATAGTGCAATTTCCACACTTGTTATACATTCATATTGCTACCGTTTCGTGTCCTATAGACTAGGATCTCCTACACATAATAATCACATTGCTATATATCTTGGTTGGGAGATCCAAACGCTTGATATAGGAAAATCAAGCCTTGTGCTTACAACGGTATTGTAATTTCTGTATTTCTTTCTTGTTCCTATTTATTCCTTGTACTCTCCTTGCTACTCCTAGGGTTGGAGGCTGCGGATTGGAGAGGGTGGACTTCTCAGGTGGAGAAGGGGACTTCAAGCTACTTCAAGAAGGCTATCGCACGGGAAGCTACTTCAGAAGGCTGGTGCAACGGGTGTTGGTGCATCTACTTCAAGGGAAGGCTGCTTCGAGTTGGGCGATTACTTCTAGGTGAAGGCTGCTTGAAGGGTTTAGGGAAAAGAAATGTATTTTATGTAAAATCCTTGCGAGGTAATAAAATAATTTCTTTTCAAATCCCGGTTGGGTAAGCAACCGGGTAGTGGACTGACTACCTTAGTATTTGCTAAGGCTAGGAACCACTCTAAACCCTTGTGTCTCTTTGTCCAATCTTTCATTGTGGTTGCTTGAGTTTAAATTATTTTAAAATCTCTATAAAACTCTATTCACCCCCCCTCTAGAGGTTTTCAATTGGTATCAGAGCAGGTTTCAAGGAGCCCTAACAAGGTCTTGAAGAGATAAAGGGAGGAGGTGACTACAACCACAAGAAAAGGAGCATGGACCAAAGTTTGACAAGTTACAATTGGTGCTTAGGAACAAAGCACTCTACGTCCAAATGTCCATGGAGGTCAAAGAAAGGAGATGCACATAAAGAGTGTTTCGTTGCTACAATAAGTGAGGAAGAAGAAGAAGAGGTAAGCTTGCTTGATTTACCCAAGGAGGAGTTAGTTGCTATTATTGAAGAAACATATAATAAATATGTTGAATGCAAAAAGAAGTTAAAGAAATCCAGTAAAGAAAATGATGATCTAAATGCTAGACTTCTTGATCTTACATCCGAAAATGACGATTTATATGCTAAATTGAATACTCTTGGTTTTGAAAAAGATAGCATTATGTCTGATAATCGTACCTTGAAATCATCTCTAAGTAACAGTGAAGTAAAGATCTTTACTCTAGAAACAAACTATGATCTTCTATGTCAAGAAAAAGCTGAATTGCTTACAAAATTAAATGATTTTCAAAAACAACCTATATTGTGCACCCATGTAGATTATGACAATATAGTGAAAGAAAGAAATATGCTATCATCCAATCTAGACCAAGCAAAATTAGATATCAAGAAAAGAATGGATGAGATCGTTAAGTTGCAACAAGAAGTTAGTAAGTTAAGCAACAATGGAATCCTTGATAGAATATTAGAAAATTCCTATCATCAAATAGGGAGAAGAGGACTAGGTTATAAGCCTAATGAGAAATCCCATAAACAACCTAGAAGAACACAAGCGAGTCAATCCACTTATATACCTAGAGGCACAAAAATGTATATACCCAAGAATAACCTAGATCAAAACTATAGAAAAAGGCTTGAGGTTGATTCAATTTGTTGTCATTATTGCTCACGCCTTGGACATTATTCTTTTTCATGCCCATACAGGAAAAAGCATGTCGAAATGGTATGGGTTCCAAAAACCCCAAATTAAATAGGTTCGACTAAGTTGAGATATGACCATAGACCTTAATTTGTATATCCTTATGTCTATCTCAACTTAACATTTAGGGATAACAAAATCAAAAATTAAAAAGATTTAATAGCACCTTGATACACATACGTTTATCTCAAACTGCTGTAAATCTTTACATTGTATGTGAAAATTATTCTTGAAAAATTCTTGAAAGATTATTCTTGAAAGATTCTATTTAATCATTCTTTTATTGCACATTTCTTTTTCAGAAATACTTGCAATGAATAAAATGTTTCAAATAAATTTTTGTGTGCTTTTATATTTTAGTCTATCCAAAGTAATCTTAAATTCATGAATGGATATTATTCTTGAATATGCTTCACCATATTTGATGTCCTTATTAAGCTCTCATAATTAGTACACTTTAATGTGTCTCAAATTGATATTTGCAAGCTATCTGCAGAACTCATACTTCGCATATGAATGATTCATACTGGAAACCTGCAGAATATGCCTCTTGGTTAAAATAAAATTTGACCAAGGGGCGCTATGGTCGTAATCAAGGGCGACCTAAAATAAACTTTGATAAAAATTGTTTATTTGAACATTATTTTATTGAACTTAATCTTAGCATATTTTTAAATCAAAACGTCAAATCATTTGTGGTAATTAGAAGCCTTAAATATTATTACTCCCTTGGAATATACATATGCTCTACAAAAATGTTCTATGATTTGCATTAAAATTCAGCCAAAAATTGAACTCAGTAAGTTAGTCGGTCGACAAATGCTCGACCGAGAACCACTCGGTCAGCCCACCTCACTCGACCGACAAATTCTAAACAGACTCAGTATCAGACAAACTGTCGGTCGACGAGTGCTCGACCGAGACAATGTCGGTCGACAAGCGCTCGACCGAGAAATAGCCGTTGGATATGACCGTTGCGACCCGACCGTTATGACCGTTTTCTTTACCGTTGGAGGACCAAGTGGTGCGTCTGCAACTCGACCGTTGCGGACGCTCGGTCGACGAGTCGTCGACCGACCGGGTCGCTGGAATTCTATAAATAAGTGCAAAAACGAGCCACTTACTCACACTTGCATTTCCTTGCTTCCATAGTCCATCTCTAGTGCAATTTCGTGCAATCCTTCAGCACTCTTACCCTCAAATCTTCCTTGCTTCTTCTCCACTCTCAAGAAACACAATGGCCTCATCATCAACTGTTCGTGGGAAGAAGAAAGTTGCTGGAAGAAAAAGAAGAGAAGAGAGGGAAGCCACTCCGCCACTGACGATCATCAATGACATAGCTTTCGTCGACGGAGATGCTGGAGATAGATACTTTCGGCTTTCCTCTAAAGCTCCTCTTCCCCGACGTCCGGTCGAAGTGATGGACTTCATCAACATAGTAGACCTGGAGCATCTCTTTGGAGTACAAAAGCTGAAGGACTTCATCAATCCATCCTTTCCTTCCTACTCCATTAAGGTAGTCAACGAATTCTATGCCAATCTTCTATCCCACACCGAAAATGACACCACTTTCTTCTATACCATGGTCAATGGGCATAGTTTTAAATTTTCCGAAGGGGATATTCTTGACATGCTTGAAATTGATATAGATGAATATCAAGATTTCCTTGACCTTTCCACCGGCAATCCAATAAATCTATTTTCCCATGATGACCACACCACTAGTCTTAGTGATATAAAAAGAGCCATATTTCAAGCCAATACCACTTGTCATGAAGATAGGGGAACCTATTATGCAATAAACCTAAAACCGGCATGTAGAATAGTAAACCTCATTGTCTCCACCAACATACATCCACGAGCCAATAAATCCGAGGTTCCTATCTTCCGTATGTGTCTAATTTATGCTATCATAAAAGAAATTCCCATCAACTTCATTCGCATAATACTTAAAAATATGCTTGAGTTTTCTGGCAATCCACCATATGCCGATTTTGTGTGCCAGATTACTCAACATTTTCTTAAGTCAAACATTGAAGATATGGGATACATATGGGAGCGTAGACCACCAAAGATAAGTAAGAACACCGTAGAGAAGATGGGAATTGACTTTGGCCATAAAAGGGCAAGAGTAGAAGGAGAGTCATCACATCAGGATATACCACCCCCTCCTCCTACTAACCTTTCCATTGATCCCATCCAAAATACCCTTACTTATATTGCTGGCTCCCAATACCATCTTAGTAGACAATTAAACTACAATCACCATGCCATGTCATACTTAAATCAAAGAATGCAAAACCTTTCTCCTAACCAAACCGATGAATATCCACATTCTTTAAACCCTGGCATGCTCAACCCATTTAACCCCTCATACAACTACTATCAACCTCCACCTTCACCCTCAATGGATCTTGCACATACTCAATTTTCTTCCATACAATTGCAAGACATAGCTGCTCACTTCCGTTTTGACCGAGTTCCCACTTTCCTGGAAGCATATGCGTTGACTACAACTGGTGCTTTGGATTGGAAAACTCTGGTCCAATACTATGGAGCCGAGCCATTTCTTGGGAAAGATCCGGACATTGATGTAATTCTTAAATCTTTCCTGTGAAGTGTTGGAGTTGTAATAGTTGTATTCTATATGATTGTAATCTTCTTCATGCCATTGAATGAAATTTGCCATTTTTATTTGATTCACATGGATATTTGTTTGGCATATGAGACTTCTTCAAAATACGCATTATAAGTTCATTATTGTAGAGCATAACAAATAAGGGAATAATAATAATTAAGACAGGCAACTATTACAAATTAAAATTAAATAACAAAATAGTTCTCCAGAAACATTCTCGGTCGAGCAACTAGTCGACCGAGAACATTGTCGGTCGAGAAACTGTCGACCGAATGGGTTTCTGTTTTTTCCAGATTGACATAATTGCATACATCTTTGTTAAAATCTTGGACATTTTATATATTTGCTCAGTATTCAAACTTTCATTTGAGATATCTATCAAAGGGGGAGCAAAGCATAAGAAAAAGGGGGAGATCATTAAAACTTTGATCATTGTTTAAAAGAAGCTTACAAAAACTTTGAAATCATTATGTATAACTGAATATCCTTTGATATATGCGAAATCCATATACATTTCATCATATGCTTAAAGGTATCTCATTTCATTTCAAGGCTTAACATCCTTTGCGAATGATTGAGAAACAAATTGTGGATAACTTAGATAAAAATCAATGTTCCTAATAGGATATCTAATTAAGGGGGAGCATTATATTAAGGGGGAGAAGAAAAATAAATCATTCAACTTGGATATTTTTGAAATGACAAAGGGGGAGAAAGAATATAAAAATATATATAAAAGAGTTTCATCACATCTTGGCCAGCACTTACTTGAAAAACATAAATGGCTACAAAAGGTAAATTTTCAGGTATGAAACTCATATACTTTATATTTCCTTATTTCATATTTAGGAAATGTTTGTCATCTTCAAAAAGGGGGAGATTGTTGGATAAATTGGATATTATGATAAATCCCTTTGTTTCGATGATGACAAACATTTCATTCTTATTAATCTAACGAGCTACTTAAGTGTGCAGGAACAAGGTGATGACAAAGCTCTAGGGAATCCTTACGCTTGAATGTTTATAAATGTCATGCAATGTAATCATATGTAAACTTGTACAAACATATAATGTACAAGTACTTAGACTTCATGTAAATCAAGCGTTAGATCTCCCTAACTAAACATTACACTTAGTTAGGACATCTCCTTCTAATAAGATCACATAATGCACACTCATGCACTCACTTAGTATCTTAATTAAAAGATTGAAAACAGAGTCAATCTCGGTCGACCACACTCCTCGACCGAGACACTCTCGGTCGACAAACTTCTCGACCGAGATTGACCAAAAGTAGTCGTTAGACACAGCAGTTGACAGTTGCAAATAAACGTTAATCCAGAGAGCCTGTCGGTCGAAAAATCCTCGACCGACCGGGCATCTCGGTCGACAAGTCCTCGACCGAGATGGTCTCTGACAGCAACTGCAGAATTAATTAACTAGCCGTTGCTAATGCGCCTAACTTATTCCTAACGGCTAGTTAAGCACTAGGAACCCCCTAGAAGTTGTCTAGAACGTCCTTAAGCATACTTAGGCCATTCCTATAAATAGGACAAGCCATAGGACACTAGGATACACACATATACTCAATTGTGCAATCTTTGAGCATACACTACATTGGCAATCTGTTTGGAGCAATAGTGCAATTTCCACACTTGTTATACATTCATATTGCTACCGTTTCGTGTCCTATAGACTAGGATCTCCTACACATAATAATCACATTGCTATATATCTTGGTTGGGAGATCCAAACGCTTGATATAGGAAAATCAAGCCTTGTGCTTACAACGGTATTGTAATTTCTGTATTTCTTTCTTGTTCCTATTTATTCCTTGTACTCTCCTTGCTACTCCTAGGGTTGGAGGCTGCGGATTGGAGAGGGTGGACTTCTCAGGTGGAGAAGGGGACTTCAAGCTACTTCAAGAAGGCTATCGCACGGGAAGCTACTTCAGAAGGCTGGTGCAACGGGTGTTGGTGCATCTACTTCAAGGGAAGGCTGCTTCGAGTTGGGCGATTACTTCTAGGTGAAGGCTGCTTGAAGGGTTTAGGGAAAAGAAATGTATTTTATGTAAAATCCTTGCGAGGTAATAAAATAATTTCTTTTCAAATCCCGGTTGGGTAAGCAACCGGGTAGTGGACTGACTACCTTAGTATTTGCTAAGGCTAGGAACCACTCTAAACCCTTGTGTCTCTTTGTCCAATCTTTCATTGTGGTTGCTTGAGTTTAAATTATTTTAAAATCTCTATAAAACTCTATTCACCCCCCCTCTAGAGGTTTTCACGTATAACACATGGTGAAGTTTGAGCTTATTCTCATTTAGGAATAAAAAACTTTTTCTAAACGTCACTCCAATGCAAATATAACAATAAACATTATATTGTTGTTTAAAGATGCATTTTAGAGCAATCTATGTCAAATTTCTTCAACTTAGGGTTCATAGTTCAACAGTTGGCTAAAACTATGCAAATAGAATATATCTATCCACATATATGGTTTCTTAGAATCATATGATTCTAAGACACAATGTTTGATTGATCTCTTATTGCTATAGATATGTATGTGCCACGTGTATGTTCATTATTCTCCTTTGGGGAACAATGATGCATGGGTAGAACGTTATGAAAAATCCAAGATACTAAAAGTTATGATCTTGTTCTTTACAAACATTAATTTTATTGGTTGACTTGTTAATATTTATTCTTTTATAAAATTAGTTTATGTATACATATTAAAATATAGTAGTGGTTGGATTTCAATAGCTGAATGAAACACACATGTGTCGGATGATTATAGATTATTAGGTAGATATTACTATTTAATCTCAAGCACAACATATCAAGTAAAATTGTTGCTTTTTTATAATTTTGAAATTAAGTTGGTAACTTGTAGGTATGATGATCCCTGAGATTGCTTATGTGAGAAATGAGCAGCAATTCTTTATAGTTTTCCAATGCAAATGCATAATAAATTAATGAGAAATATGAGTTTTGATAATTTGTTTCCAAATATAAACACAATTACTAAAGTTTTATTTCATGTATGTCTTCTTCTTCTCAAATCAAACAATGTCAAATACTTCTTAGGTGTATACTTATTCAGTTGTCATATATTTATCTTAGGAAAATTTACTTTTCCTTTACATTCATTGTCATTTTATATAAAAAAGAATTCAACAATTAGAAATTAGAGGATAATCATTGATCATGAAGGTTTTGTGGTCTTTTATGTTTTTTTCAAGACCCCCATTTGGCATTCAAAATCCAACATGCTTCATGAATTGTCAAGTTTCCTTCGGTGGGTGATGGTGTTCTCTTTCATAAAGGAAATGGAGTCTCTACTAGCTTGACAATTGTAAATTTTATGCAAGATTCTTCCATCTTAGTTATATTTCATCTTTGAAGTAGGAGTTCTAATCCTATCTATTGCAATGAATTCTAGGATTTATCATTATGTTTGGGAAAGTACTCTATTTTATCTTCTATTTATCATAATATTGGACTAATTTCAAAGGTGGGTTATTACTCAACTAGTAAGATAAGTGTGAGTTTCGATCGAAGAAACATTATTATTTCTCACTTGTACTTCTCTATAATCATATATATTGTTTTTCTATTTTGTGTAATCAACTTCTTCCATAAAAGGTTCTTACGGATTTCTCTACATTTAAGAATGAACTTATAGGAAGGTTTTTCCCATTTAAACTATGTAGTAGGAAATACCAATTCTTATGTCGTGATTGATCTAATCCTTATATTGATGTTCGAGAAAGTTATAATATTTATTATGTTCTGAATAAGACACAGAGGAATATTGAATGCCTAAAATGACAGAAGACAATTCCAATTATAAAATATGGCAAACATATATTACTCTCACCATTTAAGAAACAAATTACTAATACATGCAAGAACTTTTATCCATTTCTTATAATCATTTTGAGAAACTCATTTTAGT
The DNA here is from genome assembly GCA_963693085.1 of Alisma plantago-aquatica. Classification (NCBI taxonomy): domain Eukaryota; kingdom Viridiplantae; phylum Streptophyta; class Magnoliopsida; order Alismatales; family Alismataceae; genus Alisma; species Alisma plantago-aquatica. The sequence goes on along the minus strand of OY856415.1, from coordinate 655,908,700 downwards.
AATTTAAGTAAATTTCACTAGACAAGTTCACTACCTATCTTTTTTTGCATCTATAATAAACAAGTTGTTGAATTAGAAATGCAGACACCATTAGTTGAAGGTCATGTCAATGATTTGTACACAAATAGCTCTGTATGGCTTATTTGTATAGATTGGTTCAAAGTCTAGTGTCCAAAGCCTCATAGACTAAACTTGTTCACAAACACATTACTCACTCTTTTCTCATGTGGTGTGTAATGCCCCAAAATGCTGGTAAAAAAACCAAGACCGTTATCAAAGGCAAGTCTATAAAAATTATATATGAAAGTTTAATATAATAACTATATATGCAAATTGAGTAAATAAATTGCAATTTCAGCCTGTCTAGAATGGTGAGCCAAGTGGGATGGAGTGAATGTACCAAAGTGTGACAAGTTTTGTTGCTTGAGATATATTTTCAGAATAGTTGGTAATTTTCAAGATGATATTTGCCACATAATCACAATTGTATGGTTGAAATGGAGGAGTGAAACTACAAGAGTACATGACTGATAGATCCCTCTGGGATTAAATCATATGTATTACTAAAACAACAATATATCTAGACATGCTATGTCGAAGTGAATGTTGGGCGGTAAAGAAATAAGGTCTCAACAAGATGAATGTGGCTGAAATGATTATACTAAGATGAATTTGTTGGAAAACAAGAAAAGATCACCTATAAATCACTATACCAGGAACATAGTGGGTGTGGCAAGCATTGAGGGTAAGTTGTGTGAAGGTCGCCTTATATGGTACAGACATGTGCAATACATACTAACTATGCACCTATTCAAAGAAATTGTATTGAGTTAGAACAATTCAAAGAAGTAGAGTAATGTTTAAATTAACTTAGGAAGAAATTATAAAGAGAGATGTTGAATACTTACATCTTGATCATAATATGAAGCATAACAGAGTTGATTGAAAAAGAAGAATCTATGAATCCCACCTGAACATGGTTATGTTTTTTTCTTATATGATATCAATGATGAGATGGGAGCCTAATTTCAAGAGAGGTGGATATGGTCTTCTTTGTGGTAGTCACATGGCACATGGTTGTATATGAAGAAGCTTCTTAATTATATTTATCATTGTTGTCAGATGGGAAGTGTGAATAAATATTATAAAATGACTTTGGATTTTTCAATGTAATAAAGGAATTTAGATGGTTATAACACACATGTAATTGATGAGAAACTAAAGTTTTCCATTATCCACTTGACATTTATTAATAAGTCTTCCAACAATAATGAAATCCAATAAAAGCACTAGGTTTCTTGTACAATTATTAACAAATGATAGATATACACATCTACTTATCAATACAAAGAAACTTTAAATGAAATATTGGATCTTAACATGGGCACTAGACACTTCATCAACTCCAACTGCAACATATAGCCAATGGGGAAAACCATTTATGGTTTCAAAACTGGATCCTATAAAGATACATAAGGGACATAACATCACACATAAGGGCACTTATGGCCTGCGGATACATGTCTGATTAGGCTAGGTGGTAGAAATGGACAAAGAAGCAAGTAGGCATAACATATTAGTCATCAATCATCCTTGTTACAAAACTAGGGTGATGGGATGGAGGATCACAATGAATAAGAGTAAAAGTAGAGAATAGGAAGAGGAGTAAGAGAGCAATGAGTAGAAGAGAAATGTAGGTGGAGAAGGGGGGAGAGGGGAAAGTGGGGGAGAGGAGTGGAAAGGATATTCAAGAGGGGTCGATGGGGGTGAGAACTAAATCATAAAGGGAGGTGGATGTAGGAAAGAGGCATTATATGATATTTGTTCTATTCATGGATTCACATGAATTTTTCCTTTCATAAACTTCAAGCATTACTCCATTACGAGCATCACCTTCCTTGCCACCTTATGTATCTCCTAAGGAACTCAACAAATCATATGCCTAAAGCACCTCCTATAGAATGATAAGCAACACCATATGGTTTTTGGACTAGTCCCCCCTATAGAGACACTCCTCCTCTCATGTTGGAGGGGGTATCGACATGGTAAACTACATGTGAGATAGAATTCAAAAAGGGAGGCTATATTTTACAACCAAGTATTGACATATATGCACTTTTTGGGAATAGATTTCGGTTCCCTACTCCGAGAACAAGAGTAAATCAAAAATATATTTTTTGGGATGCAATAAAGCCTAAACCAGGGCTAGACATGCTAAGTTGGAAAATTGGCATAAAAAGACAAGCCCCAAATGCACAAAAAATGAGGTCTAAGAGATAGAATCATAGTCCATGGGAAGGTAAGGGTAGAAATATCCAAATGATGGGGTTTCCTTGGGGGTAATAACTAGGGACTATAATTCTATTTTGACCCAAACCAACACTTTGTTCTACCTAGAGTAGACAATTCTGAGCTGGCTAAGAAAGGTAGAGGCTACCCTAGTTCTACCCAAAAAATGTCGCTTCCAAATAGGCCGTTAGGGCCAATAAAAGAGAAGAAAGATGAAAGTTAGAGGTGTGAGAAATAAAACTAAAGATGTGATGATGGGTGGGTATAAATAAGAAGAATGTGAGAATGTGAGTAAATGCCTATTCATTATTGAGGTCGTGGATAAATTGACACATCAACCTTATTCATATTTCATTTTTGGCTAAAAATGTGTCATTCTTCCATTATCGCTTCTATCATTTTCCTTTTTCACATTTTTTTTCTTCATATGACTATTGTTTCACGGGCTATATCATTCCCTTTTAGTTCAAGGTGGATATGACAATAAGTTTTTCTTTGTTTTGTCGGTTTAGTGTTTCGTAATCAAAACTTGTTCTATAAATATAGTACAAGGAGTCATCATCCCTAGTAGTAAACACCCGTTGCTAGCAAGTTCACTTAACAACTCTCTACTTGCTTTTCTTGTTTTTCAACTCGTCAAATTTGTTCCTTCTTGCTTGGTTCTTCTCGATCTTTCCTAACACATCAAAATGAAAGAGGTTAATCTTTCCTATATATAGAGTTGGTCAAGTTCAATCAGACAGGTTAATTAGCTTATTGCACAAACTATAATGGACTGCTTATGGATGGTCTAAAGAATCTTAAAATCAAACTTGACTACAATACCCATTCAAACTAGGCTTAACCATGTGGTCCAGCCAAATTAAGTTTGGCCTGGTGGTCAAATTGAATTTCTAGTCTATGCATGGATTATTTATCTTGGCACTTTACCTTTTAAATAAAAAACTTGCGTTTCCACTTAATTAGATTATTCAGAGAACTCTTAACTTGGTGCATCACGAAATATATGAAATGGGGTTTACTTTTTGTCAAAAGAAAGTATTATGCTTAATTATCTTCGATTCAAGGAAGACGCGTGACAAATTGACTACTACGCTACATAATACGAAAACGTCATGCAAACCGTCTAGAATACAGATGATATCACCAGTCAATAGGATACACATAATTAGAGCGACCTTGGAGCATAAGATACATGAGCACGTCATGAGCTAGGGTAGGTGATAACAACATTTTAAGAGATGCATGCACAATCCGGTCTGGGCGTCGAACTTATCGTCCAGCACTGCCCACCTTAGGTCATCGACGATGGTGAGTAACAACACGCCTAAATCTGCTGTGACAAGATGCTGTATCAAATGTTGTTGCAAACAATGCTAGCCACACATCTTTTTCAAAGATTCACCCCTAAAAAGAATGATTTGATGCTTTAATGGAAGAGATTTAATGTAACACGCTTGCAACTGCGTTTTGGAACTTCAAAATTTGGACCCAGCAACAGTATGCTAACTGGTTGACAGCAAAAATTGTCAGAAATTTATGACTAACTGGTTAAAATTCCCATGCACTGGAGTCAACAAACAAACCTCATCCGGTTTATGATTAAAAAAAAATCCATCTTGGTTCAAAAAGCCCTCACACCCAATGAAGGCAACATGATACATGAGTAGCCGTAAAATTAGAAAAATTCTAGACATAGTCAGTTACCTACCTACCCACCTATCCGGTTTTTGAAATAGGAGCGGACACTTCCTCTCATACAGTCAACATCAATTAAAGTAATAAAGATTAGGGAAGTAAAAGTGAGAGAAAATATTTTTGTCCATAACTTTTAATCCAGAGTGTTTTTTTAAATAAATTGCATTAGAATTTTTGTAAAAAATATTTTCTAACAAAACTAGTGTTGACGTACTTTGAAATAATAATAATAATACAAGAGAAATATAATATCCATATTTTAAGATATCATACACATGTTCTGGGTACAGTACTCGGGAGTACAGTACATCACTTACATGTTTTCCCCAAATCATGTACAATAGGTACTTGTTCATCAATTGATTCGATTGAACTTACACTTGTAATGAATTTAGTATTGTGCTTTTAAATGAAGGGGAAAGGATTAACTGTTATTAAACAATAGTTGAAAGTACTATACTTTAGTAAAATGTGTATGTTTTTAGTTAAATGTGAATAAGTTTATATAGGTATTGTATATGGTTATCGACATTGTTTTATACATGACATGTCTCGTACAATACTAACAAGATCATCAAATCATGTATTGTTGATATGTCTCGTATGGTACCTCTAGTGTTGTATGTCTAGTACTATACTTTGTATTATAAAATGTGCATTTAGTATTGTACTTCTTGTGGAATGTGTGTGTATCTTTGTTTATAAATTTAGTCAAACGCTACAGTCGAAATGTATGTAAAAATTAATATAAATGATAAAATGTATAATACTTATGGATTTGTGACAGAATATTAAATGTAAAAATAAAGAGGCAATAAGTATTGTACATTTATACATATTACGAATGTGAATACTTTAAAAAATAGAATGTGGTTGTTAGTACTGTACTTCTAGTAGTGTACTTTATTTTACAAAATTTGACTGTTAGTGCTACACTTCTTGTAAAACGTGCGGGTATCCTTGTATATGACTTTCGTCAAAAGCTACGTCCTGAATGTATGTAAAAATCAATATAAATGAAAAAATATACATTACTCGTGGATTTTTGACATAATATGAAATGTGAAGAAATAAGGAAGCAATAAGTACTGGACCCGAATGGTCAATCTAAATACAGTATCTGAAAACGTAATGTACTTTTGTATACTTCTCTCCTCCTTTATTATACTTCTAATATTATTTTTTCCAAAGTATGTCAACATTAGTCTTGATAGAAAGTATTTTTATGAGGAACCTAATGATTTTATTATGACAAAAAATTATTTACAATTTGAAAGTTACGTACAAATCATTTTTCTCTTTCCAATTTTTTCCTCTTTCATAGTGTATTTACTTTTTCTACCACATCAACATTGACCACGCCTCCCAACTATCGGGTGGATGACTCTGTGGGTGGAAGGGTGTGTGTAGTGTAGCTCTAGAACTATGCATGGATTTCAGTGTAGAAGGTGACTTTGATATTGAACGCCAGACTTGCCAACCTGATACCTGAGTAACCATAAAACTATGCTAGGATATTGAATGTCCGGAGGTTGGCTTTGTTGAGTGTCTCACACATTCGCAGCAATGGCCTACTGCATTCACGCCAGGGGGCATTGTACATGTCCATGTGCAGCACATTGTTTCTCATCATCATCGTTGACCGAGGCTGGGCCATGCTATACCAGAAGTTCTACCCGGAGACCGTAGAGGGGTCATCGGTCATCATCAATGGATTGATGATATGTGTGTATCATGCCAATTGATGATATCATCTGTATTTTAGATGGTTTGTAGGATGGTCTTGTATTATGTAGAAATTTTGCAACATGTCATGCTTCTTATGTGTAAAAACGATAAATAAGCATAATCCTTAATTTTTACAAAAAAAAATAATTACATATATTTTACAGTACATCAAGTTCAGAGTTCTTCAATGAATCATATTGAGTAGAATCACATTTGTTTCTATTTAAAAAGTACCAAGCTAGAGAATCCACTGAAAAGGTTATAAATTCATATACATAATTATAATATTGTATAACCAAACAAAGGATCTAATTTTTTTCGTAAGTAGCGAAACCTTAAAATCATATCCAATTGTAGCACAAGAAAGCTTGTACATATTGTAGATTATATTGTTAACTGATTAACTGATTCTATGATACGTAAGTATGATTAACATTAGCATGGTTACGATTTAGGATCTTGATCATAAACTAGTCACTAAACAATGTAAAATATACCCGTAGACATTGCTGAATACGGAAGATGAAATCTTATCGAAGCAAAACTCTAGATCCGATGTACATTTCTAGATCTAAAATACGTCTTCACTCTCTTCGCCTATAGCCGTCAGTGTGTTTCATGAGATAACTCTAGAGATGGATCTCGAGTTATATTTATAGGTAGAGAGAGGGACAGATTTCTCTATAAGCTTTAATCGCAACCGTCCATCGAGGTGGCTAAATAATAGAGAAAGTCTTCTAAATTAAACCATATTCCTATTAATTCAGCAGTTTTCTTTTTTGACCATGATTGTTATATGGGCCACATAATAAAAACATTTAATGAAATTCGGAATACCCACAAGCCCATAATAATAGGGTCTTTTGTGGGGTCACAAAATTTCTAACAGTCTCCCACTTGGTCCTTATGACAATTCTTATGGTATATAGGAAAAACATAAGGTGTGCATAAATACTGAAATAATATACATAATGAGTTTACCTTAATTACCTTGGTTAACCCGAATCATTGATGAGAGTCATAGCGGTTCTATATTAATTAAAGAACATAGTTCCTTCCATGTACTACTGACCAACAATCAAATTAACCAATTTTGTATAGCGAAGCAATCATAATTGTCCACTTAATGTCTTAGGAAAGACTATTTCTGTTATCATACATTACAACAATATGTACATAACGAGTCATGATATGAAACAGAAAAATTCAGAAGTTCCAATACTGAATACTCAAATAATGTCATTACAAAAGCACATAGCAATCCACAAAGTAAGAAAAGCTATGTAACATCCCAGGATTTGAGGCCTCGGATAACATGATCTTAAATGGAATGATTGGACTACCCATATCACCAAGGTGCACCTCCTTTTTCGGGAGCCCATCTTTAAAGAACTCCATAGTTAAGTGTGTTCAGCTTGGAGTAGTACTAGGATGGGTGACCAGTCGGGAAGTTGATCCTGGCTTGCGCATGAGTGTGGACAAAGCACACAGTTAAGGCTAGTGGTGGTCTGTGGGGCCAGTCGTCATTCCTGAAACTCTACTAGAGTCTTGGGCAGTGGGCCCGGGCGTTACAAATGGTATCAGAGCCATAACCCCTCCAGTAGGTGGGGCCCACATGGGCATGACATGCCAGTCTTGAGCGCAGTCCAGGCATGTAGGAAAGGGTTGTCCATGGTTGACGTAGCCACCCTTGCACTGGTATTCCGTGATCGGGAGCTGGGTGTCCATGGGTCATTGTGGGCCTGCACTGAAATGGAGAAGAGACTATGAGGCCTTATAGTTGAGCCTTGACGAGGACGTCAAGAGTCTAAGTGGGAGAGATTGTAACATCCCAGGTTTTGAGGCCTCGGATAACATGATCTTAAAAGGAATAATTGGACTACCCATATCACCAAGGTGCACCTTCTTTTCCGGGAGCCCATCTTTAAATAACTCCATAGTTAAGCGTGCTCAGCTTGGATTAGTACTAGGATGGGTGACCAGTCGGGAAGTTGATCCTGGCTTGCGCATGAGTGTGGACAAAGTGCGCAGTTAAGGCTAGTGGTGGTCTGTGGGGCCAGTCGTCATTCCTGAAACTCTACTAGAGCCTTGGGCAGTGGGCCCAGGCGTTACAAGCTACTGGTTACCCTCAAGACCCATTGTTTCTGCATGTTGCTTAAATGTCTTGGGTGGCAACCCTTTAGTAAATGGATCTGCTATATTAGCACTCATATTAGTGTGCTCAATTGACACTCTCTTCTCCTGAATTTCTTCTTTGACTGATAGATATTTCATCTCCATGTGCTTTATACCCTTAGAATACATATCATTCTTTGAAAAAAATACTGCTGCGGCGTTATCACAATAAATTTTCAGTGGCTTAGCAATAGAATCCATGACTCGAAGCCCTGAAATAAAATTATGCAACCAGAATGCTTGAACTGTAGCCTCAAAGCATGCTACAAATTCAGCTTCCATGGTGGATGATGCAATAATGGTTTGTTTGGCACTCTTCTATAAAATGGCACCTCCAGTTAATACAAACACATAACCAAAAGTACTTTTCCTAGTATCCACACATCCACCAAAATCTGAATACGTGTAACCAATCACTTCAAGGTGATCGGTATGCCTGAATGTGAGCATATGTTTCTTCGTTCCTTGCAAGTACCTCAACACTTTCTTTGCAGCTTTCCAATGATCAATGCCTAGATTGCTTTGATAACAACCCAACATACCGACTGCAAAACTGATACCTGGTCTATAAAAAACTTGTGCATACATCAAACTTCCTACAAGAGAAGCATAAGGAATTTCTTTCATTTGATTACGCTCTAATTCAGTTTGAGGACATTGATTAAGTTGAACTTATCCCCTTTCTGAATTGGAACAACATTAGAATCACAAGACGCAATATTAAATCTTTCCAAAACTTTTTTGATATAAGCATTCTGAGACAATCCCAAAAACCTACGTGACCTGTCACGGAATATTTCTATCCCAATCACATAAGAAGTCTCTCCCATATCTTTCATATCAAAATTTTGAGAAAGAAAATCCTTGGTTTCCCATAATAAACCAAGATCGCTGCTGGCAATTAGAATATCATCAACATATAGAACCAAGAATGCAAACTTACTCCCACTGATCTTCAAGTATATACATTGATCAACAATGTTTGCAGTAAACCCAAAGGCAGTGATGGTATTGTGAAACTTAATACACCATTATCGTGAAGCTTGCTTTAATCCATATATTGACTTCCTTAACAAACAAACCATGTTTTCCTTTCCATTAATAATGAAGCTTTCTGACTGAGCCATGTAGACTTCTTCTTCTAAACTCCCATTCAGAAAAGCCATTTTCACATCCATCTGATGTAACTCTAAGTCAAAATGAGCTACTAAAGCCATAATGATCCGTAAAGAATCTTTTTTAGAATCTGGAGAAAATGTTTCATTATAATCAAAGCCCTCTTCTTGATCAAAACCTTTGGCTACAAGTCTGGCTTTATGTCGTTTGATTTTATCACGAGAATCGTGTTTGGTCTTATAGACCCACTTACAACTGACTTTCTTATGTCCTTCTGGTAAATCGGCCAACTCCCAAACTTTATTTGCAGCCATAGAGTTTATATCATCACACATGGCATCGATCCATTTCTCAGAACTTCCAGATTTCATGGCTTGTGAATACATAACTGGATCTTTATCCATCCCTATGTTAAGTTCACATTCTTGTAAATACAACATATAATCATCTGAAATAGTTGATTTCCTATTTCTTGTAGAGCTTCTTAATTCTATTGTAGGTATTGCATTTACATTCGGTTCAATGGTGACGACATGCTCATTATGGAGTGCATGATCATTGACATTTTATTCTCGATTATTGATTGGATCAACAACATTAGCTGGAACAATGTCAGTCGGAATTGAGGGCAAGGGAATTGGTATTGGTGCCCTTATTTCTCGAATGATCACTTCTCTAACTTTATCACTCCCACTGATTTTGCCATTCTCAAGGAATTTAGCATTAGCAGTTTCTACAATTCTAGTAGTATGATTAGGATAGTAAAATCTGAACCCCTTTGGTATTTCTGGATACCCAATGAAAAAGCCACTAATGGTTTTTGGATCGAGTTTCTTCTCATGTGGATTATAAATGTGTGCCTCTGCTGGACATCCCCATACATATAAATGTCTTAAACTGGGTTTTCATCCCTTCCACAACTCAAAAGGTGTTTTAGGAACAGCTTTATTGGGAACCCGATTCAAGATATACACATCGGTCATAAGGGCATGCATCCACAATGATATGGGCAGATTAGAATGACACATCATGCTCCTAACCATTTCTAAAAGTGTACAATTACGTCTCTCAGCTACACCATTCATCCATGGGGCACCGGGTATTGTGTACTGAGGGACAATCCCAAATTTTTCTAAGAGTTTAGCAAAAGGACCAGGACGTTGTCCTGATTCATCATACTTTCCGTAATACTCACCACCTCTATCAGACCTAATGATCGTCACCTTTTTACCGAGCTGCCTCTCAACTTCAGTAATATAAATTTGAATAACATTCACTTGAGATTTATCATGCAGAAAGTAAAGATAACAGTAACATGAATAATCTACTATTCTATCAAACTAAACACCACCACTCGTTTCCGTCCTCCCCATCTCCTAACAAAACTAGACTCATTCCGTCTCCCTACCTTTCCGTGAGGGTTTTCCCTCTGTATCACGTAAAGCATGACTCTTATCCCTTTTCTCCTTCTCTTTCTTATCGTAAGTTGGATCTCACGCACTTCCCTTCTGCGTTCTATTCCAGATGGGAACTTAGTCCTCTGTTGGTCACAAGTTCTAGCCGCATAAAACTTCCTTCGCGCATCACTTCTAGATCGCAACTTCATCTTCTGCTGGTAACGAGTTTCTGCCATCGAAACACGTAGGCTAATGCAAGCACGATATTGGCCTGGTGAGTACGACTATGTATAATCATCGTCAAGATAAACGCCGCAACACGGAACATAAAGGTCCACTTCTTTTTTCTGATCATCAGCCACCGTAAGAGTATTCCTCCATGATTTCTTTATTTTATAACTTTTAATTAGTGGTTCTAAGCGATGTTACTGTATGGTGTCGCTTAAAATCCAATTGGAAGTTTTTTGATAACGCATTGGTTATTTTGTTTCTGGAGTTAAACCTTTGTTGTTGGACCATCTTAGTATTATCTGTTCATCTTTGCAGTTATGAACCACGATACAAAGTTGTCATGTCACATGATCTCCCCCTTTGTCTCTCGCTCTTTCATACGTAACACACGAATCAACAACAAAAGCCAATGAGTGAACATGGTATGACTCGGCCTCTTTGATAATGATTTCATCTACGATCAGGAGGATGCAACTTTCCTCTAACCGGGAGCCTCATCACATCGCTATATGATGACAATGGGAACGATTCCTTTTAGTTTTGGCGGTTCCTCAAGACAACGTCAGAAGATGTAGGAGGATTGGATTGTATTACGAGATCTATCTAATCATTTTATCTTCTTATGGGCACTAATGCAGTGAGTTACTCATCCGGCTGCTTATGGAGTTTGCGACGTTCACTAATGTATGTGGTCATCCAACTATTATCTCTACTTCAAGTGCCCAATACAGCCGTTGGTTTGTGATTATCAAACAGATTTAGAGCATATTAGCAAAAGCATTGGCGTTGGTTGTCTAGCCAGTTTAATTGGTTTAACTAACTATCTATTGGTTGTGTTGAAACTCAACAGACAATTTTCTAATAAATGATGAGAGATTTTGATGGAAGCTCCTTCATTCTGGTAGCAGGGATGTAGCTAATGTTCCTGATTTTTATGCTTGTGCATGGCCGAATGTTCACTTACATGTGTCCCTTTGTTGATTCTTTTGCTCGAGCGAGGCTGACTGATTTTAGATTCCTTGGGCCATTGTCCTCGGTTCTTGTAAAGCCATCTTAACGGATGTGGCATTGTTCTACCATTGGCAATATGTTGCTGAGCTTATGGTGTGGTGTAGTATGACGCTTGCAGTTTGTGGGTTGTTGATCAGATATCCTCCAGGCTATTGTGACTTTCAGTTTCACATCTAAATATGGTCGGCTCTGTGTGTTCTTCATCATAGTCTGGTGGTTGTATCTTGTGAGTATAGTTTCATCACCTTGATTTCTGTGGCCAAGTTCAAGAATTGATGCCACCGAGAAGAATCCATAATTCTTTCGACCTCAGTACCTCTACAATAATATTTTTACCTTCTTTTACGATTAATATAATGACCATATACAATCATGGTATTTTAAGCATTTAAAGGTTGGTTATCTCAACTCTTACGGACATTTGCAATATGTATTAATAGTTAAGGCAACTATGCACATTATATTCAGAAAAGCATTGATGTGTCCTATTCATGTGAGTTTTTCAAGATCTTTCTTGGTCATTATTTTAGTCTTCAAGATGTGTCATTCAAACAATTTTTTTCCAGTCTAAACATGTTGTATTGAACTCTAAATTACATTTCACTTATATATGTAAAATTAGTAGTATCAAATTAATGTTCCATGAAATTCAACACTAATGTTTTGATCTATTTGTTTGATTTTTATCATATTCTCTAATTTGAACAATCGAAATCACTTACACATTACCTTTATTCTTGTACATTCAATTTTAAAAAGTCAACATGCTAGAAAAATTATCATTGTTGGATATTGTAGGTTACTATTAATTTGATGTTCTAATCCAAACCTCCAATGTATAAATTTGATGCCTATGAGCTAAGTATTATTTTCGTGATATGCCAAGACAATCATGCATGCATTGTTGTTATAATTGGGTAAAGAATTTTCCATGAGAATCTCAGGATTCTCCTTGAAGATTCCTATTGTGGGCTCTGATCTCCAAACCACGATATAAACTTAGCGGAAGCGATTCGATAAACAACGGAAGACAAAAATCACGGGAAATTAAAACTTTTCGAGACAAGAGCTTGAATCCTTAAAAGCTTCTTTCATAACAAGAGATAAACTGTTTACATCTCATGATAATTACTTCTTGAGTAATTATATACATCAAGATACAAAATCTCAAGAACTCATAACAAAAGACTCCAAGACCTGAGAGTACGGAGGACACATAGGACTGACTCTAACTACACCACATGGCAGGCTAAATCTCCACCTGAGATTTACTGCTGCTCCTGGTGCTACTGCTGCTGGGATTGGTCACCTGTAGACCTGTTCCTCCGTCCTCGACGTCCACCTAAAAAGTTGAAGTCTACGGGGTGAGACAATTGTACATAATTGTCCCAGCGAGAGTTATAACTCTCAGCCAGAAGCTTTATATAAAATCAAAGAATAACTTAAGCAGTAAAAGCTTACAAAGTATTCAATAGCAGATGCAGTTGTAAACAAGAGTTCAACATTTATCAAGCATGAAGAACATATGCACTATACAGTGTAACATCAATCAACTAACTCGTAGTTATCTCTAACAGGTATACTACGTTGTAGAGTATGTTTTTCAAACATTACTTTTATGCCATGTGGAGATGAGGTTTACCACTCATACCCCAACCAATCACTACTAAGTGCCTCGGTATCATACTAGGTCATCGAAAGAGTCAGATTCTCAAGACCTTCACCTTCCTCAGCCAGTAAGAGGATCACTCGTAGGACATCTTGTGTCTCTACAATAATAGCTCACCAGGGTAATCTGGTCCTTCGCTATTTTAGAGTTACAGTGGCGTTCTGTACTCTCTTCGTCATCAGGAGATTTCATGTTTATCTTCCACTGATACGGATATCTGTGCTTTCTTCATCATCAGGAGGTTTCATGTTTACCATCCACTGATACGGTATGGGAAAAGTAGTGAAGGATTGACGGATTACATATCTATATCAAATCCCTACACTAGGATGTAAGGTTCTACACATCCATGTACCCCACATACTCAACCAGTATGTGATCCAGGAGTTCCCGTAGGAAAACCTGTTTCACCATCATTTGATCTCTGACAATGATGGATCTATGATCAGGGCTCTACATTTCACTTGATTAGTTAGGTACATTCAGTATTCTTTTACATCATACATTGTTCTTCAAACAATAACAGTAGCATAACAGCTATAAAAGTAGAATACTAAATGCAACAAACCTAACTCACATCAATCATCATTTCTCAGTACACTCATCACAAGTCATCTCTAAAGCATGACCTTGATGGTATTCATGGCTCTCACAGCCCATTAAATCATAGGATGCCACTGACGACATCAAGATATTTTACTATTCATAAAACTAACAACATGCTATCAATGAATATAGTATCATCATCCATACCTGGATATGATCACCTTCATATCAGAAAATGCATGCTTAATTCAACTAATAAAGGTAATTCAAAACAATGATTATACTTTCCACTCTTGTCATAAGAGCTAAGTTCTTTGATTCTTATCAAATAGAGTTTAATACTCATATAACATGTCATCACCTTTGAATTAGGGTTTACTATTCACATTACATGTCATTACCCTTGAATTAGGGTTTACTATTCACATTACATGTCATTACCCTTGAATTAGGGTTTACTATTCACATTACATGTCATTACCCTTGAATTAGGGTTTACTATTCACATTACATGTCATTACCCTTGAATTAGGGTTTACTATTCACATTACATGTCATTACCCTTGAATTAGGGTTTACTATTCACATTACATGTCATTACCCTTGAATTAGGGTTTACTATTCACATTACATGGTGAATTGAACTCATAACATCATTATGTATGAGGAACATCATCATTGATGCTCTCAGATTAGCTTAAGATTCATCATATATCATAATTAGGGTTTCCATGATCTCACATAGGTGGATCATACCCTAATCATGCACATTCATGTGTATTGAAGGTTCTTTACTTGAGTTTCCACCCTAAAGGGGTACTTTCTCTCTCTTAAGGTACTTTCTATCTCCTCATACTAGTAGATGGTGATAAAACCACTCTATATCAGGTTGGGTTAAGTCCTCATGGGCTAACATAAGCCGAAACATCACTATCATGTGATTAGGGTTTGATTTGAACAAGGTTTTACTCAATTGAATCCCTCAAGGGTATTTTGGTAATTCACCCCATTGATCACCATCATGGGTTAATTCATTAGTCACTTAGTCCCTTAATATCCTAGGTTATCATTAGGGTTTAGATTAGAGCATTATTGAACCATTTACACCTTCAATTGATTAAGTGAAATCAACCTTTGAAAACCTCAAACGGTTTCAACCTTCAACCTCCAAACGGTTTGAGACCGTTTGGATGAGTTGACCGTTTGGTAGGGTTGACTCCAAGATCGTGTGACCTTCAAGATTGTTTTCCCAAACCGTGTGAGGGTGTAGACCGTTTAACAAGTTTGACTTCAAGACCGAGAGGGCTTACACGGTTTGAGACCGTTTGGTGTCTCTCGATCTTGAGATCGTTTGAGTCCAAACGGTCTTGAGACCGTTTGGCCCCAAACAGTCTTGAGACTTTGAGGCCTCACACGGTCTTGAGACCGTGTGACCTCAATCGGTCTTGAGACCGTGTGACCTCAAACGGTCTTGAGACCGTTTGGTCCACTTGGTCTCAAACCGTTTGGACCTCCAACATGCTTCAATGATTTCAATCGTTTATGATTATCAATGTTGAAGCCTCCAAATGGTAAAAGCCATGGTAACCACTTATAGATTTAGTCAATTAGGGTTATGCTTAACCAATTGGTCACTCAATTGAACCTCAATTGCTATCCAATTAGGGTTGAAGTTGGTTCAATTAAGGTCCATCAACGTTCAACCATCAATACTCAATAATGTGAAATCAACACAAGGTTGAACCCTTCAATTGAGCTCCAATTGGGCCCAAACTTGGCCCAAACGGTCTTGAGATCGTGTGGATGAACTCCACACGGTCTTGAGACCGTTTGCCCAAGATTTCATCAAAATCTAATGTGATTTGATAGGGGTTGAACCTTGATTGAGTCTCAATTCAGTATTTTGGATTAATTCGATAACCCATAGCAATTGGGCCCTCAATTGATTAAACTACCTTAACCCTAGACCTCCAAACGGTCTTGGGTTGTCACCACACGGTCTTGAGACCGTTTGGTTGATCCCCAAATGGTCTTGAGACAGTTTGGGTCAATCGGCCCAAAAACACTAAGTTATTCATTGAGATTTCAGTATTGTTTTCAATTAGGGTTTGCCCTAGTAATCATCATTCAACTCTTAGCTCGTTTGGAATTAGTCCATCAAATTTGGTGAGTTGTTAATCAACATTATTTTGAACAGTAATCTCATACGGTCAATGCTTGGTCAACGTTCTTACACGGTCTTGAGACCGTTTGCCCAAAAAGAGGCGTTTTCAACAGATTGCAATTCAGAACTAAATTCAATTGATTTGTTGATTTAAAAAGGCTATATCTTTCGATTCCTTTGGAGTTAACCTCTCAAACTTTGTGGGTGATTAGCCTACATAATTATGAACAGATTTCTTATACGGTCCATGCTCGGTCAACGCGGCTAAATGGTCTTGAAGACCGTTTGCCCTTACACGGTCTTGAGACCGTTTGCTCACCAAACGGTTTTGCAAACCGTGTGAGCACTTTGTGGAGACCGTTTGGCAAAGTGAAAAGTAGTGGATTAACTTTGGAAATAACGTCTTCATCTCCTAGCTCAAGAACAGCAAGGATTTCTCACGGATTTGCTTGCAAGGTAGCAAAGGAAGGTAGAGAAGAAGAAGAACTATCATCTAAAAGCATAAACGAGATGTATATAACAAAGCATAGGTTTAGAGTTATAAAACCCGCCTAAAGCTTTCTCCTTGAGCTCCAAGCTTTTAATGGCGTCCTTGAGCTTCCATAGGTCGGCCAAGGTGAAACCTCCAGGGAAAGTCGAGAAGAGATGGCTAGAAAGGTAGAGCTATGTGAGCTAGCCCTTAATTTGACCTTGAAATCGAGTTCTAACCATGAACTTAAGCAAAAGAGAGGATTCAAACCTACCTTGCCCTCCTTGGTCGTCCTCCTGAGCTCCACAGCTCCTCTTTAGTCGGTTTGGGTGAATAGAACAGTGAAAGGAACGAAGGGAGGATTTCCTTGCTAAGTGAAGTGGAGAGTATATATACTTGGGGTGAGATTTTCAACATAAGCTCATAAGTTCTCCATATTTTCAACTGAGTCCCTCCATCCTACTACGCTCGTCCCTTCATAATAATTCTAAGGACAAACCTTCTTCTAAGGTCAAGAAATGAGGGCAAAGAAGATCAACCTATAACTTAAGCATACACATAAAAGGCTATTGTACATACACCTTGATTATTCAATCACAAAGGTGTTTTTCATTATATGATTATTCAATTAAGGTGACCTCTTCATCATTTCTTCTAAATGATGACAAGAGTCTTAATATATACTTTAGATGATGTATTTTACAAGTTGCACCCCTCAAATTGGTTAAATTGCACTTTTCTCCAATTTAGGGTTTTCAAGTACCGGGATTGCTTCCACAGCTGCACCTTGGTGCCCAAGCTTGGGAAATCCCTCAAACCTTACCATCATCATTCTCATGATGTCTCAACATCAGAGGAACATCTCAACATGTGCAATTTGCAAGTTAACCCTTCTAACTGGGTAATTTGCACATAGGTCCCTGTATTACAAAACAATGCTACAACTATATATAAAAAGGAGCAAAAACTAAAATATATGTTTCTGAGAAACTTAATTACATGCCCAAAGTTAATCACAAGGATTTAATTACATATTTAGGCAAAACATCTAGGGTTAACTCATAACCCAGGTCAGGGATGTTACAATTTATCCACCCCTTACAAGGATTTCGTCCCCGAAATCGATAAAACATACTAAGAGAAAAGGGCAGGATACTTCCTTTTCATCTCATCCTCTAATTCCCAAGTGGCTTCTTCAACACCACGGTGGTTCCAGAGGACTTTCACAAGACTTATATCTTTCTTCTTTAACCTTTTAATTCTATTATCAAGGATTGACACTGGTCCCTCCTCATAGGATATATCATCATTCAATTCTACCTCCATAGGTTGTAGAACTGACTCGGTGTCTGGGTGACATTTCTTCAGCATAGAAATGTGAAACACAGGATGTAACCTCTGTAACTCTGGTGGCAGCTCTAGTCTATATGCTACCTTTCCAATCCGTTCAATGATTGGATAAGGCCCCATAAATCTAGGAGCTAACTTCCCTTTCCTTCCAAAATGAAGGACCCCTTTCCAAGGCGAGACTTTGAGGTATACTCTGTCTCCAACCTGGAACTCTAAGGGTCTACGACGCTTGTCAGCATAAGATTTTTGCCTATCATGTGCAGTCTTAATCTTTTGTTGAATTACTTTAATCTTCTTTGTGGTCTGCTGCACAAGATCAGGACCTAACAATTGACGTTCACCAGTCTCAAACCAACACAAAGGTGATCTACAACGTCTACCATATAAGGCTTCATATGGTGCCATATCAATACTATGCTGATAGCTATTGTTATGGGAAAACTCTATCAAGCTTAGGTGTAGATCCCAACTTCCGGTAAACTGGAGAACACATGCTCTCAACAGGTCTTCTAAGGTCTATATGGTCCTTTCTGACTGTCCATCAGTCTGCGGATGAAAGGTCGTACTAAACCTTAGCTTGGTGCCTAAGGCTCTGTGTAACTGTTCCCAAAAACGACTTGTAAACTGAGGACCTCTGTCAGAAACTATTGTGACAGGAACTCCGTGCAACCGCACTATCTCTTGTACATACAACTGTGATAACCTTTCAGCAGAATAGGTTGTTTTGACAGGTAAGAAATGTGATGTCTTAGTCAACCTATCAACAATTACCCAAATGGAATCATGTCCTTTGTTTGTCCTGGGTAGGCCAACAACAAAGTCCATGGTCACATGGTCCCACTTCCACTGTGGTATGGGTAAAAGTTGCATTGTTCCTGCAGGTTTCTGGTGTTCATCTTTAACTTGGTGACATACAGGACACCTCAGAACAAATTCTGCAACATCCTTCTTCATTCCAGGCCACCAATACAGATCTTTCAAATTCCGATACATCTTGGTGCTCCCTGGATGCATAGCATACATGGAAGAATGAGCTTCTTCCAGGACTAACTTCCTCAAGTTATCCACATCCGGCACTATCATCCTTCCATTATAACAGGATACTTGTTCATCTGAGTCATGGAAACCATCTCTCTTCTCATTTCCATACTCAGATTTAATCTGCTGAACTGCAGCATCACCTAGCTGTGCTTCCTTAATCTGCTCTCTTAGGGTAGGTTTAATATGCATCTCAGCTAACAACTCGGCTAACAATGACACCCTCAACTGTACATTGTTTTGCCTTAAAGAGATAAGCATATCTCTCCTAGAGCATACTAAAGAGTTTAGTTGTGCTCTATTCATGGTTGATGTTGCTGATTTCCTACTCAAGGCATCTGCAACAACATTGGCCTTGCCCGGATGGTAATTAATTGTACAATCGTAGTCCTTGATTAACTCCATCCAACGACGTTGCCTCATGTTAAGCTCGTGCTGAGAGAAGATATACTTAAGGTTCTTGTGGTCTGTGAAAATCTGGAATGTTTCTCCATAGAGATAATGTCTCCAGATCTTCAAGGCATGAACCACAGTAGCTAACTCCAGATCGTGTGTTGGATAATTCTCCTCGTGTTTCTTAAGCTGTCGGGAAGCAAAAGAAATTACTTGTTTATCCTGCATCAACACACATCCTAGTCCATTCTTGGAAGCATCACAGAAAACTACATATCCTTTTCCTTGTTCAGGTAGTACAAGCACAGGTGCACTTGTCAACCTCTCCTTCAAAAACTGGAAAGACTGTTGACACTTATCACTCCAAGAAAAAGGAACATCTTTCCGGGTCAACTTGGTCAAAGGTAAGGCTATAGAACTAAAGTTCTTAATGAACCTTCGATAATAGCCAGCTAACCCCAAGAAACTTCGAATCTCCGTCGGTGTCTTCGGTTGTTCCCACTGTAGAACAGATTCTACCTTTGTAGGGTCAACACGAATTCCCGAGGCAGATATCACATGTCCAAGAAAAGATACCTCCGGCAGCCAGAACTCACACTTGCTAAAGTTAGCATATAGCTTGTGTTCTCTTAGCAAGGTCAAAGCTTGGCGAAGATGCTGCTCATGCTGCTGAGCATCCTTACTATAGATCAGAATGTCATCTATGAAGATGACAACACACTGATCAAGGAAAGGTCGAAAAACTCTATTCATGAGTTCCATAAATGCAGCTGGTGCATTGGTTAGTCCAAACGACATAACCGTGAACTCATAGTGACCATACCTTGTCCTAAAGGCAGACTTGGATATGTCACTATCCTTAATACGAAGTTGATGATATCCAGACCTCAAGTCTATCTTGGAAAAGACGGTTGCACCATGCAACTGGTCAAAGAGATCATCAATCCTCAGCAGAGGGTACTTATTCTTTATTGTTACTTTATTGAGTTGTCTGTAGTCGATGCACAACCACATTGACCCATCTTTCTTTTTAACAAACAAGACCGGAGCACCCCAAGGTGAAGTTCTCAGTCGGATAAAACCCTTCTCAAGTAACTCTTGAATATGTTTCTTGAGTTCTGCCATCTCGACAGGCGCCATCCTATACGGAGTCTGGGCTATGGGTTTCGTATCTGGGATCAGATTGATTTCAAAATCAATCTCCCGAGGTGGTGGTATACCAGGAAGTTCTTCAGGAAACACATCCTTGAATTCCCTGACTATGGGAACTTCAGCAGGATTGGTCGTTTCCTTGGTAACATCTACCACATGGGCTAAGAATGCATAACATCCTTGCCTCAACAACTTATCAGCAACCATAGCTGACACAAGACAGGTGGGCAGAATCTTTCTTTCACCTTGAAAGATCCATGTGTTGCTTTCATCAGCAAACACAACCAACTTGGACTCACAATCCAAAACAACTCTATACCTCTCTAAGGTATCCATCCCGAGGATTATGTCAAATCCTTGCATATCAAGCGGTATAAGATCCACTTGAATGCGATGGTCAGAAAAGAAGAGGATGCAAGGAGAGCATACCTCCTGCAAAATGGCAGACCCACTCAATGGAGTCTCCAACAACAAACTATCTGCCCTATGACTAACAGTCATATTGCAGTTACGAATCACTCTATGAGTGATGAAAGAGTGTGTAGCACCCGGGTCAATCAGAACAGATACAACACAGGATGTAGACATATCAGGATATAAAAGTTCCATCTGACCTGCCACTACCCGTGGATTGACCACTGCATCTAGTGGGTTCATAGCATAGAACCTCGTTGTCGCCTGGTGTTGAGGTGGTGCTGATGATCCAGCTTGAGACGCTTGTCCACGTCCTCGAGCCGCTCCTTGAGATTGCATTCTCTGAGATCCTTGTTGATTCTGTCTCGGAGGCTGTGTCACACTGACAGGCCTAGAACGGCAATCCTTCATCAAGTGTCCCATCTTACCACAGTTGTAGCATCTCCTCTCCTGTTGTTGTTGTCGGGGTGGTCCAGTAACTGACATCGATGCAGAACTGTGAGTCCCTTGAAGCGGTTGACTCCGTCCTCTACCTCTGCTTGGTGACCATTGAGTTTGGGAACTCGATCTGGGTGGTGGAGGGTTAGGTGCAGAGAATCTAGGTTTCTTGAAATCCCTAGATGAAGAACCTTGGAACTGTGGATATCTTTTCTGGGTTTGCCTCTTCTCAACCACAGATCTCTCTATCCTTCGGACTGACTCAACGAAGGTAGAGAATCTCTCTCGGTTTTCTAAGGCAGACACATGGGTTGACATATCAGCATTCAAACCCTTCTCGAATCTCCTGATTCTTTCCTCATCTGTGGCAGCCATGTGCGGACAGAACCGCAGCAATTCCATGAACTTAGCTTCATACTCGCTAATGTTCATCATGCCCTGCCTCAATCTCTCAAACTAAGAGATCTTCTCATCTAGGAAGGTCTTTGGAAAATATCTATTGATAAATTCCCGACGGAACTCTTCCCATGAGAACTCTATTCCAGGTCTCTTCTGCTCTTCCATGTTCCACCAGTGACCAGCACTGCCTTTGAGAAGATAGACAGCATGTCTAACCTTCTCATCTTCCAGGATAATAAGAATCCTGAAAGCCTTCTCCAACTTTGTCAACCATAGGTCAACATCTGCGGGGTCGGCAGTCCCAAAGTACTCGGTAGCTCCGACACGACGAAGTCGCTCGAATGTCTTACCGATACCTTGTCCTTCAGGATGGGCAGGTGCCCTAGGTGCAGGCATGGGCATCCTGTCGATGATGTGTGTCATGGCAGTCATGAACTGCCCGAACATTGTCTGTACAGCTGGGTTACCCATGTCGGCTGGGTCAAACTGGGGTGGCTCTCTTGGTGACTCTGGTGCAGGCTGTTCTATTCTGGGAACCATTGCACCGCCTTGAGGTGCACTACCACTACTCTCTACCACGTACTCATCATGAGGCTCAGCCATCCTTATGTATCTTCTTCTCCTGAGGAGTAGAAGATTCTATTAGATAGGGAAAGAGTACTAAAGATAGACTCGACATCCTAAGTCCTATGCCTCTGTAGACTCAACTTACCTAGAGCTCTGATACCACTAAATGTGGGCTCTGATCTCCAAACCACGATATAAACTTAGCGGAAGCGATTCGATAAACAGCGGAAGACAAAAATCACGGGAAATTAAAACTTTTCGAGACAAGAGCTTGAATCCTTAAAAGCTTCTTTCATAACAAGAGATAAACTGTTTACATCTCATGATAATTACTTCTTGAGTAATTATATACATCAAGATACAAAATCTCAAGAACTCATAACAAAAGACTCCAAGACCTGAGAGTACAGAGGACACATAGGACTGACTCTAACTACACCACATGGCAGGCTAAATCTCCACCTGAGATTTACTGCTGCTCCTGGTGCTACTGCTGCTGGGACTGGTCACCTGTAGAACTGTTCCTCCGTCCTCGACGTCCACCTAAAAAGTTGAAGTCTACGGGGTGAGACAATTGTACATAATTGTCCCAGCGAGAGTTATAACTCTCAGCCAGAAGCTTTATATAAAATCAAAGAATAACTTAAGTAGTAAAAGCTTACAAAGTATTCAATAGCAGATGCAGTTGTAAACAAGAGTTCAACATTTATCAAGCATGAAGAACATATGCACTATACAGTGTAACATCAATCAACTAACTCGTAGTTATCTCTAACAGGTATACTACGCTGTAGAGTATGTTTATCAAACATTACTTTTATGCCCTGTGGAGATGAGGTTTACCACTCATACCCCAACCAATCACTACTAAGTGCCTCGGTATCATACTAGGTCATCGAAAGAGCCGGATTCTCATGACCTTCACCTTCCTCAGTCAGTAAGAGGATCACTCGTAGGACATCTTGTGTCTCTACAATAATAGCTCACCAGGGTAATCTGGTCCTTCGCTATTTTAGAGTTACAGTGGCGTTCTGTACTCTCTTCGTCATCAGGAGATTTCATGTTTATCTTCCACTGATACGGATATCTGTGCTTTCTTCGTCATCAGGAGGTTTCATGTTTACCATCCACTGATACGGTATGGGAAAAGTAGTGAAGGATTGATGGATTACATATCTATATCAAATCCCTACACTAGGATGTAAGGTTCTACACATCCATGTACCCCACATACTCAACAGTATGTGATCCAGGAGTTCCCGTAGGAAAACCTGTTTCACCATCATTTGATCTCTGACAATGATGGATCTATGATCAGGGCTCTACATTTCACTTGATTAGTTAGGTACATTCAATATTCTTTTACATCATACATTGTTCTTCAAACAATAACAGTAGCATAACAGCTATAAAAGTAGAATACTAAATGTAACAAACCTAACTCACATCAATCATCATTTCTCAGTACACTCATCACAAGTCATCTCTAAAGCATGACCTTGATGGTATTCATGGCTCTCACAGCCCATTAAATCATAGGATGCCACTGACAAGACATCAAGATATTTTACTATTCATAAAGCTAGCAACATGCTATCAATGAATATAGTATCATCATCCATACCTGGATATGATCACCTTCATATCAGAACCTGCATGCTTAATTCAACTAATAAAGGTAATTCAAAACAATGATTATACTTTCCACTCTTGTCATAAGAGCTAAGTTCTTTGATTCTTATCAAATAGAGTTTAATACTCATATAACATGTCATCACCTTTGAATTAGGGTTTACTATTCACATTACATGTCATTACCCTTGAATTAGGGTTTACTATTCACATTACATGTCATTACCCTTGAATTAGGGTTTAATATTCACATTACATGTCATTACCCTTGAATTAGGGTTTACTATTCACATTACATGTCATTACCCTTGAATTAGGGTTTACTATTCACATTACATGTCATTACCCTTGAATTAGGGTTTACTATTCACATTACATGTCATTACCCTTGAATTAGGGTTTACTATTCACATTACATGGTGAATTGAACTCATAACATCATTATGTATGAGGAACATCATCATTGATGCTCTCAGATTAGCTTAAGATTCATCATATATCATAATTAGGGTTTCCATGATCTCACATAGGTGGATCATACCCTAATCATGCACATTCATGTGTATTGAAGGTTCTTTACTTGAGTTTCCACCCTAAAGGGGTACTTTCTCTCTCTTAAGGTACTTTATCTCTCCTCATACTAGTAGATGGTGATAACACCACTCTAGATCAGTTTGGGTTAAGTCCTCATGGGCTAACATAAGCCAAAACATCACTATCATGTGATTAGGGTTTGATTTGAACAAGGTTTTACTCAATTGAACCCCTCAAGGGTATTTTGGTAATTCACCCCATTGATCACCATCATAGGTTAATTCATTAGTCACTTAGTCCCTTAATATCCTAGGTTATCATTAGGGTTTAGATTAGAGCATTATTGAACCATTTACACCTTCAATTGATTAAGTGAAATCAACCTTTGAAAACCTCAAACGGTTTCAACCTTCAACCTCCAAACGGTTTGAGACCGTTTGGATGAGTTGACCGTTTGGTAGGGTTGAATCCAAGACCGTGTGACCTTCAAGATTGTTTTCCCAAACCGTGTGAGGGTGTAGACTATTTAACAAGTTTGACTTCAAGACCGAGAGGGTTTACACGGTTTGAGACCGTTTGGTGTCTCTCGATCTTGAGATCGTTTGAGTCCAAACGGTCTTGAGACCGTTTGGCCCCAAACGGTCTTGAGACCGTGAGGCCTCACACAGTCTTGAGACCGTGTGACCTCAATCGGTCTTGAGACCGTGAGGTCTCAAACGGTCTTGAGACCATTTGGTCCACTTGGTCTCAAACCGTTTGGACCTCCAACATGGTTCAATGATTTCAATCGTTTATGATTATCAATGTTGAAGCCTCCAAATGGTCAAAGCCATGGTAACCACTTATAGATTGAGTCAATTAGGGTTATGCTTAACCAATTGGTCACTCAATTGACCCTCAATTGCTATCCAATTAGGGTTGAAGTTGGTTCAATTAAGGTCCATCAACGTTCAACCATCAATACTCAATAATGTGAAATCAACACAAGGTTGAACCCTTCAATTGAGCTCCAATTGGGCCCAAACTTGGCCCAAACGGTCTTGATATCGTGTGGATGAACTCCACATGGTCTTGAGACCGTTTGCCCAAGATTTCATCAAAATCTAATGTGATTTGATAGGGGTTGAACCTTGATTGAGTCTCAATTCAGTATTTTGGATTAATTCGATAACCCATAGAAATTGGGCCCTCAATTGATTAAATTACCTTAACCCTAGACCTCCAAACGGTCTTGGGTTGTCACCACACAGTCGTGAGACCGTTTGGTTGATCCCCAAACGGTCTTGAGACCGTTTGGGTCAAGCGACCCAAAAACACTAAGTTATTCATTGAGATTTCAGTACTGTTTTCAATTAGGGTTTGCCCTAGTAATCATCATTCAACTCTTAGCTCGTTTGGAATTAGTCCATAAAATTTGGTGAGTTGTTAATCAACATTATTTTGAACAGTAATCTCATACGGTCAATGCTTGGTCAACGTTCTTACACGGTCTTGAGACCGTTTGCCCAAAAAAGGGCGTTTTCAACAGATTGCAATTCAGAACTAAATTCCAATGATTTGTTGATTTAAAAAAGCTATATCTCTAGATTCCTTTGGATTTAACCTCTCAAACTTTGTGGGTGATTAGCCTACATAATTATGAACAGATTTCTTATACGGTCCATGCTCGGTCAATGCGACTAAACGGTCTTGAAGACCGTTTGCCCTTACACGGTCTTGAGACCGTTTGCTCACCAAACGGTTTTGCAAACCGTGTGAGCACTTCGTGGAGACCGTTTGGCAAAGTGAAAAGTAGTGGATTAACTTTGGAAATAACGTCTTCATCTCCAAGCTCAAGAACAGCAAGGATTTCTCACGTATTTTCTTGCAAGGTAGCAAAGGAAGGTAGAGAAGAAGAAGAACTATCATCTAAAAGCATAAACGAGATGTATATAACAAAGCATAGGTTTAGAGTTATAAAACCCGCCTAAAGCTTTCTCCTTGAGCTCCAAGCTTTCGAGCTCCAAGATTTTAATGGCGTCCTTGAGCTTCCACAGGTCGGCCAAGGTGAAACCTCCAGGGAAAGTCGAGAAGAGATGGCTAGAAAGGTAGAGCTATGTGAGCTAGCCATTAATTTGACCTTGAAATCGAGTTCTAACCATGAACTTAAGCAAAAGGGAGGATTCAAACCTACCTTGCCCTCCTTGGTCGTCCTCCTGAGCTCCACAGCTCCTCTTTAGTCGGTTTGGGTGAATAGAACAGTGAAAGGAACGAAGGGAGGGTTTCCTTGCTAAGTGAAGTGGAGAGTATATATACTTGGGGTGAGATTTTCAACATAAGCTCATAAGTTCTCCATATTTTCAACTGAGTCCCTCCATCCTCCTACGCTCGTCCCTTAATAATAATTCTAAGGGCAAACCTTCTTATAAGGTCAAGAAATGAGGGCAAAGAAGATCAACCTATAACTTAAGCATACACATAAAAGGCTATTGTACATACAGCTTGATTATTCAATCACAAAGGTGTTTTTCATTATATGATTATTCAATTAAGGTGACCTCTTCATCATTTCTTCTAAATGATGACAAGAGTCTTAATAAATACTTTAGATGATGTATTTTACAAGTTGCACCCCTCAAATTGGGTAAATTGCACTTTTCTCCAATTTAGGGTTTTCAAGTACCGGGATTGCTCCCACAGCTGCACCTTGGTGCCCAAGCTTGGGAAATCCCTCAAACCTTACCATCATCATTCTCATGATGTCTCAACATCAGAGGAACATCTCAACATGTGAAATTTGCAATTTAACCCTTCTAACTGGGTAATTTTCACATAGGTCCATGTATTACAAAACAATGCTACAACTATATATAAAAAGGAGCAAAAACTGAAATATATGTTTCTGAGAAACTTAATTACATGCCCAAAGTTAATCACAAGGATTTAATTACATATTTAGGCAAAACATCTAGGGTTAAATCATAACCCAGGTCAGGGATGTTACACCTATAGAATGTTTCACTATAGATTCATAAAAGATGCTTAATACTGAATTTTAAGGCCCGTGTTCTTTGTGGTTGCCAATTCAATCATGTTACCAGAGAGATTATTTGTGCAAATCATGTTTCTTTCATTAATTACTTACAAATCAAAATAAAAATAAAGATAGGGCAGTAGCTCAATTTTTGTTTTGTCTTCCTAGATCTTTTTGATAATTTTGATTCTTCTACTTTTTAGATGAACTTGTGTATTCTTATAACTCTCTTCGTAATCATAATGAAAATTGATCGTGTTGGATGTTCATTTGTAGTTTTCCAATACTCATTTTTAACTATTATATCCATGATAGATGATTACCTTGAACTTGGAGTGGCACATTACATGAAATTAGTTCTATTATAGCAAAAGTTCTTCGTATGAAATAAAAACATTAATATCCTTAACATGGTTTTACTTTTTTCTATATGGCTAACTTTATTATGTAAAAACAACAAAATGGAACCCCAAAATGGAGGTTCAAGTATGACCTCTAGGAAGGCTCATTTTTTGTGAAACACAATATATAAGGACTAGAGAGTTACTTATGTCCTAGATGTCAATGGTACAATCGGAAAACAAAAAGAAATAAAAATGGTCATATCATTTTCACTTCTATGGATTTGTAGCAACCATGAAGGATTGATTTAAGTTTATGTAAGTAGATTATGGATATATGCATACATGCATTGATAAATATGTATATATATGTGTGTGTGTGTGTGTGTGTTTGTGTCATGTGCCGGTGTTTTTGTGTGTGTGTGTGTGTGTGTCTATATATATATATATATTTATATAGTTATATATATAGTTATATATATATATATATATAGTTATATATATAGTTATATATATAGTTATATATATAGTTATATATATACATATACATACATATATAGTAGAATTAGAGGGTACGGTAGAAGCTTTATGTGATAAATGTCTAGAATCAGAGTTGGTTATACATTATTTTGTTTTGTAAGAGAATAGTGAATAAAAAATTTAAGTATAAAAAAATGAATGAATTCATTACAGATTCATGTATAGGTATTACGAAAACTATAGGTGGTTGTATTTGAGAGATTCGATGGGTTCACATCCCCTAAAAGAAAAACTGCCCGGAAGTTTGATTAGAAGGCTATAGGCCAAGGGAAGGTCCCTAGACATGAAATTGATAATATCATCCATGCAATCTTTCTATTTTCTTATCACGAACTTACAAGAAAAGGAAATACAACATTTCTTATATTAATTAGATTACAAAAGATAAATGTAATTTTCAACAGTTTAAAGTGTTAAAATACTACTTGGAACTATGATAGTAAATAAAGTCAAAATAAATGTTAGCCTAAGCTTATTTCAGAATTATCACATATGAATAATATTATATTACTTAAAAAATAAAAATGCACAATATTTTCATATATTCACATGTATACATTTTAAACAAATAGGATATAAAAAAATATTTTATATAAAGAAAGTTGTTAATTGATTTGGTAACAACATATTAGTGATATCACCATAATAAAAAATGTTGGTCGTCTACGCCAATATGTATTTTCCTTATGAGAATAGATTCACATGTACGTTGTAATACTATAGAATGTTATCATATTTGTGTTTTAAGTTAAGAGAATCAGTAAAGATATTATTTCCACAATTATGAATGAAATAAATACCAAACTTGAATTAAATTGTTAATTTGAGTCCAGTCATTTAAAAATTCAAAATTAGTGTGTATTACACATTTTCAAATTGTATAGATATATGTTGTTTTTTAACTGTAACTTGCACACTATTTATTACTAGGGGTAATGTTATACCACATATTGATATTAAAATTAATTCAATAATTAAAAAGACAAAACACTTGAGAATTTCAAAATTCTACAAAATGGATCATGTCCTAAACTTTTCTGCGTAATTTAACACTATATAATTTTAGCAAAAAATGCAAGAAATATTTTGAGTTCAAAATCTCAGAATTAGCATATTTTTCAAATTTAGTGAACAGTTCAATCAAAACATTTCAATACATGCTTGTTGTTATTGCAAAATTTAAAATTTATATAAATGCACCTACACGTTTTTTTATCAATTTTGAAAGAATTTTTTATTTTGGTTTCTACACTTTACTCTATAATATGTACATATACATAAATGTGATTTATTTTATACTTAATGGCATATTTATATTGTGAATATATTAATTATTCAACACTATTATGTATGATATTTCATAATCGATATCATTATTTGGAAGTTCTTAACATCATTATCTAACTATCACATTCTAAAGGGATGGTATATTGAATTAGATATATTTAATTTATTAATGAGAACACATAAATTATTCGACTGATCGTATTTCTATGATCAATTATTTATTATAATTGAATAAAATAATAAATGGTAACTTATAGTATTACCATATTTACCATATATGAACAAAATAGGGAATATTCTGACACGACTATATGAACAAATATATACTACACAGTCCTGGTGAAAAGTTATATTTTTGTTTTCATTTGTCACCCATCTAAGTGGAGAAATATCAAACTTCATATTCATTATGAAATTGTTACTTTTTATAGAAAATAAATTAACAAACAAATGGAGATGATTGACTGACATTATTTCCATAGTAGTACCACTATATTGTGTTGAACATTGAATTAAACATTATAATTATGGTACACATCATAAATGACAAAAGTCTCTACTTGATGATAATCCCACAAACTATAGCATCATATCAACTATTGTATCTATTTTACATGACAAGTCCATTAGTCCACTTAGGTCAACTCTTGAACTAAATTGTATAGATTCATGTCTTTTGCATGTTCCCCCTAATAGTATATATTATTGGAGAGAAGGTGGTTTTGATGTTTTATCATATAGCCGGATGTTGTATTCTTATTTTCATATGATCCTTTGTACCTAATGGAAAATTTGTCCAATATGCAAACTCAATTTTACAAGATCCACTGAAAGACCATATATGATGAGATTTCTAAGGAAGTGCTTCTTCAATGAAAAAAAGATAGAACAACAACATTACGATAAGATTGTATAAAATAAGCTAAAAATAAAAGTAAATTAACCAAATATTATCATGGAAGCAATGATACTACGATATTACAAAGAAAATTGTCATTTGGAATCTGGTGCTTCTTGTAAGAATAAAAGGGATAAAGTTTAGAAAAACAGATCTTAACTAATGTGTTATATTACCACCATTTCATATGCATGAGGAATATGAATATATTATGATTTGGATCTAAAACACAAGGGGCTTCTATCATAATCATCATGGCATGTAGTATACTTTCATAACCAAATCATCACTTCCATGTAATCTTAATTGAATAGTATTATCTCATTCTGTTAGAATTATTTTGTTTTTAGGCATCTTTACCAAGTGAATATACAACAAATTGACGTACATCAAAATACTTACTTCTATAAAATTTTCTTTAAGGGATTAATGTTCATTTTGAAACATCTTATATTGAATGTTATCCATCTATATCATATATAGTGAATATATTTATTCATATGACATATCTTTGACAAAGAAGAAGAATATTTGACTCATTTTCAACACCAAACTATCTTCTTTAGTGCCACAATCATAGAATCATTTAAAAATAAAATAGTATATATCCAAGTAAACTAGAAGAGTTGAATCATTAAAAGACTCCCTTGAGAAGACCCAACAAGAAAAAACAATATTACGAGAAGAGATATAAAACCTTGAAATGAAAATATAGAGTTTAAACATTTGTGATAAACATAAACTAAAATAAGAGTTTCTTGAAGAATGATGACAATAAGAAGGAAAAAGGAGTATTGTAATCGAATCCACCAAATACCACCACCCAAGCATGTTGAGAGAATATATTATGTTATCAAGTATTTAAATCAATTCCATTTCTGTAAACCATTTTATCGTATTGGACAAATCGAAGCCAAACACGCCAATGTGTACTTTGAAAATATAACTCGATGCCCAAGTGAGAGTTTACTAATGATCTTGATGGTAATAAAGAGATAAAATAACATACGGTACATTCCAATTTATTTCTTATAATAATGATAAAATATACTATGAAAATATGGTTACAAATTATGATTGAGACTCAGATACTTGTGACACTAACATATAAAAATATGTCCATTTTTTTGTTTCCAATAATTTTTGCTGAAGTACTAGACTGTTGACTTTAAGAATTGAATGGCCAAAATTATATGTATTCTTGATATTCCATGTATGGATTCATGTCCAATGTGATTATCTCTATAATGCATTGCGAAACAATAACTTGAAACCTCATATTGATGTTTACAAAACTTATAGAATTATACTAACATAAAGGGATGTAGGAAGTAAATGAAAATTGGATTTTAAGGTTAAATATATAAATATGGGATGTATTCACATGTTTTCTATTATTAGTGACAAATCTAATTAAATATTTCTCAAATTAAATGTATGAATGAACTCGCATTCGAAACCCATGATGTGCACCTAGGAAATGAATTATCCCATCACACAAATTGGCCTACTGTGTGATTTAGACACCCCCTCCAGAGTGCAAGTAGTGAGTGGGGGTTACACTGCTGGGGTGGGGTCATCGAAGTGGCTCGTACTCGGGAGTGGTTCCCACGTCATCCAAAAATGATAATATTCAACAATTTGATATGTATAAAATATATCAATCAATGTGAATACTTTTAAAAGAAAATGTCTTCTTCAATATAATTTAGATCAAACTAACCTGAGAATTATGTGTTCTTTGTGCAAATTTTGTGTCTCATGATGTACCCATCTACAAGGGAGTTTATTTGAAACAATGTTTTCAAGGTTTCTATGCAATCATTTACAAATCCTTATGATTTACAAATAATGGATCCATAATCTGTCACATATCCATACAAATCCCAATTCATAATAAGACTAATAAACATATACCCACAAGATGCAAAGTTTTTTAAAGAGATACGAAAACCCATCATAGTGGATAACATGTTTCTCTTGAAAGATAAAGCCTTGTTGAATATCAAAACCCCAAGTGAATTGCATTTCTACATGAAACTATCCCCAAAAGAGTAGAAGAAACAAAGAGATCAGATGATAGGCTTGGGGTGAGGAATAGTGGAAAATACACCAACAAAAAATCATTTAAAAATATTGAGTATAAATCATGACACGTGCAAAGCACGTACACAAACTAGTCATCTATAAAGGTAATGAAATATTTTTCTCCACCAAAAGATGGAACATCGAAAGGTCCACATATGTTTGTATCTATAATATTGAGAAGTTCAGTACTTCTTGTGGCTCCTCTCTTAGTCTATTTGGTTTGCTTACCCTTAATGCAATCCATGCAAACACCAAAATCAGTAAAATTAAGACTCAGAAGAATCTCATCTTTTACCAACCAGTTAACTCTTTCTCTGGATATATGACCCAGTCTCTTATGCCACAAGAATGTAGAACTTTCACTCGTCCTACTTGTTTCAAACCCACTTTAGGATGCAAGGTAACAAGAAGAGATTCAGAAAATGTATTATCAAGAAAATTTTGATATAAACCATTGATCAAAATTCCTGAACCAAATAAACAATTTTCCTTAAACAAACTGAAACGTCCACCACCTATTGCTAATGAAAAGCCATCATTATCAAGTTTAGACATGGAAATTAAATTATGAGAAATGGAAGGTACATAAAGAGTTTGCTCCAAATCTAAATGAAAACTAGAGTCAAATACTAAACAAAAAGTGTCGATGGCTTCTACTGGGGCTTTCACTCTATTTCCCATGTAAAGATAGGCTTCATTTGGACTTAATTTCCGGGTTGTAAGGAATCCCTGCATCGAGTTTGAAACATGAACATTAGAGCCAGAATCAATCCACCAAGTATTACAAGGTGCTTCTACAAAGTTTGATTCGAAACATATAAAAGCCAAAGGCTTACCTTTCTTTTCGAACCATTCTCTATGCTTCACACAATCTTTCTGAATGTGTCCATGCTTCTTACAGAAGTGGCAATTATCATTCTTCCTTACTTTCTTAGGTGCAGATTGGCCTGGTTGATTGGATGTACTATTCTTGATGCCCTTCCAATTTTTCTTACCAACTTTGTTCTTCCCATTCCCATTTCCATGCATGTAATTTTTTGGAGCAACATGACCATTTTGCTTCTTAATTCGAGCCTCTTCCTGGACCAGCTTATTGGTCAGTTGATTCATATTCCATGTATCCTTAATCATATTGTAGTGAATTTGAAAAGGATCATACTGTTGAGGCAACGAGTTTAGGATAAATTGGACTAGGAACGAATCCGCTACAGTCATGCCCAATTTATCTAATTTTGCAGCCAAATTGGTCATGTCAAGTACATGTTTCTGCATGGTCTTGGTACCATCATAACAGGCAGTCGTTAGTTCAGCCATAACTTTTCCAGCAACTGCTTTATCAGCAACCTTAAAGTGGTCAGTGACTATTCTTAAATATTCCTTAGTTGTCTGACCCTCACTCTCACGAATGGAAGATTTGATGTTGGTAGCAGTGGTTAAACGCATAAATTTCAAACATAGTTTGTTATCTCTAATCCATGCATTAAAGTTTTTGATCTCACTTTCTGTGGAGGTAGCAGTAATATCGGCAGGCTTGTCTACAGTTAATCCTGAGTCAATCTCAAGCACACCTAAGTAAAACTCAACATGTTCTTTCCACTCGGTATAATTAGTCTCATCTAATTCAGGGATTGAGTTGACAAAGGAATTAAGTTGGGCAGGTTGATGAACTGCATTATAGAAATAGGCTCACTACAGTTAATCTTTGAGTTGTAAACACATTTAAACAAATATGACTAAGATTTATACATAAGCGAGTGATTTAAACCAATAATTAAATGACTATGGTATCTGTGGATATCCTATACAAGCTTAATCACATAATGAATCAACTCCATAACGGTTATTTCACTACTAATGCATAGTCTACCTTTGGGTAATACATGATGCTAGTAAACAACCAACAATGTGTTTACTTAGTCGGACATTCATTACATTCTTTGAGTCCACTGTGGTGAACTACAACCAATAATATGAATGACATACCAAAAGAAGAGAAACATTCATGTACTGAGATGAAATCAATGTGGTGATTATCAAAACAATATAATATGAATATTGCTCTTAAAGACATATTTTGCTCATCTGTTATACGCATATATGGTATTTATATGGAAAAAATAATTAAGAAAAATATTTTTCGGTCCTACATAATAGAGTTTTATACCAGGATCACAGATCCAGGCACGGAAACATCAAACAAAATTTCTATCATCATGTTTACATAACAAATATGCCCAAATATGCCTAGAAAACACTTAAAACGTGATTTTGAGGGTCTAAACGGCCGAAAAAGGTTAGAATATGAAAAGTTTATGGCATAGACATAAATCTTGAAGAAAATGCCATTTCCGTTCAGAAAAATCTATTTTCGTCAAACTCTGACACTTTTTCAAAAAATACGGAAACATTGATAAAAACTGATTTTATCTTGATTTAGAACTAAGAATATGATCATAACGAAGCAAATAATACCACATGTTAACTGATTCTATGATACATAAGCATGATTAACATTAGCATGGTTATGATTTAGGATCTTGATCATAAACTAGTCACTAAACAATGTAAAACATACCCGTAGACATTGCTGAATACGGAAGATGAGATCCTGTCGAAGCAAAACTCTAGATCCGATGTACGTTTCTAGATCTGAAATATGTCTTCACTCTCTTCGTCTATAGCCGTTAGTTTGTTTCATGAGATAACCCTAGATATGGATCTCAAGTCATATTTATGGGTAGAGAGAGGGACGGATTTCTCTATAAGCTTTAATCGCAGCCGTCCATCGAGGTTGCTAAATAACAGAGAAAGTCTTCTAAATTAAACCCTATTCCTATTAATTCAGTAGTTTCCTTTTTTGACCATGATTGTTATATGGGCCACATAATAAAAATATTTAATGAAATTCGGAATATCCACAAGCCCATAATAATAGGGTCTTTTGTGGGGTCACGAAATTTCTAACATATATAACTTTTAAATATATTCAATAATTAAATAGATTATACAATGGATAATATATATTTATTTATATATTCAGTGTCCAAATAAGCATTCTGATATTCAAGTTTAGGTTAACTTCATGTTCTAACTTTCACAATTCGAGTTGGTTATCTGTTTGGACAAATAGATGTTTGGATCTAGAATGACTAGGCTAGTAAATGTTTATGCTATATGCACTTTGAATATGTAGGTTCTAGTTTTAATATCAGGTCATTTCTTTTTATTTGGGACGATTAGAGGAATCCAAGTCCAGTTCAAAGGGTTGAACATACTAACCAAATTATGTGCATGGGTTAGTTTTGGATCCAATGGTCAATCAATCCAACCCAAATTAACAATATATTAACACAAATATTATTTTCGTTTATAAATATTGGTCAGGTCCGTGAATTTTTGTGATTCCCTCAACTAGTTTCACTCAAACTAGTATATTAATATAAAATCATTTGCTAGTCTTAAAGAAAAAAATAAGCATCAAAAAAGAAAATGGCGACTAGCAAACTAGTACAAAATATATCTCTCGTATCAGTTAAAACAACCCTATGACGTCAGTTCAAAATCATCATCTAAGTGGGCGACACTACAGCCACATGTCTAAGAGGTCAGTTCTTTGAAGAAGGCAAAATTGATATCAGAGATCCAGCATTAGTTGTGTGGATAAAAGAAACCAACATAGATAGGGGTCATAGGTGTTGGTTTCATGCCATAAACCAACGTCGAAAGAGCCATAGCAGGTCACATTTGTAAGTACTAAAGGACCCTACATTGTCAGTTTGTAATAAACTAACACCTATCATGATGTACAGTGTCGGTTGCAGCCCAAATAATAGACGATTTTGATATAAAGTGATAGTTATATCTAACAAACTGACGACTATGACATGCTACCCAGCGAGGGTGTATTGTCCAGCACTGCCATTTTGGTTTTATCCTTTAATGTCAGTTATTTTACTAAAGTCAATGACTTAGGCCTATAGTCTCGATTTTTTTGATACAACTGATGACTAAGTTTTGATTTTCTTGAAATAACAGGCATGCAGCCTACTGCCTAGTTGGTCAGCAGGATGCAAAACCTATAGTTCAGTTCTAAACTGTAGGTTAACAACATCATGTAAGTTCACCTTAACAACATGCCACCAAACCTGCAATAATAAACATAATATATATGCACATAATTTTATTAATTCTCCAATTCAATCATTCATTCATCTTCACATTCATTCACATATATGTTACTTCATTTACATATATATAAATTTCATTCTCATGACATGTAGAAATATTCATTCATTCATCTTCACATTCACGCAGATGTACATAGATCATCATTCACATATGCATGCATCAAATTTAAAGTTGTAAGAAGTCATAAGCACCACATGTATAATAGAATTCAAAGTTCTTCTTCATCTTCTTCATCTCAATCAAATTCAAAGTTCACTTCCTTTCGAAGGTTTCTGCCCATTGTTCTCGTGTCTCATTTAGTTGTTCTATCGTATAGGGCATGTGTATGTCTACTAACTTTTCGCACGTATTGAAGTTTTTGTTATAAACACCTGCAAAAAGAATGATGTATATAAGTAATAAGTTTGATATGTTCATATTATCTAATGAGACTATATACTTATGATGATCAAGACTGTATATATGATTACATTATGTATCTTGTTGATGTCTACTGTCACATATCTAAAATTCATGTCCATATACCACATCATCTAGTATGCGTATGCTCAACCGTTGTCTTGTACAAAACACTATAGATTTCAACATACAAAATGTTAATAAATAAAAGTATCATAGTTGGCATAAATATGCATTGGAGTCAAAAAACTACCTCAACATTCTCCCAAAGTATCATTTTCTTTTTCGTGTCCACATTTACTCTAACTTTATTGAAACATTTTATAGCCCTATATGTTAATGTAACACATTGAATTGATATTAGTAAATAGTCATGTAATATACATGTTAACTGATATAAATATAAAATTTACTCACGTGAATAATGTCTTATTCAAATCATATCCCCCATCATCTATTTTTTCACCCTTAGGTACTAGATCATAAATAGTTAGCGTCACGGTAACAACAACCAATAAGACCCAATAGTTATTCTTGAGTGATAAGAAGGAAAAAAGAAATATAACTCAAAATCCACGATGAAATGTAATTTCTTAAGTCAAGATTATAAACAAAGTAAGTAAACTTATCCAACATTGTATGGAGCTAATATCACACTCTTTTTCTTTTTATCAAAATATTTAAGTGTGGTAGAGTAGTATATGGTAATAGATGCAAGGTCTTTAATTACACAACTAATCAAGGATGGAACTAGAAATCTCACATGAGTTATTGAAAACTCTATACATACCCTATGTAAGTGGTTGCAAAACATATGTCATGTATGCATTAATATATAAGAAAACAAATCACTATATATAAAATGAGGTATATAGCTATATAAAATCTCACCACATTTAAAGTTCTATCACAAATGCATTCAATCAAGTAAAATGAAACAACTCCAAAACATCTTGTTGAAATATACTAGTATCATAATGTGGACATACAACATCATCTTTAATAGAAACCATCATAGGTGAATATTCTTCATGTTTGCCTATAAATAGTTCCATACCCCTGTATTGAGGATCTATCGAGCCAAATAGGTCATGTGCAAGACAAACAAGTAATTGAGGAGGAGGTGGTGGAGGAGGACGAGCTCTAAGGGATTTCCTTAGGCCTTATGTCCTGCATATATATAGTTTGATATCATTTGTCATGTATATACATATACAAACGTAATGTAAATTTACCATACATCATGATCAGTATCGATAACTTCCTTTTTGGACCACATGACCATGTCACCTTCTGCTTCACTTGTCGTCTCAGTGTCGGGGTGGACATATGGCTGTGGATACTTCTTCTAAGTTTTATAGATAAGACTTGAGCACACACGAACCACATCGATGGATAATGGAGAACCATGAAGCATGGCACATGTAAGGGGTGGGTAATCCTCGCCCACAACAATGACATATTCTTGTAATTTTAGATGACATGGCCTCAACCCCTCCAAATCTGCATAGAGTGTTAAATATATAACTAAACATATTATCTTAAAAAGACTACTATGTCATAAATTTACTTACAGCAGATATGCTAGGTGTTGGGTCCACAAGATTACTCCCTAACACTTCTATCGTAAGGGGGTCCACCTCGTATGAAGAGCGGGGCGACACAAATGATACTATTTGAGTAGCTAACTGAGAAGCCTCCCACTGGCTTATTGCTTCCTAAATTCCCTTTTGTAATTAACTCTTTTACCTCCACTTTTGAGAATCCCCCTTTCTGGATAGATTTGCGCTCTGATGGCCCAAAGAATGCTCTTACAGCCACACCAACGCCTACAGCCCTAACACACCCAGGATGCTCTGGATTTACCTAGAGCAAATGGCAATTCATCCCTTGTGCCCTCAGGGATGAACTTTCCTTGTTTCCTTTACTCATGGAGCTCCCACTAATCATCATCAATAGTAATTGGCAAGTAAAACATAACAATCATCAATACTAATTGCTCTGAGAGTTGAATTTTATAGTTTTTACAACCGCCTCAGCAGTTGCGGGATTGATTGTTTCTCTAGATTAGGATTTCCTCCCAGCTATCTATATATCATGGCAAAGTAGAGGTTTAGTATCAGTAGTAGTAGAGAACTCAACAGTCCCAAGAGTAGGCTACTGAGAATAAGACGCTTGTAGTAGCTTTTGGCAAAGATTTGCATATCCACATCGATCCATCATGTGGTTGTACACATTCTTTGCACACCTTTCTCTTTGAGCATCATTTGCTGCCTGGTTAGTAACAATCATCAATAGTAATTGGTAAGTAAAACATAACCTACAACGTCAAGTTAAAACAATGAATTCATAGAAATGTATTCAAATTGAGGATTGATGTTTGATACCTTGAATTCATTGGTGTTTTTAATAGAAATGAACACCTCCCAAGTCATCAGGTCAAGATAGCTCCATTGCTCAGTGGTTGACTTCTTCCTCTTCTCAGCCTCTCGTTTGTATAATCTTGTCAGATTTATTCTATAATTCCTCATAAACCTCCCACAACGTTGCATAACCTTTTTGCGATGCAGATTTTCATCCATGCTCTGCAAAATTTCATATGTTTAATGGAACATTCTTAAAAATAGAATTGTAAATAGTTTTAAAAAAAATGTAAATGATAATATCTCACTCATAGTTCATTCCATATGAATTCTATCTTGATTTTATAAAAAATATGCCAAGATTCTATTTATACTACAATGGCTACGAGTAAGAACCCCTAGATATGAAACAAAAAAGCTCTGGTTCTTTCCAATAGGATTTCCTACATGATCAAACTCAATGACCAACTTTGGTCCATTACCCCTTTGTTTTATCAACTTGTTCATCATGGTGATGCCCCTTATTTTTTATTTTTATGCTTCTCGTCAACTAAACAAGATCCTAAAGACGTACATCCTCAACCTATAACTGACAAAAAAACACATATAGGTCATAAAAAATATAACTTATTAAATGTGATACAACAAGATAGACATATTATAAAATTCATAGAGTGTTGATAAAACATTACATAACTTACACTAGTGTCAGTAGGATGTTGTTGATCCACACAGTAATCATCATCATAGTCATCATACTCATGGTTAGACACCATCTGAAAAAATATCATATAAAAATAGTCAAACAATGAAATATAAGATTATAAAATGCACATCTAACATTAAAAAAAAAAAAGCATGCCTATAATATTGAGATCTTGTATCACTTAACATTCCCTCAGTGTGATCTCCACGCACATATAAGTCTGTTTCAATTTCCATATTTGGTGTTGGCAAGCCAACTGAGATAGGAGTGGAGTCATCATACTTGTCATAGTTCTCTTCTTCATCTATAGGATCTTCAATGAACTATCTTTTACCATGAAGAACAACTGAACAATTTTCATTTACAGGATCATCGATATAAAATACCTGCTTCTCTTGTGATGTCATTATGAATGGTTCACCCTTCTCCCCAATCTTTTCAAAATTCACTAATGTGAAACCCAATTCATCCACTACAACTCCTTTGGTGTTATCAACCCAATTACACTTAAAGATTGGAATTTTGAAACCTACATAGTCAAACTCTCATATATCTTCATTTTAGCTTCACGTGGACTCTTATCCTTTACACTAGAAAAAAACAATGAAGACGCTTGAAGGGTGTCGCCACTATTTTAGACAACACTCTTATCATCTTGATGCTTAGTGTAATATGAGAACCCATGTATATCAAAGCCTTTATAATACATAACATTCGTTTTTGGTTTAAAGATGAGGTATTTGATATTTTTAGCAACATTATTTGGTGTTTCAGATAGTTGATGTAAGACTTTATCTTCAAACTACCTAATAAATGTCTTGTTATGCTCTCTAGCAAGCCACATTGAATTGGCTCGAGGATATTGTTTCTTGATGAAATTGGTATGTTTGGTGATATAAACACTCACTTCATTGATGTTGTGTAACATATAGAAGTGAGCTTGTTCCCACAACTCACAACTGATTACTTACACTCGTGCTCGTAAAGTCCCTTCGCCAGAATAGGACTCAATATTCTTCTCATTTACACGATCTTCATTACAACTTAGAAAGTCACTACAAAAGTCCATAACCTCCCTCACCACATAACCCTCAAATATACTCCCTTCAGGATGATAATAGTTTCAAACATCACCTTTAAAAACACTCAAGTACCATTCAAAAGGATACATCCAAATCAAGAAAATTGGTCCCAATATTTTCACTTCCTAGTTAAATGGACAACAAGATGTACCATGATATCAAAGAATGAAGGAGGAAAATATGCCTCAAGCTAGAATAGGGAAACGACTACCTCTTTGCAACTTATTGAGATTCTTAGGATCAATAAATTTGTTGCATATAGTGTTGAAGAAGAAACAATGTTTGATGATTGCAAACCTTACATGCTTCAACAATATAGATAGAATTACCATAGTTTATATTTGTTGCATTAGAGTGTGATAATCATAAGATTTAAGACCTATCAGCTTCAGATATTCCATTGATACCAGTCTACGGATATTGAAAGAGTATCCCTATGGTACCTTTACATTAAGCAAGTACTTGCAAAATTTTTCTTCTCCTTTCTAGACAACATGTAACAAGCAGGGAGTAAATATGTTTTCCGATCACTGCTAACTACTACTATTATTTTTTTCCTTTTTCCCATTTCACGTAGGTCCATTCCGGATTTAATGCCATCTTTATCCTTACCTGGTATATTCAAAAGAGTACCAATGATGCTATGACAAACATTTTTCTCAACATGCATTACATCAATTCAATACCTAACTGCTAAAGAACTTCAATAAGGAAGATCCCAAAATATTGACCTCTTCTTGAATAAAGATTTGTCACTCTGTGTGAGAATGGTACATTGTGATATCTTATTGAATTCATTGACAAAGTCGTTTACTTTTTCATAAACAACCTCCCCTAGTATAGGTTTAGGGACACTTTATTCCTCATTCAATCCACTGAATGCTTTGTACAACCTTTGATAAGGATGGACTTTTATAAGAAACCTTTGATGACCAAGATATATAGTCTTGCCACCATGTTTTAGTCATATTGAATCAATGTTCTCTTCACATATAGGGCATGCTTTGGATCCTTTTACACTATATCCAGACAAATTCCCATATGTTGGAAAGTCATTAATAGTGCTAAACAACATAGTATGCAAATGAAATGTCTCTCTACGCAAAGCATCATAGGTCATCATAACTTCACCCTAAAGTTTCTTTAAGTCATCAATCAGAGGTTCAAGATAAACACCTCTATCATTTCCAAGTAATTTAGGGACCGATATTAACAATGACATCTCAACATACTTATTTTTCATACACAACTAGGGAGGAAGATTGTATATAACAAGCATAATAGAACAAGTGCTATGTTGACTGCTTAATGTGTTGTATGGATTCATCCCATTG
This sequence comes from Alisma plantago-aquatica, assembly GCA_963693085.1. NCBI lineage: Eukaryota > Viridiplantae > Streptophyta > Magnoliopsida > Alismatales > Alismataceae > Alisma > Alisma plantago-aquatica. Next base: position 655,866,051 of record OY856415.1, on the reverse strand, counting down.
GTACAAAGCCTAAGTCTTAGATTCCTAAATTCTTCACCAAATTCAGGGTACAATAAATCAATCTTCTTCCAATGTGGGAAATCATATGCATGTCGTAGGATCCCATTATTATTTTTCTTAACATTTGCATGCCACCTTGAATTCTCTGCATCCATCGAATTAGAAAATAGGCGTTGAAACTATCGTATTATAGGTAGATACCACATCACCTTGGCAGGAGATCCAATTTTGGACTTCCTCGAAGTCGTCATTTTATACCTTCATGACCCATATTTTGGAAAATCTTTCAAACTGACATATTGAAATAACACAATCATTCAGGCATGCATGTATCTTCTTAGCCTTCATTCCCATTGGGCATAATATTCTTTAATTCATATGTTGAAATTGGAAGCTCATTGCCTTGAGGAAGAATTTCCTTCAACAAAGACAACAATGACGTGAAGATTTTTTCGCTCCATCTATGTTTATCCTTCAGATTATACAATCTCAACACAACACTCAACTTTGTAAACTTAGTACAACCTATGTATGATGGTCTCTCAACATCATGCACAATGTTCCTAAATAATGAGGGTGGATCGGTATGTTCTACCCCACAACTATGTAGCATCACATCAACCATGTCTATCAAAATTAGTTCATTCACATCTACATCATCAGTGGGAATTTCTTTTTCAACACAAAATCTACTATTGACATCTACTAATCTAAAGTTTGGAATCTCTCCATGCTAGTACCATTTTGTATAGCCATGTACAATTCCATTATAGATGACATGAATTTGTATTGTCACCAGTGTTGACTTTCAAGTTGCTACTGCAATGCCTACATGGATAATAGAACCTATCTCCAAGTTCTTTCCTATGTTCCTCCGCAAATCTTATAAACTGATCAAGACCTATAATAAACTTTGGGGTGCATCAATTTGGAATGGACATCCACGATCTATCCATTCTATTATCTAGGAGAAAATAAGTATTAGGGTTTAGGGTTTACATATTAGCTTAAGGATTTACAGATAGATTAGGATTTATTATTTTAGATCTAGGGATAAAGGTTTGTATATTAGGGCTTAGGGTTTAAAGATTAGGGTTTTAGGGTTTAAATATTAGGGTTTATGATTTATATATTATGGTTTAGGGTTTAAAGATTACAATTTAGGATTTACATATTAGGGTTTAGGGTTTAAAGATTAGGGTTTAGGGTTAAAAGATTAGGGTTTAAAGATTAGAATTTAGGGTTCAATAATGAATGTGTGTACCACCTATCCCATTCTTGAACACCTAATCTCACTAGTAAGTGTACAATGTGTATTCGATTGTCAAAAAAATTTGGTAGTATTTCCCCACAGTTCTCTAAGTACTCCGATGTAGATGGGAAAATGTCTACCAACATATGTACTTAGAGAACAAATGGGGAATTGTTGACGAAACATCTAGATAACCTGATATACATTATTCACTTTCATCCTAAGTGAGATTAAGTGTTCAAGAATAGTGCCAAACTGTGGACTATGCAAGATTTACTCCTAATGAGTAAATCTCGGACAGGTTTCTAGGCGACCAAAATACATGTATGATGTGATTCCTATACCTATGACCCTATTTTCATCATTCATATCCTAATTTTTATGTAAAATCATTTACTTCAATTTATTCTTGATTCTTAGTCATGCCCTAGTCTAGGTACCATATTCTATAACATTAATTTCAACATCTCCAATGTACATGTATGTTCATCATCAAGATACTCATCACACATAATTTATTCATGACCTAGGGAGGGAGAGATGACCTAAGGTAAACTTGAAATTAAGGTTAACAAACTAAGGAAAGAAGGCAAATTACACTAAAAAGGATATAGAAATCCTAATTAACACTAATCAATCCAGGTGTAATAAGTAACTAACCATAAAAAAGTGATTCACTATCAACAAGGTAACTACAATAATGTAAGAAGAAAGGGACATGTTCATGCACATACATCCAACAATTAAGCAATGAAATAAGATAACTACAATAATGTAAGAAGAAAGGGACATGTTCATGCACATACATCCAACAATGAAGCTATGAAATTAGATTATGAATCACATCTTATTAGTTGGCTATGGATGGCATGGTAGTTTGTAGGGGAGCTTACCTAGCAGTAGGGGAAGAAGCTTTGATGTCCTCCCAAGCTCTTTGCTAGAGGCAAAGGCATCTGCAAATGATTCTTAGGAAGCGACATCCTCCCAAGATCCTGGATGGAGGCGGTGGTGAGTAGCTACAACGCCGGTGACCGGTGAGCAACGAATGGCTAGAGGAAGAGAGGAGCAGAGAGGCTGCAGAGACCTTTGATCTATGAAGGCGGCAACGGGGATCATAAATCACCAAATAAGAAGCAGGTCAATCGTGATGAAATAGAGAATAGGGAGAAAGTCTGTATCACACAGGTACTATTAAGTTATCCACATTTTTCAGTTGTTTTATAAAACCGACAACTAAGGGTGTTGTCAATTTGAACAACAAAACGGATGACTAACTCCAAAATCAAACAAAAATAGATGTTGATTTAGGGCCATAGTCCTCGCTTACGTCTGTAGAAACCCACAAGTAACTATATATTCAAACAAAAAAAATTCCCTTAGGTTACGGGTATAGTCGTTAGTTATGAAAAATATGTGACGACTAACTCCTAAACCAAGCAAAAAATAGACACCAGTTTATGGTCATAGTCGTCGGTTACATCTAAGAAACCAACGACTAACTACATATTGAAACAAAAAATTACCCTTGGGTTAGGGGTATAGTCTTCAGTTTAGCAAGAAAAACCAAAGACGAAGAAGCAATTTTGGGAAGGGAATATTTTCTTGGGGACATGGCGTGAAAACACCTAGTCGTCGATTTTTTCTACAACTGACGATTTAGGCCCATGTCCAAAAAAATATTGTGCCTCACCAATGGGACTTAGTTGTCAGTTTAGCAAGAAAAGCTGACGATGATTAAGTAATTTGGGGGGAAATAATTTTACAGGGACATGGCACGAAAATACCTAGTTGTCAGTTTCTTCTAAAAATTTAACAATTTAGACCCATGTCCCAAAAAAAATTGTTTGTCACCAAGGGAACTTAGTCATCGATTTTTTGTTAGAATCGACGACTAATGGGGGGTGATAATTTTCCCATGGGGACATGGAGAGAACACTTTGTTGTCGGTTGTACAAAAAATTGACGCCAGACTGAAAATTTTGGAGCCAAGTTTTTTCCCCTAAAAAATTGTATTTTGCAGGCAATTTTAGACGTCGGTTTTTATGAAAAGAAATTGACATTAAAGTTAAAGCAGTACCCGTGTCTTTTCTAAATTAGAAGGACTTTACATATGGTGATGGTTTGCTTGAAAAACATATTTTGTTGGTGAATTGGTGTGAGTTTTGTAAAGAATCGATGTCAGCAAAAGTGACATTAAACGTCAGATTTGTACTAGTGGCAGGTCACACGGTGATAAAACAATGAGCTTTTTGCCATTAGTTTTTAACTGAGAGGGACAAAGTGGGATTTTTTAGAGTTTTGGAAAGTGAGGTGGTATTGGGAAAGAATTCTAAAGGGACCTAGGTCATGGTATCCAAGTAAAATGAGGTAGTTTTATGGAAATTGTTATCCTTGAACATGAAGTTCAAAATTTTAAAATACATATGATAAAATTAGGCTTGGAGGAGAAAATTAAATACCTATACGTATATGCTTGGATAAAGGAACTTCATGTCACTTGTATTTTTGTAATGTGCCTTTCTCTTTTCATTCATACTGATTGTTAAGAAAAGCTGGTCTATGAGACCCTACCACTCATCGGCCGCATGACTCCACAACAATTTTTTTATCTTTTTATCATATTGCTTACACATAAATGAACATTTTGATATCTAAAAATTGATTATTGTAGTGTCAATGTAGATAAAGCCTAACTTATGATCAAGTTTCTATGTTATTAGTTGTTGTAACTACTTTACTACTATCATTGACGTCGTAATGATCAATATTAGGTATGAAAGTTTGTTGTTTTTCCAGATGATACAATAGTAAAACCAAAGATCACAAAGAAATATTCTAGAAGGGGTATATGGAAACAAATTTATTCTAGAGTATTGTATGGATCACCCTTTTTTGTAAAATCATGTCTAGTAATTTTCTAAGATATTATGTTTTGGAGCAAGTTACTCTGTCCAGAATTTGAAATGAATAAGTTATTATTATGTATGTTTCTGCTTGCTTCACACGTGTGATACCTTATGTAGGTGTTTAATATTAGCCTCTATTTCCTGTTAAGAGGTATCTGAACAAAAGATGATGTTTTAGTTGAAAAATTAAATCGAGTCACGCTTGATTTCAAGGATACACCATTGTGTGGTTTACTCTTAGTGTATTTCATTCCACTAGGATACATGTATCCTCAAAGTATATCTTGTTCTAAATGAAAGCCTCTAGAAATTATGCATGATCTATACCTATCTTCTTGTTTCTTGATCTTCTAGAATCACATGCAACTAATCCATGTCACTTATTAAGTAAGAGGCACCTCATCCTAGGTATGTGTTCGCTCAATATTTGAAGTTTCTCACAATTTTTTTTGTCATTATGTAGAAATGAAGCCACCAGATAGATGCCTTTTTGTTTCTATTAAGAGCAGTGAGAATAACCGGTAACAAATGAATGACAATATCTTGAATTAGGTCTATGGGAGCATCAAGATCTCCTAAGACCCAAATCTATTTCACAAAAATGCTCAACATGGGTGAGACTACGTCCCAACAAAAGTTGGGTTTACTCAATCCAACTAGGATGTTCAACATAGTGGTCTAAAAATCGATTATGGGAATAATCCCAGAGCACGATACACATTATTACATGCAATTATTTGTCATTTGGGCTCTGTAGGACTACTCTTATCCCACCTCAGCTTTGTCAAGTAAGATTATCAACAAGTCACCTTTAGATGGATAATGATTTCAAGTGAGTGGATCATTCTTAAATCTTCATCTAGGAACCTATACTTATGTGTTGGTTCTTCATGAGGGATATATGATAGTTGATTAGCTAGAGCATGTGTTTTGACCACCTTAATTAGTAGATAGATGATGTCATACTTTGATAACATTACTCTCTAATTTTCACATCCTCTTGTGAGGGTAGGGTGTTCACAAAGTAGTTACATAAGTCATTTTTTGTGATCAGTTGAAGATAATACGTCATTAGGTAGTGAAGTGTCATCCTTGTTGCATGTACTAGGGATAGGAAATACATCTCAATTGTAGTGTATCAGGCCTTAGTGTCATTCTACTTCTTGGGGAGAAAATAGATGGCATACTCACCACACTCATTGATTGGTTGAAGATCCCTCCCATTGAGATTTTGCAAACTGACATTCGAATGATCATGTATTCTTTATACTTCTGCAATGCTTCATCATATTATTTTTTCCATCCTGAGTTAGAGTTCTTATTTATTATCTTGAATGTAGGCTCAAATATATGTGTGATCTTGTCACTGAAGAAAGTGATAAATTGTAGACGTTTGAGTAAACCTCATATTTCCATTTTTATTTTATGAAGGAATTTCTTTAATGACTTGAGGTTTTCCCTGGTCAACTTTGATTCCTCTTTAACCAATGATGTACCAGAGTAGTTTAAATTATGTAACCCCAAAGATACACTTTGTCAAGTTCGTGCATTGTGAGAATTTACTAGTCACTGAAACAATTTCTCTAGATTTGTGATTTTTTTTTTGGTCGGTCAAAAAGCGTGTTACTATAAAACCAAAAACTTTAGGCACAGAGTACCCCATTACATCACAAGGAGCTAATAAGCTCGACCAGGAACATATACCCCACGTAGGGGGTGTAACACTACAACTAAGGATAACAGTCACTAAGAAGAATATCAAAATACCAGGCAATCTTACCAGGAGAACGATTTACAACCTACATATACATGCAAGAAGCCCACCCACAAATAGTAACTACAGAACACAAAAAGACAACCACCTGGTAACCCTGCCTGAACATCAGACCTTCTCATATCACAGAATCATCGCAAGCCACCAACAGAGAGCTGCGAGCCTAAGAGATTCGAAACAATCCAATCCTTCTTGGCACGGTACCAACTGTCTAATAGAAACACCCACAAGGTGTGGTCCTATGCCAAAAAATCAGAGGATTCAACTCACTCCAAAGCCACACAACCAACTGTTGATGTCCTGCAATAGAAACAACAACCAACATCTTGCGAAGAGGCTGCTCGCCAACACCTTGGAGGTGTTCCTACATCCAGCAATGAATAGCGACAGGAAGAACGATCCTACCCCAGTAGTTCCTTGCTATTGACTAACCCAGGAGCAGGCTCTGTTGAGCAAAAGGTCGAACATCTTGAGGATGCTCTACCTCATAGCAGCATGAGCCGACCACACAAGAGCTCAATGCCCCTGTTGCACATGAGCATTCCATCGAGCAATCAGATGGCGTCCAAGAAACTGCGTCAAACCGAAGACAACGGAGCAGTAGGGCCCTACCGCCAGTGTCGAACTGCGCCCACACGCCGAGGACCAACAACCGCGAGGCTGCATCATCACCGGGGATACATGGCTCGAGGCCATAACTAGACAAGTTGTCCCTGTTTTCATAGAAGCTAACAAAGAGCGCCAAAGAGGGTGACCCATCGCGTAGCCAAGGGGAGAGGACTCCCACTTCTGTGTCGGTTCACCCCCGGTCCACAGGCGCCGTCAGGAAGGAGATGTCGTTGGCTAGGCATGGTGAGGTGGAGTCGACGAAGACACAGCGCCGTCGATGCTTTGGACAAGGCTAAAAACGTAACTCGGGGGGAAAGGGGTAGGAAGAAAAAGGATGTCGAGGGGCACCCTTGCTCTGCCTACAGCGGCGGATCGGTCGAGCAAGACGCCAGATCCTGGACGGCGGCACCTCTCCGTCTGTCCCTATAACGGACAGGAGTCGACTAAGTCGAAAACATCCACACACACCCTGGATCCGAGCTTCAGGCTTCTTGTCACGCCTTCCCCTCCGCCAAACCGTGATCTACCTCGGACAAGCAGCCAGCAATACTCCCTGGTTCGCAGATGCCTTGATCAGGTGGCAGCTCATGCAGACACATCCGCGATTTGATAGGAGCAACTGTCGGGGCAGCTGGATCCACTCGACGCCTTCTTCTCCAGGATGATGATCCCTCTGCTCCAGTCGCCGAGGCAGGTTGGAAGCCAAGGGGAGGGCGTGCCAGAGATGACGCCCCTCCCCCAGTGGTGTCGCCTGTTAGAGAGATGTGAGAGAAAGAAACCCTAGAGAGAGAAGCAGCACCTAGATTTGTGATTTCATCTTCAAGACTCTTGGTTTTAGCTACCATGTCATCCACATAAACCTCCACCTCTTTATTCATCATGTATTGAAATAGAGAAACCATCAACCTCTGATCTGACATTTTTTAGGTTGAGTGGCATGAACTAGTTGCAGAACACTTTCCATTGTATGATGGTGGTCTTCTCCCTTGTCTTTCTTACTCATGTTTATCTGATTATAGCCATAAGCCAATACATGAATTTTAACAATGCGTGATTGTTGGTGTTGTCGATGATTACATAAATGTGTGGTAGTAGAAATTCACCCTTAGGAGACACCTTATTGAGATCTTGATAGTCAATACATATTTGTTCTTGGTCATCCTTCTTTGTCTCATCTAAATTGGTGGTAATCCATGTTGGATATTTGATCGACTCTATGAAACCAAAGTTGTGCTGCTTTTTTTTTCCTATCTAATCTAGAGGATCCATTTTATTTATCGTTATCTAGCTTTTTGCTTGGCTGGGAGGATGCTAGAGATTACAGGGAGTCAACTGTAACAACCTCACTTTTCAGCATCCCCCAATTAAGGAAGGAACCAGAAAGTTGAGAATCATTACCTCAAATTCTCAAGGATCCAAATTTAACCAAATAATAAATAATAGAAAATATTTTCCATTAATTCAGATATTGTTTACAAAATGCTCCTTAAAGGGGTTACATGAATTTCTAACATTAGAATTGTGCATATGAAAATAAGTATATATCTAATCCCCCTTAGAAGTTAGCTTTAATGTCTTTGGGTAATTTTATGTGTCCATCATACCTTGATATCTTCATATTTAGCATGTACCTAAAACGTCTTGAAAAATAAATGTGGCTGGATATATCGAAATATTATGTGTATGTGAGGTACATGCAAAGGTGTGCAAGTAAACTAACAACATATATTCCATCAAATACATGTAAATAAGTATTGGCATTTTTTTCACATATTCTCATCTTTCTATCATACTCGTAGTGGCATTATAATTGAACATATTATAAATAAACACTCATCAGTTTATTCAGTCAGTCCTCGAGAAAACCTTTATAAACACTAGAAAACTATATTGCGAGTAGTGATAATCGTAACCAAATACCTCTTGTAGAACCATGCAAATTATGGAATGATACTTTAAGCATGTCATCCAATCAAGAAAGAAAAGAGGAATCCGATCATTAAATCTGCAAGTACGTAAATCTCAAAGTGACACCATCACATTAATTAGTCAAAACCCTACTCAAATCCTAATCTATGGTTTAGGATGGTCTCATCTTTAGGATTTTGAATAAGGGTACAAACCTTAATTATCTCACACAATTCTTCATTAAAGTTATTAATCCACATTAGACATCACGTGTCACCCTATTTACTATATCCAACGTATCCCTTCATTATGATCAATTAGATCCAATTATGCTCATTAACAATTTAGTATGATATGACCTTTAATTCTAATTATTCATATGCATGATTATTCACTTTTGAAACCTCTAATTATCACCAACATGATTATGATCATGTTAAATTAGTATTTTGTTCAGAAATAATAGTTAGCAACTCAAAATAACCGGATTCACTGTGTTAAGCACCATAATCACCAAAACTAGGAATTTCAAACTTTAATCACTTGGTAGACATATATTCATAGCACTTTTGGAATTAGGCTCTAATCTAGGATATGAAACCATTTTATTTATGTTCCTCTCATTCTCCTAAAAAAATTTCATATAAAACTCATCTTGGTCTTACCGTTCAAGCAATTACTACAAATTTTGCAAGAAAAACATAAACTTGTGAAGCCCCACATGAGAAAAAGAGAGCCTACATTAATTTCCACACAAATCAGGCTAGGCCAATGGTCTTCATCCATGCTGCACCCCACGGCCATGTGGCTCGGGTGGAAGGATAGGTAGAAGGTCAGAAATGACTATGACACCAAAATGGCAACCCAGGGGCATAGGTGTAATTTCCATCACCCTCATCTCCTTCCTTCACTCTCCTCTTCCTTGTGATGGGTGTGACTCTCATTTACCTCCATCATTGACCAACTTTGCATATAATGGAAAGTGATCTTAAAACATGTGTTCTCTTTTGTTAGAAAACAATTATTTGTTCAAGTATGCTTTTGTTATATTCTTCTATTAATGCCAAGTATTATTTTTAGCTTATTGCCAAGTCTTGGTAATGAGAGGTATATAAAAGAAACATAGGTGTACTCAATACAATATTCCTGAATATTGTGCTGACATGTACCACATATAATCTTTAATTTAGGTTGTGGACATATGATCTTGAAGAACCAGGATAGTTGAGATTTGTGTGGTGAGCTGATGTACATGTGGACCCTTTGTCTTAAGATCTTGTTGTTTAGTGGTAGTACATGTACATGTAAAATTTTGTTGTTCAATATCTAATCTCAAATGTTGTAACAATTCATTATGTAATTATATGTTGGATGGTGAACATGTGTTGTGGTTTGTTTATTGTTCATGTGCTTGTGCTATTGTTGTTTCCTTCTGACTTTCTTTGATTTTCTTTCTAATTTGCTTAGTGTAGGGTGTATAAATTGTAGTTTCTCTGAGGTGAGGTTTAAATTTAGACGTCACATAGTAGATTGAGTTTTAGAAAATTCAGGGACATCACAGATGGTATCAGAGCATGAACAATAAAAAAGCCTTACATTTGCTCATTATGCAACTCAAACTAAAGAAAAACTTGAACTTAAAACAAATCTTTAGGGTTAGATTAGTCATATTTTGGAGAGTAGATCTGACCTAGCCTCTAGGTTAACACCTAGATGTCTGAGAACTAGGTTTAGACTGGTTCTTATTGTATAGCAGGACCTTAGGTGTCATTCTTTCTTTCTAGTGCAGTGGTATGAGACGTTGCATTATTTGGAAATGATGTACATCATGGGAAGAGAAACCTTTGACATATGATGCATCTATGTTTTGGGTAGATACACTAGTCTACACCATTTTCTCACCCTTTTCACTAGTTTTCATGGCACTGTACTCTCTACTGTGTGTGGGACACTCATTTTCTAGATTAGTTTCTGATTCCAATCAGATCGAGACTCAGGTTGGTGGTTCCCCGTGTAGGACTCTAGTGGTGTATATATAGAAAGAGTTTTGGGTAAGCATGTTTCATGGGTATACACCTATGAAGAGAATGTCATTGCATGTTTGGCTTGTGGATATGTGATTAGAGATTGTGAAGTGGATAACTAGTGCCAATGAGGTAGACCTGATAATCCTATATTAAGAGGGAAGATAAAGTTTGTGTATATGAGATACTAATAGAGTTGAGTGAGCTCAGAGAGACTGAGCAAGACATCACCCTCAGGATAAGGGTTAGGAAAACCTCAATTGGACTAAATAAAGTTTTAATATATGTTTGATTGGACACTCATATAAGTTTGTCTAGTACAACCACGATATAATATATGTGGATGTGATCTAATCCCAAGATGTGATACATGGATATGACATGATGGAAAATGTAATATGGTTTGATATCTCTCTATGCACAAATGGTTAACCGTATACATGAATAATAATGATATTACAATATACTTGGTTAATCTAGTGATGAAATCACTCATAAAGTTTGTAACCAAATATGAAAGTGAAATGAAATCAGATTAATGACATAAAATGGATGTGGTTTTAATGTTAGTGGTTAATAAGGATGTTGAATATAGTTTGAAAACTAGTGCAACATGATGATGATGACACTAATATGGTATATATGAAAAGTGGGTTAATTATAATTAACTCTTTCATGACATGTATAAGCTATTGTTGGAATCTTAATGATTGAGTGGAATGAGCATGATAAACCTAATGTGAAATATGGAATGACATAACATAAGCTTGTAAAATCTTATTTCAACCCTTATATGAAAGGGGTGGTTAACCCTAATAAGTTTGAGATTGCCTAGATATATAGATATAGTTTTTAGATTTTGTTTTAGGATATGTTGCACCTAGAGTGGTGCCCCAAATATGAATGAGTATCTTTGATTTTGTTAAAAGTAAGATATGGCTTAATTTTGAGGATGAAATTCCATTTAAGATGTATATGATATGATATACTGGATCTTTTTGGTTTAATCTCGAGGACGAAATTTCTTTTAAGGTGTGTAGGATGTGATGGCATGAACTTTTAGAGTATATGGATACTTTAATTGCATAAGTGAATCAATATCTTTAAGTTATGTGAAGAGTTCCAAGTGATTTGATAAAATATGGATTCTTATTGGTGTTGACATCATGATTGAGATCTTTATTTGTTATGCCCTTTTGAAGTATTTAATTGACAAGTTAAACAGTTTAGTTTTGGCACCAAATTTGTGTAGAATGTAACTTGAGTTGTGATAAATCTATGGTCAAAATTTGAGGATGATTGGATATTCCTAGAAGGAGTTATGTTTGGATATAGTGAAATAATGTGCATGGTTGATGATTCATAGACCTAAGTAGTGTATTATTTAGGTTACGTTTAGATATCAGCCTTGTTCCATGCCCTCTTTGGTTTGTGGATGGGTTGCATGGACAGATCCTAACCCTAGAGATCTAATCTAGTGGCAGTAAGCTTGGGCTTGAGTGAGACACGAATAGCCTCAAGTGAAGGACTAACTTAAGCCCTAGGATATGAGATCCAGGGTCGTTATATTGTCTCTAACCTTGTGGTTACTTCCTAGACTATAGGGAGAAACCATGATGTCATGGTGCTAATGGATCATGGAGTGAGGCAAGATTTCATGCGATTAGTTGGCATCGAATCTGTGTTAAACATATGTTTTGAACCAGATTTTGTGTCTTTTGGAGGAAAATAGAGGGATTTTGAGTTCCCCTTTCTACTGTCTCTCCACCATGAGTTGCAAGTGGGAATCAGAGTATGAGATGGAAGTAGAGAAGAGATCGAAGGGAAATAATAGAGGGTAAAGGAAGGCCGAGGTCATGTGAGTCTCTTGGGTGTGTTTTTGAGCCCTGTTTGGGTGGTATTGTTTGCTGACTGAGTGAAGGTTGTCGAAGAAGATCACTACTAAGGGCGATCAATAGTGGCTCCCAATGCAAAAAAAGGTGTCGATTGAGTTTTTACAAATCTTTCGTATGTTTTTATGGCATTGGATTGGAGATTCATGGAGCCCTAGGCATTTTTCCTCTTGTGCTCTACCTTTCCAGAACCTGACGGCAGCAAGGTCTTCAACCCTGGACGATGGAGTAGCTCTGAACTTCTAGTGTTGATGGAGGGCCTAGTGTGGAAGTCACAAAGCTAATAGTAACAAAATATGCAGAAAAATTGACCCACAGTTGAAGTTGTCTCACGTTGGAGCATAGCCACATGGCGGTGGCCAGGTTGCAGAGAGCGGAGACCCAACAATTAGAGGAGGATCATGTTTTGAGTAGAAAAAGAAAGAAGCGCGAGGTAGACCGGGTTCAGAACCATAGACCGGTCCAAAAACTAGGAAGACCATAGCCATGAACCGACTGACTCAGTGCGAGTTAGGAGTTGTGGGCGCGCCCCCAAAGTGGAGACGTGGCAGCGCCTCATTGGCCGCAAAAGGTAAATTATCTCAAAAATTATCATATCTTGAATAATTCGTAGTAATTAGCTCAATTATTGGAAAATTACAAATAATACATAAAAATGTTCAAAAAAATGAGTAGAACAACATGGAACCATAATATCAGGCTTTTGATTCTCTAATATCAATGATATCATGTAAGTTGTGAAATGCTTGTTTTAGGGATAATAAATATCAAATGATGACCTAAAATTATGAGAACTTGTCAATAAATACCAAATCATTTTTATAATCCATCTGATGTCAGTGATTATGATGTTGATGCATGAAATCATTCTAATTTTCTCAATATGGCTAATTAGGGCTAACAACCCTAAGTAAAATGTGATAATTACATTTATGATCAATAAATGATGGAATCTTCAGTATAAGCTCATATCAGTATATGGAACCTCAGATTTAATTATGATTTCACGATGATACACATAATCCATGTTATATGATGATGATTGCTAATATAAACCCTAATATGCTTAATGAATATGATCTAGGGTTAATACGTGCACATAATGATATGGAAACTAATGGTCTTATAATTGATCCTAATCTGAAAATATGACATCAGTAACATCAATCCCAGATAACAAGATGTCAAGAAAAATAATGATGGGAATATCTTAATGAACTAAGATAAACCCTAATGAACATAAATAGGGTTAAGATGATGAGAACCTGATGGTATATGTATGGTCTTGTCTTTATCAGGGGTTGATAAGGATATAATTGATATCCAAAATGTGATTATGATTATCTATCTTGATCAAGGCATGCCATTACCTCTTACTTTACTTATTATACAATATGCTTGTGTTATATCTGTAGTAAAATATTTGGCATATGATATTGGATGAAATGATTTATCTTGTATGATATCTTGCTTGATTTTCTGTACTTATATGGCTATGAAAACATGAAACATAAGAAATCCGATCCATTATATGATATCATTAAATATCTTCGGAAGAATAGTGCATTTATGAAAGTACTAAATCTCTTTGGTAGAATAGTACATGTGAGCACTAAATCTCTTTAGTATAATAGTGCATGTGGTAGATCAACTTTGCATATAATGGAAAATGAGCTTAAAAATGTGTTATTTTTTGTTAGCAAACAATTCTTTGCTCAAGTATGCTTTTGTTATATTCTTCTGTTACTGACAAGTATTAGTTTTATCTTTTTGCCAAATCTTAGTAATGAGAGTTATATAAAAGACATGTAGGCGTACTCAGTACAATATTCTTGAATATTGTGCTAACGTTGTACCACATGTAATCTTTTGTTTAGGTTGTGGACATATTATTTTGAAGTTCTAGGATAGTTGAGAGTTATGTGGCAAGCTGATATACAGGTGGACCCATTGTCTTAAGATCGTATTATTTAGTGGTAGTACATGTACATGTAAAAGTTTGTTGTTCAATATGTAATCTCAAATGTTGTAACAATTCATTATGTAATTATATGTTGAATGGTGAACATGTGTTGTAGTTTGTTTATTGTTCATGTGCATGTGCTACTGTTGTTTCCTTCTGACTTCCTTTGATTTTCTTCTTCTTAGCCTAGTATAGTGTGTTTAAATTGTAGTCTCGCTGAGGTGAGTTTTCAATTTGTACGTCACACATTAGATTAGGTTTTAGAAAATTTGGGGATGTCACATGGTGTATCACATAATTTATGAAATCGGGATTTTTTTTTCAAAATGAAGTATGATACTTAATTATTTTTGTTTTACTATAGACACATGAAAAATTTCCCAAGTTTGCTACATGATACAACAACATCAAGCAAAATGTCTAAATACAAAAGATATCATCAATCAATAGGATACACATATCTAATTTGAGTGACCATGGAGCATAAGATAAATGATTACATCGGGAGCTAGGGTAGGTGATGGAAACATTTTAAGAGCAATAGGAACACATGCAACTTGAACAATCCAAATCTTGAGAGGAGTTACGGGGATAGACAATGAATGATGATGACCTTGGCAATCAAAGGACTTCTTTATCCTTGTCATGATAGTTCAGTCTACACTCATCCACACATCCCACATCACCAATCCAGTGCGTGAATATTAATTAATTAGTCAATTTAATCAAATACCAATGACCATGGAGTTTGCCGCATGTTTCACTTGAATCCCTTCCTCCTGGTGTCACTCCCTTAGAACCCTAGTAACTTCGACATACCTTTCCTATCCATTCATCCTCCTCTTGTGTTTATCTTCTTTGTCCTCCTTCCATATCCCCAAAAGTATAAGGTACACAAATTAACTATTTCCTGGCATAGAAATTCTCATCCATCACAGCCCACCCTAGAACAAAAATGATGATTCATAATAGTGTGTTGAACATGTACACTTACAATGGGTCCTAGACTCAATGTAGTAGGACATAGCCAAACATGTGTAAGACTGAAGTTGATAAATGATTGATTTATGTGTCTATTAAGAGAAACATATCTTAATGAAAGAAAAAATGGCTGGAAATTTATGGCCAATCAACAGATCGCCAACTAATTGAAGTTACCATGGACTGGAGTCTACAAACTAACCATTAAATACTTCCTTCTACTTCAGCAATGTTCGGCCCACAACCTACAATCAAGAAAACAATGTCCTTCAATGGTGCATGAAGGATAAATTCAGAGAGATGACACTCGAGTTAAAGATTGGACCATATACTTTATAACACTTGTTTGTGGTCATGGATCTGACCCTTCCTTCGACCTCCTCTTAGGGAGATGTTGGAGTCATCCGAATCTGGTGGTTCCATCATCATTGCATCAAAAGATTGAGTATTGGCTAGGGCATGTCATTACCACAGTTCATGCTGACATCTGAAGTAGTACCATAACTTGCATAGAGGAAGACAACCTCTGGCTCAGGTTTGAGATGCTTCATGTTGCCCTCATTAGCTATGTACCTCCACAGATATGACGACCACACCATCTTCCATATGACCCTGTGAAACTTTCTCAATGACTGCGGGAAATGCATATATGCCCAGACCATGACATAGGTATCAACTAACATGGGCGTACAAAAGTTGTGTAGATTGCACCAAGATAAAAAGGGTTGGTACTAGGATTCTACATCCCATCCTATGCATGTCTTCAGTTCACCAGGTAAATGTCATATTGGAATTCAGCCTCTCTATGGCTCACTGCAAGTGATTTGACTAAGAATGGCAACCTCAACTACATGTCCCCAACCCAGAACCCTAGTAGGGAAGCTCAACAATTACACTTAAATGAAGAGAGCCTTCTTACCATGCTATACATATGATACATGGTCCATGAGTTCAAGTGTCATGATACCTTCTTTCCTAGTACCGCCGACACAACAATATATGCATCAAAAACCTCCAAGGTCATTGTCCCCATGAAGATTCTATACATCATTGAAGAGGTTGATGAAGACAACCAGGATGACTACCATGACATTGTTTCCACTATAAGGTATATCACCCTCATAAATGAAGTCCCTAACTAAATTTGGACAACCCTAATTAGACAGAAGTTTGAATATATGATCATCCCTCCATATAAGAAGCAACCCAATTTGAGGTAGATCTTATGGTCAAACAAGCATGCTCAAAACAATCAGATAGAGGAAGCGTGAAGGAAGATTATGTACGTCTTTATAAGGATCATAATTATTTATTCATGGATGATTATATGGAGGAGGTTGTAGATCCAATGAGTGAAGAAAGGGAGACATAATTTAGCCCGATTAACTTTAGTGGACCAACAACCATGTCTGGCTCATCATACTTGATTGACTCCAAATAGGAGAGTGATGAGGTCCTAGAGGAAAACTATGGTGTCTTGTATGAATACAATGATATCCATGACATGTTTGAAGGAAGAGGAATCAAAGAAATCATTGAAAAAGAGATACAAAGAATTAAAAGAACACATATGTTTTGTGTGAGGCACAAATCAAGTTCATAACTGGCATGTGGAGGAGCAAAATGTCTTGAAGGCAAATCCCCCTCCACTCCCCAAAAAATTTAGTTGGAGGAACAAACCATGAATTTATGTAGATCCAAGACTGCTTGTTTATCCATGCATCATAATGTGTTCACGTTCCACCACAAAGTACCAAAAAATTATAAATAAAGAAAACCCAAAAATATTAGTATACACTCTACTTCTCTAACAGTTTTATGATTACTTCATATATTTGCCACCGATCTACAACAATGAAGATTTTGAGCTCAAAAACATCCCTATATGAGACACATGATGAAAGAGAACCAATCTTTTTACATTGAAGATGAGTTAAAGATGGGCAAACTTAACTCAAGCCCCAAGCCACACAAAGTTTAAATTGGGGAGGGTTTACCTCAAAATGTAAAAGACTATCTTTTTTCTAAAGAACTGACCATTCCTTTCATCCAGTGGTCGGGGATCAAACTTGAGACCTCTTGGTAAAACACCAAGTGTCTTAATCAATTGGCTTCCCTCACTTAGACATGTAAAAGACTAGTTGATAGAGCTCCTATGCAACTATGTTGATGTATTAGCAAGGAGCTACTCGGGCATGTCTAGGTTGGATTATAAGATCATAGTTGATTGATGTAATATCCTCAATTTTGATAAAATTGAACTATATAAATATAAGACATGAATTGAAAAGTAAATTATCCACTGATATATTGATAGAATGAAAATATTACTTATGATATTATTTGAGTTGCAAATATGTCCTTGGGGCACAAGAGAAAGGAATAAGAGACTTTTGTTGGCTAAATTGGACATTATTATAATCCCTTTATTTTTATGATGACAAACATTTCATTCTTGTGGATCTAATGTGCTACTTGAGTGTTGCAGGAACAAGGTGGATGACAAACCTTTGGAAGATCTATATGCTCAAAATGCTTTAATTTCATTATTGTAATCAATTGTAAAAACGTGTACAAGTATATAATGTGCAAGTACTTAGATATCATGTAAATCAAGCATTTAGATCTTCCCTAGCCATTCACAACACTTAGATAGGTCATCCCCTATAATAGTGGCACAACTGCACACTCATACACACACTTAGTATACATCTAGAACCATCAAAATAGAGACACTCTCGGTCGAACTCTTTGTCGACTGAGACAAGCTCCTTCGAACAACTTCTCGACCGAGAGTCTCCCAGGTCATTGCTTCTAATAGGTTCCATAGCCGTTAGACATAGCAGACAAGGTAGTTGGGAGTTGGAATCGAACGTTATATACACTTGCTCCAGACAGTCCCTCGGTCGACAAAAACTTTGACCGACAGACTCTCGATCGATAAATTTCTCGATCGGGATTGTCTCTATCTGCACTTTTCAGAATTAATAAACTAGCCATTGCTAAAGTAATTAGTGGACAAATAATGGCTATTCGAGCACTAAGAACCCCCTAGAAAGTGTCTAGAACGTCCTTAAGCACTCATAGGCCATTCCTATAAATAGGACATGCCTTAGGACACCTAAACACACTTGTGCAATACTTGAGCATACATACTTGCAATTGGCAATCCATTCTTGTGAGCAATTGAGCAACTCCAACATTTTCTATGCATTTCCATTGCTCCAATTTCATGTCCTATAGGCTAGCATATCCTACCCACAACACTTCCACATTCAAACACATTGGTTAGGAGATCAAAACGCTTGATATAGGATTCAAGCCTTATGCTACTGCGGTAATTGTAATTTCCTTCTTCCTTTCTTGTTCCTTCTTATTGTTTTGATTCTCCTTTGCTAATCCTAGGTTGGAGGTTGCGGAAAGGAGGTTGTGTGAGCTTCTTCAGGTGGAAGGTAGCTCAGCGGACTTTGGACTACTTCAAGAAGGTTGTCTCAACGGGAAGCTACTTCAAGAGGAAGGCTACTTCAAGGGGAAGCTTGGAGTTACTTCGAGGAAGGTTGCTTCAAGGTTGGTGGGACTACTTCTAGGTGAAGGCTATCCAAAGGGTGGTGAAAGTATTTGTAATTTTATGTAACATCCTTGTGAGGTAATAAAATTTAAATACTTTCAAAAACCCGGTTGGGAAGCAACCGGGTAGTGGACTGATTCCCTTAGTATTTTCTAAGGGTGGACCCACTCTAAACGCCGTGTCTCCTTCTTCAACATCTTTGTGGTCGATTGTTTAAATTATTATTTTTAAAATAATTATAAAACCCTATTCACCCCCCTCTAGTGGTTTTTTAATTGGTATCATAGCATGCATCAAGGAACTCTAACAAAGTCTTGAAGAATGGGTGACGGGGTACTCAACAACCTCAACTTAGAAAGGACACTCGTGGCTAGACCTCCACCTTTTGATGGAACAAACTACACCTACTGGAAGAGGAGGATGCAGTTCTAATTCTAGGGAATTAGTTGGGATCTTTGGAGGATGGTTTCAAATCCATATGATATTCCTCAAACAGAGTATGCAACTTGGGATGCTAATACGGTAAGATCAGCCCAAATGAATGCAAAAGTTGTAAGTATACTCTATTGTTCAATTTCCATAGGTGAGTTCAATAGAATATCAAATTGTGAAACGGCATATGAGATATGACATAGACTCTCTATAACCTATGAAGGAACTGTTAAAGTTAAGAATTCTAAAATCGGAATGCTTAAAAAAAAGTTTGAACAGTTCTGTATGGATCAAAATGAGTCTATTAGTGAAATGTATGGAAATTTTTCTTCTATTGTTAATGGTTTAAATGCTTTAGGTAAAGCAATCAGTGATGAGGATCAAGTGTCTAAAATCCTTAGGTGTTGGCCTCCAAAGTACAAACCAAAAGTGACAGCAATCGAAGAAGCCAATGACCTCACTCGACTAAGGATGGAGCAATTCATTGGCAACCTAGAAGCACATGAGGCAACCTTGGAGGAAGAAGAAAGATTGGTGGTTTAACACAAGAAGGAGAAAAGAATGGACATTGCATTCAAAGCATCAACCAAGAATAGTCATGACACAAGTGAAGATGATAGTGAAGAAGAAACTCTCATTGTATACGGTAAGTAGTATAAAAGTTTTAAAACTAACAAAACTTCTAGTGTTTCTTCTTGCAGGTGCTTTGAATGTGGCAAAAAGGGACATTTGAAAGGTGATTGTCTACAACTTAAGAAGGGGGAGAAATCATCTCAGAAGAAGAAAGAAAGAACATATAAAGCTGCATGGGATGATTCAAGTGATGATAGTGAAGATGGAGAAAAATAAGTAGAGTGCCTTATTGCTACAACAAATGAAGAAGAAGAAGAGGTAAGCCTTTTTTATTTACCAAAAGAAGATCTAATTACTAGTCTTCAAGATACACATGAAAAATATGTTGATTGCAAAAAGAAACTAAAGAAGGTTACTACAACTAATGAGGATCTATATGCTAGATTGAATAATCTTTCTTTCGAAAAGGACATTATTGCTTCTGAATATTTGACCTTGAAATCATCTTTAAATGATTGCAATATGAAGTTGCTTACTTTAGAAACAAATCATGATCTTCTTTCTCAAGAAAAGGTTGATTTGCTTACAAAACTACATAATTTTCAGACTCAACCTATCTTATGTAATCATCTAGATTATGATGCTATTGTTAAGGAAAAAGATGCTTTATCATCTAATATAGATCAAGAAAAGTTAGATATCAAAAAGAGAACGGATGAGATTTATAAGTTACAACAAGAAGTTAGTAGCTTAAGAAACAATGATGTTCTTGATAAGATTTTAAATTATTCTCATTGTCAAATTGGAAGGAGAGGACTAGGTTACAAGCCTAAAGGAAAATCCTATTAAAAACCTAGTGGGGGAAGGACACAAGTGTCAAAGACTCAATCTATGTATGTACCTAAAGGTAAGTATACATATGTACCCAAAAACAAACTAGATCAAACTCATAAAAAGAGAAATGATATTGATTCTATATGTTGCCATTATTGTTTGCGTCTTGGACATTATTCCTTCTCATGTCCTTATAAGAAAAAAGATGTTGAGTTGGTATGGGTTCCAAAACCCACAAACTAAATAAATTAAATTAAGTTGAGATATGACCAAAGACTCTAAATTGTATATCTCTATGTCTATCTCAACTTAACATAATGAGATAACAAATTGATTCAAGTAATTAAAATTTCTAACTTGAAAATACACATTTTTAAATAAACCTGCAGAGACACATCTTTAATAACTTGTTTTAGTTTGGGTTCCTAAAACCTACAGATTTGGATATGATTAGTTGAGTTTTGACTTAAATGTTACTTTGATACTTAAATGTTTTATCTCAACTAAACTGAGTTTTAAATTGCAAAATTGAATTGGAAGTGATCTATGTTTTACTTGGAAATAACTACTGAAAATAGTACAAAAACAATCTCGGTCGACAAAATCTTCGACCGAGACAATGTCGGTCGAGAAATTGGTCGACCAATAGGATTTCTGCCTTAAATCTGTATTTTTTTCTGGAGAAACAGTAAAATTCTCAATCGAGAAAGTTGTCGACCGAGACAATGTCGGTCGAGAACTTTGTCGACTGAGTGAAACTTTAACAGAACTGTTTAATAAAAACAAAACACTTAAATTGCAATCAACTTAAGTATGTAATGAACTTTACATATTCTTATGCCTTAAATATTTGAATGGTCCTACTCAAAAGGAAGAATATATGAGCTTCAAAACTTAATACTTTTCATGATTAAATTGTAACTATCAAATATACATGAGAAGAAGATTGATTTTACTAAATTGCTACTGAAATGATTAAGCATGTTCATGGCTTAAATTTAAAAATTCATGAATCATGATGGTTTAATCAAGGAAATTACTGTTTTATCATAATCCACATGGTTTGTCCTAAGTATTCCTTGGTCTATCTATATGAAAACCATGTGTCTTGAAATTTTCTTTTAAATGATCATAATCATTGTATTTCATGAAATTATGGATATGCTTCTATTGTTCTATCATGATCATTGTGGATATGCCTTTACTATTTTATCATGATCATTGTGTTCCATCTTTTACTTGGTTTGCCTAAAATAATCTTTGATCTATATATACAAACCATGAATGGATATTGTTTTCAAAATGATCATTGTGATTCATCTCATTACATACAAAGATGATGTTATCATTGAAAATGCCATTTTGCATAACAGTAAAACTCTATGGTATATATGCATCTTGACATGATAGATAATGATTATCGTGTGCATGGCTTGTATCATCCTATGTAATAAATGAATGATTTTTCTACATTCTTGCTATGATTAAACATGTTGTAGATAAATTTCCTTTTTGCAAGAAGAACAATCACTGTGGATATCAAAATTCCTTCTTTCATAAAGAACATACATTCTGAAAATTTGCTTAGTATATACCTTTATCTAAGAAAATCAAGAACAAAGACTTCATTATGATGCTTATATTAAGTTTTCAATTGATAAAACTTCTTTAAAATAGGTATCACTCAAAGTACTTCAAATTGATATACATTTGATCATATTACACAAAGACTTTATGTTTCACATATTTTAACATTAATGTGTAACTCAATGAGAGTGCTTAAACTGTAAATCTGCAGAAAATGCCTCTTGGTCGAAATAAAGTTCGACCGAGGGGTTCCCTGGTCGAAGTCAAGGTCAACCTAAAATAAGCTTGACCAAATGCTTATTTGAAAATCATTTTCTTGCAATCAATCTTAGTATATTGAAAACAAGATTTTAGTGCATAGCTCTCATAAAAGGTTAAATTATTATGATCTAATGCTTATTGTGACCTTAGAATCCTTAAACTATCTTATAAGATTAAGAGGGAGCTAACAAAAACTATCTTGACTATAAGATTAAGAAGGAGCTCACAAAACTTTGTAAACATCATAAAGAAAATTTGAAACTAGTTATGACCTTAGTATCTTTAAAGTAATTTGGTTATGAAAATAAAGGAGTCTACAATATTTATGAATATAATGGAATTCTCTAAACAAATTAGAGCTTAACATCCTGTGCATTTGGTTAGATATACATTCATTGATTCATCTATAAGATTAAAAGAATCTCATATCATTTCAGGGCTTAACATCCCTTGTAAATGATTGAGAAAATCAAAATACATATGCCATGAACCTAAAAGGATCTCATATCATTTCAAGGCTTAAGATTCTTTGCAAATGGATGAGAAATACATTGTGGATAAATTAGACAAAAAGTGGCTTGCATTACAAATAAACCCCTCACTCTTATAAGGTGAATATACCATTAAAGAAGAGCATTAAATTACAAATTTAAAGGGGAGAAATAAAATTCATAATATATGCTTCAATTGGCTATCTTTTTGAAATGTCAAAGGGGGAGAAACCATATAAATCAAATGGAAAGAGTTTCATAATCTCTTGGTTTTAAAAATGATATCGTTTGAACAAGAGAATACATGCAAAGGAAATTTCAGGTATGAAACTCATATGATTTACATTACTTTGATTTATATTGGAAATGTTTGCCATCTTCAAAAAGGGGGAGATTGTTGGCTAAATTGGACATTATTATAATCCCTTTATTTTTTATGATGACAAACATTTCATTCTTGTGGAACTAACGTGCTACTTGAGTGTTGCAGGAACACAGTGGATGACAAACCTTTGGAAGATCTATATGCTCAAAATGCTTTAATTTCATGATTGTAATCAAATGTAAAAACCTGTACAAGTATATAATGCACAAGTACTTAGATATCATGTAAATCAAGTATTTAGATCGTCCCTAGCCATTCACAACACTTAGATAGGTCATACCCTATAATAGGGTCACAACTACACACTCATACACACACTTAGCATTCATCTAGAACCATCAAAACAGAGACATTGTCGGTCAAACTCTTTGTCAACCGAGACAAGCTCGGTCGAACAACTTCTCGACTGAGAGTCTCATGGGTCATTGCTTCTAATAGGTTCCATAGCCATTAGACACAGTAGAAAAGGTAGTTGGGAGTTGGAATCGAACGTTATATACACTTGCTCCAGACAGTCCCTCGGTCGAAAAAAACTTCGATCGACGGACTCTCAGTCGACAAATTTCTCGACCGAGATTGTCTCTGTCTGCACTTTTCAGAATTAATAAACTAGGCATTGCTAAAGCAATTAGTGGACAACTAACAGCTAGTTGAGCACTAAGAACCCCCTAGAAAGTGTCTAGAATGTCCTTAAGCACTCATAGGCCATTCCTATAAATAGGACATGCCTTAGGACACCTAAACACACTTGTGCAATACTTGAGCATACATACTTGCAATTGGCAATCCATTCTTGTGAGCAATTGAGCAACTCCAACATTTTCTATTCATTTCCATTCCTCCAATTTCGTGTCCTATAGGCTAGCATCTCCTACCCACTGTACTTCCACATTCATACACATTGGAAAGGAGATCAAAACGCTTAATATAGGATTCAAGCCTTATACTACAACGGTAATTTTAATTTCCTTCTTCCTTTCTTGTTCCTTCTTATTGTTTTGGTTCTCCTTTGCTACTCCTAGGTTGGAAGCTGCGGAAAGGAGGTTGTGTGAGCTTCTTCAGGTGGAAGGTATCTCAGCGGACTTTGGACTACTTCAGAAGGCTATCTCAATAGGAAGCTACTTCAAGAGGAAGGCTACTTCAAGGGGAAGCTTGGAGTTACTTCAAGGAAGGTTGCTTCAAGGTTGGTGGGGCTACTTCTAGGTGAAGGTTGTCCAAAGGGTGGTGAAAGTATTTGTAATTTTATGTAACATCCTTACGAGGTAATAAAATTTAAATACTTTCATATCCCGATTGGGAAGCAACCAGG
Organism: Alisma plantago-aquatica; assembly: GCA_963693085.1. NCBI lineage: Eukaryota > Viridiplantae > Streptophyta > Magnoliopsida > Alismatales > Alismataceae > Alisma > Alisma plantago-aquatica. The sequence continues at coordinate 655,841,302 of OY856415.1, read as the reverse complement.
TAGTGGACTGACTCCCTTAGTAAATGCTAAGGGTGGAACCACTCTAAACGTCGTGTCTCCTTCTTCAAGATCTATGTGGTTGTTTGTTTAAATTATTATGTTTAAAATTATTATAAAACCCTATTCACCCCCTAGTGGTTTTTTAACTTTTTGCATCAATAAATACTAATGGCTTTAGGACTTTTTGGATAATAAAATATGAGATGATATGCATGTTGCAAAAGGAAAATATGATATGTGGTGTTTTAGATAATAATAAGAGTAATCATGTAATCTAGTTTGGCAACACTATGTTTGAGGCATCATACAAGAATAGACTGATCTAACTTTTGGCATACATCAAAATAACAACGAAAAGAGGAGAATTCTAGAAAGTGGGAGGATTGAAGGGTCATATTATCCAATGAATACCAAATAGTTGTGTTCTTTCATTGATTGCTTTTTGTTGCAAAATCCAAGTCTTAATAAGAATAAAATAGAGAGTTTCATATAAGGGAAAATAATAAGAATATGATTGATTTCTTTCTAAACAAGATGCCATGCTTTTTTCCTATTTTGAGTTGGAGATCAATTGTTAAATAAAAAATATGTCTTTTATTTGGATACTCATAAAAGGTGGTAGTTTATGTTTATGGAATACCCGACCTTTTGACAACTTCCTTGTATAACAAAGAAAGGAAAAAGGGTAACACAAAGAGAAGGAATATATATATATATATATATATATATATATATATATATATATTGTCAGTAGTAATAAGTATGACAACACCTTCCATATCGGTGTACTACAACACTCAATGGTCTCTCACCAAAGTGTGTAAGGGAAGGAATCACCTTCCATTTTCACATATTGTAACTTGCCTTTTCCCTCACCCAATGAATAACTTGGAAGGGAAAACCAAACTTTCCGGACCATCTCCTACTCTCTTTCTTTCTTTTCTAACCAATAGGTTTCTGTTAGAATATATATAAAGGAATGTGAGGACCCCTGCGTCCATAAAATACATTGACCCAAGCATCAGAATAAGGAGGAGGAGAGGATAGGCTCCCAATTTGAAAGTGATACCCTACTCAGTTTGGGGTTCTGACAAGGGAACTATATTATATCAATCACCCATTAGTCTAGAATAGGAAGAGATGACCCTACCATCGTCTATGACTTCAACACATACCATTACCACCATGGTACCAAGCTACTAATACCTACTTTGGTGAGAACCACTCTCTCCCCCTCCCTCTATAGCTGTAACGCTCTGACCAATCTGACAGAGGAGAGAGCCTCCTCACCATTCCTTGGATTTGTAGTGGAACGTTGCTCTTGGTTGTTGTGGTTGCGTGAAGCCTAGGGCACCCTACTGTAGGGCTGAAGGAAGCATTCTATCATGGTACTGGTGGTATGGAGATGTGCATGCACTATTCTATCAAAGAGATTTAGTGCTCACATGTACTATTCTGCCAAAGAGATCTAGTACTTTCATAAATACACTATTCTGCCAAAGAGATTTAGTGCTATCATATAATGGATCAGATATCTTATGTTTCATGTGTTCATAGCCATATAAGTGCAAAAAATCAAGAAAGATATCATACAAGAACAATCATTTCATCCAATATCATATGCCAAGTATTTTACTACACATATAACACAAGCATATTGTATAATAAGCCAAGTAAGAGGTAATGGTGTACCTTGATCAAGATAGACAAACCTAATCACATTCCTAATATCAACTATATCCTTGTCAACACCTGATAAAGACAATACCATACATATACCATCAAGTTCTCATCATCTTAACCCTATTTATGTTCATTAGGGTTTAACTTAGTTCATTAAGCTATTCCCATCATTATTTGTCTTGTCATCTTGTTATCTGGGATCGATATTACTGATATCATATTTCCATATTAGGATCAATTATAAGACCATTAGTTTCCATATTATTATGTGCACATATTAACCCTAGATCATATTCATTAAGCATATTAGGGTTTGCATCCGCAATCCTCATCATATAACATGGATTATGTGTATCATTATGATCTCATAATTAAATAGAAGGTTCTATATATTGATATGAGCTTATACTAAAGATTCCATCATTTATTGACCATAAATGTAATTATCGCATTTTACTTAGGGTTATTAGCACTAATTAGCCATATTGAGGAAATTAGATGATTTTGTGCATCAACATCATAATCACTAACATCATATGGATTATAGACATGATTTGGGATTTATTGACAATTTCTCATAATTTTAGGTCATCATTTGATATTTATTATCCCTAAAACAAGAATTTCATAACTTACATGATATCATTGAGATTAGATCATCCAAATCCCGATATTATGGTTCCATGTTGTTCTACTCATTTTTTTGAACATTTTGATATATTATATGTAATTTTTTGATAATCGAGCTAATTACTACAAATTATTGAAAATCTGAGAAATTATGAGATAATTTACCTTTTGCGGACAGTGAGGTGCTTCCAAGTGTCCACTTTGGGGCGTGCCTATAGCTCCTAGCTCACGCTGAGTCATCCAATTAGATCTTCCTGGTTTTTGGGCCAGTCTGTGGTTCTGAACCCGGTCTACCTCACACTTCTTTCTTTCTCTATTCGAAACGCAATCCTCCTCTAATTGTTGGGTCTACGTTCTCCGCAACCTAGCCACCGTTGTGCGGCTGTGCGCCGATGTGGGACAACTTCAACTTTGGTTTGATTTTTTTGCATATTATTTTACCATCGGCTTCATGACTTCCACACTAGGCCTTCCGTCAACACCAAAAGATCAGAGCTGCTCCATTGTCCAGGGTTGAAGACCTCACCACCATTAGGTTCTGGAAAGGCAGAGCACAAGAGGAAAAATGCCTAGGGATCCTTGAATCTCCAATCCAACACCACTAAAACATACAAAAGATTTGTAGAAACTCAATTGACACCCCTATTTGTGGTGGGAGCCACTATTGATCACCCTTGGTAGTGGTTTTCTTCAGAAACCTCCACTCTGTCAACTCAACTGCCCTGGTTCGAAACATATGTTTAGCAAGGAGTCAAGGCCAACTAATCGCAAAAAATCCTACCTCACTCCATGATCCATGAGCACCACGACATCGTGGTTGCTCCCTACAGTCCAAGAAGTAACCGCAATGTTAGAGACTTTATAACGACCCTAGATCTCAAATCCTATGGCCTAAGTTAGTCCTTCACTTGAGCCTATTCATGTCTCACTCAATCCCAAGCTTACTACCACTAGATTAGATCTCTAGGGTTAGGATCTGGCCACACAACCCATCCAAAAACCAAAGAGGGCATGGAACAAGGATGATATCCGAACTTAGCTTATATAATCCACTATATATGTCTATAAATCATCAACCATGCACATTATTTCACTATATTCAAACTTACATAACCCCTTCTAGGAAAATCCAATAGGTCTCAAATTTTGACCATATCTTTATCACAACACAAGTTACATTCTACACAAATTTGGTGCCAAAAAGAAACTATTTAACTTTTCAATTAAATACTTCAAAAGGACATAACAAATAAGGATCTCAATTAATTATGTCAACACCAATAAGCATCTGTATTTTATCAAATCACTTGTAACTATTAACATAACTTAAAGATATTGATTTACTTATGCCATAAGTATCCATATACTCTAAAAGTTCACTCCAACACATCCTACACACCTTAAAAGAAATTTCGTCCTCAAAATTAAGCAAAACAATTGAGTCTATCACACACCAAGTTAAGAGTTCTCCAACAAATTATATTGAGTGGAAACACATTTTAATATGTTTAAAAGGAAAGGTACCAAGTTAAAGAAACCATTGAGAAGGTTAGAAATGAGGGAATACGAGAGCATGTTCAATGAAATATTCTACAATGTACTTTTGATGAATAAGAATCCTCTTCTATCCCTTTGATCAAGCTCCATACCTAAGATAGTATGGAGGGGTTTGAGATCCTTTGTTCCTTTTAAAAATATTATGCAAGATATTTATGTAAGATTTTCCATTCCTACATTATCATCTCTTATAATGGATTGTCATATGTATAAAGTCAAACATTGAGTAATCATATGTAGTGTAAGTGTATATCGATATATAATGTATATATTGTCAAAAATAGTCAAAGAAAGCCTATGAGCATTTTGAATCCATGGAGAGCTCTATGGACAAAACATACATAATAGGCTCAAACTATCAATCCATACAAAGGATCCATGGAAATCGTCTTAGAGAGATCTTCATGTAGATAAGAATTTTTAACATCCATCGGTATAGAGATCAATATTAGGATGTTGCAACAACAAATAGATCATGACCATAGTCAAATATACCACATGCAAAAATCTCTCCTCATATTATTTCCCCAAGGGGGTATGGGAGAAGTAAGTGGAGGGTGATGGGTTCAGAGGGATTTTCAAATGGTAGGGATCAAGGAGGAACAAGAAGAGAACATCAACGTGGCTAGTCTTTTATTGAATCCATTAGTTAATTGGAAAACATTTGATGCATGATGCGGCTTGTTTGGAATGAAGGAGATTATACCAATTTATCTATTAACTATACCATACCTTATGTTTTAGATTGTCCATGTCACACTTGTTCCTAATGCTCTTATAATTTTTCTAACCCTACCTAGCTAGCTCATGACGTACTCATGTGCCTCATAGATTTAAGCTCACTCTATACATACACATGTATCCCACCGATTGATGATATCATCTATATACTAGAAAATTCACTTGATGTTCACTTATGAAGTAGCAAAACTAGAAACTACCACATGTGGTCCATGCATCGAAGATGAGTAGGGCATGGTTTTTTTACTTTGATTTTAACAAAAAAAAACAAATCCATATATTGCAATAAACCAAGTTGGGAATTCTGCAATGAATATAAAGGAAAGTTTCTTTTCTTTTCTTTTCTTTCAAAACCTCTCTAGATTTCTCCAAAATCCCAAGAAAACGTTAACTTTTTGTTGATACTTAGAATATCCAACTCTGTCACTCTTAGTTAATAACTATTGAAGGATGCACTTTTTGTTTTTTCACCACATGACCTTCTACGTACCATTTCCTTCTAGCTTGTTTGTGCTTAATTTTTGCTTTGAGATTAGTAAACGATTGTGAGTTAATATTCCTTTGGAATAAAATTAGTTGAATAGGACATCACATATAAAACAAGGACCTGACTTGATTTTTTCGAGTAAACTCTAATTCAACATTGAATTTGTCAAATCAAATTGAGCTTTAAATATTGTCAATCTAGGTCATATTGAGATCTAGGAGTTCACATGTGAAAAGATTTTAAGTTAATGATGGATTGACATGTTCATATCAATTGGATTGTTTTAAGAATTTAAATTAGTATATATTTTAAGTATTTTATCTACATTGTTTTACATTACAAAGTCTGGTTGGACTTTTAACCATCAAATCAAAACAAAATCAGACCCATATTTCAACTAATATGTCCAAACACCAAACTCATATTTAGTTAATCATCATATAGAAACCATAAGCTATTCTAGCATGAAATAGATCCAAACCCTACTTGCGCAAACCCAAAATGAAACCATATTTTGAAAACTAAATCTCCAAATTGACCCTGATTTGTATTTTGTCCTACTTGTCTAAACCCATAATCGATTGGTATTGTCAAAGCTTCAACCCAAAACCAAGTTTTTGTGAGTAAGCACATGTTTAGATGTATTAGTGTTTAGTTAACAATAATCAATTACTATTTACTTTTGAGTAAGTATGGAGAATTGTATTAAGTCGCTCTCCTCATGAAGAATGGATCAATATCATATAATTTCAATGATGTTAAAAAACAATTAACTGTTAATATGAAGCACAATAGCAATAGGGTTTTATAGATGGAACTTGGCAAGACACAAATAAACAAACCAATCATGGTGAATCAACTTATGTATTCTTACAGGCATTGCAATAATGGTTAGACTTGCGTTATCTTTAGAGTTACATACCTTTGTTGATGTAGCCAAATATGACTCCAAGATGATTGGTCTCCATTCATATTTCTAAGAGAGATACATGGTAAAAAATATGGCTAAATCTTTTACATATAGCACTGAGAATGACTTAATTATTGTAGTCCACCCTTGTAGCTACATACCTTCATGATCCCTTACCACTGTAGAGATAAATGTCTTCATTCTCCTAGAAGCAGTTTTAACATGATACTTGATACAGTTCATTAGATGTGTCCTCCAAATGATATTGACATGATTCCTAGAAATGGTGCTAGATTGAACCCAAGTTATTCCAATCATAGAAATTGAATCATGGATCAATACAAAACACAAGTTTATTGTAGTATCCAATTCATCAAAGACCAATCAGTTTTGAACTTTCCATATAATCTACCGCACATACACAAATATGTAGGATTTCCAGGAAGGGAGCACAATAGAATAAAAAAATCTTTCCTTAGTACACTAATCGGCATACTTGTGGTAGCTATAAAATGTTAGTGAACAAAAGAAATAAGAATGGATAAAGATCATATCTTTGTGCAAACTATTTTTCCAAAACTAGAAAATGTCTTTCATCAGTGAAGAACATGATCGTCTAGATCTAGATCTTGAATGACCACTAAGAAATCAGGATGGATCAATTAGAGATCTGGATTGGCTACCAAGTTGTTGCAAGGTTGTCTTCTTTTAAACACTTTGTTGTCTCTTATGGAACAACTCCTCCAAGCCTCTGTAGGTATGCCTGAGCTTGTACATTGTCCGTCAAATGAGACAGAATGTGGTGCGCCACTTTATTCACCAAGTCGAAGAGGAGTGTGGGTTGTGTATGTGCTAGTTGCAACCTATACTCCCTTTCTTGTTTGTCTCAAGCAATAGTCCTTAGGGTAACTTCCTATCTTCAAGAGAGAATTTTGACTACTATCTTGTCTCAAAAGTTATTTCAAAGATGTTACAATATTGTGTCAAATCTTTTAGGATGTTCCCTCTTTATATAGGAGAGTCATAAGCTTAGAAAAACCATAATTACAACCCCTTTCATAATTGCAATCATGAAATAGCCCAATGTTGAAAAAGTTTGACTAGAATTTTGATCGACCAATCAGGTTTCCTAATTGGCCTATCAGGTTCCAACAAGCATTCTAATCAACCAGGCAGGTTAGCTTATCAACTGATCAAGTCAACTCAAATCTAGATCTGAATTGCTTTCCAATTTTAGACTTTCCTTTTTGCATTTTGATCTCCCGACCAGGTTTTCTGATCGGACGACCAAGTCATTCTAGTGGAAAACTCAATAGACCAATGGACAATCAATTGATATATGGGCCCAACTAACCCAATCCTTTGACTAGACACTTTTTATTGCCCAAACATATAGGAAATAAACATGTTTATGATTCAGAACCATTCTAATCATTTGTTTGATTGCAAACATTTATTCCCTTATTCGTCCTTATGAGTGTGACCCGGTAGGTTCCTATTTAGGTTATTAGTTATGTTCAAAACAACACAAACAAATATTGTTCTCTAGCCACACATCTTTGCCACTCAGGTATTAGGAATTAGATGGAGAAAAATTACAACATGTAAAGGTACCAATGTTACCATGACCATATAATACCTTTGTCATTGGTATCCAGATCGAAACTAATTCATGGAATGTCATCATCTTAATGTTCAATCTATGTTCCTTGAACTGGACTAGACTATTGGAGAAATTGTCAGATAAATATCATATCTTGACTAACATGAACATGGCATGCATTTCATAGTCTAGCTTATACATTGAATGGGATATCACTCCAAAGGAGTGAAAAATTCCATCTACATAAATCACAATGTTTCGCATGTGTTAAGTTCGCCCAATCTCCACATTTTTGGTAACTCATACTTTAGATCATGTTGGGCTAATGCTAAACTACACAGAACAACACAAGTTACTACAATGACTTTGGGTCTATGGATATAGTCACAACTGTCACATTGAGACATGACTCTAAAATGTCATTACATGACTTCCATGTGTAAATCTCAAGACAGATCTATCCCGTACAAATTGTTCTCTAACAAGTACCCATGTGCCTATGTTGATATCTAATATCATGACCAAAGAAACATACCCATCACTCACAATACATACTAGTCTTGTGTACTATTGTTGTCCTATACTATCCACAATAATAACCAACTGGTGATATTACAAGAATGAACACTATTATTATAAATATGATCTCATGTTTAGGTCCCCAAATCATATGTCATTAAGTCTAAGAATTCTTAAGACATTATTAGGTTTACTCATTGTCTCAATATTTAAGGAAACATAATAAGTGGAATTTTCTTTTGTCAATAATAAAATAGATTACATAATATCCCTTTAACATTCATTATATGGTGGCTCTCAGGGCATATAACCAACAAAAGCTTCTAATATAATAATTATCATACCCTAAATTTGTTGTCAACCATTTTTATGGCTAGAATAAAATAAGTCACGTCCAAAATATAAGTCCCATCCATTTTATATAAGTTGTTCTTTAAAACAATCATGTAATTAATCTTCATATTTACATTTTTACACACTATAATTTATTTAAATTGTTGTGCTTTCCTCATGAAGTTTGTCACAAATGCCTCATGATACGATATCCATATGAAATCTTTAACTTTTTCAGCAAGTGTACCCCTTAAATAGATTTCCTAGGGCCTAATGCTATCTTCCTTTCCTTGACAAAAAAGATCTTAAGAAGACCAAATGGTGAACTACCATGAAGAATTTTGAATCCACTATATATATATATATATATATATATATATATATATATATATATATATATATATATATATATATATATATATATATATATATATATATATATATATATATATGTGTGTGTGTGTGTGTGTGTGTGTGTGTGTGTGTGTGTGTGTGTGCATATGAAATTCAGTAGGGGTGATAGGTTGCAAATTTTTTGAACAACATAAAAGGGTGAATATGCATTTATCAAGGCTTTGTCCCAACCATCGTTCAAATCCAAAAAAATGAAACATATAAAGACTAAATCTCATCACTAATTTTCATAGTGACTACACACAAAGACTACTATAGTATTACACCCACATATCATCTCAAACAAATGTATTTTCCCCTAAAAATATCACTATATAACTATTATTATGGATAATACTCATGAAGATCATAAATGCCAAAATGAAGTGCAACAACTTTTACAAGAGAGTTGTGTTGATCTTTTATACATGTTTGAAAATAGACTTCTTCCAAGCTAGAGTTATGTTTTTCATATACTCCCATGCACTCTTCATTGCAAAAACTTTATCTATCATATCACTATTAAAATCAATCACTATTAAAATCATCATCACAAACTTCCAAAAAGTATTTCATTCATGTTATACTTTAGTATTATTTTACTATAAAATTCATATACATAATTATTTTATTATATACCCAATCAAAGGATAAAATCCTTTAGGAAATTTCTAAACCGAAAATCAAATTTGATTGTATCATAAGAAGGTGGTACATGTTTTGGATTACATAAAATTTGCATTAATCCAATAATCAGATAGATTATACAATGGATAATAAAATATTTATTTAGGATTTCAAATAAGCATTCTACTATTTAGGTTCTGGTCACCATCAACTTCTAATTTTCATAATTTGGAATTGTTTTGGGTTTGGACAAATTGAAGTTTTAATCTTGTAGTGTTACACAAGTAAAACGTTTCAGCTATATGGATCTTGAATATTTACATACCTTGTTTCAGGTTCTAAATTAAAAGTCCAGGTCATTTCCAAGTATTATAGGTGAATTAATGAATTATGAGTCTGGTTCACTAGATTGGACACATTAATTAAAATCTAACTCTGAGTGAATTCCTACTATGGATCTCAATAAATCTGACTCAAAACAACAATAAACTCCAACATAGTTTTATTGGATGAAAATGATCAAGTTCCGAGGTTTATATATGATTTCCTAAACTAATTTGGTTCACTTTAGTAATTAAAATAAAATCTTTTACAAATCTTACATAAAAAATTCAGCACACGAAAAACAAAAGGAAAGTGTGACTAGCATATCACTAGGTGAACTTTTAAGGGTCTTGATTATGTTAGTTGTAAACTAAAAGTAATAGAGAGGAGGGTTCTTTAGGATTTTGAAAAAATGAGGGTTTTTTCTAAATTTTTTGAGAAAGAAAGGTGGGTTTTAGGATTTTTTTTTAAAGGAAAATAGGTCATGGGTGCTTCGGAATATGAGTTTATTCTATGATGGTTTAAGCATTGAATATGAATTTAAAAAATTTAAAATACATATGTTAATGTTATGGCTTGAAGAGAAATTAGATAAGTTGACATATATGCTTCAATGGAGGAACTCACGTAACTAGAATCTTTTGCATTATCCCTTTTTATTTTCATTTATAGTGAATGTTTTGAAAATCTATTTTATGACTCCCTACCGTCCTCCAACTAGATGGGTCAACAACAAAAACATTATATTTTTTTCTTATTTCTTCCATATAAATGAATAGTTAATATTTACAAATAATCATTGTAATATCAATATCAGAAAGTGCAACTCAAGATACACATGTTAGGTTACCAGTATGTGTGTGGTCAATATTTTTGTGACCAATGAATGAAGAGGCAAACCATCAAATGCATGTGTGTGCTCAATATTTCAGTTCCTTATAGAGGTATATTTTAGAGTGATGAAAAGAATGATTGAGATAGATGTCTCTCATTATCTATGTATATAGGATATAATAATTGGTAATGAATGAATGATCATATCTTAAATTTAGGTCTACCAGTTCATCATGATATCCTATGACCCAAATATGCATAAGTTGTAGAAGCATGATGCAATCAGTTGAGGGTAATATCACAATATAATTAATGAGTGGTAGTAGATGCATCAATATGGGTGCCTTTGATCCAAGTGGAAGATAGTGAAGTATGCATTTCATGAAAATGCTCAACGTGGGTAGCCTAAATTCCAGTAACCGTTTGAACATGGGTTTCCTCAACCCCATGATGTTCAACATGAGTTTTGTTAGTATCACTTGTTGGATAAAGACCCATATTAGGACATGGTTTGGTATTCAATGTGTAGGTCCTCAAGAACTAATCCTATCCGGAATCATTTACACTTGATGGATCCATAAAAGAAGTTTGTCCTAACGTTGAGATTTATAGGGATAACAATGTTAGGGCAACCGTTCATTCTAATATCTTCTTCTTGGAACTCATAGTCATGTCTTTGTTCTTCAACAAGTGGGAAACATAATAGTTGATTGGCCATAGCCCATGCTTTGACTGTCTTCATTAGTAGATAGGTGATGTCTAAATATGATATCAATACATGCCACTTTGCACATAATCACGTGAGGGTAGGGTTTCTGGAGAAGTAGCTAAGTGGGTCATGTTTTGCAATTAGGTAGTGACATAACTTCCTTGTTACATGTCCTAGGGCTAGGAAATACTTCTCAAATGTTGTGTATGGGGGCTAAATATCATTGAACTTCTTGGACATAAAATAATAATGTGCTCTCCATCAACCATTGGTTGAGTCAATACCCCTCCTGTTGATGTTTCACAAATTGAGAGTATAAGAATGAGAGGGTATTCTAGTACTATTGGTTTTAGAACTAGCAGGATGAAGAGAGAGTCTTAAATCTTCTACATTGATTCCTCACATTGTTTGTTCAATCCAGAGTTAGATTCTTTTCTAGTAGCTTGAAGGATGGCTCATATATATGTGTGACATTGGAAATGAAGTGTTTGACACATTGGAGATAACTGAGTAGGCCTCGTATCGACTATTCTATTTTTGGAGAAGGCACTTATTGGATGGCTTGAGCCTTTCCCCAGTCATCCTTGATTCCAATATAAATGACAACATACCCAACTAGGTTACGATATATATCCCCAAAGGTACACTTTGTTGGGTCCAAGCTTAGTGAGAATAGAAGTTCTTGTTGAAAAAATTTATGTAGATTTGCAATGTGATCTATAGGACTCTTGGATTTATGTATCCTTTCATCTACATAGACCTCCACCTCTTTATGCAGTATGTATGGAACAATGCAAACATTGCCCCCTAATAAATTACCACAACATTTTTTAGGAGGAATGGCATGACATGATAGTAGAGCACTCCCTATTTTTGTGATGAAGGTAGTATTCCCTTTGTCTTTCTTACCCATTTTTATCTAATTTTAGATGGAAAAACCATCGATAAAGCTCAACAATGCATGGTTGGTGGTGTTATTGACTAGTACGTCAATATGTGACAGGGTAAATTTGTCCTTAGGAGATCGTTTGTTGTTATCAAGATAGTTCATGCATGTATGCACTTTTCCATCCTTCATAACATGTAATTTTTTTGTGAGACATGTGGGATATTCAACCTTCTCTAAGAAACTAGCAATGTGCTTTTACACTTCCTCTATGATCTTAGGGCTCCATTTTTTTCACAGTTATTTAGCTTCTAGTTGACTAGGAAGATGTTTGGGATGATAGGGACTCAATGAGTTAATTTCTTCTCGTCCCACCCATGTACATCTAAGTAGATCCATGATAACTCATCAACATAGAATTTTAGGATGTTTATATCCTTACCTTCTACAATATGATGTAGACGTGCTCCCATCGTTTGGAGCTTGATCTAATGTTCGATGTCTTCATATCGTATTCAATGTGAAATGGTTCTTTCTCTTTCATCATGTAGTCTAGTATAGGGACATATTAGAAATCTTCATTTTCACTATTCTATATCTACATTACCTCTGTGATGCAATCAACAGGCTCTTAGACAACCATACTATCCTCTACTCTTTTTTTGCTTTTCTTGATTTTGTAATTTAATAGGAATTTGTGGTGGATATTGGGCACATTTTGGAGAAAGGATAAGAAACCACACTAAGATCTCCACAATGTCAACATTGTTTTCTTCTAACATGATTTTTAAAGTTAGGGGAATGTGATTTTCCTTCAACTTGTTGTGCTCCTTGACATACTGGTCCTAAAAATCGTCTATGCTTTATAGGAGATAGATGAGTGCTTCTGGTTCATTGGTATATTCTTCTTCAAGTACGGTGTTAATCACTCATCCTTCAACCATGTCATAGACATTATCATATTTGTGATATGTGATATATAATCCTCCTCTATGTTCTATTACTCCCCTGCTTGGAGTTGAATAGGTATGTCGAGTAGGGGATGGTTGTAGGTGCATTGAGGTTGTCTAAGATGAATGATGTCTCTCTTCCTTTAGGTATTGGATTAAGGACCTCCTTCATCCAATCATCCATGAAGTCATCATTTAGATCATTAGAAAGACTCGCACAATATTCCTACATGCTTCCCTCGTATGAGTATTTTGACCATAGCTATCCACCATAGGATCTACTATAGCTTTTATATCTTTCGTTTTTGGAAGTAGATCATGTATTTGGATTTTCAATTGTTATGGGTGGTCTAGACACCTTTAGGGACCTCACTAATGAGATGAATATCCCTAATACTGGTAGCAATATTAGGTTAGTCGTCATGGTTGTATTCATCGACCTCTTGAATGAGGTATAATATTATCATGAGGACAATGTCTTTGGAGGTATCACATGCTTCTATTGTTGTGGTGAATGTACAAGACCATTGCACACAAGGCCTAGGTTTCTTATGTATAACACCCTAATCCAATGCTCTTCTTCAAAGTGTATTTTCATGCTTCCTTTCCCAAGTTCGGGGATGGTAATAGGTAGTTCAGGTAGACTTTCATGGTCAAATCATTTGCATTGTCCATAACAAGGTTGGCTTGCAATATGGCATCAACCTAGTAAAATGAGGATGAGCATAGGAGGGACCTAATAACCTATACCCAAAAAAAATCATCTTTGCAATAACTTTATGATTTATATACACCCCCATTTCTTTATCCCCATGCCTTGCTCTAGTAGATATTTATTTCCCACAGTCGTTGAGAAAATTTTGTATTGTCATACAGAAGATGGCATGGACATCATCTTCACGGTGGTACACAGATCATGGAGGTGAAATGAAGCATCTCAAATTTAAAATGGAGGTTGTCTTCCTCTATGCAAGCTATGGTACTTCCTATGCTATCGACATGAATTGTAATAATGTTGTGTCCTAGTCGGTAGTTCATCTTTTGATGTAGTGATGAGGGGACCATGATATTTCTAATAAATATGCGACCTCCCTAAGAAGATGTTGAAGAATTTCCAGCTCCATGACCAATAACAAGACTAACAAGTTCACGCTCCAATTTGTAACTCAAGCATAATCTCTCCTTAGTCATCCTTCAGCGCACTGTTGAACAACATGACATTCTTAATCATTGGTTGAAGTTTTGAGGGATCCCTCTCTAGACAGATAAGTGTATTGAGCGGACATACATTGAATAATTTACCATTTTCAATGAAGTAGGATGGTATTTTGAGACCTATATATGTGTAAGTTACCAAAAAGGGCCCTACTGACACATGTTTACATTTCCTGCAAAATACAAGTGCATGTATCACACTAATATAGGAAAATTGATTTTTGAATGTCAGAACTCAGCGAATTGGATGTTGTAAACTACTACAAACCAAAATCAAATGATCTAGGCCATTGGAAAATATTGTTTTGGTTGATTAAGAAGTAAGAATTAAAATTAACAACGCGATAAAGAAAGTTGTTTTCAAATTAGGTATTTGGATTATCTATGATAATTAGTTTCATAAAAGTGAAATCCATAGGATCTCACTCTATCAAAAAAATCAATATTTCTTATTTTGAATTAGGGGATATGTAGATTACACTACCAAGTTTCAAAGTGTAATACATTAGTCATTGTAGTCAAGAACTCTATTTTTTCGTGTTCAAGTAAAAGACTAATTGATTAACAATTTCACTTTGGATAATTAATCTCACAATTGATAACCCTTTTTTCATAGAATTATTTATTATATTTGGGATATTTTTGTAACATAAAAACCCTTTTTGAAAGTGATTAAAATATATAAAACTCAAACATGTAAAAATAAAGCATATTATTACTAAAGTTCCAAGCAATGAAATTTCTTTCAAGTTAGAAGTTGTCAAGTACAAATTATCAATAGAGTACTCCCATTTTCTAGATAATAAATGGACTACTCACACATATTGAACATGGTATTAGAGTATATCTCCAAAAACAAGGAAAACATGAAATTACTAGAATAAATTGGGAAACATTGAATAATGAGGATCCCTTTCTAAGATGGGCATGCACTAACAATGTTTTGGCTACCAATTTTCTCCTCGAAGGAACTAGGATGACCTTTTCTTCATGTTTCTTCCTTCTTTCTATTCTTATTCTTTTGTTCTAGGGCTAGACACATGATGTTATGCGATGCCTTATGATGACCATTATGACTAGAAAGATATATAATCCTAAGCCATCAAAGAGCAATCTAAAATGTTGGACTATGGGTTAAAAATAATAATTGTCAATACTTTTACGTCATTGGTACCAACGTAGTTGGAACAACCAACTTCTTTATTTCCTTCTTTCATTAAAAGTGATATGATATCACTAAAAGGGGTGTATGCGGCACTGAGTTGTTATTGTGAGTTTTTGGGTGCCTTCTTGAGGCCACTGGGCATGCTCTTGATGCATCAACCTCTTGATGACATCGAGATGGGTCTTAGTGCTCTCAATTTCCTTTGTGACTTTTGATTTCTGATGTACTATTAGTGGTAATACCGATATGGGTCTCAGTGGCAAAAAATTTATGAATATAACAAGTGAACCTGAAATGCAAAAATATTTCATTAGATTGACATATAAAATGAAAAATTTGTGAAAAAATATGTTAACAAATGAAATTCATACCAAGAGTCTCACTTTCTAGTTATTCATGATATAAGTGAACACACAAATTGTTTTCTTTCTGAAAAGAGAAATTTCCTTTCTATTAAAACCTACTTTAAGAATAGTAAGAAAAGTTTGCATATTACAGTAACATGTACTCATTAGGAAGGTGTAATACCAGTCAGCCCTTTTTATATGGGAACACTAAAATAAAGCCAATATAAATCTACTTATGACAATAATGTTGGTCACCTAGATTTAGCCATCATTCATTCTACTTCAGTGTTCATTCTCTGGAAACATATGTGTCATTTGTGGAGTCATGTACTAGATGATCTTAATTATGCTTTCAGGCTTGACTTTGAGTATAACAAAGAGAACAATTGTTGTTACTACTACTGCTTCTCACATCCCTACTCGTCTTCTAAAATTTGATGTTGAAGACTCTATGATCAAAATAATTGGGGAAGGAGAGGGATTATAATGATCAGGTGCACTATAATTTATTACCAGTGTGTTACATAAATGTTCTTCATCTTCCCTGGAAGAGAAAAATGTCTTTGTCTCCAGTAGGATCACTCAAATTGTGTAATCTTTTGAGAAACTAATAACCTAAGATGAAAATGGTATATTGGCAGAGTCACTATTGTGTTTAGATGTGTATTGAGTTGCCATTAAATTCTTAGCCTATGTAGATTCAAAAGGAACATTATTTCTAAGTTTGTTAGACACTTTGTTGCTACAATATCAATTTGTTGTTTGATATGATTTGATGAAGAACATCAACGTACACCAAGGAGCATTGTAGTTCCTTGATCTCTATTCTTGATGAACATTGAGTAGTTAACCTTACTTCTCTAGGACTATAACAACTGTGATGTACTTCTAAAACCAAGATATGGATAAGTATTGTCGTCTTGAACCTACATATGTTCTTCATCATATGAAATTTGTAGCAGATCATACTTTTATTGAAATGCTTGTCCGAAGGATGTTGGTGAGTTTGAGTCCTCGTATCCTTCCTTTGTTCCCATAACATGTGAATCATGTGACCAAAAATGGTTTTCTAGTTTTCCTTCCCTTTCACTTACTTCTCATCTTCCTCCTAGCAAACTTGTGTGAAGTTAGTTTCATATGGAGGTTGATACACTATGTTGAACACATTGGATTCACAACTCTATCTTTCACATGAACTCCAAACATCTACACTCTCTCTTTAGATCATTGGTTCTTTATAGTCAATGGTATCATGGTCAATTCTGCCACAAACATGCAATATTGAAGGGGTGTTTAATATAACTTCTGAAACATTTATCTATCAATGAGTGCTTTTGGTAGCATCAGATAGATGCATCAAAAAAATATTGATGTGCATTATAATCCCCTAAGTTTGAATAGTGTTTGTCCTTGAGCAACCCTACTTTTTTATATGGTTGAAAAAGTCATCAAGAAGAGGAAAAAATAAAGTTAACTCTTCTAAGTAATCGCATTATTGGTCCCAAATAGGTCCTTTTCACCACAAACCAAGTAATGGCTCTAAGGTGATCATTCATTCTAACAATAGTTGTCAAACATAAGATCATGAAAAAACAATTAACTTGGGGCAAGAAAACATCATGGGAAATAGGACAAATGTTTGGTGCACCATGTAATCTCGCTAGATACATTTCTCTAATTATAAGTATAATCTATATCGAAGCAGTCCCCAGAATAAAAATGAATGCAAGAAACTATCATGGTGGTGGTCTACCTTGTACAAATATAGAGGGACAGAATGGGTGGCTCAAAAAGAGGGTGTGCAAGAATAATCCTAGTTAGTTATGCAATGAATAAATAAGGTTTGATTTCATGATGATGCATAATGTTTCACTAATTTCTCAAATATATCATGGTTTAAAAATTATGGTAATATACATTTTTTGTCAATTATATTAACTAATAAATCATCAAATCTTATAATGTTAATATATATCAATATTTACATACTATATACCCTTCGAGTATGTATTTCACATGCAATAAAGGATAAAAGAAGGCTACATAAATTGTAAATGATCAATATACATATATAGAACTATCAAAAATAATATTCATAAATGTATTGACTAAAATACACTATATCTATATTTGACATTATCATATTATATATTTTTAATGTACAATGTTAGGATAGTTTACATCTACAACCTATAAATAAGAACTAAATTCTATTAACAAGTTAATATTTTATGTATTAGTGATACTTTGTTAATGTATTTCAAAAAATAGGTACCCAATTGTTATTTTCAAACTTCAAGATAAATTTGTGAAAACAAAGAAACTTTATGTATTTTAATAAAGTTTATCCAATAGAAAATGAAGCACATAACTGATGAAACAAATGAAATTTTTTGTATTCAAATTCATATATTATTTTTGGTAGTATGGTGCATGCTAGCCTCACCATAATTATGAGTATAGATGGAAAGGTTTTTATGTATAAAACTTCCACAATATCCTTCTTTGTGGGTTAGAGATATATACACCATTGAACCTACAATTCATTTCCCTCCTTTTCCCTTCTTCAATTTTTCTTATTTTCTTTTCTCTTACGTTGATACTAGTTTTTCTTTCTTTCTTCCTATATTTTAGCAAGAAAAATAATTCATTCTTGAGTCTTCTATACTTTAGAGAAGGAGAAGGATATATATTCTTACTCATTCATATAGGAGAAATAAAAATGAACAATAACTATAAACCTTATGGAAAGTGCAATGTAAAATGAAATTTGTAAGAATTTTTTTTGCAAGACTAAAGTTCTCAAATCTAATGAAATGCATTATTTACATTTTCAATGAAAAATTAATTAACCAACAATATGTTTTTTTCATGCCATAAAATGCGATAAGAATAAAATAACTTGGATTGGACTTGTTTAGCCTATAATGATCAATGATTATTAAAAAGGTTGATGAGATCACATGACTAACAGATAATGTCATTTCAACCATGATATGTTCCCATCCCATTAACTTTTGAAACATGGTAACTTTAAATTTATTCCGGAAATTCAAATGAAAATTTGCATTACTATTTGGTTGATTTGTAATCAAAGATCATCATCATAACACTATCATTAGGGTTATAATAGGTGTTTTATTCATTAAGTATATCTTCAAGATGACTAGACCAAACAATTTATCTAGTTAATGCACTCTTAAACATGACAACATTAGACTAAAGAGAAGAAAGTGTAGCATAACGAATTCTCTAAATGAAGGATTGCATACCATTTCAAAAGAAAGATTTTTCTAACTAAATTTTCAAATTTTTGCATTCATGGTTATACATGCGTAGCAAAAATAATTTAAAGAAAAACTTAAGAAAAAATGCAAAAATAGTAAGATAGCTAAAGAAACAATATGGAGAAATGTTCCACGCCCCCCTAAGCTTGAATTTTACAATGTCCTCAATATTGAGAATCAAAACATAAAGGTGGAACATGTGTAACAAAGCTCATGTGTAAGGTGAAAAGAAGGTGGATGGAGGCAGGTTTGGATCTAGTGGGTCGAGTGTGCTAATGAAGTTTGGCAGATAGGCCAGTTGTTGTGGTTGAGTGTGACTGCCACATCTCCCTTGGATTCAAAAACTATCAACAAGTGGTTCTGCATAGGATCCAACCTCTCCAAGAGAATGTGGATCTACATATTTTTAATTAATATATTCTTATTTTTGAACATCGCTTGTTTATGAGTAAAGATCTGGTCATGGTTATTAGCCATGGATGCCTTCTACTATTTCCCCCTTCCAAACTGAGTTGAGCAAAATGTACATTCTCTCATAATGGGGACTCTCTTGTAATGGCAGTGTGGATGATGAAGAAGATGAACTATGATGTCAGGGAATAAGATGAGGATGATTTATCGATCTTAGTTGTGTAGATTCTTACTCCATGAAGGCATGCTTCTTAGTAGCCTCCTCTTCATCTCCCCATGGTTTACATATGGGTCCCTGGATCATGATTTTGGATATGGTTGATATTTGTGATCATAATAGGTGTTGAAAGTATTTTTGATTGATATATAATCATAGTATAAGATAAAGGGAGAATTTCTAGAAAGTTCTAAGATAATATGTGGTCTGGATAATTAGTTAAAGAATTATCCACTTTATGCTTAGAGAGTAAGTTTCAAGGAGAAAACCATCATTAAAAGATCCCAGTTTTGGCCTAAGTCTAAACAATGCTTATCTAGATAATACCCCAGAGTTTGGGATTAAATGGAGCTATGACGTGGCCCATGCAAATACTCCAAGGATTAGGGTTTTTATTTAAAAGAAAAGAAAAAGGTTTGAGAAACCCTAGACCAAGGAGTCCAGTCGGACCTGGACCCTGGATTAGGATAGCGGTCTGTCTCTTTCAGCCACCCGACCTAGAGGAACAAGGAACAGAGTCCCAAAGATTCCCAGACTCCTCGACGCCTCTTTGTTTCCCCTTAGCTCCCAATTTGTATGTCTTTATCTTTGGGAGGTTGATCTGAACCCAACCAACCCATTGGTTGGTGATATTGTCAAGGGATGCAATAATGCCCAAATCCCAGGGATAGCAGGATTCTAGGGCAGCATTAGAACCTGGTTTACCCAGTTTCACTCTCCTAGATAAGGAAGTAGAGAGAGGAGTCTCGACCCTGGGAATTCTTCTCCTCGTCCAATTTCCTCTGAAATGCTCAGGACCTCCCCGAAGGACTTCACATTCATGCGGAGGTAACCTCAACCCCTTCATGGTGGTT
Organism: Alisma plantago-aquatica; assembly: GCA_963693085.1. NCBI lineage: Eukaryota > Viridiplantae > Streptophyta > Magnoliopsida > Alismatales > Alismataceae > Alisma > Alisma plantago-aquatica. The sequence continues at coordinate 655,820,620 of OY856415.1, read as the reverse complement.
CATATCGGCAGTGACCAATTGCTTTGGTCCATAGTTTCTAGAATCGACCACGAAGGTGTCCCAATCCATGGAAGGGAATGACGACGACCCAGAGGTCGGAACCGATTTCCATCGACAATTGCTAAAGAATGGGACTTGGAGGTCGGGCAGCGAGTAGACTGGGGTGATGTAGAAATATCATGGATCACATTGAGACACCAGGGAACCTTAACAAGCCTTTAGAGAAGGAATTCATGAGGTAATGCTCCATTCTACACCTTCTCTCCTTGTCTTTGTGATGTCATACATAGACCAACCATGAGTACACATAGTGGTACTCCATCATGAGTGGTGAAGTTGGATAGCTTGACGTGGCTAGGTGAAGGCATCATGGCCGCTCGTAGTTCCTCTTAGCGGGTAGAGATGGGAGTCAACCTTGGCGTTGACCTCACTATGGCAGGATGAAGCAATAGCCGAGTTGCAAGCAGGATGAAGAATTCATGTGCGAGAATTACCCATGTGCCCTTGAGAACGTGACGCTTTTAGTTCACAGCGTCAGGGGAAATGGAGTAATTTATCCCTCTATCAAACCCCTCTCTCGTGTACATAGGGCGCTGATGAGGCGTGAGTCCATTGATGGGTTCTTGGTCCTGAGTGGCAAGTAAGATAATAGCAAACGTTGATGTGTTAGCACATGATTGGTTAGAATAGTTTTATATTGCTATAAATGTAGTTAATTAGTGGTATCTCTAATGATATAAAAACTATGTATCAAATTTCTCATAAAAACAAGAGGAATCCAAAGAAAATATAATCTGAGTCTAATTATGCTTCTTGTTCCAAAAGTATATGCAATACCTACTTAGATGTGATTAATAGAAAGGAAAACTTAGATTCCTTTAATCTGATGCTTAATTGAGTAGATTAGTTTATGTTGAGCTAATACCTATTATTATTATGTATAATGAAGAAATCCTTGATAATGATGAATAATTGATGATTCTAGATTAATAATCTTTTTTAGAGCAAAAGGATTGATTCATTACTTGTTGGCCATACGACATCTACAATTGGGAATAAAGATACAAACAGAACAAATAAACATCAAGTTGAGTAACCCAAGAGCACTACAACTCATATTGGAACGAGAGTGAGACATTTCTACATCGATTCTTCTGCCTTGAGGCTGTCTTAAGAAGCTTTTCATGAAGAATTCCTTCAACTTGAGCATTGAGTAGTGGTAGCGGTGCTGGAACAAGATGGTATTCTGCTCGTATATCAACTCAAACAAAGCCATACAACTGAGTAACAAGATTGATCCAAATCAAAAGGGAGATCTAGTCGTAGCTAGAGATCTCATTGCTCTCCCAAAGAGAGGTCGCAGCAAAGCCCGACAGATAAAATGTTGACTAGCAGTGACAACTAAATGCCGACTAGCAGCGACAAATTAGGCAGATAAACTACCACTGACCCTACCGAACAACGAAGGAAACCAAAAAAATAGAAAAAGAAACAGGAAAGCAGAGGAAAGGGGGAAAGATCTAAGTCGTGAGGACCAGCTCGGTGGAGGATAGGGCCAGATCCACCCGAGGGGGCTGCAAGGAAATCCATTGAGGCACACCCCAGCCGTTACCACTGCCGCCAGGCTCTACCGCCGCAGACGCCTGAGTAAAGTCCGATCCGAGGTATGAAACTCCACCACCAAAGGACAGGAGAGGCGAGGCCGAATTTGGACTAAACCGTCATCGCGAACTGGAGTCGGGTGACCTGGAGTGGAAGAGTGGCCCGGGGGGAGTGGGCAGGTGCTCACCGACAGCCTGGCGCCCCTCCCCCAAGCCAACCGTGCCGCAGGGGAGCCCTAGTCACCCCTTTTCTCCAGAGTAGAGTGGAGAATTATGGTTAGTGGTCTTGATTATGTTACACCAAATACATGTTGAATTAGGGTTTTGAAACCAATGTGGACATTTTGCTATGATCTTAATGCTAGTAATATGATCTAGGTATCACGGATAACCTAATATGCTTAAGATGATGATTAGGATTTGACCTAATTTGCATAACTAAAGGTTGTAATCTTAAAAACCACGATACGATGGAATTATGGTTTGTGACCCTAATCCCTAGTTGAAACATGAGATAACCCTAAGCCCTAGTTTAGGAACGCATCTAGATCTATTTAACATAATGTGAATACATGGTGACACATATGTTGTATGTGTGTTTGAAATGATGTTGATTGCATGCTTTGAATGCTTGGATGTTTGGATGCACTCTTACAGTACATGAGTTATTCTACATGGTTTCTGTAATAGCATAAGGTACGTGGTTACGCTTATGAATACATGTATCGAATTCTGATTTTGCTGAGATTTCACAATGAGATTGAATGCATGATAAATTGCTTGCTTGTTTATTTACTTCTTGCATATTATAAAGGTCATATGAGTATCATGTAAAGTAAATAACAATATTATGAACCCTTGGTTAGACTGATCTTTAGGGTAATGCACATGAGCCCAGGAGGGATAGTTATTACACCTGAGGTAGTAGCCTAGATATGGGTTAGAAGGTGAAAGCAAATTTATGTTCTTATGTGCAAGTAAAATATGTTTGATTATATGTATACTTGTGATTATTAGATGGACCCACATATCATTATAGAAATATATTGAATGCGTATTTGCTTTTTGGCATTTTAGGTATTAGGTATACTTGATTTGTGGACATAAGGTTACAAATAAATATGTTGAAGACATTAAAGTTATTCATGAAGTTGTGTTCATAGTGGTATTTCTTCACACATGTATAAGTTGGTTCTTTGTAAAATTTATTCAACTTGTTAGATGAGCTTTTTATGCAAATGTGTAAATATTTGTTCATTAATGGAGATTGTTTACTATTCTATATTTTTTCTTGAATCTAATCTTGGAAAATACAAGTAATGATCTATGACTCTAAGGTCTTTTGGACACTTAAAAGTGTGGGTCGTTAAAGGAACCATGACTCTAACCCCCCTATGAATAGAAGGGCACTTGGGGATTCTTAGAGATGGAACTCAATTGCCTCTGACAATTCTTGTCTTCTCTGGTTGTGGTAACTGAGAGAACCCAAGCAAGTCCTACCCAACAAAGGGAGACATAGCAAGGGAGAACAATTGTGAGAGGGCAAGTTGGTGCTAGTACACCAACATGGAGGGACATCTCCTTCCCATCTATTATTTTTTATAAGAGTTTGTAGTGGTCCATGTGGACTACTCTAGATGAGAGGATATTTTCCCACTAGGAGGACAACGTCAGGCTATTGTTCGTGGTGATCAACTAGGAGTTGTTACAGACATTATTTGAGTGTGATTCGAAGAAAGGTGTACAAGATGATGAGGAGATTGTTGCTGGACTAGATCTAGGACCAGGTATATCCTCAAAATCATCTTTTCCATTATATAGTTGTTGACGTGATCTACTATTATAAAGAGAATATGGTAGTTAAATTTTTGTTTCCACTGCCTATTATGTAGCCATATTTCCCTACAGTGGTATCAGTATCATGTCGATTTACTATATTTTGGAATGATCAGTAGGATTGAATTTTTGGTTTTCAAAGTTTATTTATTGCATACAATGTGAATATTAATGTGCATGTCCAATTAAGAACCACTTAAAATTCCAAACTAATATATATATGATATATGCAGTTTATACACGTTTCCCTAAAAGCTAGTTTTGATGGTGGATGTGTAGCATGGTTATGGCCAATAACCCTAAATATATGTGCATGGTCGTTGTGGTTGTTTATTCCTATTTTATCTCAGTTTTCATACTGAGACTCTACCTTATCTTCCAATTGTAAAAGTATTATTTTCTCCTACCTTTTCTCCCCTCTAATGTAACTCGAGGATTCTCTATTATCATGTAAAATTAGCATAGTTTAATTTATTTTTACGATGAAGAAGACAAGTTGACTAGCTTGAGGACCTTGACGGACAAACCTATTGACTGGAGGCCCAACCAATCAACTAGAGGATCTAGAAGATGACGGACCAGAAAGCAGAAGAGTGGGGACACCACCAACCGACTGGCCAGGAGGCGAGCCGATAGGTTCAAGGGTTGAACTGATCAATCTAAGTTGGCAAGAACAAATATTCATCAACAACATGTTTCTACATGAGATGTAGACCCTAGGTTGTGGTAATTCCTTGTGGCTCCAAGGAATTACATTAGAATGACCATAACCATCGCTTATGGTTTATTGCATGTTTTTGTTGTGGGATATATCATGTATATGATACGTCCTATAAGTATCTGGTGATTGAATATGTGTATGTATTTATAAATACAAACTCCCTCAACAACATATTAAGTCTAAGATGCTTTCTATTATCAACACACATGAAAATCTTGATCGACATGTGTGAGCACACCAAGTGTGGTGCATTGTCTATCTAGTGGAAGTGTGATGGTAGTAATGTGGGTCTGCTAAGAAGGGTGCATTATTATCGTGTTGGCTTTTGGGTCGGTCTTAACTGGGTGTCCTTTATGAGATTAAGCACCTAGAAGCATGCATATGATAATAACAAAGAGTTGTGTGTATCGTAATCCAAGAATTGCATAAGATGTAAATGGAAAATGTTGCCTACCTTAATGATTGATTATGGACGTTGTTGTTGGTCGGATAATAATTGAATCATTTTGGATCTTATCTCACTAGAAGCGTGTATGATGCAATCTTCTTAATTGATATGTGAGGGATATCAATTTGAGTAAAATAGTGGGAGTGATAATTAATTAAAGGCCTAATTAAATATTGTCAAATAGTATTCAAATCAAATCAAATCAAAAGTGTTTTGACAAAATGTAAGTTTTCTCTTGTAAAATTAAATGACAATCAAATTGTTATTGCAATCAGTCCTTAGGAAGGACAAACTTGATGAAACAAATTTCCACAACTGGTTTTGGACTTTGATAAGGGTTCTCAATGATGAGAATAAGCTCTATTTCCTAGATAAACCAGTGCAAGAAGTACCTGATCCTGATTCGTCGAGGGCTGAAGTGGATGCTTACTAGAAATATTCCAATGATGCCTTAGACATAAAGCACCTTATGTTAAGCTACATGAACTATGAGTTTCATGAGCAATGTGAATACATGGGGATACTTGAGATGGTATCACATCTTAATAACTTGAACCCTTATCTCACAAAGCTAGAAAGGTACAATGTCCCAAAGGTGCTCTTTGAGTGTAAGATGACATAGGGATATTGAGTAGAGACCCATGTTCTCAGTATGATTGGACTTGTGGATCATATAGAAGAAATGTGATTCTCTTTGAGCCAAGAGTTGACCAAAATATGACTCTTCAATCATTGCCAAAATCATATTGCCATTTTATTGAGTGTTTCCACTTGAATAATATGACCATACCATTGTCATATTTGCTTGGTATGTTGATTAATGTCGAAGCTAAAATGAAGAAGGAACATTTTGTGATGATGATCCGTGGAGAAGAGTCCAAGGATGAAATCAAGGCCATGAAGAGTTTTGAGGCTAAGCTTAAATCTAGATCTTGAGTACTCAAGATAAGGAGAAAGAAAAATACAAGAAGAATTTTTCCTTTGTACTTGAAGGCATTAAAGAAGAATAAGATGGGGATAGAGATATTCACTTTAGGTATATACATTATTGATATAAACTTATCTACTTATTCATCTTGGGTACTAGATACCATATGCGGATCTTACATATGCTCCGTTATGTAGGATCAGAAAAGAAGTAGGCCTTTAAGAAAGGGTGGGGCTCAATTGCAAGTTGCAAATGGAGCAAGAGTTGATGCCACTACAGTTGGAACCCATAATTTATCTCTTCCCATTGGGCTTGTAAGAGAGTTGGTGAAATTCTATTATGTACTTGCCATAAATAGAAGCATCGCTTCTATATCTTGTATGGACAAGGATGCATATGAATTTCATATTAAGAATGGTTGATGTTCTATTTCTAAAGATGAGATATTTTATGGTAGTGCCCCAATGTCTTATGGTCTTTATTTTCTAGATCTAAAGATAGATATTTATAAATCAAATACCAAAAGACTAACACTTAACAACTCAAATAAAACATATCTTTGGCATTGTCATCTAGGGAACATAAATGAGAATCACATATCTAGACTCCATAAATATGGTTATCTAGACTCTTTTGATTTCAAAACAACAGAGACGTGTGAATCTTGTCTATTGGGCAAGATGACCAAGACTTAACAATGAGAGGGATAGTGATCTATTAGGACTCATTCATATTGATGTATGTGACCCTTTAAGAACAACTGCTAGAGGTGGGTATTAGTACTTCATTACCTTCACTGGTGACTTCAGTAGGTATGGTTACATTTACTTGATGAAACATAAGTAAGAAAATCTTGAAAACTTAAAGGATTTCATGAATAAAGTATAGAACCAACTTGGCAAAAGAATTAAGGCACTTTGTTGTGATTGAGGTGAAGAATACTTAAGCCAAGAGTTTGAGGACCTTATGAGAGATTGTGGTATTGTATCATAATGGACTTTGCTTGGAACACCACAACATAACGGTGTATCAGAAGAAGAAATCGCACATTGTTGAATATGGCACAATCAATGATGAGTTTAGGTGAACTTCCGGCTACCTTCTAGGATTTTTCTCTTGAAACAGCAGTGTCTACACTAAACTGAGTACCACCTAAATCGGTTCAAAAGATGTCAAATGATATATGGTATGGGAAGTATCCCTATGTGTCTTTTATGAAGATTTGGGGTTGTGAAGCTTATGTGAGAAAGTAGTTTCCCGAAAAGCTTGTACCCAAATCTAAGAAATGTTATTTTGTTGGATATCCTAAGGAAACCAAAGGATATTATGTTTATTCCCTATCTGACAACAAAGTGTTTGTTTTAAGAGATGTTGCATTCCTAGAATAGGAATTTATTTCCAAAGGAATTAGTGGGAGGAAAGTTGAACTTGAAGAGGTTTGAGACCAACAAGAAAACATTGACCAGTAGATATACAAAAGTAACAAGGAGAATCACAAGTCATTGTGGAATCTCAAATTCATCAAGTAACACAGGAACCTCATAGATCTAGTAGGACATGCCTTGAACCTAAAAGATTTGGTTATCTTGTAACTCAGGAAGGAGGTGAGTTGGTCATGGATGATGATACAACAACCTATCTAGAAGCTAATAAAGGATCATAGTCTGAGAAATGTCTTGAGCCTATGAGATCTGAGATGGAATCCTTCCACACCAACAAGGTATGGACCTTAGTGGATCCACCTAAGGGGGTGAAATCCATAGGGTGCAAATCGGTCTTCAATAAGAAGATCAACATGGATGGAAAAGTACAAACATATAAGAGCATATTGATTGCAAAGGGTTTCACAAAAATTCAAGGTGTTGACCATGATGAAACCTTTTCTCCAGTCTCCATGGTTAAGTCGATCAGGATCATGCTTGCCATTGCATCTTATCATGGCTGAGATTTGGCAGATGAATATTAAAACTATATTCCTCAATGGGAATCTTCTTGAGGATGTGTACATGACACAACCTGAGGATTTTATGAATCCAAAGGATGCAAATAAATTTTTTAAGCTACAAAGATCAATTTATGGATTGAAGCATGCATATAAGAGCCGGAATCTTCAATTTGATGAAACAGTCAAAGAATTTGGCTTTAGTCAAAATGAAGATGAACTGTGTGTGTAAATAAAGGTTAGTGGGAGCATGATTGTATTCCTAATATTGTACATAGATGACATCCTATTGATAGGGAGTGACATCCCAACTTTACATATGGTAAAGACCTGTCTTGGAAATACAATCTCAATGAAGGACTTGGGTGAAGCATCCTACATCTTAGGAATCAAGATCTATAGAGATAGATCTAGAAGAATTCTTGGACTAAGTCAGAGCACATTCATTTACAAAAGTGTTGAAGAGGTTCAACATGGTAGAATCAAAGAAAGGAAACCTACCCAAGTCTCATGGAGTTTCCATCTCTAGAGCTCAGTGTCCTAGTTCTTGTGAATAAAGAGAACGCATGAGTAGGACTCCATATGCAAATGAAATTGGATTCATCATGTACACAATGTTATGTACTTGTCTCGATGTCTCATATCCTTGAGCATGATGAGCAGAAATTAGTTAGATTCAGGTGATGCTCACTGGACAGTTGTGAAGAAAATCTTTAAGTATTTTAGAAGAACTAAGGATTAGTTCCATGTATACAGAAGAGAGGATGAGTTGGTGTTAAAGAGTTACACCGATGTAAGCTTCCAAATCAAAAAAGATGATTATCAATTGCAATTAGGATTTGTCTTTTGCCTCAAAAATGGAGTTGTGAGATGGAAGAGTTCCAAGAAAGAGACAGTTGTGGATTCTACAATAGAGGTCGAGTACATTGTTGCATCGAATGAAGCAAAGGAGGCTATATGGATCAAGAAGTTCATCTCAGAACTAGGGGTTGTTCCCAGCATCAGTGATGCGATTGAGCTATATTGTGACAACAATGGAGCTATTTCACAAGCTAAGGAACCCAGATCGCATCAGCATTCCAAGCATATACAAAGTCATTTCCATCTCATATGAAAGATCATACAGTGAGGAGATGTGAAGATTTACATAGTACCAACTAAGAATAATGTTGATGACTCCTTACAAAAGTACTTCCGCAGAAGAATCATGATGGTCATGTTAGCTCACTTCGGATGAGATTCAAGGGTGATTGGCTCTAAGTGCAAGTGAGATTTTGTTGGTATATATGCCCAAAGATCCAATCATATGATGATTGTAACGACATAACTTGTAAATGATTTGATTAATAATAAAGGCAATCTTCCAATTTATTTTATTTTATTCAGTTATGAGATAATGATGTAACATAATAAATGTCCTTAGAATGATATTACTCAAAGATGAATGTCTTCGAGTTGATGACATGAACAATGAGATCATACAGATGTCAGGAGTATATACATTCTTGCCATGTCCCTAGTGGGATGTTGTTATGGAAGGTTGATAGATAGTAATAACACCTAAGACTAGAGTGTGTGTTGGTTGATGACAGAATCTCACCAGTACATGATATGTGATATCAAACCAAACACATAAATACTTGTTAGAGAATAGTGTATCGAATAGACCCAAAATAAGAGTGATACAGGGAAAACATTACATGGTAGTCAGAATCAGCTCTTATAGTGTCAGTGGTGATTGTGGTTCTTAGACTTGAAGTCACTACACTCATCACATGTTGTTCAGTGTACTTTGACATCATCCACTATAACCTTGAATAAGGGTTGCCATAAAGGAGATGATTAGATGCACTGTAACACATGGGGATGACTGTGAGTGATATAGATGGGATTTTTCCCTCCTACAGGAGTATGATATCTTGGTCACTTGATAAGCGATATTGAGAAATTCATGACCATGCACATATGAGTCAATATGTGATATTGAAATTACATATATCTTAGATAGTTTGTTCTAAGTTTAAGGAACAAATATTGAATGTTGAAGAGGATGATGATTCCATTCCTCAAGTTCAATCTAGATATCAGTGACAAATGAACTACAAAAACATGGCAACACCAAACACATATTGTAGGTTGAATTTGTTCTCCAACTTTCCATTTATTTGGGTAGCAATGATGTGTTTCTTGTTAGCTAAATTGGACATTAGTATAATCCCTTTGCTTTTATGATGACAAACATTTCATTCTTGTGGATCTAATGTGCTACTTGAGTGTTGCAGGAACAAGGTGGATGACAAATACTTGGAAGATCTATATGCTAAATTTGCCTTAATTTCATGATTGTAATCAAATGTAAACACTTGTACAAGATATATAATGTACAAGTACTTAGACATCATGTAAATCAAGCGTTAGATCTTCCCTAGCCATTTACAACACTTAGATAGGTCATCCCCTACAAAAGTGTCACATCTGCACACTCATATACACACGTAGTGCCTAGTTCAAAACATTGAAACATGGTCATTCTCGGTCGACAAATCCTCGACCGAGACACTCTTGGTCGACAAATTCCTCGACCGAGATTGACCCAAGTATCCGTTAGACACAACAGACAAAGTAGTTGGGAGTTGCAGATGAACGTTGTAAACACTTTCTCCAGGACGTCCCTCGGTCGACAAATCCTCGATCGAGAAGGACTCTCAATCGACAAATTGTCGACCGAGAAGAACTCTGACTGCACTTTTCAGAGTTAATTAACTAGTCATTGCTAAAGCAACTAGTGGATACCTAACGGCTAGTTAAGCACTTAGAATCCCCTAGAAAGTGTCTAGAACGTCCTTAAGCACTTGTAGGCCATTCCTACAAATAGGACATGCCTTAGGACACCTAAACTTACTCACATACACTTGTGCAACACTTGAGCATATACTTGCAATTGGCTATTCATTCTTGTGAGCAATAGAGCAATTCCAACAATTGGTTATACATTCCCATTGCTCCAATTTCATGTCCTATAGGCTAGCATCTCCTACCCACAACACTTACACTTTCATATACATTGGTTAGGAGATCAAAACGCTTGATATAGGAAATCAAGCCTTGTGCTACAATGGTATTGTAATTTCCATTTTTCCTTCATGTTCCTTTTTATCTTTTGTAATCTCCTTGCTACTCCTAGGGTTGGAGGCTGCGGATTGGAGAAGGTTCTTCTCAGTGGAGAAGGTGGACTTCGGACTACTTTAAGAAGGTTGTTGCAATGGGAAGCTACTTCAAGAGGAAAGCTACTTCAAGGGGGAGCTTGAAGTTACTTCAAGAAGGTTGCTTCAAGGTTGGTGCAACTACTTCTAGGTGAAGGCTGTCCGAAGGGTTTGGTGAAAGAATTGTAATTTTATGTAATATCCTTGCGAGGTAATAAAATTTAATTCTTTCAAAATCCCAGTTGGGTAAGCAATCGGGTAGTGGATTGACTGCCTTAGTATTTGCTAAGGTTGGAACCACTCTAAATCCTTTATCCCCTTGTCCAATATTTTTGTGGTAGCTTCCTTTGAGTTAAATTATATTAAAATTATCATAAAACCCTATTCACCCCCCCTCTAGTGGTTTTTCAATTGGTATCAGAGTGGGGCTTCAAGGAACTCTAACAAAGTCTTGAAGAATGGGTGACGGGGTACTCAACAACCTCAACTTGGAAGGAACACTCGTGGCTAGACCTCCAGCTTTTGATGGCACTAACTACACCTACTGGAAGAGGAGGATGCAATTTTACTTCCAAGGAATCAACTGGGACTTATGGAGAATGGTGTCAACTCCATATGAACTTCCTCAAACGGAGTATGCAAATTGGGATGCTAATACGGTAAAGTCAGCCCAAATGAATGCAAAAGTCATAAGTATACTATATTGTTCAATTTCCGTTGGTGAGTTTAATAGAATATCAAATTGTGAAACAGCATATGAGATATGGCATAGACTTTTTATAACATATGAAGGAACTGTTCAAGTTAAGAATTCTAAAATAGGAATGCTTAAATAGAAATTTGAACAATTTTGTATGGATCATAATGAATCTATTAGTGAAATGTATGCAAAATTCTTTTCTATTGTGAATGGTTTAAATGCTTTAGGTAAAGTAATTAGCGAAGAAGATCAAGTTTCAAAAATCCTTAGGTCTCTTCCTCCCAAATACAAGCCTAAGGCGACTGCTATTGAAGAAGCAAATGATCTCACCCGGCTAAGGATGGAACAACTTATTGGCAACCTAGAAGCACATGAGGCAACTTTAGAAGAAGAAGAAAGACGAGAACATGAACTTCAAAAAGGGAGAAAGAAGGATATTGCATTCAAAGCATCAACCAAGATCAATCATGACACAAGCGAAGATGATAGTGAAGAAGAAACTCTCATTGTAAATGGTAAGCAGTATAAAAGTTTTAAAACTAACAAAACTTCTAGTATTTCTTCTTCCATGTGCTTTGAATGTGGCAAAAAGGGACACATGAAAGGTGATTGTCCAAAACTCAAGAAAGGGAAGAAATCATCTCACAAAAAGAAAGAAAGAGCATATAAAGCTGCATGGGATGATTCAAGTGATGATAGTGATGATGGAAAAGAAGAAGTAGAATGTCTCATTACTACAACAAATGAAGAAGAAGAAGAAGAAGAAGAGGTAAGTCTTTTTGATCTGCCAAAAGAAGATTTAATTGCTAGTCTTCAAGATACACATGAGAAATATATTGAGTGCAAGAAGAAATTTAAGAAATCAAATAAAGTAAATGATGAGTTACATGCTAAACTTCTTGCTCTCACATCTGAAAATGAAAATCTAAAAAAGAATATTGAGGATCATGATATTAAGCTGAAATCTATAGAAGCAAATTGCAATCTTCTCTCCTTAGAAAAGCTAAACTTGCAAACTCAAGTAAATGATCTTCAAAAACAACATGTTTTGTGTACACATCTAGATTATGATATTATTGTAAAAGAAAGAAATTCTTTGTTATCTAATCTAGATCAAGTAAAGTTGGATATCAAGAAGAAAATGGATGAGATTATGAAGTTACAACAAAAAGTGAGTAGCTTGAGTAACAATAATATTCTTGATAATATCTTAAATGATTCTTATCGTCAAATTGGAAGGAAAGGACTAGGTTATAAGACTAAGGGAAAATCTTATCAAAAACCTAGTCGGAGGACACAAGTGCTAGAAAATCAATCCATGTATGTACCCAAGAACAATTCAACTCCTAGAAATAGAAATGAGATTGACTCTATTAGTTGTCATTATTGCTTGCATCTTGGACACTACTCTTTTTCATGCCCATACAAGAAAAGGAATGATGATCTAGTTTGGGTTCCTAAAACTTAGAGGTTTAAATTTGACTAGTTGAGATTTGACCTAAAACTGATTCCTGATATACAAATTTCATATCTCAATACAATCAAGCTTTAAACTTTCATATTCTTGTTTTACTTGGAAACAATTACTGAAAACAGTCCTGAAACAGCACAGAAACATTCTCGGTCAAGAAATTGTTCGACCGAGAACATTATCGGTCAAGAAATAGTCGACCGAGCAGGTTACTATTCTGATGTTAGCAACAAATCTGATAAAACATGTACAAACAGCAACATTCTCGGTCGAGAAAAACTTCGACCGAGATAAATTCGGTCGACAAATAGTTTGACCGAATCAAGTTCTGATGAACCTGTTTTCAATTAATCAAGTTTGCTATCAATTTGTTATTAAAGATTGATTTAATATGCAAATCAAGAATAAATCTTGGAGACCATCTTTGAAATAAGACATATTGATATTTTTGCATCATGAATTAAGGTATGACATTATGAATATGAAATCCTTAAACATATTGCAAAAGTGTTATATGAAGACTGATTTTGCACAAACCTTATTCATTGATTGAAAGAGCTTATTAAGTATGTTCATTTACATGGTTTGTCTTAAAATTTGAAAATCAATGAACAATAAATGAGATTGTTTTGGTTTATCCTCCACATGGTTTGGCTTAAAACTAAAAATTATGAACCATGTTGATTTAATCAAGGAAATTACTATTTTTATCATAGTTCACATGGTTTATTATAAGTATCTCTTGTTCTATCTATGGTATAGGAACCATGTGTATTAAAATCTAAATGGTCATAATCATTGAATTTCATGAAATTATATGCTTCTTTCTTGATCATTGTATTGAGGATATACTTCTACTGTTCTATCATAATCATTGTGCCATGAGCATTGTGTTTTTTTACTGGTTTATCTAAAATCATCTTTGATCCATATATACAAACCATGAATGGATATTGTTTTTTATCATTGTGATTCAGCTCATATGAAGATGCCATTTTGCATAAACAGTAAAATTTCATGCACAAATGCATTTTAAATTGAAAATCTGCAGAAACTATACTTTATATATAAATGTTCAAATTGGACATCGGTAGAAATTGCCTCTTGGTTGAAATCAAGTTTGACCAAGGGGCGCTATGGTCAAAGTCAAGGTCGACCTAAATTAAGCTTGACAAAATGCTTATTTGTACATCATTTTACTACACTTAATCTTAGTATCTTGATTCAAAATGCATTCATCATATTAAAAACATGATTTTAGTACAAAAGCTCTAATAAAAGGTCAAAATCAAATCTTAAAAACCTATTGTGACCTTAGAATCCTTAAATTATCTTGATTAAGGGGGAGCTCACAAAAACCATCTTGACTATAAGATTAAGAAGGAGCTTACAAAATTTTGTGAACATCATAAAGAAAAGTTGAAACATGTTATGACCTTAGTATCCTTAAAAGTAATTTTGGTTATGAAAATAAAGGAATCTACAAATTTCATGAATGTGATATATATCTTGTTCTTAATGGAATTCTCTAAACAAGTCTGGGATTAACATCCTGTGCATTTGGTTAGAGATACTTTTTATGTACTTTACTATAAGCTTAAAGGATTCTCATATCATTTTCAGGGCTTAACATCCCTTGCAAAATGGATGAGAAATCACTATGTATTCATCATGAGCTTAAGGGAATCTCATTTCATTGTCAGGGCTTAACATCCCTTGTAAAATGGATGAGAAATCAATACACATATGCCATGAACTTAAAAGGAACTCATATCATTTCAAGGCTTAACATCCTTTGCAAATAATTGAGAAATAAATTGTGGCTCAATTTAACAATAATTGCTTTGCATTAATTCCTTGCTTTTAAATTAATATCTCTTTAAGGGGGAGCATAGCATAAAATTAAGGGGGAGAAATAAAAAGTCATACTAAATGATTATCTTGGATATCTTTTTGAAATGACAAAGGGGGAGAAATAATATAAAATCAAAAACATAAAATAAAATGAGTTTCATAATATCTCGGCCAGCACACACTTGCAAAACAAGAATGACTACAAAAGGTAAACTTCATGTATGAAACTCATATGCTTTATATTTCCTTATTTTATATTTTGAAAATGTTTGTCATCTTCAAAAAGGGGGAGATTGTTCGCTAAATTGGACATTAGTATAATCCCTTTGTTTTGATGATGACAAACATTTCATTCTTGTGGATTTAACGTGTTACTTGAGTGTTGCAGGAACAAGGTGGATGACAAATACTTGGAAGATCTATATGCTAAATTTGCCTTAATTTCATGATTGTAATCAAATGTAAACACTTGTACAAGATATATAATGTACAAGTACTTAGGCATCATGTAAATCAAGCGTTAGATCTTCCCTAGCCATTTACAACACTTAGATAGGTCATCCCCTATAGAAGTGTCACATTTGCACACTCATATACACACTTAGTGCCTAGTTCAAAACATTGAAACATGGTCATTCTCGGTCGACAAATCCTCGACCGAGACACTCTCGGTCGACAAATTCCTCGACTGAGATTGACCCAAGTAGCCGTTAGACACAACAGACAAAGTAGTTGGGAGTTGGATATGAACGTTGTAAACACTTGCTCCAGGACGTCCCTCGGTCGACAAATCCTCGACCAAGAAGGACTCTCGATCGACAAATTGTCGACCGAGAAGAACTCTGACTGCACTTTTTAGAGTTAATTAACTAGTCGTTGCTAAAGCAACTAGTAGATACATAACGGCTAGTTAAGCACTTAGAACTCCCTAGAAAGTGTCTAGAACGTCCTTAAGCACTTGTAGGCCATTCCTATAAATAGGGCATGCCTTAGGACACCTAAACTTACTCACAAACACTTGTGCAACACTTGAGCATATACTTGCAATTGGCTATTCATTCTTGTGAGCAATAGAGCAATTCCAACAATTGGTTATTCATTCCCATTGCTCCAATTTCGTGTCCTATAGGCTAGCATCTCCTACCCACAACACTTACACTTTCATATATATTGGTTAGGAGATCAAAACACTTGATATGGGAAATCAAGCCTTGAGCTACAACGGTATTGTAATTTCCATTTTTCCTTCTTGTTCCTTTTTATCTTTTGTATTCTCCTTGCTACTCCTAGGGTTGGAGGTTGCGGATTGGAGAAGGTTCTTCTCGGTGGAGAAGGTGGACTTCGGACTACTTCAAGAAGGTTGTTGCAACGGGAAGCTACTTCAAGAGGAAGGCTACTTCAAGGGGGACTTGAAGTTACTTCAAGAAGGCTGCTTCAAGGTTGGTGCAACTACTTCTAGGTGAAGGCTATCCGAAGGGTTTGGTGAAAGAATTGTAATTTTATGTAATATTCTTGCGAGGTAATAAAATTTAATTCTTTCAAAATCCCGGTTGGGTAAGCAACCGGGTAGTGGATTGACTGCCTTAGTATTTGCTAAGGTTGGAACCACTCTAAATCCTTTGTCCCCTTGTCCAATATTTTTGTGTTTGCTTGCTTTGAGTTAAATTATATTAAAATTATCATAAAACCCTATTCACCCCCCCCCTCTAGTGGTTTTTCATTTCTAGATACCACTCTTTGCTTGTGATGTCATAATCTATTTATAGACATTCACTGCCAACGTAAATTGGAACCTATAGGGTCACACACATAGGATACACTTGGAATAGGATTTTGTTCATGAATGATGTTTAATTTGATTGCTAAAAGTTTTTAGGTATTCAATTTAAACAACAATTAATTGACTGGACTCTGAACCGATCAGTTCAAGTGTTGAACCAACCAGTTGGAGTGTCAGGTTGATTGTAAATTGCATTGGCTGAATTTTAGATGAACTAGGGCATGAACTAATCGGCTCAAGGTCTCCAGGTGACTGGTTCATGAGATGAACCACCTGATTCATAAATCATTTTATTGCATCTAGGATTAATGCTAACATCACGTTGTGCATTAATTGGATTATAATTGCAGATACAATTGTGATTGGGAAACTTGACGAAATGATCAGTTCAAGGGTTGAACCGATCGGCTTGCATGCCAACTGATTGGATTACCTATGAACCAACTGTAACACCACTCGTAGGTTGCAAAAATTCATGAAATTCCTGTCCTTTCTACTCCCATACAAATTGAGAATCCTGACCTTAACCCTCCTATTAATAAAGGGGTATTGGGGGCTTCCTAGAGACACAACACCCTTCTATAATTAGAGGGGTATTGGAGGATTCCTAGAGACACAACTCAATTTCCTCTGACAATTCTTGTCTTCTTTAGTTGTGGTAATCGACAGAACCTAAGCAAGTCCTACCAAATAAAGGGAGGTATATCAAGGGAGAATATTTGTGAGAGACAAAGTCAGTGCTAGTACACCAACGCGGAGGGAAAACTCCTTCCTAGATGTTCTTCTAGAATGACAAGAGTTCCTAGTGGTTTGTGTGGACTACTCTAGAGGCAAGGAGCTTTTCCTTTTAGGAGGACAACATCAGGTTGTTGCATGTGGTGATCAACCAAGAGTTGTTACATATGCTATTCGAGTGTGATTTTAAGAAAGGCACGCAAGATGACAAGGAGATTGTTGTTGGACTTCCTCCAGGACCAGGTACATCCTTGAAGCCATCCTTTCCATTATATAGTTGTTGATGTGATCTACTATTATAAAGGGAATACGGAAGTAAAAAAATTGTCCACTTCCTATTCTATAATTATATTTCCCTACAACTACGGCATACAGTTTTCATGTAGAAATTGTTTTATGTGACCCTAACATAGAGGACATGGAATCTCTTTGGTTGTTGCCTCACAGTATGGAAGTGTTACCAACCTTCCGACCAACGGAAGACTCCCAAAGTACATGGTTACTTGGGCTAGGATTCTAGAGTTTCCTTTACACCTATATGTGCCCATGATCTTCGATTATATCAGCTTGCCTTTAGGGTATCTAGTTAAGACAAACTCACACACTATGGCTAGAACAAGAAGCAAGTTTTCTAGGTTGGCAGTGGAGGTGGATACTTTAGATACATACAATCCTAATCAATGATATTGCATATTAAGTTGAGTATGACGTGTTCCCAAACACCTGTGAATGCTACAAGAAATTGGGACACTACTCAAAGCATTGTCCATCAAGAGTAGTTCATAATCCTAACTCTACCAATAAAGAGAGGGAAGACACTACATCATCACAAGAAACTGGGTCGAGGAATAAATGGAAAATGTAAAGATAGAAGGCTTCTGTTCACAAGACTTGTACCATGCAAAAGTATGCAAAATCACAAGATGTGACTTAGACACAAATAAGATTTGCTAATATTGGTGACCATAACGACAATGACACATATCGTGTTGAAGAGGAGCGTGAAGTGGAACAACCAGTAGGAAATGGGAGAAAGGAGAACACACATAAGACTGTAAAGAGATGAAAAAAAAAGAACATAAGCTCATCAAGAGATAAGAGATAAGTTATAAAGGAAACTAATGGTAATAAGGCACAAAAAATAGGCAACTCAAAAGACTGGCCCACTATAAATCTAAATAATGACGAAGTAAAGTGAGGAGGTTATCAACATGAAGTACATAGATGATAATAATGAAATAGAAAGATAAATGACCACGGATGAGGACAGAATGGTTGAGAAGAACATACAACCTGAAATCAAGAGTTTAGAGAACAATGATAAGGTATCAATTGTCACTATTGTAGGGGAACCACCACATGAACAAGAAGAGATGATTGAGGATACAGATACATACCAGTGCTAGATCCATACCTATCATAATCATGACACCTCTACCTCCTGGAAGAAGGTTGAAGTTAAATGGGCCTAAGATGAAAAGTACACAACTTAAACCTCCATACAAGCATTGTCATAAGAGTTTAAGGTTGCATCAGGAAACCTAGGACCCTCAATTAAAAGACAATATCAAAAAGAAGAAGAACCAACTCAGAGTTCCAAATGCAATTGAGCTAGATGGGTTCTTGTTCCCTTACCCCCTCCTTAAGATTTTTATGCTAGATATGTAACATCCATAAAATTTCAGTATAGAATAAACATGATCAATAATTCCATGTTATGAAATTCATTTCTTATAATGAGGTAAAATATTGGAGTAATCCCTACACATGAAGACTCAATGTTTTATCAGATCTTAATTTAAGTGTGCACAAAACGTTGGCCTAATTATGTAGTGATATTATAGAGGTTAGTTGGAAATCAAGCCTATATTGGTGCATTATATGTTCCCTTAATTTGTATATGAGTATATGATAGGATTTTAGAGCTTCCCTTAGATTTTGGTAATCTAACTACTTTTCAACAAATATTAATACATTTATGACCTTAAGTAACTAATTTTGTAAATCACATGATTTCATAGGCCATACTTAAAATTTGATTGGATTTATGATTTCATATTGGTCAAAGTAGGTAGCACACCTAATTTCAGTAGAATTTGATGTCCCTAGCTAGGTCAATTCATTTTGAGAAGGAAAGAGTGTGAAAATCTTATTCACTACACTAGAGATATAATCACAATGTTGATTTTATCAAATTTACCTGAGTCTTACATCAGTAGTGTGTCATGTGTTACATGAGATCATTGGGTTCATTGTGAACCATTCGATCTTGATCCTAGGGGCTAGGTCCCATCTTTTACATTGCAAGCTTTACGCATCGAGGAGAGAAGCCAGCAACAAGAAACCCTCAACCCCTCTTTCCCTCTATGTTCAATAGTTCTGAGATATCTTGCAACTATCAGCTTTAATAGGGTGTTCTGCATATAGGGTGTCCCCACTTGAGCCCTATCTCTTCCCCATGCAAAAACATCCAAAACTCCCTCTAGATCTAGTAAACACGGCAAGTCCTCCACACCATTATGCTAGATCACACCACTACGTAATAGTCCATAAAGCTTCACTAGACTCTAGGCAGTCTCCTCTACCATCAATGCATCCAAGATTACATGAAGCATCACCTAGATGCCACTCTTCTTCTCCAGAATTGGCGAGATCGAGTGGGAAGCTCAAGTTGTCCCAGTTCAATTAGTTCATCCATAAGTATCCTCAAAGCCTATCATTTCTTTTACACATTCTTGCAGTTCATGAATTTATGTTCTGCCTCCATGAGACATGCTTTCTACAAAGTGTGGTGATATGTTTTGGGTTTTAAGGGTTTCATGCATTGTTCTTTAAGCCTTTGACTATGATATGTCCTGACAAAATAGAAGGATACTTTGAAATAGCTACCATTCTCTCCCCATTTTGTGTTATGTCCAACTCACCATTCATGGCAAAGAAGACCTTCTTCACTTTTTACCATCATTCGACCATGCTAATGGGTCTCTAAGACCAGAACCTCATGTCAAATTTGATGACTGCACTTAACTAATTCCTTCATCCACTTGATTGAATGCTATGGTTTCCATTTCTTCCTGCTCGAATACCCTATTTGTGTTGGCAATAAAGACAAAGATACTAGGATCCCATTTCCTTGGTTTACCCCTATTGTGTGCATTGTGTGTCACACCCATTTATGGTAGAAATAGAATTTTCACATGATTTGATTCAAATGAGATTTGGAAAAGATTTACCTTTTATCACGACTATGATCACAAAAGTAAATCTAAAGGAACATCAGTCTTTCTGGCCCTTTTGGCCAAAATTATACTATTTAGGTCATTAGATTATATCGTCTATGATTCTCAGGTTTTATCCTATCTTCAATAATTCATAAATATTGCTACATAGCTCATATGATAATGGATATATGAATTTCTATCAATTTTTGGGGATCTATTAGATAAACATGGTTTTAGACTCGATTTTCCAACCAAGACTTCATAATTTATTGAAAACCCTATACCCTAGGTTTAATTTGATTATTAATGTATTTATATGTTGTATGGGATAATTAGGGTTCATTATTATTTATACTACTATTAATGTCACTCCTCAGCTCAGGTGAGTGGGTCATGCACATTGAGTATTAATTTATGGTTTGGAGTTTATTTTGTTCACATATTTATTCATAGTACCACATTTAGAGTAAGTACATTTGTACTCAACATTTTTTATGGGAGATGATTTTCATGCTAAGAATTTAGGTTTTCTACTATATTGATGTTTATGTTTTCAAATTTGATAATTATATATTACTACCATGCTAATGAATCCTAAAATCAGGATAATCATGTTTAATGAATTAAGAAATCATGTTGTGTTAATATTGTTCTCTCATTCATGTTTAAGTGAGCCTTTACTGGCCTTATGGTCTCCATGAGAGACTTATGTGAGCCTTAAATAGTCTTATGTGAGCCTTCATCAGCCTTATGTGAGCCTTAGTTGGCCTTATGAGTATTGTGGGTGCATTCAGAAGAGTGACTATATTAACTCAAGATAAAATATATTTTTCATGTGATCATACCAATTTACTTAAGTTTCCAAGTAGCCATGTTAATCATGTTAACTAATTATCTTACAAGTTATTTTCATGTCATTTCAACTATAAGTTTTTTCATGTATAACTACTCAGTGCCACTAACATAGTTTATGTTTCTTTGCATGGCTGGGAATGAGATGTCTACTGGTGTGGAGAATGATAAGAAGTAGAACCAAAGACATCATCTCAAGAACTATGAGGACTCATTGATAGAATAGGAGTTGTGGTGGGGTTCCATTATCCACCTCTATTCCATTTTATGTTTTAAGATTTAGTTGTTTATGCTTAGGTTGTGACCAATGTCATAAGTTATGTAAACGTTTCCTTTTGTGTAAACTATTGAGACTGATAAATGAAATGTGTCATATGGTGGTCAAGCTTTCAACTATTTCTTATGCATGATATTTAAGAATTGTGATACCCCAACAATATAATGAGTTAGGAATTGATGTTTCATATCATATAAATGTATATAAAATGTGATGTGTTACAACTTGGTATCAGAACAAAAGGATAATTGGACACTAGGCACTCTCATAAATCTCAATTAGTTATATGACCCTTAGGTTCACTAAGTTATCACCTACTTATGCTTCTTGGAGTGAGGAAATTTGTTCATGAGGTAAGAATGGATATCCCTATTATATGATGAGTCAAAGGTATAAAATCATTCAAATGAGTATGAGTCTTAAGGTTTTTGTATGATAGAATATGTCCTAGGGATATATGTCCATCTAGTCTAAATCTTATGTATTAACAGTCACATGTGATATGTCATTTCTTATCCTCAATGGTCATTGAACATCAATTGAGGGTTGTAGAGGAGATGTCATGAGCATTAAGTCTTATTGTGAGCCTCTTCCCTAATTAATAGTGTGTGTGGTATGGGACATGTGCACTATTGGGTTGGTGAAGAGTTTCATAATGAGGTCTCACATCATTGGGTATGTGCATGATCAACACATATCTACAGATGTCAAAGAGACGGGTAATGCCAAAGACTTAAATTAGATTGTCACCTAAATTTATTACAATTACTGAAAAGTCATTATTTGTACCAAGGTTAAATTCTATATACATTGATTATTAAGTTGTGAGTATCAAGAAAGTTAATAAGAGTAGTTTTTTTTTAAAGAAAATGTTAATTAAGTGATTCTCCAATGTAAATGAACACTTTGGTGCAAGGTTACATGAAGAACTCACATCAATTGACTAATTCTTTAAAGAAATAAGACTTTACCACCGATAAAGGTATGGGACTACTTTCTACCATGGCATGTGATGAATGTATAATTTAGTTTCAAGACCAGTTAGTAACCCATGAAGTCATTGGTTTTGTTGTTCAGGTTAGAAATATGAAGTTACTCATGTGAATCCCATATTTTGAATATATTAGTGCGGACTTAAGAAATGTTACAACAAGATTTATGTGTTAGCATACATATATGTGAAACCTTAAGGTGGGTAGTGCCTTATTACGACATTAAAATTTGAGGACAAAATTATTCATGGTGGGTAGTATTGTAACATCAGTAGAATTTCAGTCTAGAATAAACATGACCAATAATGCCAAAGTTATAAAATTTATTTATTATAATGAGTTAAAATATTGGAGTAACCCTTACACATGATGACTCAATGTATTATCACATCTTAGATTAACTATGCACAAAACAAAGACCAAATTATGTTGTTATGACCAAATAAATATTATTTGGAAATTGACCCCACATTGGTGCATTGTAAGTTCTCATAATTTTTATATGAGTATATGGTAGGATTAGATATTCCCTCATATTTTAGTAATATAACTCATTTTCAAGAATTACTATTACACTTATGACCCTAAGTAACTAATTTTGTAAATCACATGATTCCTTAGGCTAGAACTAAGCTCTAATTGGATTTCTATATTCATAATGGTCGAATTAGATAGCAAAGCTAATTTCATTAGAATTTGATGGCTATAGCTAGTTCAATTCATTTTGATAAGGAAAGAGTATGAAAAACATATTCATTAGACTAGAGATCTAAGAAAAATGTCAATTTTATCAAATTTACCTAAGTCTTAGCACACTAGGCAGTACATGAGATCATGGGTTCATTACAAACCATTGGATCATGATCCCAGGGGAAAGACCCTATCTTCTACCTCACGAGATTTACACGTCAAGGAGAGCAACCAGCAATGAGAAACCCTCGATCCCTCTCTCCCTCTATGCTAAATGGTTCCCTAATATCTTGCCACTATCAGCTTCAAGAGGGTGTTTTGCATAAAGGGAACCTTCACTCGACCAATATCTCTTTCCCATGTAGAAACACCCAAAACTACCTCCAAAGCAAGTTACCACAGTAAGTCCTCTATGCCATTATGCTAGATGGCACCACCGCATAAAGATTCATAAATCTTACCTGGACTCCAGGTGAGTCTCCTCTATTGTCAATTGTAGCTAAGATGCCTAGAAGCATCACCTCAACGTCATTCTTATTTTTCAGATCCGGTGATCTCAAGTGGGAAGCTCAGGTTGTCCTAGTTTAATTATTCCTTCTGTAAGTATCCTCAAAACCTATGATTCTTTTATACATGCATGCAATTCATCCGTTTTACCTACCTATGATTCTTTTACACATGCCTGCAGTTCATCCATTTTACCTAAACTATGTACTTTCATTCTAGTTTTATACCTATAATGCTTGACGTCTGGCCAATCTTCTCAACACCAAGCAGACCACAGAAATGATGCTCAACCCTTCAAAATATCCATATAAAAATTTCATGTGCTTTCATTTTGGCTAAATATCTGATATATCCATGAATCCATGTTTGATCTTCATGGGATCTACGTTCTGCAAAATGCGGCAATACGTTTTGGGTTTTTAAGGTTTTATGCATTGTTCTTTAAGCCTTTGACTATGGTTTGTCCTGAGGAAATGGAGGGATAATCATTTTGAAATATTTATTATTCTCTCCCAATTTTGTGTTTTGTCCAACTCGCCAGCCATGGCAATGGAGACATTCTTCTCTTCCTACAATCACCCTACCACACTAATGGGTCTCTAAGACCAGAACCTCATGAAGAATTTGATGACTGCATTTAACCTATTCCTTCATCCACTAGGCTATGATTTTCATTCTTACTTCTCGGAAACCCAATTTGTGTTGGTGATAAAGATGAACATGCCAAGATCCCATTTCCTTGGTTTACCCCTACTGTGTGCATTATGTGTCACGCCCACTTCTGGTAAAAGTTGAATTTTCTTATGATTTGATTTGAATGGGATTCGAACAAGATTTACCCAATGTCACGCCTATGATGGGAAAAAATCTAAGAGCACATCAGTCTTTCCAGCCCTTTTGGCCAATATTCCAGTATTGGGGTTATCAAATTATCTCGCATCTGATGGGTCACATTTTATTTAATCTTAAATAATTCATATATATTGATACATAGCTCAGATGATAATGACCCATATATGAAGTTCAATCAATTTTTTGAGCTCTATCGGATGGATATGGTTTTAGATCTGGTTTCCAACCAATACTTCATAATTTATTGAAACCTCTAAAGCCTAGGATTAATCATGTTGATTAATGTATTTATATCTTGGATGGGATAATTAGGGTTGGTCAGCATTTAGACTAGTGTTAGTGTCACTCCTAAGGATCGGGTGAGTGGGTCATGCACATTGAGTATTAGCTACAGTTCAGAGTTCATATTAATCATATATTTATTCATAATTCTTCATATAAAGTACAAGTACATTAGTACTCAATATTGCTTATGGAAAATGATCTCCATGCTAGGAATTTAGATTTTCTACTATTTTGATGACTATGTTTTCAAATTGAACAGTATTTATTCTTCCATGTTAATGAATCATAAAAATATGATAATCATGTTTAATGAATTAAAAAAACATGTAAGTTAATATAGTCCTCTCTGTCATGTTTAAGTTTGCCTTCACCGGCCTCATGATATTTGTGGGAGCATTATGTGAGTGTTAACCAGCCTTCTATGAGACTTAATCTTCCTTATGTGAGCTTTAACTGGCCTTATGAGCAATGTTGGTGCATTTAGGAGAGTGATTGTATTAACTCAAGATTAACTATACATTTTTGTGTGATCATGCCAATTTACTTAGGTTTCAGAATAATCATGTTCAGCAATTATGTTTCAAGTATTTTCATGCCATTTCATTTATAAATTATTTACATGTATAACTACTCAGTGCCACTCACACAGTTTTATGTTGCTTTGCATGGTTGGGAATGAGATGTCCACGCGTGAGGAGAAGATTAAAAAGTAGAACCAAAGAAGTCAGCTCACGGACTATCAGGATTCAGTGAGTAAAAAATAGCAGTGTTGTGGTGGGATGTCATTATCCACCTAAGTTTAGTTTCATGTTTTAAGATTTATCTATTTATGCTTAGGGCTGTAACTAATGTCATAAGTTATGTATAAGTTTCCTTTTTTTGTAAATTATTAAGAATGATAAATGAAGTTTGTTGTACAGTCGTTAAGATTTCAATTATTTCATGTGCATGATGTTACAGAATTGTGATACCTGATAATATTATGAGTTAGGAATCGATGCTTCCACTCATGTAAATTTGTATAAAATTTAGGGTGTTACAAGATAAATTTGGATACATGTTGTGTCCCCTCAGAGATGTGATCTCATTGAAGAAACCAAAAATTACGGTGATACTTGAAGCAAGGATCATTAGAAACACTGCAACATTGACTATCATGAGCTTGGGATTCTCTATATCTCATCATGTTGAATCTAGGGGCTTTGTAGGTAGGATTTGGGTTTACTGGAAGGAGGAAGATTGCAATATATAGGTTATCAGCATTCCTAGGCAATTTGTTACCTATCGATTTAATGGTTCTACTATCATCACCTTTGTGTATTCTAGTCCTCATATCTCTATAGGGAGCCTCTTTTGGATTCATCTTATTAATATGGGTTGACAGTGTGGCCAACTGTGGATAGTGGTGGGTGACTTCAACACCACGCTCATCCCTAACGAAAAGAATAGAAGCAAGCATTATGACTTCACTAAAACATGTTTGTTTAGCAATTCTCTTCTGGAAGTTGGGGTATCAGACCTTAGGTCTGAAGGTATGAAGTATACAAATATACATGGCTCTGTCTAAGAAAGGTTGGACCATGCAGTGGCTAACACTGAGTTTATTAACAAGCATCTTGACTTCATTGTTGAACTCCTTCCTAAAGTTTTATCTGCTCACTGTCCAATTCTGGTGAGGTCAACATCTCATAATTCTATCTAGGATAGGTTCACGATGAAGACATCCTGATCTAAGGACCATGATTTTTAGGGTATGCTTCATGACACTTGGAATCATAATCTGGACTATAGCGGTACCCTTGAGGATGAAAAGGGAAACCATATTGATATGGATTTTGAAATGTAAAATGTTAATCGGGAGGAAGAAGAAAAGTGTGATATGAAACCAAAACACTCTTCAAGAAAACTTGGTGGAACACTATGACGAGATTACTAATAAGTTACCAATTGAAATGCAGGCACAATGAAACAAAATCCTAAAGCATGAGGAAGAGGATAGGAAGAAGAAAATCCACATAAATTGGTTGGCCAGTGGTGACAATAATACAAAATTCTTCAATGCTTATGTGAAGCAAAGAAGGCAAGAAAAAAAATGACAATGATGAAGAACGTTGTTGAAGAGTGGATCACTAACAAGATAGAAATATAGTCCATGGTTGTAACCATTTCAAGAATCTTCTCACCAAGCCACAAACAACAGATGCCCAAGGAATTTTAGATTGCATTTGGAAATTCAAATAGCTCAGAGGGGAATAATGTTGAGCTCTCACTACTAAATGAATCTGGAAGACATATACAAAATCCTTAAAGCTACCACCACGTACAAAAAGGTTGGACCAGATGGCATTGATAGCTAATTTCTTCTTGCTAATTGGGACACTATTGAGAGGTCTGTTCTCTAGACTATTACTATTATTATTCAGGTAGTTCTATCGATGGAGACTTATGTAATGCTAAAATCATTTTAATATCAAAGATTTAGAAACCTAAAATCATGAGCATTTCAGACCCATTTCTCTAAATAACATTTTTTGAAGATTTCATCCAAGCTTTGTACATAACAATTAAAAAAGTTCTTTTTAGTGTGTATCCCCGCGGCCCAAAGTGCCTTCGTACCAGGAAGGAGAATCTCAGATAATATCACAGTGACCCAGGACATTATCCACGTGAAGAGGAGGAATTCCACAAAAACCATGGCAATTAAGATCATTTTATCAAAAGCAAAATATAATATGAGGTAGTCGTTTGTTGAAGATACTGTCAGGAAGATTGCTTTTCCTAACAATATCATATCATATTTCCTAAACTCCATTTCAGGTAGGAGAGCATCCAGCATATGGAACGGAAAGTTGACTTTCAAGGCAACTAGGGGCCTATGTGAGGGAGACCCCTTATCCCATACATGTTTGTCTTGCATTCAGAAGGTTGAGCCAGAAGATAGAAATCTTGGTTAGAGAAAAGAAATGGGCACTAGTAAAGCTATTTGCCAATGATATTTGATCTCACATATGTGCTTTGCGAATGACATGCTCCTTTTTTCTTGTATAAACACCAATCAAATGAAAAATATTATTGAATGCTTCAAGGAGTTCCGCTTGGTGTCATGGAAGGATATATACATTAGAAAAACTTGCATTCACTTTCCAAATAGTGCCCCTACGAGAATGAGGAGGAAAATTTGTAGAATCAGCGGCTTTACCCAGTTTGAGGATTTGGGGAAGTACCTTAGGGTACCACTAACCTATTCTAAAGTGAAGCATGATACTTAAGGGGAGGTTCTGAATAGAATATTAGCCACTATAAACTTGTGGTTGGTCAGATGTCTCTAGCTTGCTAGTTGGGTGTGTTTAGTCAAATATACCGTAACAACAATCCCCAATTATGTGATGCAGACAGCTGTAATCCCTACAAAAATTTGTGACAAGATATACAGCATCATCAGGTCCTTCATTTGGGGTGGAAATCACAAAGTAAATCCACTTTCTATCGTATCTTGGGATCAAGTTATGTGAAACAAACAGTATGGAGGCCCGGGCATCATGTCTCTGAGAGAATGGAATTTGTCCCTTATCGCCAAACATGTTTGGGAGCTGAGCATTGACAAAAAATTCCTTGTGGTGTGCAGGCCTGAAATATAAATTCAGGAACCATTCTGGAAGCATCCCTACTAATCTATATAGACTTGGCAGGGCAACACTAAATTGTAAAAAGTTTATAAAATATAACTCCTTCATGATACCTATCATTGGGAGAGATACTAATCTATGGAAGGAGAAATGGTGGTGCAAGGACCTAACCCTACAAAATCTGACAAAGAAAACCATTCCATTCTATTAGGAAGAACTCCAAGTATCAAGTTTGGTGAACATGGAGAATTATTGTTCCTATCTGAATGGCTCCCTACTAAATTTTTAATAAGGATTACCAAGGTTTCTATACCGAACAAACTGATTGAGAATTATGTTAGAGCTTAGTTACATATTGAGTCAGGTATGTTTACTTGTAAGAGCACCTATGTGGTTCTCCAAGATCAAAAGGATGTTAGGGTTTTAGGCAAGTGGGAGAAGATATGGCATACAAAAGTTGCAGCAAAAGTGAAGATGTTTATGTGGTTCGTTGGACATAATGACATATTGACCAACAACTACATATTAGCAAGGCACATGACTGATAACACCCATTTTATGGCTATTTATGGCTCATATTCTGTTGTCAAACCTATCTTCTAAATTGTTTTCCTTTCTGTTTTATCATGTTATTGCATAAGAATAAACCACACTATGCTCCTAACTCTTTTCCCATCTTTTACAGAGTATCCCTCACTTTTCCACTCAAAATCAGCAAAAAGGCTCGTCCCGGCCCACTTACAATGAATCGGCCCCTTTACTGGCCGCACGACACGCCCACTTACCCGTCACGGTTGCTACCCGATGTGGCAGCAACCCGGCATGGGTGTGTCACGTCAGGAGGCATCTGACGAGTGGCATGCTACATACCCGACATAGAGCTTCTACCTTCCACGACCAATCAGCCCGATATGGGCATGTCGCGTGCTTCAAGCCACTCACCAGAAGCATCCGCCCACCATAGCTGCCCGATACCTTCCGAACCCGACATGCGATTGCCAAGCCATGCCGAGCGATATGCAGGTGTCGACCATCCCCTAAGACATGTGAACAAAGCCGATTGAGGACGTGTGGCTCCACGAGAACTGCAACCTCTTCCAAACCACGACTTATAAATAGCAGCTACAAGACTCCGATGGGATGGGTCGGAACCTTGTGAAATCTAACTTTGGAAAGTATCTGGAGCTAGTGTGTCGACTTCCAAGGCGTGTCGGGAAATACTAGGTGAGCACACTCCCAACCCGAGAGGGGTGGGAGTGGTTCACTTAGAATCTGTCCCAGTAGCTGCAGCAGTCCGATATGACCAAGAAGGCCACCCAATGTGTCGGGTTCCTAGATGGGCTCATGCCCGAGACGGCTCGCCCCCTACACCCAATACAAGGAACCTGAGAACCTAAGTCATCTCTAACCCGGCATGATATCGAACCCGATACGGACCACCCGTCACGGTATGTCGCCCGAGAGGGTGGTACCCCGGCATGACCGTATCGGGTAGGGAGCCTTGACCGATACACCTTCCCGTCACGGCATGTCGCCTGACAGGGTTAGCCACACGACACAGGCATATCAGGTAGAGCTTCCACCCGGTATCGGGTTAGTGATACCTTAGGGGTCTGCTGTTGTATATCGACCTCCTATATCAAGGGGGGTGATACCTATCTTCCCTTTTTATAGAAATTTACTTTCATTTATTATGCATTGTAACTAAACCCTTTACATATCTATGCTTATTGAATCAGTGGAGTTTAATATATGTTGTTCTGTGTATGGTTCCTTTTTGTTGGATGATTTCTTTATAGCATCTAAACTCTAGCATGTATGCTTGGATCATGTTTTGACTAGCTATCGAATCATGTTTCCCGTTTCAACTCCTTTGAGAGAGGGATGTTCTAACTCTAGAGTTCAGTCTGATCTGGGAGTACGAGAGTGCCTAAGATCGAGGCTGACCCGATTTTCTTTCCACTCCAACTCATGTCCATTACTCTTGAGAGAGGGTATTGGCACGTAGTTGGAGGTACCCTCTTTGAGAGAAGAGAGTACAGGAAGTTTTCTTCTACCACTTGTTATGCCTAAGTCTTCTTCGTTCATGCTTTACCTTAACGATAGTTTTATCTCCCCAGATTCTATTTTACAAAACCTTTATAAAAACCTCTTAACCCAAAACTTAAATCTTTCTTGTAACTCCTTTTGGAGATAGGATTTTTCGTTTGATTCTTCGTGATTCTTTTATGTGACATACAACCTTTCCTTGCACCCCTTTTTTTTAAGTGCTTAGACAAGTGAAACCAAGTTCTGAAGTGCCATTGTTCCTATCCCTGTGTTCGACTCCGAACTAGTTCGACCCTGTGCTAGTTGCAGGTGTCTTAAACATTCGGGTACTATAAATTATAAAAGTCTGATAACCTAGGCATGTCTCCATCTTTTGGACCCACGTTTAAGGCTCGTCAACTTTTTGGCGTCGTTGTCGTGGATAGGTAATGAAAACCATTCTACGAACTTGAGTTTTGTTAGCACTTTGCCAAAGAATTTTACATGTTTATATAACACTGCAACTATTTACTATACATAGCATACAGTGCACTTACCTTACACAACATGCTGATACTTCTTTCATCCTTCTTTCTTTTCAGTTGCTTTCCCCTCTCTTCCAGGCCACTCTTGCCTTAGCCATACATGGCCAATCAACCTCATGTGGCTCCCTCTCTCTGATCGTTCCACCAAGTTTAGGCAAATGAAGAGAGAAACCTGGTTGTGACACAGCCTCTGAACGTCGTGAACTTCGAGATGAAGCCTTCTTTTCTCCAGCTCCTGCAACACAATAGGTTCGGCGAGAACTCCTCTGAGGAGAACATGTACAACCATATAACGACATTCAAGCAGACGTGCAACACCTTTAAGATCAACAGAGTCTCATTGACGCACATCTACATCCAGTGCTTCCCGTTCTCTTTGAGGGATAGGGCACTAGAATGGTACACCAGCCTACAGGACGGGAGAATTCCCGACTGGGACCATCTTGCTGATGCTTTTATCTCTAAGTTCTTCCCCATCGAGAGAACTATCAAATGCCAAAACAAGATCATGAGATACTCTCAGAAGCCTTCAGAAAATCTTCACGAGACTTGGGAGAGATTTTTGAGTTATTAGCGTGAGTGCCCGCACCATGGTTTCTCTGAACCAAAGCTAATCACCACATTCTACAACGGGGTGTGTCCTGTTGAAAGGAAGTCTTTGAACGCTGCAGCTGGCAGTGACTTCCTGGGAATGAGTGCCCTGAGGGCCTGAGAGATCATTGAAAACATGGCCACAAACCAAAAAGATGGTGAATATGACCGCGAGTCAATGAGCCATACCACTCCTGGAGAGTCCAAAGCAATGGAAGCTCTCACGGCGAAGCTTGACAAGATTGTGACTGATGTTCAGACCCTTAAAGAGCAAGGCTACAAGGGAAAAGTTCGGCAAGAGGTCGTAAGAAGCTGTGTAACCTGTGGAGAACCTGACCACACATCAGATTTCTGTCCTCACACTACACCCGAAGAGGATCTTGACGAGAACAGTACAGAGAATGTGAGTTTTGTTCAGTATCGAAGGCCTGATCACCCCAGTTTTTCTTATGGAAACACTAGTGTTGCAGAAAACTCTCACCAGCTGGTGGGTGGGAATCCTTCGGGAGGACCATCAAATCAGCAACGGTAGGTGAGGTTTCAGCAACAAAGAACTTATCAACAAAACCAACAACAAAGGTCGTCTATGATGACAGAGCTTATGTCCTTTGCCAAGAAGCAGAACGACCTCAATGAGAAAATGCACAAGAGTTCTGTGGATAGCACAACTCTTTTAAAGTTAATGCAACAGTAGATGGGGAGTTTCTCTGCCCATATAGGGGAGCTCCAGCAACACAATAAATAGATCGATCAGCAGCTGGCGAGTCTCGCCCAAACCATCAACCATCAGGTAGGGTGTTTTCCCTCAAGTACCAAAGCCAATCCACGAGGCCACGAGACTGTGAAGATGGTCATTTTGAGGTCGGGTACAGTTGTACCACCAGCCGTTGAGAAGACAGCAACGTCAGTAACAGCACCCCCCGAGGAAGTTGGCACCGAGGTCATTGAGAAAGAAGTTCCGCAGAAGTTAAGGAAGGAAGCTAAAGACATCTCATCTGAAGAGCGCCCGGATAGGTATGCACCTTGCATACCCTTCCCTCATAAGCTGGTGAAAGCCTAGGTAAAGAAGAGGTACGAAAAGTTTATGGCAGTGATTAAGAAGTTGCATGTGGACGTCCCGTTCTTGGACGCCATCGAAGAAATGCCCACTATGCTAAGTTCCTAAAAGATCTGATAACTAGGAAGAAAAGAGGAGAAGATATAGAGACTGTGAAGCTTTCCAAGATGTCCAGTTCTTTTGTTATGGCTAGTACGCCATCGAAGAAGAAGGACCCAGGGGCCTTTGTGATCCCTTTCCAAGTTGGGGACAACGTCACCCGGAAAGGTCTAGCTGACCTAGGGGCCAGCATCAGTTTGATGCCTTTGTCCCTCGCCAAAAGAGTTTGGCTCACCGATATGGTGAGCACCAACATGAGGATACAACTGGTAGATCATACCTTTACAAGGCCAGTTGGGGTTGTTGAAGACGTACCCATCCGTGTAGGGCGATTCTTTATCCCTTGCGATATCATCTTGATCGATACAGTTGAAGATCCTAGCTGCCCCATCATTTTCGGGTGACCTTTCCTTGCAACCGTCCGGGCTCTAATCGATGTCGAGGCGGGAATGATTACAATCTGTGTTGGAAGAGATCACATTGATTTCAACATCAGTGACTGTATGAAGGCTCCCTCATTCTTTGAATCCTCCTACTTTGTTGAGAGCTATCAGCAGTTGTGCGATGAGGTACAAGAAGAGAAAGCTATGGTGGACCCACTCATACGCGCCTTAACTGAAGAGTCATGAGAGATCGATGATCCTGAGGTCAGGGAATTGCTAGCCTATTTAGATGTTGAAGACACAGCCGAGGATGCGGATCCTGTCAAGACAGTCATGTATGCCGCTCTCTGAGAAGACCCAACTGGAGAACATATGAAGGAAGTCCCGCCAGAGTTGAAGGTCTTACCGAAAGGTCTTGAGTACCATTTTGTAGATCAAGAAGGGATGTACCCGGTAATTATCAATTCAAGTTTAATTGATTTCCAAAAGGATCAGCTGCTGGAAGAATTAAGGGTGAGGAGGAAAGCCTTAGGTTACTCAATTAGATATTTGAAGGGGATAAGCCCCTTCGTGTGCATGCACAGAATTCATCTAGAGGAGGACTCAAGGTCGTACGCCCAACCTCAGAGAAAGCTGAATGAGAAGCTTCGAGAAGTTGTGAACAAGGAAGTACTTAAGCTCCGGGGTGCCGGAATTATCTATGCTATTAGCGACAGTAGGTGGGTAAGCCCGATCCAAGTCATCCCAAAGAAGGGAGGAATGACGTTAGTCAGAGGAGATGACGGAGTAGAGGTGGCTACTAAGATGGTCACTGGATGGCTGATGTGTATAGATTATAGGAAGCTTAACACTGCCACCCGCAAGGACCATTTCCCTCTCCCATTCATTGATTAGATGTTGGAACGTTTGTCTCATCATTCTTATTTCTGTTGGCTGGATGGGTATTCAGGTTTCTATCAGATCCCCATCCACCCTGATGACCAGGACAAAATGACTTTCACATGTATCTATGGAACCTTTGCTTTTAGAAGAATGCCCTTCGGGCTGTGTAACGCACTTGCCACCTTTCAAAGATGCATGAATGCTATCTTCATTGACCTACTAGAGGACAAGATGGAAGTTTTCATGGATGACTTCAGTATATACGGCAGCTCGTTCGATGATTGCCTGAGCAATTTGTCTCTAGTGATGATATGTTGTGAGGAGCAGAGTCTCACCCTGAACTGGGAGAAATGTTATTTTATGGTTTAAGAAGGTATAGTTCTGGGGCACAAGGTGTCCAACAAAGGAATCGAGGTTGACCCCTCCAAGAATGAGGCTATTGCTAAGCTACCTCCGCCAACTTCAGTTACCAGTATATGAAGTTTTCTGGGTCATGTCGGTTACTACCGACGGTTCATAAAGGACTTCTCTAAGATAGTGAAGCCCCTTTCTAACATTCTAGTGAAAGATGTGAAGTTTGACTTCACGAATGAGTGCATGAAGGCTTTCTCAACCCTAAAAGATGTGTTAGTATCTGCACCCATTCTCCAATCCCTTGATTGGAATCTTCCTTTCAAACTGATGTGTGACGCCAGTGACTTCGCCATCGGGGCAGTTTTAGGGCAAAAGAAGGACACGAAACATCATGTCATCTTCTATGTGAGTAATACCCTACACGAGGTGTAGCAGAATTACACGACGACTGAAAAGGAGATGCTATCCATCGTATACGCTTTTGATAAGTTCAGATCCTACCTTGTGGGTTTCAAGGTAATAGTCCACACCGACCATGGGGCGATAAACTATATGATGCATAAGAAGGATGCAAAGCCCAGGATGTTATGATGGGCACTATTGTTATAGGAATTTGACCATGAAATATAGGACAAGAAAGGATAAGAGAATGTGGTCGCTGACTATCTCTCTAGAATTAGGGTGGAAGATGATCACCTGCTACCTGTCAATGATAACTACCCCGACGAATCCATCTACATAGCCCAGTCAACCGACCCTGAGGGGCCACGGTATGTAGATTTATGCAACTATCTAGCATGCAAGAAGCTTCCCCCAGATTTAACTTACAATCAGAAGAAGAAATTCTTTGTTGATTTGAAGAACTATTATTGGGATGACCCTTTACTGTTCAGGCGTTGCGCTGATGGATTGTATAAAAGATGTATCCCAGAAGAAGAAGCTCCCAAAATCCTCTTTGAGTGTCACTCCTCCCCTTATGGAGGACACTTGGGTGGCAAAAGGACCGTTGTTAAGGTCCTCCAGTCGGGCTTTTACTGGCTAACCTTGTTTAAAGATGCTCATGCTTTTGTAAGATCTTGCAACGAGTGCCAGCGAACGGGGAATATCTCCCGTTGTAATGAGATGCCACTCTCTAATTGGATTGAAATTGAGATTTTTGATGTGTAGGGCATTGACTACATGGGCCCTTTTCCCTCCTCTTTTGGCTTCAAATATATTCTTGTCACTGTCGACTATGTCTCCAAGTGGGTGGAAGCAGACCCTACCACGACTTGTGATGCCAAGGCAGTAATCAAGCTTTTTACCAAGATCATCTTTCCGAGGTTTGGAGTTTTGAGGACCGTCATTAGTGATGGCAGCTCTCACTTTGCAGAAAAACATTTTGAATTGCTGCTACGCAAGTATGGCATCCGTCACAAGGTTGCAACGCCATATCATCCCTAGACATCAGGACAGGTTGAAGTCTCCAATCGACAGATAAAATAGATTTTAGAAAAGATAGTCAGCAAATCCTACAAGGGCTGGTCAGTTAAGTTGGATGAAGCTTTGTGGGCGTATCGAACTGATTTTAAGATGTCATTGGGTACCACACCTTACCGCCTGATTTACGAAAAATCCTGCCATCTTCCCTTTGAACTGGAGCATAAGGCATTATGGGCAATCAAACGCCTCAATATGGACCAGACACTGGCCAGAAAGAAAAGGTTTCTTCAGCTCCAGGAACTTGAAGAGTGAGACTTCATGCTTATGAAAATTCTAGGATTTACAAGCAAAGGACCAAGATCTGGCATGATGCCCATCTGAAGAAAAAGGACGTCAGCGAAGGTGATACAGTTTTATTATTTAAATCATCTATCCGCCTTTTTCCAGGAAAATTGCAGAGCATATGGTCTGAACCCTTCATTGTGGCAAAGATATACCCATCTGGGATGATGGAGTTATATGATAAATATGATCCATCAAATGTCTTCCCATTGAACGAGCATAGAGTGAAGAGGTTCTATGAAGACGAAGCGTTCCTGAGAAGAACAGAGATAAACCTGCATGATGTTGAAACGATGACCAATGGAGTAGAGTAGCAAAGTTTGAAGTTGTCGAGCTAACGACGCAAACTACAATGCTCCTCAGGAGGCAGCCCGAGTCTTTAGTTTTCCTAGTATAGGACGTTATTTCCTTTCCTGTAAGAAAAAAAAACATTATAAACATTATCATTGTAATAAGGCGCGGATCAATGCATGTGCCACGTGCACGGACTCTCTCATTTTATGGACCACCAACTTAGTTTTATAGCCTTGATGAGTAATACTATCTGAGGTTTGAAGTTTTCCCTTTAGGCTAATGATGTTTTACCCATCAATGTTTTTCCTTTCTTTAGCTTTAGTTTTTCTATCATTGCCTTGCTTTGTTTCCCCTCTTTTAGTTCTGTATCGGGCATGCATAGTTGAGCTGCCTGATACCCTACTTTTTGATCGTGTTGGCCATCCATTTTAAGCACGCCCAACAAGACTTCACACGTTGCACCCGCGTCGGGCAATGTATCGCCCAGGCTTGTATTGAGAAATGCACCCCGTGCCGCATGACACGTGCCAGCCCTTATCGGGCATCGATATCGGGCAGTGAACGTTAACGTTGGGACTGTGTCGCATGATACACCAAGATCGTGTGATGCACCTTACCGCCCAGATCGAGTCATGCTTAGGAAGTCAAATCGACCCTTGACGTGACCAATTAGACTGATTTTACTGCGTCTCGGGAACAATTTGCCTCCTAGCGTGACACGTGCCCTTGCTTTTACTCGATTTACCCCCGCTCACGTAGGCTATATATAGTAACTTCGGTTAACCGTGTAGGGCACTTGCATTTACTTTTTACCTACTCCCATATCGCGCATCTAGCCTTCGCTTTAGCTCTCGTGTCGGCCATCTTCATCAAGACCCCGTGTCGCACACAGCCTTCCACCCGACACAGGTATAACCTGATATGCCATATCGTATTGTGCAGGTTTTGTTTTAGCGATTCCTTTATTGGGCACAAAGATTTAGTTTTGAATCAACCAAAGAGTGTCGCACAAAGCCTCGTGTCGGGAGATACACTTTACATGTTACCCGTGTCGGGCAATGCCCATTTGCCTGTGCTGGGTTTCGTCTGTCGGGGACTTCTGACTGCATCGCGCGATACACGTATCGTGCGACACATACCGGGTGGGTTGTGTCGGGTAAGACCCTTATCGCCAGTTTTGATTGACAAGAAAAATTTAACTCGTGTCGCCTGACACACCATTGTATCGAGTGGCACTTGTATCGAGCAGCGCTTTCTTATCGCGTACTGGAGCTATGCGTTTTGACATCTTATAATCATATCGGCCTTCGAACTTTTATCGGACGATGCAAGTATCGCACGATGCCTTGTCGGGCACACGTATCGAGCAGGTCTGTT
This sequence comes from Alisma plantago-aquatica, assembly GCA_963693085.1. Taxonomy (NCBI): domain Eukaryota; kingdom Viridiplantae; phylum Streptophyta; class Magnoliopsida; order Alismatales; family Alismataceae; genus Alisma; species Alisma plantago-aquatica. The sequence goes on along the minus strand of OY856415.1, from coordinate 655,782,725 downwards.
TACTGACCTAATATCATCCTGCACCCTTGGTCGGTGCCCATATCGGGAAATTCTGTCACGCAAATCCCGTTTTGTTAACGATACACGATATCGGTCAGCTATATCAGCCAGATCCTATCGGGCAATAAGACGTGTTTACCCCTGCCCGATATCGACTTGTTTGTGTCGGGATTTGTTTAGTTTTAACCAATATCAGTTTTTCATGCATCACCTACCTTGTATCGGGTGACACGACCCCGCCGCCCGATATCGGTTAAAGTGACCCATTCAGTAAATTTATTACTTACTATACTTTTATTTGATAATTACAGAAATGGCCCACACCAAGAAAACAGTCGTCCAAGTAGACGAGCAAGGCCGGAGGATCAACCCCAAGGACACAGCTGAAGCCACTACAGTCGGGCAGAAGTGCCCGAACCCCGACACAGTGGGGCCATCCGAGGCTGAGAAGCAGCCCAGGAGAGAAGTGGCGGCAACCCCATCAACGGTAGAACCCCTGGCTCACTCCCCAGGCCAGTTCGTGCCCCGGGATGTGGAGCACCAGCAACGCTACACAGAGCTAGCGGACAAGATCTACCGGTCGACCCGGTTCTGCCACCAGCCTTCCTTCCACCAACTCGGCATCTTCAACAGACTGGATAACGTCTTAGGAGCTGTCGGGCTGAAGACAATATGCTTTAGCTTCTTCGGATCATACACTGAACTCACCAAGGAGTTCATGTCCTCCCTCCACCGGATGCAGAATAGGCCGGAGGAAGTGGAGAGATTCGGCAGAGCAGACCGGCTGCAGGGCCGGCTATATAACGTTGAGCACAACATCTCAAAAAAGTTGCTCAACGAGATCTTCTCCTCCTCAGAAGCCAAGAAGGAGATGTTGAATAGCGGCGCCAGGATCGATAAAGGTGACGGATTCAACCCGGTCAATGTTTGGAAGAAACTAATCGGCGAATCGTCCTACAAGCCGGGGAGCAAGGTGACGGCCATCCATTCCTGCTTCTAGAGGATTATCCACAAAATAGTGGCGTGCCTCCTGTTCAGAAAATATGAAATGAGCAACCTCTACACCGAAGAACTCCATCTCATATGGTACGTGATGGAGGGCAAGGTGGTCAACTTGGGGCGCTTTCTGTTGAACCGGCTCTACCCAATAAAAGAAGCCACCAAAGAGTATTGCATGGGTGGCATCATCAATCTGATCGCGGTAGGGTTGGGATACACAATGGAGCCGCGCAGCCTATCGAGAACTCAAGGCGATGACAGGATTGATCTGAAGTTCCTGCAACGAGCTAACATAATCAAGAAGGAAGGCCGCCGCTACTTCTACAGATTCGCAAGAACTTCCACTCTGCTGCCCCTCCTGCTCTGCACCAACTACGATGCAGAGAAGCTGGTGTTCACGCCAACGGAGGTCGAAGCCCTACCCAACCAGATGGCCGAGGTTGCTTGCACTGCCAGCATAACCTTCCAACAAGCAGTAGCAACCGCAAGTGTTGAGCCACCCACCACCCCCACACAACTGGTGGCAGTCGTTGATAAAGTTGTCGTCGCTACTCCTATCCCGGCCATGGCCGCCACAACGACGATCGCCACGGATTTAGAAGAAGTAATGGTGATCATGGAGGTCGCTAAAACAACCGAGGTTGAAACAACGACAAAAGCCCCAGGGGAAGCTGGCGTGGAAGAGATGGTCGCAGCTCCCAAAGCTTCTATTGCACCTTCAATGGCGGAAGAAGTGGTACATCCAGATGCCAGCAATGATGCGTTCACTGAGCTCCTCAAGGAAGAGCTCAGAGTTGTGCAGCCCACGCAGCCACCAACGTCACCAGTGGTAGTTGCGGAGGAGGTTGCCGAAAACCAAATGGTGGAGCAACAACCACCCTCCCTGCACCCCTCTCCACCACTACAAGCAGGTGAGGCAGAGGCAGCCACGAAGGTGCCAACGCCCCGCCCTGAAGAGATGCCCTCATGTACAATCCAAATGGACTCGGACCTAAGTGAAGACGCGCACTCGTCGATCCGAACCTCTCACGTGAGGGATGTCAGGAGGCCGAGGGGCAGATCAGCTGAAGCCCCTCCGTCGCTGAGGCAGATTCTGGGTCAAGAGTTTGACCACTTGCGGGAGGTAACGGGCAACCACTCTGTTACTTTTGCTTCCCTTACCCGCAAGTTTATTGTTTTCCAAGAAAGGCTCAATGACCAAGAGTGGCAGCTGCTGACTCTAATTGGCCTTCCCGGCCAACTAGAGGCACTTAACGAAATGATATAATTGGTGCTCCAATGCCTCGACGCAATCGAAGAGAGGCTAGACCGGAGAGACGGCCACCCCCATTCGAGACAGCCGAGGAGGTATCCATCACCTCCTGGCTCTGGCTCTCATCCATCCACATCGGCGTCCTCCTCCGGTTGGTCATCTCCTTCCTCCTCCAGTGGGCCCTCCACAACGCTCGAGGAAGGAACGACGCACAAGACTGCCGACGGGCTCCAGTAGGACAGGAGAGTTCTCGCAGCATCGAAGAAGCTGCTCCCTCAGCCTCCCTAGACGAAGCTGAGGATAATGATGAATCAATCAGCGTCGAGGAGGACTCTTCTGAAGAATCAGAGGGAGAGGGGGGACATCTACACTGCTAACGACAGACACCCCCTAGAGGAAGGAGTTCGATGGCAGACGCATTCTCTGTGCCGTCAGAAATCCCCTCCTTCGAGATGGTGGACTCTAACAGAAGAGCCATCGGATACCTAACAATCAGAGACCAGAAGTTGCTGAACAAGGTCCTGAGATCACAGGCAAATGAAGAATATGTCGTCTGGAGCGACGGCTACTTCTTCGCATGATGGGGAGCACTGAGGAGAATGTTCCACTCACTGGCCGTCGTCAGAAAGAAACTTTTTAGGGTCCTACAAGGTGTCATGATCGAGAACGCGGACATCAGGACAGGATGGTAACTAATTTACAATGCCACCCCGGCCTTGGCGAGAATACTAATGAAGGGGTTATACAACTCTACACAGGTGGCCAGCATGCTGGAATACATTGAAGAGCACAACCCCAACCTGGTACTGGCCCCCTACAAGCATCAAAGAAACTAGTTCCTTTGCATGGTAGATCTCTGGAATCATGATGTCCAGCTCCTTATCTGTTGTAATAAGGAGGTCCCACGCTCAAGAAACACCTTCATTCGCCCCGAAGATAGACATCTAAGGCATCTTCCGTTGCGTCTCAACCACACGATCAAGTATGAAATCCAACGTCACAGCAGTGTCTGGAATTTCTTCACACTTAGAGACTTCCCCGTTCAAGAAGAAGAGGGAAGCGGAAATAGTACCTTCATAGTCCTGCGCGCCATTGAGATGCTACACATCTTCGGATACTTAAGGCGGCTCAAGGGCCAAAACTTCTATCAGCTCAGAAGCACTTATGCACTACTGTTGATCAAGGACAGGCGCTATTTCCAAGATGCAGGCATCCTAGAGAAGTTGCTGGACAGCAATCAAGAAGATGAATCCTCCCAACCCAACAGCCTTCCAGAAGGAGAAGTCGAGATGGCCACGGATGTTTACGGGGTAGGCAAGCAGATGGATATTCTGCGTGAGATTCTTACAACTAAAGACCCCGCTTTGCCTGATTCTTTAGAAGAAAAGATCAGCAACTTCGACCGTTCCGCGTGTTCTTCACTAACCCAGGAACATGTCAATGAAATTCTGCAGAAGCTGGCTGATTCCACCCCCGCAAATGTCATATATGAGACAGAAGATGTCATAGTCCCAGTTGATGATCTTTGGGACGTGATAAAGGCAGGAGGATATCTGGAAATGTCGATGGCAGTAGCCTACATCCAGATACTACAGAGAAAGTTTGAACACACATACATCGCCCATCCAATGTTGTTCAATGATATCTGCTTAGCTGAAGAGTCAGGAGTGAAGCAATCATTTTTGATAAAGATACAAAGCAGCATGCCACATATCGTCTTCTTTCCGATACTGCACTACAATCATTGGATGCTCCTGATGGTGTACACTCACTCAAGAGCAGCAATCTTCTACAACAGCTCGTACAGCAAAAAAGATCATCCGGTGCAGTGTACATCAACCGTGTTGACACCCCTCGAGCGCTTAGCAAGAAAATACTACATCGAGGTGGCAACGCTGATCCAGCCGTGCTTGGAGAACACGGCAAATGAATGGCACAAGCTTCAATTCTGCCACAACAGTCCACAACAAACTCCATAATCAAATGACTGTGGCATCTATGTGCTGGAATGGATCTCTAGTTCGGTGACGCTACAACAAATGCCTGACAAGCTCCACCACATCGACTACCACAGTAAACACAGAGAATATGTGTGGGATCTTATATCTGAAGGAGGGGCGCTCACCAGCTAAACCCTCACTGACTTGTCACTATCCTACCTTATTTATCTCACAACTCTGGGACAGAGTGTGGGGTAAGTTTGGAGGGTACTATATATCAGTGAGGGAGGTACTAAAAGTTCTCCCATTTTGTCTTTCTTCTTTCTCTTAAACATACCCTACATACATATACATATACAAGTCTGATACAAAATAGTGCATATACAACTCCTTGCCTCTATACAATTGCAAAAAGACATTCTATAGTAAAAAGTTGATACAGCTTCTCCCAACTTGTTTTCTATGTGTCTAAGGTGGTGCAGGTTTTTGTTATGTTCTTTCTGAAAATGCAGTCTCAAATGAAAAAGACTATAACTTTTCTACGCCAATTACGAATAATAATCTCGCAACAGCTAAGAGATGTGTATGCGAAGGAAAAAGCTGCCCAAATAGCGAATTTTCTCTTGATTCCTTTACCCAACAAAATTCCAAAAAGAGATAAAAGCCTTATGAGAGTGAATAAAAGCATGAGAGTTGTGCCAAATGAAAAAAATACACTTGTCTTTCCAAAAGTACCCATCTTTAGGCATGGTAGATCTGAGGTCGTGGTACGTAGGATGTGAAATCACTGCTCTAAAGCCAACTGGCTTGGACTACAAGGACCACTTGCCCGTTAACGAACCCGTACCTGGATGGATCGATGGGAAACAAGAAAAACCCAAAAAGCCTAAAGCCTACCCAAAAACCCAACTTTCTACTCCCAAAAGCTGTTTGGTGTGAAAGCTAACTTAGAAATTATGCATATAAGTCTCGCCAATGCTGAAAAGAAAATGTTTGCTTAAATAAGATAGGAAAAATAAAGTATGTTGTTCATGGTCAGACATAATTCTCCTTAAGACATCTCAATACTAGCTCAAACCCCTTATCCGAAAAATATGACGGATTAAGAAGCAGTATCGCAAAACAAAGTTTTAAAATAAGTACGAATTGATTGAGGACAATCAAAATGCTAAGTTTGGGGGAGTTGATAACACCCATTTTATGGCTATTTATGGCTCATATTCCGTTGTCAAACCTGCCTTCTAAACTATTTTCCCTTCTATTTTATCATGTTATTGCATAAGAATAAACCACACTATGCTCCTAACTCTTTTCCCATCTTTTACAGAGTTTCCCTCACTTTTCCACTCAAAATTAGCAAAAAGGCCCGTCCCGGCCCACTTACAATGAATCGGCCCCTTTACTGGCCACATGACACGCCCACTTACCCGTCGTGGTCACTACCTGATATGGCAGCAACCCGACACGGGTGTGTCATGTGAGGAGGCATCTGACCAGTGGCACGCTACCTACCTGACAGAGAGCTTCTACCCGCCATGACCAATCAGCCCAATATGGGCATGTTGCGCGATTCAAGCCACTCACCAGAAGCAGCCGCCCGATACCTTCACAACCTGGCACGCGATAGCCAAGCCATGTTGAGCGATACGCAGGTGTCAACCATCCCCGAAGCCATGTGAACAAAGCCGATTGAGGACACGTGGCTCCACGAGAACCGCAACCTCTTACAAACTACAGCCTATAAATAGCAGCTACAGGACTCCGATGGGACGGGTCAAAACCTCACAAAAACTAACTTTGGAAAGCATCTAGAGCTAGTGTGTTGACTTCCAAGGTGTGTCGGGCGATACTAGGTGATCACACTCCCAACCCAGGAGGGGCGGGAGTGGTTCACTTAGAATCTGTCCCGATAGCTGCAGCAGCCCGATATGACCAAGAAGGCCACCTGATGTGCCAGGTTCCTAGATGGGATCCTCCCCGAGATGGCTCGCCCCCTACACCCGATACAAGGAACCTGAGAACCTAAGTCGTCTCTAACCCGACACGATATCGAACCCGATACGGACCACCCGTCACGGCGTGTCGCCCGAGAGGGTGGTACCCTGTCACGACCGTATCGGGTAGGGAGCCTTGACTGATATGCCTACCAGTCACGACATGTCGCCCGACAGGGCTAGCTGCCTGACTCATGCATATCAGGCAGAGCTTCCGCCCGGTATCGGGTTAGCAATACCTTAGGGGTCTGCTGTTGTATATCAACCTCCTATATCAAGGGGGTGATACCTATCTTCCCTTTTTATAGCAATTTACTTTCATTTATTACACATTGTAACTAAACCCTTTACATATCTATGCTTATGGAATCAGTGGAGTTTAATATTTGTTGTTCTATGTATGGTTCCTTTTTGTTGGATGATTTCTTTATAGCATCTAAACTCTAGCATGTATGATTGGATCATGTTTTGACTAGCTATCGAATCATGTTTCCCGTTTCAACTCCTTCGAGAGAGGGATGTTGTAACTCTAGAGTTCAGTCCGATCTGGGAGTACGAGAGTGCCCGGGATCGGGGCCACCCCGATTTTCTTTCCACTCCAACTCATGTCCATTACTCTTGTGATAGGGTATTGGCACGTAGTTTGAGGTACCCTCTTTGAGAGAAGAGAGTACAGGAAGTTTTCCACTACCGCTTTTTATGCCTAAGTCTTCTTCCTTCGTGCTTTACCTTAATGATAGTTTTATCTCCCCGGATTCTATTTTACAAAACCTTTATAAAAACCTCTTAACCCAAAACTTAAATCTTTCTTGTAACTCCTTTTGGAGATAGGATTTTCTGTTTGATTCTTCGTGATTCTTTTATGTGACATACAACCTTTCCTTGCACCCCTTTTTTTTAAGTGCTTAGATAAGTGAAACCCAAGTTCTAAAGTGCCATTCTTCCTATCCTTGTGTTCAACCCCAAACTACTTCAACCATGTACTAGTTGTAGGTGTCTTAAACATTCGAGTACTATAAATTATAAAAGTCCGATAACCTAGGCATGTCTCCATCTTTTGGACCCACATTTAAGGCTCCTCAATGACCTTAGATGGTTATTGTCCAAGGTGTAATAACCAAGAGGAATCATGTTTACACACTTTAAGAGAATTCACACAAGTAGAATCAGTGTGGAAGGGCATGTTCAAGACTCAGTTACTGAGTAGTTTCTTAAGTGAGACTGATCTATGGAGTTGGTTGTCAAAAAAAAATCAAATCTGATCTTAAGCAGACATTGACATTTATGATTGGATGTTGGGAAAACTAGAACAATAGAAACCTAGAGGTGTTTTAGAAGAGGAAAAGGAAAATTGTTCACCAGATACAATTCTTTAAGGGGGAAGTGTGTTTACCAGAGGTTGCATGGCATAAGTAGAACAACATGAACAAGAAGAAGCAATCGTACCCTTGGAGGAGGGCACCTGAGGGTCAGCTAAAATTCAATATAGAATCCATGTTCAAGAAGCATCAAGCATCCATTGTAGTAGTATGTTGTGATATCATGGGCGAGTGAGTTGGCGGCATAGGGAAGTTGATAAAGATTGGTGGTGCCCTTAAGGTTGGAATTTGAGCAACTAATTTTTCTCTATACATGGAAATGGAAAAGGAGATACAATACATGAACATTGAAACATACTCCTTATTATCTAGATTGGAAATTGAAGGAGACCCCAAAGACAATCTGAATCTTGCAAGATGGATCTTCGAGGCCCAGAGAAAGATGACAAAGAATTGGTCTTTGAGGCTGGTAGTGCTCTTGAGGCTGAAATTGGAGCTATTAATCTTTCTCTAGATGTGGAAATGGAAAAGGTGGTCCAGTTTGTGAACATTGAAATAGAATACTTACTGGCTATATTGGCAATTGAAGGAGACCCTAAAGACAATTTGGTGTTGCAAGATGGATCATGGAGGCCCAGTGGAAGATGAGGGAGAATTGATCCTATACAAATATCCTCTGTGAAGGTAATCAAGTTGTTGAATCATTAGCAAAGCATCACCAAAAACCCAATAGTGGCTCTTCTAATATTGAAGACCACCTAAGCAGATCTTAGACTTATAAGGTCACCACCCAATTTAATTTGTGTTTAAGGAATGTAGCATGTAATGACCTAGTAGAGTTTCTTACATGAGGGGAAAAGATGAATAAAACCCTCATGGCTTCACTAAAAACATTTCAGTTTTAGTCCATTACAGTAGAGATTAGGCTGACACATGCTTTTTGAGAAATTGTCAGATTTGTGAAAAAATTGTCCAAAATTGTACCAAATGCCCCTATTCACATCATGTCTTATAATACTAAGTAAGAAATATCTTGAAAGAAAATCCTAACTACTGACACACAAGAATTCACAAAAATCTATATGCAATGCAAATGTAACATATGGCATGGAAAGAAAAGAAAAGATTTTGAAAAATTACATGAGAATGCAAGAAGTTAAACCAAATGGCATGCAATTTAGTGAGTTAAACAACAAAAATATGAATGGAAAAGTATATCCGGTTAGTCAAATTGTTTGATCATATCAGGAAAAAACTAGAACAATGAACATAGAGGAACATGAAGTGAATCAATACTTTATCACCCTACCACCCAAGCTTTTAAGCCATGCTAATCTCGGCATGAGATAGAAGCTTAAATTGATAGGGTATTGACCATGGATTCATGATGACCGATCAAAAGAAGAGGAGATCAAATGTGGCTTCAAGTGGGAAAAGCAGATCTAGCACTATTATTTTGGAGAGAATGGCCATTTTTCCTTACTGGCACCACATCGATAGTGTCTGTAATGGCCATGGTGGCTTCTTTTCCATAGCTATTTCAACTAAGATCATTCCTTCTTTTATATATTACAATATTATCCCCGGTTATCCACCCCATGTATCATCCCTTCATCAATGTACCTATTCTAACATGATTCACAAACAACAAAACCTTCAAGTGTGGTGTGTGTGTTTTTCTTGGAAGTGTAAAGAGAAAACTATAAAAAATGAATTTTTGAGTGAAAAGATACTCAAACCATGATGAATTGTCTCCCACAAGTTCTAGTTAATGCCTTCAATCGGGCTTGTTGTCCTTTTATCATCAACCATTCACAAATAAGGCATTTCCTTCTTCAAAGTAAGTGGATCTCTAAAGGGTCTTCAAAACATGGTCTTCATCCCAAGGGTAGAATGAAATTATCAAGTTTTATTATTCATCTTTTCCCACTTTCTTATCATTATAAGGGATCTCAAAGTAGCGCTCCATCAATCAAATATTTTATCTTGGCGTAGGTAAACATATAGATTTTTATCTTCATATTTAAGAAGGAGTTCATCAAGGTGCTAGTGAGCACCTTGATCTTTGCATCAGTTGTTGATAGAAATGGTCTCCTAAGGTGATACAAATCCACATGTCCTCTTGCTCCATGTTTAAGACAATGAAGTCAGTCGAGTAACCTCCTGTGTCTCCTTGTCCAATATTGCCAGAATGTTCTCTACCATATCTGCTGATATCTTGGTGGATCCATTAGTGAATTGTAAAATTCTAGTGGTGTCTTCAACCTGCCCAACCCCAAATCTATATAAACATTGCAGGGCATGATATTAACATTAGACCCAAGATTGAGAAAAGCATGCTCAATTAGGTGGTGACCGATATAGAAATGGATAAGGGATATCCCTAGATGTCCCTTCTTTTGGTGGAAAAGGATTGTCATATATGGTGCTTCTTTCTCTGTCAATTTTATCTTCTTGGGTAGCCTCCCTATGGTCTTCCTCTTGAAGGAAAAGTATCCTTAGGAAATTTTTGTAGCTTTTTTATTGCATCAAGCAATGGTATGCCTAAAATTTCAAAATTTTCAATGTTGAGATTTTGCCTCTTCTTGATGGAAGGGTCTCCTGGAGCATCCAAGAATGAGGGATCAACAACATTGTCCTTTCTCAAAGTAGTTTGAAGACCTTGGGGTATCATAATAAGATTTCTCGATTATGTGGGTGGAACACTTGGCATTAAAAACTCATAAGATGGTAGGACTATAGAATTTTTAGTTCTCTTGGCACTCTCACAAGACTTTTTTGACAATGGTATTTCAACATGGCTCTTGCTAACTTACTTCTAGCCCCTCTTTGTATGTTCAATAATCTTTCCACTCCTCAAAGTGGTCACTGCATTCACTTTTCCATGGGTAAGAGGGGATTTTTTATACAATTGGTGGTGGTAGTTGTGGTGCCCTTAGGTGTTTTGGGCAGTGGGATGGGTTTTGAAGGATGTATGGTAGTTGTTTTTGTATAGGTAAAGGGAGATATGGTTGTTGTGATGGTTGTTGACATCAGGGAGGGTAGTGATAATTGAATGGAGGTGTCGTGGCGGAGGAGCATATGTGTTAGGAGGACCTTGGTATTGTTGCAAAGATTACACTAGCCCATGTGGTGGGATATAGGTGCCTTGAGGAATAGGAATTGATCTATCAGCATTAGTTGGGATATCCATGTTTTAGGAAGGAAGTAACCCCTCCTCATGATGTGCAAGTGACAAGGAAATTAAATCAATCATTTTCTCAAGCCTAATTATATTTTGTTTGTGGGAGGATACATCCTTCTTTACTTCATAAAGGCTTGTTATACTCCTAAGAACCTCGTCTTCTAGTTTCAAGATATACTTCTAACCTTGATGTTGCCTTGTATGTCCTTACCCCTCTTCTCCTTGTTGTTTCTAAGAGATGCTAGGGTGGTTACTTTATCTAGGGTTGCATGATTGAGACATAGGGCCTTGGTTTTTGTAGTTGCCATAAGATTTGAGTGTGACTCAATAGAATGGGAGGATTGACTAGAGGACACTCACACATGTGTCTTCATAAAGTTCATCATGTCACCTAAGATCTTAATCATTTAAGTGTTATAATCATTATTGGTGCTAGAGTCTATATCTCTCACATTTGTATCAAATTAACTATCTATGTTGGATGCTCGGTGCCTAGAGTTCTTAGCTAGATGATCAAATAAAGCCATGATTCTTTGGGGGGTGGCCATAAAATTGCATCCACATGATGAGTCTACCACAGTTTGACCCATCTCAAACAACCTAGAGTAAAATGATTGAACCAACTGCCAAATGGGCACTTCATGGTGAGGGAAGCCCTTAGCTTTATTGAACATTTCCCATGTTTCATGGAATTTCTCATTCTCCTTTTGGCTGAAAAATGGATACACTACCTCATCTGGGTAAGCTTTACAGTAGGATAGAATTTCTTCAATAATTTTTTTCTTATCCTCCCATGTGGACAATCTCAGATTTAGATGAGTACCCTTATGTGGCCTTGTCTTTCATAGAAAAAGGGAACAAGGTAAATCAAATGGAGTCATCTATAGTTGTTGGATTCTTGAAAGCAGAGTAAATATCTAGGAAGGCATCCACATTCTTATATGGATTTTCATTTTCATGCCCATAAAGGTATGAAGAAGTCCAAGAAGGCCCGGTGCAAATGAAAAATGTTGTCCTGGCATTTGGTCCACTCTAGTTGCAATAGGTGACTAGTAGTTGTCTGGAATAAATTAATCATGAAGGGATTGTATTGAGGTGGAGGTGGTGGTAGCTCTGGTACTTTATCATGGTTCACGTCCCATTTTGGATTTTGGTTTGCAATTTTGTATTCTAATGGTTGAGTATGTCAGTTTCTTTTTCTATGTCTCCTTATTTCTGGATTATCAAAGAGTCAATAGATAGGGACTGTCGACAAACATGCATTGTCACCTACACAAGGAACAAATAAGCAATAGAAGAGAAGTTAGTAAACTAAAATGAAAAAGTAGTTCAAAGAATAAAAATATAAATGATGAGGGAAATAGGAAAATACAAAGCAAAAGAAAATAGCAAGGTCGACTGCCACTCTCCCCCGTAATAGTGCCAGAAAGCTTAATGTGTCCCAAGATCCCTAGAAAATTTGATGTTTCTAGATGCACTTAAGGCACTCTTGGGTCCTTTGATATTTATAACTCAATTTGGACAAAATCTTTTAGAATTCTACAAGAGCATGGCCTCAGGAGAAATATAGAAATGGAAAGTCAAGGTCAAACCCAAGGGAGAGAGGGGACACTAGAGCAATGTCTATTTAGACTAGATTCCTAATGTGGAGCCTACGGTTTATATGGTTTAACTTTGATTTTGAGTTATATTAAGTAGTAAAACAAGCAATTAAGAATGGGAATAAACAAACCTATGTTGACCTTATACAGTTAAGACTAATTATCTAAGAAAAAAAGTCAATACACTAAAGGAGACAAGAATTTGTAAACATTAAGAACTACACTAGCAAAGGCAGTCCTACTTATCAATCTAGTAAACAACTAACTAAACAAGACAAGAAGAATTACTAGACTAGCAATAATTCATAAAAGGAAACTAGAGAATTACACTAAAAATTGGATAATGAAAACTAAAACAAGTAACCAAAAGAAAGTACTAACTAATCTTTCAAAGACTAACTAACATGAGCAAGGCAATTTACTAAGCAAACAAGTAAAGAAGGTAACTAAGTTTACACTATTTAAGCAAGAGAGTAGTATGTATTTTAAGTGATTAATGGGGAATGTGGGTCGTTTGGGGAAAATGTGAGAATCAACTAGGTTGGGTGTTCATGACTTCAAAATAGATACATCCAAATCATCAAACCAAACAAGCAGGTTAAGTGATATTGAATTACTCTAAGCTATGAGTTGGTCATGGATGGAATAGGGTGTGTATAGGGGTACTAGTCCCTATTTCCCCCTACCCAACCTTGTAGGGCTCATTTTACTACGGTTTAGGTGGATTTTAACTATTACCTAACAAGTCTAGGTTTCTACAAGGGAAACTCTTTGGGGAGTTGAGGGTCAAGATAGTAATGGAGGGTGAGAATGAGGTTTTCACTTCATGTCATCCCTCATCTATCCATCGAATAGCTCCAAGTCATTTTCACTAAGAGTCTCCAAACTAGCTACTCATATATTTCACCTAGGTGTAGGATAAAGGGTAAATATGTAGGAAGAGGGATAGCTAGATAGGGATCCATTAGTTGGATCAAGGAGCAAAATCCCAAATTAGCCACATATCAGTCATTTTCCCTTGTACCTAGGTGTTATGAAGCACCATTCACATAATAGAATATGGTAAACAAGATAGAAGTAGAATATAACTAGTCACAAATGTAATCATAATGTTTACAAAGATATCCCTCAACATGGTATCAAAGTCACATTTTACACCCCAAATATCCCATACATGCTCAAAGAAAATGCAAAAGAGAGGGGATAAGAAAGAAGAGACCATGTGGATCTTGGTGAAAGAGCTCTAATCTTCACCTACAAATGTTCCAAACTTGGCATCCTTCTCCAAGGGTGAGAAATGGCATGGAATGTGGAAGGAAAATGGTCAAATCTCTAGAAAACTAGGGTTTTGAGGTGGGGGTGGAAACAAGTGGTATGTATGTTGGAACAAGTTGGTTACTCAATGAATTCTTGGAATAGCTAATCTTGTGCTCCCAATCGCCACTAATTCTTATGTAAGGGCTTATAAAGCATAATCTTAAGTAGAGGCATTTAAGTAAAATGATACTAGGAAAGCAATAGGGTTTGGTAGGTAGAATGGCCATTCTGGTAAAATAGTTGTGGTGGGGTGAGTGGGAATGGTCATGGTGGTAGATAACGATCATTTTGAGCAAATGCAAAATGTAGTTTAAATTTCTGTTTTGGGGGTTTGGTAGCACAGCTATTCTGAAAGCTTCCCATTCTAGCCATTCTGGTTGGCCTGACTATTCTGAGAGATTCCCAACATGATAATTTTGCATACATGATGTTAAAGTTGCTTCAATTGTTGATTTCTCCTGTGATTTTTTTGTTGGTGGCATGACCATTTTATGTACCACATCCATGGTGGGGTTCTTCCCTTGCATTTCTATCTTCAATATGATCTCCCATGGTGTTCTTTACCTTGTCTTGATCTTTGGCCAATTGGGGTAGGGAAGGGAGTTATAGGGATCACTTAAGTTTCCTCTAAGGGTGAAGGAACCCTATGATCCTTATCCATCTCTCCCTTCCATAAAAATCATGATCAATATACCTAAAAATCATGAAAAGAACATCCATAAGTACATTTGACTATAAAACCAATTATTAGGGGGAAACATGCATTATGAAATATCTTGATGTGGATAATAGACAAAGTGACACAAGATGAGGAGTCAATTAATGGTTTCATCTGTGTCAAGGTAGTTTATTTTTTAGCTAGAAACAAAGAGGAGTACCCTCTTTAGGTGTCATGGAATAGAATGATAGAATATGCTCTTGACTTTGACTTTATTTCAGTGATAAATTGCATAATGGATAAATAATATTATTGATGGCCTAGGCAAACAACATTTCATTTCAATGTGGAGGAAACAACCTATGATCCCCCCTTTTGAACTCCAAAGCTTATTGAGTCGTAGTATAATTGTAATAGTACTAGTACTACTAAAACTAGTTCTTTTTTCTAATAGCCAATTCTATAACTCTATTTTTTCCTGCTAGAATATGGAGAGATAAATATTATGACGTCTTTCCATAAAAAAAAAGAGGAGTGGAGTACTTGTTGATGTCATAATGGATGAGATAGGTGAAACAATAGAAAATATATGGTAACAGAATGGCAGAGGACTCACTTGAGAGGCAATGCAAGAGGCATTATCCGCTAATAAAGTAATGTTGTAAAAAGTGTGATACGTATGTACCATTATATTGATGTGTGAGATAGCCAATTTTCAAGAACTCTCTAGTGCCATCAATGTTCTATCTTGAGTTTCTAATAGATTAGTTTACTATCTCTTTGGAAACCATTGGTTGTTATCGTGTGATTAGTTGTGTATGTCATAGTATGAAAAGTGGCTATTGGTGTACACTAGAAAGGACTGGTAATGGCACATTCTCTTTTAGAGTAGCAGTGCATTGTAGTGACATATCTTTGTGATTCCCTTCTAAGTACTGGAGAAATATTTTGAAAACAACATAAGATTTGGTGTTCTTTCATAATTCACTTTTGGCGTATGGGTAGTTACCTAAATATTAAGACAAGTATTTCAGTAAACATCCTTTGTTAAGTTACAATGATTTGTGAAATCTGTGAAGTTTTGTATTGTTAGAATGATAAAAGTGCTTACATTTTTGGCATGGTTTCTCTAATCACCATATTCAGTTCCACTTTATCAGCTGGTCTATTTCAAGTTGTTACAACTAGTTCCCGACATTTTTACTTTGAAATTTGAGAAACTTTCATATGCCTTCTGTTGGAGTCCCCTTGATATGTTTTGTTGACTTTTCTTATAATCTTGACTAATTCTTATTTTAAAGGTGACCTAGTTAAAACTAACTCTAGTGTAGCCAAACTTGGTATTCTTATATCAAGATCTACCTAGAGAATTAGGTATTTCCTAAAGGTGGAACTAAAAGATACTAATAGATGTCAAAAGGTAAGTAATATAGTTATGCCTATAAATGGGTAGGGTATTACATGTTTACTTATCATCCATATATTATAAGACCCTTGACCTAGATTTTGCTTGATCATTCTTAATTAACATAATAATGTGCTTTAAACTATAATATAATCATTTTATGTGCCTTAACAACATGTGGCATGCTTATGTTTTAAGTTTGGTCCAGTTTGGATAATGTTTGAGCTAGTTATGCTATATGTGTGCTTGTTTTGGTCCAAGTTGCAATTTACCCATCTTTAGGACTTATCTTGCAATTTGTCACATGTTGGATGTGCCTCCTATTTTTTTGCATCATGAGAGAGATAATGATGCATAGGGTCACCTTCATGCACCTTGGATAATGAGGTGGCATCATGTGTTGAAGTTAGGATTTTGCATGGATGCTTGAGTTGATGTTGACCATAGGTGTTGACCCTTTGTGTGTGTGGAAACCAATGTGCTTCCCTTTGTTTGTGTTTTTAAAGACTGATGATCTTTTTTTGGATCTTGTTTGTTGTGGTAGAATGTGTTTTGTACATGTGCTTTGGTTGTGGTGATCGTTTGATCTTGGACCATGGTCGCTATGTTCTTGGTCAACATGGTGTAGTGGTCTCTACCCTACCTTGGTTTTATCACCCTTCATGCATGCACGTCCTTAGTGCTTGCATGCGTGAGTTTTGTAGGGACAAGTGGCACTAAATTCTTGACACCTAACCTTCCTTTCCTCTCTCTCTCTACCCTTAGGTACTTATACCCCTCTCTTTACATTCAAATGATCTCTTTTGCACCCTCTTTCTCTCTCTCAACCTTGGAAATCACCCTTGTGATCTTGGTGGTGGAGAAGAGTTCAACCTTACATCAAGGTGTCAAAACCATTTCATGTGTGATCTAGGGTTGGAGCATCTCTCTTTTGGTGATCCTTTGGTTACCCTTTATTGTGGTAAGTGGTTTATCCTTCTTGGTTTTGTTTTCTTGCAAACCCTACCCCTCTCTTTGTTCTCTTGGCCGATCCATGGTTCTCCATGATGGTTCTCTTGAGGAACTTCTCTCTTTGTGGTTGAATCCATGGTTTTCCCATGGTAGTACCTATGATGATATGAAGATCTCCTCTTTTCTCTCTCTTTTCGGCCTTGGGTTTGTGCTCTCTCTTTTATAGCTTTCTTTTGACCTAGGGTTGTTCTTCTTTCTCTTGAGGTGATGCTAGCTTGGACATGGTGTTGAATGAGCTTTGGTTTTCCTCTCTTTCCTTGAAACTTTCTTTCTATTTGGATCTCTACATCATAATCCAGACAAGTTATATAACTTGCCCCTCAATTATTGTTACACTCATCTTGCATGTTAATGATCTATCTCTAAAACATGATTATAAGTTGTTTGATGATGATGCCTTGAATTAGGGTTTATGATTATGTGTTGATCTTGTATAGATTAACTCTTTTTTGTTAACCCTAATCCTTATACCTGAGATATTTTTGATTGTGGAAGTGTCGTTTCTTACATGCACATCATGAATGGTGGTTTTCTCCTCTTCATATAGGTCTATTTTCTATCTTGGTGACAGAGGTTTTGGATGCATATGCTGATTTGAAATGTTGGTTCTTCCCCTCTTGAATCATGGTTTCATTTTCATATAATGTGATGATCAGTTTTTAGGGTTTTGAGGATGATTTCCTCCATGTACCTTACTTCATTCTTAGTTTCAATTTCATGGTATTAATCAACTTATGGATCTTTTGTTTATGGAATTTTCCCTCTCATCTTGGTTTTTATGTTGTGTCATGTGATGACCATAATTAGGGCTTTGGTTTGCATCTTCCTCCTGTGTTTTTCTTCGCCTTGATGAGTCTTCAGATTCTTGATGCTACACCAGCTATTTTGGTTGCTACATAACTCTAATTTTCATATGGTCGCTAAGGACATTATGGTGGTTGAGGATTGGGTTTTTGTTTGATAGCTATAACCCTAACCCTAATTCTCTGGTCTCTATGCTATGATCTTGCTACGGTTTCTATGTTGATGTTTTGTGATGGTTGCTACATTGTTGGGTTGTGTTTCCATGACCTTGTGGTCATTATGATGGACCTAACCCTAGAGGTTGCTAGTGCAACCTATCCTAGAGGTCGCTATAGATGGTTTAGCTTGTATGGTCACTACACATTTTTTATTTCATGGTTGGTTGGTTATGATGGTAACGTTTGATCTTACAACTTCCTAGAATGTGGGAAGTTATGAACATTAGGGTTGATTCTTAATTGTTGTTGTGTAACCCTAAATTGGTTAGCTATGAGAAACCCTAGCCCTAACTTGAAGTACATGATGTTAGTGATTAGCTTACCTGAGTAATTAGTATAATCATGAAGTATTATCTCTCTCCTACTTGTTAAAACCACTTATTGAATAAACATCATATATAATGCTTACTCGTGATAATGCTTATGTGACACATCTGTGGTGATTATGAGATTTGATAAGGCATGGTGAGATAATGATGCTTTGTGGGAATAATGAAAATGGTCTTATGACCTTGGCAGAGGCTTAGTGTCTAATAGAGATAATATCATGTGTGTGATGTGATAAGGGATTTATATCTCATGGTGATGTGGCAATGACGACGGTCTTGTGTACGGAAGCAAAATAGTTTCATGTGGTGAAGTGATTAACCTTATGCTTCATACTTTTTATATCTTCTGGAGTTGTAATCTACCCTTATCTTTATAGAATCTATTTAGGGTTTGTACATTGTAACTTGATTGATGCAGTATAAAAGACACCCAATTGGCTTAACTAATCAAGTGAAACCTTAATTATGTAGTGCTCTATGCCATAGATCCATCCCAGTGTCAGAACTTACTGGATGGTGAAACGAGTCTTCCTAAGGGAAACTCAGAGCGAATATTATTGAGTATGTAATGTGCAAGTGATTGTGTGTCCTTGTCATATTGACCCCGATTGTTTGAGAACGGCTACGATCATGTCTTGGTAATTATCTATGTGGGAGATGTGATTGGAGGACAACTGTGTTTGTACCTCAGTGGTTCATTTTGTATACCCTAGTTTCGAGTGTCGTGACCTGCACCAAGGTGTGCTAGTTTTTTTTTCAAGACTATATGTCACTTATTTGTAGTTTGACTGATATGTCACTGTATTGCAGACTCATACTAACTAAGTAGTATCGGAGAAGATCTTGGAGTCTGCTTCTTCCTTGATCTTATATGGAACTAATTATGACCAAGCGGTGGTCAGTTGGAATTTGGGTGGTACGAACCAAATACCCCAGGGCTTAATAAAAGATGCAACATAGTCGTGTAGTATATCTGTTGAGGGCTAAACACAACTCACATTGGTTATTGTCTTTGCCTTGTTTCTTGTATTGCTCAGTTGTATTATAATGCGGTAAGAGAAATCAACTGTTATACATGTTGTTCATATTCCTTCTAAATGCATAATGTGTTCCACTTATCAATTGTAGTTTCTTAACCTGCTTATCATGTACGACCATTTTTAAGTTATTCATTTAGCTAAATCTGCTCATCCTATTTAATGATGTTATTTCTTGCTTAAACATAATCTATTTACAATAGTTGTTGGCAGAGAGTTATATCTCTCTTTGGGATATGGGTCTCACCCTTGTGGTTCAATACATCTTTTTAGGTAGTCGTGTGTGGCGTGGTAGAGATCATGCTATTAAGGAAGAGCAACTTAGAGATCAGTGAACACAGAAGGTTGGATAAGTTGTTGTGTTGTGTAGTAGAGTCCTATGTGTCTTACCTATAATCTCAAGTCTGGGAGGGTTGTGTTTTGTAGATGATATGTACCTTGATACAGGTTTTGATAGTATGCCTTGGTTGTATATACGGCTTGTACACATGAACAGGTTATCTTTTTTATTAGGTGTGTGGAAGTTGGTCACTATACAGATGTACATACCTATCATGATATGTGATATGGTACAGTTTGTGGACCTTGATGTAATATGTTTCCGCACATAATGGTTCTATGAGATCACTTTTAATTTACCTTGTTTGGTGGTAATGTACTTGTTTAGTTGTTAGTAGCGCTCTTTAGTTTTGAGTTATCTTAGTTGGTGTGCTCGGTGTGTCACATATATTATAGGGAAAGGTTAGTGTAAGTATATGTGTACCCACTGCATGTTTATAAGTACAATTTGTACCCAATGCATGTTTATCCTTTACTCACTACGTGTACATAAGAGAGGGTAATATAAGAATTCGTACCCTACTTTTTTTAAGACAAGATAGGGAGACCATGTATTCATCCTACCCTCATCGTGTAGGCAAAACCATCAAAAGTATGCTACACCATCTTACTCATCAGAAAAGGTCTGACCCCCACCACCAAAAATAAGAAAATGATCAAGTATTGTTCATCACCAAAAAGAAAACTATATCTCCCTCTACCTATGTATGATGTAAGGAACGCCTCTCCTCTCTAACGCCAATAGGACCCTCACTAGTTGTGGTAGGTTGCAAGGTTCATGGATGAGCACTAGCTAATCCTAGAGGGTACCCCATCTTCCAATCTCTCTTGTCACCATGTTATCTTCCACCGGTATGGAACACCCTAGAATATACTGTTTGGTTATAATATCTTTTACTATTCTATATAACTCTTTGTATCTCCAATGTGGTTTTCTACTTCCCCACATCATATTTACAATATCTACATTGTCTATATCCCAGGAAGAAACTTGGATGACCTTATCCTCAAGCATCTTTAAAGTGACAACAATCACTCTAATTTCCAAATCTAAATAAGAGTCTACAGATATCCATGCTCTGATGGAAATCACCAGCCTCCCTCTATGGTTCCTCACCACGTAGGACATCTCTCCTCTTTTCATGCTTTCTCACCCCTTATCAAGGTCGTGGCCAGATTTACCTTGAGATCTGAATATCTTACGGTCTCCATCTGAAAAGGCTTAGATGTTTCATTATTATAATTGGTCCCTTAGCCTTATAATTCTTCAACAAATCCAACAACTAGTGGTCACCACTAATTTTAAAGTTCTCTTGCATTGCTCTTCTCCTCCATACACACGACGTCCACCCAAATCTTTGATGCCATCATAAAAGCTTCCTCAAATTTAGATTTGCATATGTGCACCCACAACCGCCAAATGATAAGGCACATAAGAACTCCTAGCCAACCATTCATTAAGGACACACTTGTCCTCTTCCAACATATGCCAACTACGATTCTAATAGAATTTACCTCCCAACTTCCTTCATGCAATGCAAGTAAGGAGAGGGCCTCATTCCATACTGCATATGTGACATCACTCTAGACCAACAGGTGATTCATATCTTCTTTTTGTGGTTCAACATGGCAATGGCACTAGACACGATGTGGATCATACACCTCCTGATATTGTCATATGTTGGAAAATCTTTAAACATCAATTTCCATGTTGTAGCATTCACCCTGGGTAGGACCTCTTTGCACCATAACCATCTATACACATTTCCTACACCCTTAGGATTTCCAAACAACTTCTTGGCAGACTTCACACTAAAGATTCCAACATTACAAGGTTCCCAAATAGGAGAATCATCTTCCTCTAAAACCTCCTGAAGCAAAAGGTTTATCAACTGTGACCCCTCTTTGTTGACAATATGAGCAAGGGTATCCCAATCCCACCCAACTTCCTCATTCTAGAAATCACTCACCTAAACAACACCATTGAAGTCACAAGTTCTCCTCATATATTTTTGCATTGGAAAATCACACCACTTATCAAACCAGAAGGAGATTCTTGCTCTGCCTACTAACTACCTCACCCTCAGGACTACCTCTGGGAAATTTGACCACATCTTCCTCCACAGTGGGAATGGGTGATTCCAAATGCCCCGGCTCCAGGGGCACACACCCTTTTATGTATTCATGCAAAAACACACCCAGGGAGAAAATCTTGTGCACACCTTGCAGCAATCCTTGATAAAAAAAAATGTTGCATCATAATCCTTAGCGGTGGAATTTTCAATCCACCTCCATCTTTGGGTCTCACAACATTGTGCCCCGTTACCCAAGCCTTTCACCTATTTCTATCTCTAGCCCTCCATAGAAAGTTGACCATGGCCTTTTCAATGGATTTGATTACTTCAATGGGCACACGGGTTGTCTCTAGCAAATACAAAGGGATCAGGGAGAGGATGTGCGTGTTGAGAATCACCCTGTTCGGAAAGGAAATAAATTTGCATCTCCATCGAGCAATTTTGTGTCTAATTTTCTCAACTAGGTGAATCGCTTTGATTGCCCAACCACAAGTGGAGCTCCAAGGTAATCCAGTTGGGAGATTCCACCTGCAACAAGTCCTTCACTCTATTCAGCAAGGCTGATGTAAGACCCCTAACCTAGGTTTGTGCTTAATTGTAATTTCTTTGTGTATTAAGATGCTTAAACCTTAATTTAATTTTTTTGATATGTTTTAAATATTATGGAACATGCTTGTATACCAAATTGGATCTAATTTGAATTATGTTTAAGCTATCTTTGTCTTATTGTACATGTTTTGGATCATCTTAGAATTTAACCAAGGGAGGGTTACTTTGCAGTTTTCACATGAAGAGAGTGTTTCTTATGATTTAACACTATGAGATAGAATATGGTGATATGGGGTGCCTTGATTGAATCATAGTTGAATATGTGATATCAACAATTGATATTATGGTTTCTAGGATCTCTCAGTTGACATGGTGACTAAGTTAAGGTCAAGGTTTGTGACCATTACACCACCTCTGGTGAGGGTCATGACCAAGACACATGCTTGGATGCATGGCCATGATTGAGACACCCTATAGATAGGATGGCAGCAACAGTTGTATTTTAGTGTAAGTGTCTCAACCATGCAATGGTGATTAAGGTTTGGGTTGAGACAAAGGGGGTGTGTGAGAGTGTCTCAACCGTGTGATGGAGTTTGTTTTATGCAACACCACTAAAAATCCTAGAGATGATGAGTCTCTAAGTTTAGCCTTGCTAGTACTATGGTAAGAACTCCACCCACATGTGCTAAGACATGTGGAAGTCTTATCGTAGTATAGTTAAGGGTCGAATCCTCGGGACAACGGTCTTGACGAAGTCAAGATGGAAAACGTTTAGCCTTTACTTAACAACTTAAAGATTGATATTTAGATCGAAAGTTTGATTTGGTTGTTTTAAACTAAGTACAAAGAAAGTAAAGCAAGAAAGTAAATAAAGCAAGTAAATCTTAAGAGTTAACAAATGATGATGAATCACTAGGGTTAAGCAGGTATTTACCACCGCTACACATGCATTGTATATGTACTAAGCAAGACTTATAAGCTAGATGCATGGATGTTTCCACAAGACCGATGCCTTATAAGACAAGAGCGATGCGTTGCATCCAAGGGTGTTCCACAAGACCGATGCCCACATAAGACAAGAGCGATGCATTGCACCCTTCGATGTTCCACAAGACCAATGCCCATATAAGAAAAGGGCAATGCATCTCATCCTCCAAGGGTTAAGTAACTCTCATGCGGTACATCACTACGCGTCACTGAAGGATGTAGTCTCCGAAGAGAGAATCTTACTCAACCTCAAGAAACGTGCATCTAAAACTAACAAGCGAGCGATAATTACCAAATTGAATAGCGTCCTTGTAGGCCTAGTCTCCTATTCGGATAACCTAGCTACGAGAAGTGCGGGAATGATGCAACGCCAGCCATTCTCGAACAAATGGTCACATGCTTTACATCATTCCCCTCGCAAAGTGTGTTCCTCGACTTACCAAAGGTCTCTTCCATACAGATGGGAGTGTGCCAAATGATAGTGAGTTTACTCCACTCTTTGAGATACACTTCTAGACACCGAAACGGATGTGTGGTGGATACACACACCAGAAACCAACACTAAATCGGTATTCAAGCCTCGATAGCGGTCGTAGACAAACCACAACGAAAGACAATAAATGCATACAAGAACGTGGCCATCATTCAAGCATGTGTGAAACGATTTAGTATTAAAACGAAATGATAACATCTTTTTTACAGTACAAAATACAAAACATGGGCAGCGGGGCTAGTCCCCGCGCCCCAGTGGATGGAACTACTCGCTCCTCATAGAGGGAGCAACAAAGAAGGAGGCAAGAAGAGATAGAAAGAACATCATCTCCACTGAGGAGAGAAGGTTGAACCCTTGGTGGAGAGAGCAACGATCTCCACCCCTTGTAGCTTGCTTGATGACGGATCTTCTCCTCTCACCTTCCTTGTTGATGAGAGAGAAAGTAGCTTGCAATGGACGTGAGTCTCAGACCGGCAGCCTCGAGTGATGGATGGAGTTGTTCTGGTAGTGGAGAGACAGCCTCTGGACGTCTGGACTCCCTATGAACGGCCCTGAGGTCTTATTTATAGGCTTTGAGTGAGATCCAAACGGTTTGGAGACCGTTTGGGCTCAAACGGTCTTGGGACCGTTTGGCGTCAAACGGTCTTGAGATCGTTTGGCGTCAAACGGTCTTGGGACCGTTTGGCGTCAAACGGTCTTGAGATCGTTCGGCGTCAAACGGTCTTGAGATCGTTTGGCGTCAAACGGTCTTGGGACCGTTTGGCGTCAAACGGTCTTGAGAATGGGACCGTTTGGCTTCATGCGGTCTCGGGACCGTTTGAACTCCATGCGGTCTTGGGACCGTTTGGCTTCATGCGGTCTCGGGACCGTTTGAACTCCATGCGGTCTTGGGACCGTTTGGCTTCATGCGGTCTCGGGACCGTTTGAACTCCATGCGGTCTTGGGACCGTTTGGCTTCATGCGGTCTCGGGACCGTTTGAACTCCATGCGGTCTTGGGACCGTTTGGCTTCATGCGGTCTCGGGACCGTTTGAACTCCATGCGGTCTTGGGACCGTTTGGCTTCATGCGGTCTCGGGACCGTTTGAACTCCATGCGGTCTTGGGACCGTTTGGCTTCATGCGGTCTCGGGACCGTTTGAACTCCATGCGGTCTTGGGACCGTTTGGCTTCATGCGGTCTCGGGACCGTTTGAACTCCATGCGGTCTTGGGACCGTTTGGCTTCATGCGGTCTCGGGACCGTTTGAACTCCATGCGGTCTTGGGACCGTTTGGCTTCATGCGGTCTCGGGACCGTTTGAACTCCATGCGGTCTTGGGACCGTTTGGCTTCATGCGGTCTCGGGACCGTTTGAACTCCATGGGGTCTTGGGACCATTTGGATCTACTCGACCCTTGGGCTGGTTTGTTCTTTTGTTATTTTTTTGTGCTTTTTCTGCAATTATAAAAGGAAAAGTTAGTTTGATGATGTATTTACAAAAAGGGGTAAAATTAGGTTTAAGTACAATATAAATGTAGAAAGAGTATGGAAAACTAAAGAAAAAGACTAAGATAAACTACTAAAATAGGAGGTTATCACCCCCCCTAACTTAGAGTCTAGCTTGTCCTCAAGTTAGATAGAGCTGAGGCATGAAATGGCGCGGCGATCTTAATTAAAGTTTCCGTACTCTTGCTTCAATTCTTGACTTGAGTTCCCCAGGGGTCGTATCTAGGCTTATTGCATGCCTTGATCCTTTTGGATTTCGAGAGTTGCTTGGATTTCAGGTTTTTCCGTATCTCAAAGTTTGCCTTGGGACCACATTTATTTTGTGCATGCTGTTGACTCTAATCAACTTTATACCTCTCTGGAAACCTATTGGAAGCTAGAGAGGGTATGAGGGTTGGCTAAAGGCTTTGAAGTGTAACTCCCCTTCGAGTGGGGGAGGGGCTGTCTATGCTTTTTAGGATCTCACTACCGGACACGACACATCTGCCTTTATGAGGGCAGCTGAATGTACCGGCCGGGCAAGTCCTTTATTAGCCTTTTCATATACTTGGAACTTTTAGGGTTTCACTACCGGACGCGACGCATCTGCCTTTGTGAGGGCAGCGGAATGTGCCGGCCGGGTGAGCCCTTTATCAGTTCTTTATATAGGTCCTTATTCGTGGCACAACTCTCATGATTTTATTCGTCTCTCTGGCTTTTATTCAAAAACTCACAGGCTTGGGTTTTGGGATGAGGATCTATTTTGGGCGGCCAAGCCTCTTTTATTTTGAAGAGAGGAAAGTTGTTCTTAAAGTTTTTCAGCATGCACTTATTTGGTTTGTGGTCCACTTGCAGAGCTTTTTGACTTGGAAGTTGCCTGATTTCCCTCTCATCCTTGAGATCTCGGCTTGTTTCTGCCCTGATTTTGACCTATGGAGAGTCAGATGAAGAATTGGAGCAAAAATATAGGATCCATAGTGGATGGGGGTTGATAAATCGCCATTTGATGTCTAAGTGCTAAATACTTGTAGAGACTAACATGATTCTAGAGTTAGTTGAGGTGACTTATTTTAAGGAAAAGGGTGTATAGAGATTGATACCTAGCCCTTGTCTGATGACCCCCCCCCCTAACTCATCACACACTCTGTCCTCAGAGTGGGAAAGTGATAGGTTGAGAAGTCATTTGAACAAGGGCTGCGAGTTAAGCCAAAATTGCGGTAACCCCTGGAGATTGGAGTAGAGTGGATGCGAATTGGGGTGCCTTGTAGCGCTGACTCAGGAGCTTTATGGATGTCGCAGTGCATTCCTTTGCAATTGTGTCTTGATATTGTAGACGAAATCTGCAATTCTAGCAACGAATCTGCTAGACAATATCAAGACAAAATTGCAAAGGAGTGCACTGCGATATGTGCTGCTTGATTACACAAAAGTTCCTAAACGGTGTCTAAACCGTTTGGTTCCAAACGGTTTGAGGACCGTTTGGTTCCAAACGGTTTGAAGACCGTTTGGTTCCAAACGGTTTGAAGACCGTTTGGTTCCAAGCGGTTGGAGGACCGTTTGGTTCCAAACGGTTTGAGGACCGTTTGGTCCCAAACGGTTTGAAGACCGTTTGGTTCCAAACGGTTTGAGGACCGTTTGGTCTCAAACGGTTGGAGGACCGCTTGGAAAGCAAGGAGCCGCAGGTCGCCGGCGCGGGGGGGGGGGGGGGGGAGGTGGAACGGGGCGAAGGTGGAACGGGGCGAGGGTTTGAAGGTGGGTGGAGGAAACGGCGACTGGCGCGATAGTGGCGACAGAACGGCACGGCAACGAAGAACATCATTTGAAGACGACTGCGAAGGTGGCGCGGAGTGAGCAGCGTGCTTGGGGTCGCCGGACAATCTTGTGGGAGGTGGATTGAGAAGCTTGCGCGGAGGCACAGAAGCAAAAAGGTGAAGTTCTGCGCACGAAAAGACTGTAGAGTGCGAAGATTCGAAGAGAGGAAGATGGAGATGCGGGGTCGGTATTTATAGCGGTGACTTATCGTATTCCAAACGGTTTCAAGACCGTTTGGTTCCAAACGGTTTTAAGGCCGTTTGGTTCCAAACGGTTTCAAGACCGTTTAGTCCCAAACGGTTTGAGGACCGTTTGGTCCCAAACGGTTTCAAGACCGTTTGGTCCCAAACGGTTTGAGGACCGTTTGGTCCCAAACGGTTTCAAGACCGTTTCGACCCAAACGGTTTGAGGACCGTTTGGTCCCAAACGGTTTCAAGACCGTTTGGTCCCAAACAGTTTGAGGACCGTTTGGTCCCAAACGGTTTCAAGACCGTTTGGTCCCAAACGGTTTGAGGACCGTTTGGTCCCAAACGGTTTCAAAACCGTTTGGTCCCAAACGGTTTGAGGACCGTTTGGTCTCAAACGGTTTTAAGACCGTTTGGAGCATAAAAAATATTTGTATATTTTTTTTGTATTTTTAGATTTAGTAATGAAAGAACTTAAAGAAGCAAAACAAAATTAAGAGAGAATAAAACTAGAAAATTGGAGAAATTGATACTCAGGTCTTGGGTTGCCTCCCAAGAAGCGCCTTGGTTTTACGTCACTGGCTCGACGAAATTGTGGGCGTAGCGTTTCTGACATCGAGGGTTTGTTGATGTGTTTTGTCTTCCTGAGTGTAGTATCTTTTTAAACGGTGTCCGTTGACCGTTCGTTCTCCTCCGTTGTTGTTGATGATAATGGCAGCTCCAGTTGGGTAGATATGTTTTATAGTGAAGGGTCCGGACCATCTTGTTCGAAGCTTTCCGGGGAATAATTTGAGCTTGGAATTGAATAAGAGCACTTTGTCACCAACGGTGATATCTTTTCTCCTAAGATGTCCATCGTGCCACATTTTCGTTTGCTCTTTATAGATTCTGGCACTGTGATATGCTGTCATGCGGAGTTCTTCTAGCTCCTGTAGTTGAAGTTGTCTGTTCTCTCCTGCACTTTTAAGGTCGAAGTTTAGTTGCTTGATGGCCCACCAGGCTTTATGTTCCAGTTCTACTGGAAGATGACATGATTTACCGTACACCAAGCGGAACGGAGTTGTTCCAATTGGTGTTTTGTAAGCTGTACGATATGCCCAGAGGGCGTCAGAAAGTTTGGTGGACCAATCAGTGCGATTTTTGTTCACTGTTTTTTCAAGAATCGCTTTTATCTGTCTATTGGATACTTCCACTTGGCCACTAGTTTGCGGGTGGTAAGGTGTGGCAACTTTGTGATGGACTCCATATCTTCTTAGTAATGCTTCGAAACTTCGTTCCAGAAAATGGGTTCCGCCATCAGATATGACCGTTCTTTTGGGACTCCAAATCTTGGAAAGATGGTATCTTTGAACAATTTGACAACAGGTTTGGAGTCATTAGATGCAGTGGGTACAGCTTCGACCCACTTCGAGACGTAATCCACAGCGACCAAATGTACGAGAAACCATATGATGAGGGGAAAGGTCCCATGTAGTCTACCCCCCATACATCAAACAGCTCAATTTCCTGCCACATGGTAAGAGGCATTTCATCTCTTTTTGATATGTTGCCCGAAAATTGGCATTTATCACAGGATTTGACAAAATTATGTGAGTCTTTTGATATGGTGGGCCAAAAGAAACCAGATTGTAGAACTTTTATGGCAGTTTTCTTGGCGCCCATGTGCCCCCCCGTGGGTCCGGAGTGGCAGTGTTCCAAAACCGATGTTATTTCTTCTTCTGGAAGGCATCGACGAAAAAGTCCGTCGGCACAGAGTAGAACAAGTAGGGTTCATCCCAATGATAACGTTTTACGTCATGAAGGAATTTCCTTTTATCTTGATAAGAAGCAGACGGGTGAATGATCCCTGTGGCCAGATAATTGACGATATCTGCAAACCAAGGGAAATTATGAGTGGCTTTCATAAGTTGATCATCAGGAAGAGAGTCCCTGATAGGGATTTTATCTTTGTCTTCAACCTCGATTCTACTGAGGTGATCGGCGACAATGTTCTCTACGCCACTTTTATCTTTGATTTCTAGATCGAATTCTTGAAGCATCAATACCCAGCGGATGAGCCTGGGTTTGGCATCCTGTTTCTGAATCAAATGTCTGATAGCAGAATGGTCAGTGTAGACAATTACCTTAGAGCCGATCAGGTAAGAGCGGAATTTTTCGAAGGCGTAGATGATAGCTAGGAACTCTTTTTCCGTGGTCGTGTAGTTTCTTTGTGCTTCATCAAGCGTTTTGGACGCATAGTAGATGACATAGGGTTTCTTGTCGATTCGTTGTCCTAAAACGGCCCCTATGGCATAGTCACTTACGTCACACATAATTTCAAAGGGTTGCGACCAGTCTGGAGCCCTTAGAATAGGTGCGGAAATTAGTGTTTCTTTAAGGGTGGAGAAACTTTGCATACATTCTTGGTCAAAAGTAAACTCGGCATCTTTTGTCAGGAGTTGGGTCATGGGTTTAGCTATTTTTGAGAAATCTTTGATGAACCTTCTGTAAAACCCGGCATGACCTAGGAAAGCTCGAACTCCTCTTATGTCCTTCGGAGGTGACAACTTCGAGATGACATCAATCTTTGCTTTGTCGACCTCGATCCCTCTATCACTTACTCTATGTCCGAGGACGATACCCTCTGTTACCATGAAATGGCATTTTTCCCAGTTCAGGATAAGGTTTGTTTCCTTGCAACGTTGTAGGACTTGTTCGAGATTATTTAGACAGTTATCGAAAGACTCTCCATAAACAGAGAAATCGTCCATAAAGACTTCCATAATAGATTCAGTTAATCCGGCGAAAATGGCGGACATGCAGCGTTGGAAAGTAGCAGGAGCGTTACATAGCCCGAATGGCATTCTTCTAAAAGCATATGTCCCGAAGGGACAAGTGAAGGTGGTTTTTTCTTGGTCCTCTGGATGTATGGGTATTTGGTAGAACCCAAAATAACCATCGAGATAACAAAAATATTTTTGGTGGGCCAAGCGCTCCAGGACTTCGTCTAGAAAGGGTAGAGGGTAGTGGTCTTTCCTTGTAGCTTTATTCAATTTCCTATAATCGATGCACATTCTCCACCCCGTTACAGTCCTAGTAGGTACGAGCTCATTTTTATCGTTGATCACTACAGTAGTGCCCCCTTTCTTTGGGACAACTTGAAATGGACTAACCCACTGAGAGTCGGAGATAGGGTAGATCATACCAGCTTTAAGCAGTTTGAGGACTTCCAAACGGACTACCTCTTTTAAATTTGGGTTCAGTTTTCTTTGATGTTCGCGAGTGGGTTTAAATTCTTCAACCATAGGAAGCTTGTGCATACACAGAGCCGGATTTATGCCTGTGAGGTCGGTTATTTTATAACCGATGACCTTTTTGTGTTTCCTTAGTTTGTCTAGAAGTCTGACTTCTTGGTCTTCGGTGAGGGTGGAGCTGATAATAACTGGGCATAGCTCTTCCTTATCCAGGAAAACATATTTGAGCCCTGTGGGTAAGGTCTTCAATTCAGGGGTTTTTGGTGGTTCTGCTGCTTCAATAGTCGTTATGGCTTTAAGCTCTTCAAAGGTAGCCTTTGGTGCTTCTTCTACCTTTTCTAGATATTGGATGCATTGTTGGACTAGTTCATTTGCAGAGAACTCGACTTCGGGATTGATAAGAGCATTTTCAAGTTCGTCGATTGGCTCGGAGATTTCTAGTTGCGACATTTGTTGGATTGCGTCTAAAAGAAAGACTTCTTCTTGAATGTTAGGGCCTTTCATGCTGTCAAGGACACGGAATTGAATGGCTTCCTTTCCGAGCCTAAGGATGATGGTTCCGGCTTCGACATCGATTAGTGCTCTGGCTGTAGCTAGGAAAGGCCTGCCGAAAATGATCGGATATCTCAAGTCCTCTTTAATATCCATGATGACAAAATCACATGGAACGTAAGCATCCTTGCCTATTCTTACTGGAACGTCTTCAATGATTCCCAAAGGTGCGGTTATGGTGGAGTCAGCAAGTTGAATAGT
The DNA here is from genome assembly GCA_963693085.1 of Alisma plantago-aquatica. Taxonomy (NCBI): domain Eukaryota; kingdom Viridiplantae; phylum Streptophyta; class Magnoliopsida; order Alismatales; family Alismataceae; genus Alisma; species Alisma plantago-aquatica. The sequence continues at coordinate 655,751,770 of OY856415.1, read as the reverse complement.
CATTGCTGTAGGTAGCAGATCTGTGAAACCGAGGCGTTGGCACATTGAGAAAGGCATAATGGATATACTAGCCCCGAGGTCAGCTAATCCTTTCTTTGTGGATGTGTTTCCAATGCAACATTGGATTCCGAAAGAACCTGGGTCCTTCTTCTTTTTGGGCAGTTTGTTCAAGATGATGTCAGAGGTGGTTTGGGCAAGCTTGATGGTTTCCTGCTCTTTGGTGATATACTTACGTGATAGCAAAGTTTTGAGATACCTTGCCCATGCTGGTACTTCGGATAGAGCGTCGAGGAGTGGGATATCGATATAAAGTTTCTTCATTGCTTCCTTGAATTTCTAAAACCTGGCATCCATTTTTGTTTCTTGCAGTCTGCCTGGATATGGAATCCTTGGTTTGAATTGCGGGACCTTGGGTTCTGTGGGTACATACTCTTTGTTTTTGTCCTCGGTGTCTTCGGGAGATTTCCCAATCTCTTGTTGTGAGATCTCTTTCGTCAAAAGAATGGGCACATCATCATCATCTAGAGTGATCTTGATGGGTTCAGGCAGAATGCGTCCTGACCTTGTGGTGATGGCGTTCAGCTGTTCGTGTTCATTTTGCCCATTTGGTTCAGGCTGCCTATCAGAAACGCCAGCCGAAGACTTCAACTGTGCAGCGATCTGAGCTAGCTGGGTTTCAACTGCCCTTTGTTGGGCTTGCTGGCTAGCTAGCATAGTTTGCTGAGACTGAAGCATTTGCTTTATCAAAGATAGTTCGTCTTCTGGTTGTTGCAGAGGTGCGGTTAACTGTGGCTGCAGGGGCTGCTGCAACTGGGGTTGTTGTGGCTGCTTCAACTGGGGTTGGTGCAACTGAGGGTGCAGTCCTGAATGAGTGTATTGGTAAAAAGGATTCCTGGGATAGTTAGGCCTTTGAAAACCTTGTATGTAATTCCCATGACTGAAATTATTCTGAAATCTCGGTGGTTGTCTGTTGAAAGATCCACCTTGTGCATGCTGCTGTGGGTTGGCAGTCCCTGCAGGATTCCCGTATTGGAAACCAGGATGGTTCCTTGGTTTATCTGGGTTGTAATTCATTTGGCCAGGTATTGAATGTATGGAGTTGACTTGCTCTGGCATTTGGTCTTCGGGATGCTCGATGATGGGTTCATATTGCGGCATAGGTGGTTGTAAATCCATCATGACATTGTACAACAATCCACATGATAATGTGGGATGATCGGGTGCATGACAGGCTTCACAAGTTCCAGTAGCTGCCTTAATTTGTTGAACCTGGGAGCTTTTCTTCTTATCATATTCCCCGAAAGAAGTTTCAAGGTCTTGTTGCTTGCTAGCAATAGTCTTCAAAGCCTCAGCAATGGCTTTGAGTTCCATAGATTCTTCCGCTTTGTAAACCTTGAGAACGCCTTTGGGTTGGTTAGATGACCTTCCCCAATTGGATTGGTTCTCGGCCCCCAACGTAACTATATTCCAGGCGTCTTCGTAGTTCTTTCTCATAAAGTTTCCTCCAGATGAGGAATCTAGGAATTGCTTGATATCATCACTTACTCCTCTGTAGAATGTTTCTATTAGTTGATTTTGAGAAATGCCATGGTGAGGACACTTTCTCAGGAGTTCTTTGAATCTTTCCCAAGCTTCAGAAAGTGTTTCTCCAGGTAATTGGGAAAAGTGATTAATCTGTCCCCTGATCTCATAGGTTAGGGAAGGTGGGAAGAACTTCTCAAGAAACTTCTCTTCTAAGGGAGTCCAGGTAGTGATGATAGGGTGTCTATCCAAAGCGTTGTACCAGCTTAGTGCTCTTCCAGATAGGGTGAAGTGGAAAAGGTGTAACATGATTGCTTCCATTGCAATGCCTGCTTGGGGTACAAGTCGGCAGAGTGACTTGAACCTCTTAAGGTGATCCATGCAATCATCTCCGTGTGCTCCGGAGAAAGAGATGCCTTGCATGATTTGGATCCATTGCGTCCGAATTTCAAAGTGTGGTATGTTGATAATCGGTGGTCGGACAGGATGATCATCTTCATAATTCTTTGGGACTGCATAGTCCCGAAGTTGCTTGTTTCTTAACGCAAGTTGAGCAGCAGCCTGCTCTGCTTGGATGCGGGCTTGTTCCTCAGCTCGGATCTCAGCTTGCACCTGAGCACGAGTGTCAGCAATGAGTTGTGCTCGTTGTGCTGCTATGGCGGCGTTGACTCTTTCTGCAATAAGGCGTTGCTCTTCGGCCATCTGTCTGGCTCTTTGGCGGTTAAGTCTATTCCTTCGGTGAAAACTTCTTTCTACCTCAGAATCGTATTCTGGTTCAAAGGAGAATCCGATGCTATGCGGGGGTTGCATACACGTTTTCTACCTGAGTAGAAGGAAAATCTCAAGTTAGGAAAAATGGAAGGAAATGAAAAAGATCAAGAAATATTGGATTGGTTATTAAGAAAAAGTGTAAAATCCTAATCAACCAAGAAATTGGTAAGTAAAAACTAAAAAGTTCCGTTGTCCCCGGCAACGGCGCCAATTTTTGATGGAGTTTGTTTTATGCAACACCACTAAAAATCCTAGAGATGATGAGTCTCTAAGTTTAGCCTTGCTAGTACTATGGTAAGAACTCCACCCACATGTGCTAAGACATGTGGAAGTCTTATCGTAGTATAGTTAAGGGTCGAATCCTCGGGACAACGGTCTTGACGAAGTCAAGATGGAAAACGTTTAGCCTTTACTTAACAACTTAAAGATTGATATTTAGATCGAAAGTTTGATTTGGTTGTTTTAAACTAAGTACAAAGAAAGTAAAGCAAGAAAGTAAATAAAGCAAGTAAATCTTAAGAGTTAACAAATGATGATGAATCACTGGGGTTAAGCAGGTATTTACCACCGCTACACATGCATTGTATATGTACTAAGCAAGACTTATAAGCTAGATGCATGGATGTTTCCACAAGACCGATGCCTTATAAGACAAGAGCGATGCGTTGCATCCAAGGGTGTTCCACAAGACCGATGCCCACATAAGACAAGAGCGATGCATTGCACCCTTCGATGTTCCACAAGACCAATGCCCATATAAGAAAAGGGCAATGCATCTCATCCTCCAAGGGTTAAGTAACTCTCATGCGGTACATCACTACGCGTCACTGAAGGATGTAGTCTCCGAAGAGAGAATCTTACTCAACCTCAAGAAACGTGCATCTAAAACTAACAAGCGAGCGATAATTACCAAATCGAATAGCGTCCTTGTAGGCCTAGTCTCCTATTCGGATAACCTAGCTATGAGAAGTGCGGGAATGATGCAACGCCAGCCATTCCCGAACAAATGGTCACATGCTTTACATCATTCCCCTCGCAAAGTGTGTTCCTCGACTTACCAAAGGTCTCTTCCATACAGATGGGAGTGTGCCAAATGATAGTGAGTTTACTCCACTCTTTGAGATACACTTCTAGACACCGAAACGGATGTGTGGTGGATACACACACCAGAAACCAACACTAAATCGGTATTCAAGCCTCGATAGCGGTCGTAGACAAACCACAACGAAAGACAATAAATGCATACAAGAACGTGGCCATCATTCAAGCATGTGTGAAACGATTTAGTATTAAAACGAAATGATAACATCTTTTTTACAGTACAAAATACAAAACATGGGCAGCGGGGCTAGTCCCCGCGCCCCAGTGGATGGAACTACTCGCTCCTCATAGAGGGAGCAACAAAGAAGGAGGCAAGAAGAGATAGAAAGAACATCATCTCCACTGAGGAGAGAAGGTTGAACCCTTGGTGGAGAGAGCAACGATCTCCACCCCTTGTAGCTTGCTTGATGACGGATCTTCTCCTCTCACCTTCCTTGTTGATGAGAGAGAAAGTAGCTTGCAATGGACGTGAGTCTCAGACCGGCAGCCTCGAGTGATGGATGGAGTTGTTCTGGTAGTGGAGAGACAGCCTCTGGACGTCTGGACTCCCTATGAACGGCCCTGAGGTCTTATTTATAGGCTTTGAGTGAGATCCAAACGGTTTGGAGACCGTTTGGGCTCAAACGGTCTTGGGACCGTTTGGCGTCAAACGGTCTTGAGATCGTTTGGCGTCAAACGGTCTTGGGACCGTTTGGCGTCAAACGGTCTTGAGATCGTTCGGCGTCAAACGGTCTTGAGATCGTTTGGCGTCAAACGGTCTTGGGACCGTTTGGCGTCAAACGGTCTTGAGAATGGGACCGTTTGGCTTCATGCGGTCTCGGGACCGTTTGAACTCCATGCGGTCTTGGGACCGTTTGGCTTCATGCGGTCTCGGGACCGTTTGAACTCCATGCGGTCTTGGGACCGTTTGGCTTCATGCGGTCTCGGGACTGTTTGAACTCCATGCGGTCTTGGGACCGTTTGGCTTCATGCGGTCTCGGGACCGTTTGAACTCCATGCGGTCTTGGGACCGTTTGGCTTCATGCGGTCTCGGGACCGTTTGAACTCCATGCGGTCTTGGGACCGTTTGGCTTCATGCGGTCTCGGGACCGTTTGAACTCCATGCGGTCTTGGGACCGTTTGGCTTCATGCGGTCTCGGGACCGTTTGAACTCCATGCGGTCTTGGGACCGTTTGGCTTCATGCGGTCTCGGGACCGTTTGAACTCCATGCGGTCTTGGGACCGTTTGGCTTCATGCGGTCTCGGGACCGTTTGAACTCCATGCGGTCTTGGGACCGTTTGGCTTCATGCGGTCTCGGGACCGTTTGAACTCCATGCGGTCTTGGGACCGTTTGGCTTCATGCGGTCTCGGGACCGTTTGAACTCCATGGGGTCTTGGGACCATTTGGATCTACTCGACCCTTGGGCTGGTTTGTTCTTTTGTTATTTTTTTGTGCTTTTTCTGCAATTATAAAAGGAAAAGTTAGTTTGATGATGTATTTACAAAAAGGGGTAAAATTAGGTTTAAGTACAATATAAATGTAGAAAGAGTATGGAAAACTAAAGAAAAAGACTAAGATAAACTACTAAAATAGGAGGTTATCACCCCCCCTAACTTAGAGTCTAGCTTGTCCTCAAGTTAGATAGAGCTGAGGCATGAAATGGCGCGGCGATCTTAATTAAAGTTTCCGTACTCTTGCTTCAATTCTTGACTTGAGTTCCCCAGGGGTCGTATCTAGGCTTATTGCATGCCTTGATCCTTTTGGATTTCGAGAGTTGCTTGGATTTCAGGTTTTTCCGTATCTCAAAGTTTGCCTTGGGACCACATTTATTTTGTGCATGCTGTTGACTCTAATCAACTTTATACCTCTCTGGAAACCTATTGGAAGCTAGAGAGGGTATGAGGGTTGGCTAAAGGCTTTGAAGTGTAACTCCCCTTCGAGTGGGGGAGGGGCTGTCTATGCTTTTTAGGATCTCACTACCGGACACGACACATCTGCCTTTATGAGGGCAGCTGAATGTACCGGCCGGGCAAGTCCTTTATTAGCCTTTTCATATACTTGGAACTTTTAGGGTTTCACTACCGGACGCGACGCATCTGCCTTTGTGAGGGCAGCGGAATGTGCCGGCCGGGTGAGCCCTTTATCAGTTCTTTATATAGGTCCTTATTCGTGGCACAACTCTCATGATTTTATTCGTCTCTCTGGCTTTTATTCAAAAACTCACAGGCTTGGGTTTTGGGATGAGGATCTATTTTGGGCGGCCAAGCCTCTTTTATTTTGAAGAGAGGAAAGTTGTTCTTAAAGTTTTTCAGCATGCACTTATTTGGTTTGTGGTCCACTTGCAGAGCTTTTTGACTTGGAAGTTGCCTGATTTCCCTCTCATCCTTGAGATCTCGGCTTGTTTCTGCCCTGATTTTGACCTATGGAGAGTCAGATGAAGAATTGGAGCAAAAATATAGGATCCATAGTGGATGGGGGTTGATAAATCGCCATTTGATGTCTAAGTGCTAAATACTTGTAGAGACTAACATGATTCTAGAGTTAGTTGAGGTGACTTATTTTAAGGAAAAGGGTGTATAGAGATTGATACCTAGCCCTTGTCTGATGACCCCCCCCCCTAACTCATCACACACTCTGTCCTCAGAGTGGGAAAGTGATAGGTTGAGAAGTCATTTGAACAAGGGCTGCGAGTTAAGCCAAAATTGCGGTAACCCCTGGAGATTGGAGTAGAGTGGATGCGAATTGGGGTGCCTTGTAGCGCTGACTCAGGAGCTTTATGGATGTCGCAGTGCATTCCTTTGCAATTGTGTCTTGATATTGTAGACGAAATCTGCAATTCTAGCAACGAATCTGCTAGACAATATCAAGACAAAATTGCAAAGGAGTGCACTGCGATATGTGCTGCTTGATTACACAAAAGTTCCTAAACGGTGTCTAAACCGTTTGGTTCCAAACGGTTTGAGGACCGTTTGGTTCCAAACGGTTTGAAGACCGTTTGGTTCCAAACGGTTTGAAGACCGTTTGGTTCCAAGCGGTTGGAGGACCGTTTGGTTCCAAACGGTTTGAGGACCGTTTGGTCCCAAACGGTTTGAAGACCGTTTGGTTCCAAACGGTTTGAGGACCGTTTGGTCTCAAACGGTTGGAGGACCGCTTGGAAAGCAAGGAGCCGCAGGTCGCCGGCGCGGGGGGGGGGGAGGTGGAACGGGGCGAAGGTGGAACGGGGCGAGGGTTTGAAGGTGGGTGGAGGAAACGGCGACTGGCGCGATAGTGGCGACAGAACGGCACGGCAACGAAGAACATCATTTGAAGACGACTGCGAAGGTGGCGCGGAGTGAGCAGCGTGCTTGGGGTCGCCGGACAATCTTGTGGGAGGTGGATTGAGAAGCTTGCGCGGAGGCACAGAAGCAAAAAGGTGAAGTTCTGCGCACGAAAAGACTGTAGAGTGCGAAGATTCGAAGAGAGGAAGATGGAGATGCGGGGTCGGTATTTATAGCGGTGACTTATCGTATTCCAAACGGTTTCAAGACCGTTTGGTTCCAAACGGTTTTAAGGCCGTTTGGTTCCAAACGGTTTCAAGACCGTTTAGTCCCAAACGGTTTGAGGACCGTTTGGTCCCAAACGGTTTCAAGACCGTTTGGTCCCAAACGGTTTGAGGACCGTTTGGTCCCAAACGGTTTCAAGACCGTTTCGACCCAAACGGTTTGAGGACCGTTTGGTCCCAAACGGTTTCAAGACCGTTTGGTCCCAAACAGTTTGAGGACCGTTTGGTCCCAAACGGTTTCAAGACCGTTTGGTCCCAAACGGTTTGAGGACCGTTTGGTCCCAAACGGTTTCAAAACCGTTTGGTCCCAAACGGTTTGAGGACCGTTTGGTCTCAAACGGTTTTAAGACCGTTTGGAGCATAAAAAATATTTGTATATTTTTTTTGTATTTTTAGATTTAGTAATGAAAGAACTTAAAGAAGCAAAACAAAATTAAGAGAGAATAAAACTAGAAAATTGGAGAAATTGATACTCAGGTCTTGGGTTGCCTCCCAAGAAGCGCCTTGGTTTTACGTCACTGGCTCGACGAAATTGTGGGCGTAGCGTTTCTGACATCGAGGGTTTGTTGATGTGTTTTGTCTTCCTGAGTGTAGTATCTTTTTAAACGGTGTCCGTTGACCGTTCGTTCTCCTCCGTTGTTGTTGATGATAATGGCAGCTCCAGTTGGGTAGATATGTTTTATAGTGAAGGGTCCGGACCATCTTGTTCGAAGCTTTCCGGGGAATAATTTGAGCTTGGAATTGAATAAGAGCACTTTGTCACCAACGGTGATATCTTTTCTCCTAAGATGTCCATCGTGCCACATTTTCGTTTGCTCTTTATAGATTCTGGCACTGTGATATGCTGTCATGCGGAGTTCTTCTAGCTCCTGTAGTTGAAGTTGTCTGTTCTCTCCTGCACTTTTAAGGTCGAAGTTTAGTTGCTTGATGGCCCACCAGGCTTTATGTTCCAGTTCTACTGGAAGATGACATGATTTACCGTACACCAAGCGGAACGGAGTTGTTCCAATTGGTGTTTTGTAAGCTGTACGATATGCCCAGAGGGCGTCAGAAAGTTTGGTGGACCAATCAGTGCGATTTTTGTTCACTGTTTTTTCAAGAATCGCTTTTATCTGTCTATTGGATACTTCCACTTGGCCACTAGTTTGCGGGTGGTAAGGTGTGGCAACTTTGTGATGGACTCCATATCTTCTTAGTAATGCTTCGAAACTTCGTTCCAGAAAATGGGTTCCGCCATCAGATATGACCGTTCTTGGGACTCCAAATCTTGGAAAGATGGTATCTTTGAACAATTTGACAACAGGTTTGGAGTCATTAGATGCAGTGGGTACAGCTTCGACCCACTTCGAGACGTAATCCACAGCGACCAAAATGTACGAGAAACCATATGATGAGGGGAAAGGTCCCATGTAGTCTACCCCCCATACATCAAACAGCTCAATTTCCTGCCACATGGTAAGAGGCATTTCATCTCTTTTTGATATGTTGCCCGAAAATTGGCATTTATCACAGGATTTGACAAAATTATGTGAGTCTTTTGATATGGTGGGCCAAAAGAAACCAGATTGTAGAACTTTTATGGCAGTTTTCTTGGCGCCCATGTGCCCCCCCGTGGGTCCGGAGTGGCAGTGTTCCAAAACCGATGTTATTTCTTCTTCTGGAAGGCATCGACGAAAAAGTCCGTCGGCACAGAGGTAGAACAAGTAGGGTTCATCCCAATGATAACGTTTTACGTCATGAAGGAATTTCCTTTTATCTTGATAAGAAGCAGACGGGTGAATGATCCCTGTGGCCAGATAATTGACGATATCTGCAAACCAAGGGAAATTATGAGTGGCTTTCATAAGTTGATCATCAGGAAGAGAGTCCCTGATAGGGATTTTATCTTTGTCTTCAACCTCGATTCTACTGAGGTGATCGGCGACAACGTTCTCTACGCCACTTTTATCTTTGATTTCTAGATCGAATTCTTGAAGCATCAATACCCAGCGGATGAGCCTGGGTTTGGCATCCTGTTTCTGAATCAAATGTCTGATAGCAGAATGGTCAGTGTAGACAATTACCTTAGAGCCGATCAGGTAAGAGCGGAATTTTTCGAAGGCGTAGATGATAGCTAGGAACTCTTTTTCTGTGGTCGTGTAGTTTCTTTGTGCTTCATCAAGCGTTTTGGACGCATAGTAGATGACATAGGGTTTCTTGTCGATTCGTTGTCCTAAAACGGCCCCTATGGCATAGTCACTTACGTCACACATAATTTCAAAGGGTTGCGACCAGTCTGGAGCCCTTAGAATAGGTGCGGAAATTAGTGTTTCTTTAAGGGTGGAGAAACTTTGCATACATTCTTGGTCAAAAGTAAACTCGGCATCTTTTGTCAGGAGTTGGGTCATGGGTTTAGCTATTTTTGAGAAATCTTTGATGAACCTTCTGTAAAACCCGGCATGACCTAGGAAAGCTCGAACTCCTCTTATGTCCTTCGGAGGTGACAACTTCGAGATGACATCAATCTTTGCTTTGTCGACCTCGATCCCTCTATCACTTACTCTATGTCCGAGGACGATACCCTCTGTTACCATGAAATGGCATTTTTCCCAGTTCAGGATAAGGTTTGTTTCCTTGCAACGTTGTAGGACTTGTTCGAGATTATTTAGACAGTTATCGAAAGACTCTCCATAAACAGAGAAATCGTCCATAAAGACTTCCATAATAGATTCAGTTAATCCGGCGAAAATGGCGGACATGCAGCGTTGGAAAGTAGCAGGAGCGTTACATAGCCCGAATGGCATTCTTCTAAAAGCATATGTCCCGAAGGGACAAGTGAAGGTGGTTTTTTCTTGGTCCTCTGGATGTATGGGTATTTGGTAGAACCCAAAATAACCATCGAGATAACAAAAATATTTTTGGTGGGCCAAGCGCTCCAGGACTTCGTCTAGAAAGGGTAGAGGGTAGTGGTCTTTCCTTGTAGCTTTATTCAATTTCCTATAATCGATGCACATTCTCCACCCCGTTACAGTCCTAGTAGGTACGAGCTCATTTTTATCGTTGATCACTACAGTAGTGCCCCCTTTCTTTGGGACAACTTGAAATGGACTAACCCACTGAGAGTCGGAGATAGGGTAGATCATACCAGCTTTAAGCAGTTTGAGGACTTCCAAACGGACTACCTCTTTTAAATTTGGGTTCAGTTTTCTTTGATGTTCGCGAGTGGGTTTAAATTCTTCAACCATAGGAAGCTTGTGCATACACAGAGCCGGATTTATGCCTGTGAGGTCGGTTATTTTATAACCGATGACCTTTTTGTGTTTCCTTAGTTTGTCTAGAAGTCTGACTTCTTGGTCTTCGGTGAGGGTGGAGCTGATAATAACTGGGCATAGCTCTTCCTTATCCAGGAAAACATATTTGAGCCCTGTGGGTAAGGTCTTCAATTCAGGGGTTTTTGGTGGTTCTGCTGCTTCAATAGTCGTTATGGCTTTAAGCTCTTCAAAGGTAGCCTTTGGTGCTTCTTCTACCTTTTCTAGATATTGGATGCATTGTTGGACTAGTTCATTTGCAGAGAACTCGACTTCGGGATTGATAAGAGCATTTTCAAGTTCGTCGATTGGCTCGGAGATTTCTAGTTGCGACATTTGTTGGATTGCGTCTAAAAGAAAGACTTCTTCTTGAATGTTAGGGCCTTTCATGCTGTCAAGGACACGGAATTGAATGGCTTCCTTTCCGAGCCTAAGGATGATGGTTCCGGCTTCGACATCGATTAGTGCTCTGGCTGTAGCTAGGAAAGGCCTGCCGAAAATGATCGGATATCTCAAGTCCTCTTTAATATCCATGATGACAAAATCACATGGAACGTAAGCATCCTTGCCTATTCTTACTGGAACGTCTTCAATGATTCCCAAAGGTGCGGTTATGGTGGAGTCAGCAAGTTGAATAGTCATTGCTGTAGGTAGCAGATCTGTGAAACCGAGGCGTTGGCACATTGAGAAAGGCATAATGGATATACTAGCCCCGAGGTCAGCTAATCCTTTCTTTGTGGATGTGTTTCCAATGCAACATTGGATTCCGAAAGAACCTGGGTCCTTCTTCTTTTTGGGCAGTTTGTTCAAGATGATGTCAGAGGTGGTTTGGGCAAGCTTGATGGTTTCCTGCTCTTTGGTGATATACTTACGTGATAGCAAAGTTTTGAGATACCTTGCCCATGCTGGTACTTCGGATAGAGCGTCGAGGAGTGGGATATCGATATAAAGTTTCTTCATTGCTTCCTTGAATTTCTAAAACCTGGCATCCATTTTTGTTTCTTGCAGTCTGCCTGGATATGGAATCCTTGGTTTGAATTGCGGGACCTTGGGTTCTGTGGGTACATACTCTTTGTTTTTGTCCTCGGTGTCTTCGGGAGATTTCCCAATCTCTTGTTGTGAGATCTCTTTCGTCAAAAGAATGGGCACATCATCATCATCTAGAGTGATCTTGATGGGTTCAGGCAGAATGCGTCCTGACCTTGTGGTGATGGCGTTCAGCTGTTCGTGTTCATTTTGCCCATTTGGTTCAGGCTTCCTATCAGAAACGCCAGCCGAAGACTTCAACTGTGCAGCGATCTGAGCTAGCTGGGTTTCAACTGCCCTTTGTTGGGCTTGCTGGCTAGCTAGCATAGTTTGCTGAGACTGAAGCATTTGCTTTATCAAAGATAGTTCGTCTTCTGGTTGTTGCAGAGGTGCGGTTAACTGTGGCTGCAGGGGCTGCTGCAACTGGGGTTGTTGTGGCTGCTTCAACTGGGGTTGGTGCAACTGAGGGTGCAGTCCTGAATGAGTGTATTGGTAAAAAGGATTCCTGGGATAGTTAGGCCTTTGAAAACCTTGTATGTAATTCCCATGACTGAAATTATTCTGAAATCTCGGTGGTTGTCTGTTGAAAGATCCACCTTGTGCATGCTGCTGTGGGTTGGCAGTCCCTGCAGGATTCCCGTATTGGAAACCAGGATGGTTCCTTGGTTTATCTGGGTTGTAATTCATTTGGCCAGGTATTGAATGTATGGAGTTGACTTGCTCTGGCATTTGGTCTTCGGGATGCTCGATGATGGGTTCATATTGCGGCATAGGTGGTTGTAAATCCATCATGACATTGTACAACAATCCACATGATAATGTGGGATGATCGGGTGCATGACAGGCTTCACAAGTTCCAGTAGCTGCCTTAATTTGTTGAACCTGGGAGCTTTTCTTCTTATCATATTCCCCGAAAGAAGTTTCAAGGTCTTGTTGCTTGCTAGCAATAGTCTTCAAAGCCTCAGCAATGGCTTTGAGTTCCATAGATTCTTCCGCTTTGTAAACCTTGAGAACGCCTTTGGGTTGGTTAGATGACCTTCCCCAATTGGATTGGTTCTCGGCCCCCAACGTAACTATATTCCAGGCGTCTTCGTAGTTCTTTCTCATAAAGTTTCCTCCAGATGAGGAATCTAGGAATTGCTTGATATCATCACTTACTCCTCTGTAGAATGTTTCTATTAGTTGATTTTGAGAAATGCCATGGTGAGGACACTTTCTCAGGAGTTCTTTGAATCTTTCCCAAGCTTCAGAAAGTGTTTCTCCAGGTAATTGGGAAAAGTGATTAATCTGTCCCCTGATCTCATAGGTTAGGGAAGGTGGGAAGAACTTCTCAAGAAACTTCTCTTCTAAGGGAGTCCAGGTAGTGATGATAGGGTGTCTATCCAAAGCGTTGTACCAGCTTAGTGCTCTTCCAGATAGGGTGAAGTGGAAAAGGTGTAACATGATTGCTTCCATTGCAATGCCTGCTTGGGGTACAAGTCGGCAGAGTGACTTGAACCTCTTAAGGTGATCCATGCAATCATCTCCGTGTGCTCCGGAGAAAGAGATGCCTTGCATGATTTGGATCCATTGCGTCCGAATTTCAAAGTGTGGTATGTTGATAATCGGTGGTCGGACAGGATGATCATCTTCATAATTCTTTGGGACTGCATAGTCCCGAAGTTGCTTGTTTCTTAACGCAAGTTGAGCAGCAGCCTGCTCTGCTTGGATGCGGGCTTGTTCCTCAGCTCGGATCTCAGCTTGCACCTGAGCACGAGTGTCAGCAATGAGTTGTGCTCGTTGTGCTGCTATGGCGGCGTTGACTCTTTCTGCAATAAGGCGTTGCTCTTCGGCCATCTGTCTGGCTCTTTGGCGGTTAAGTCTATTCCTTCGGTGAAAACTTCTTTCTACCTCAGAATCGTATTCTGGTTCAAAGGAGAATCCGATGCTATGCGGGGGTTGCATACACGTTTTCTACCTGAGTAGAAGGAAAATCTCAAGTTAGGAAAAATGGAAGGAAATGAAAAAGATCAAGAAATATTGGATTGGTTATTAAGAAAAAGTGTAAAATCCTAATCAACCAAGAAATTGGTAAGTAAAAACTAAAAAGTTCCGTTGTCCCCGGCAACGGCGCCAATTTTTGATGGAGTTTGTTTTATGCAACACCACTAAAAATCCTAGAGATGATGAGTCTCTAAGTTTAGCCTTGCTAGTACTATGGTAAGAACTCCACCCACATGTGCTAAGACATGTGGAAGTCTTATCGTAGTATAGTTAAGGGTCGAATCCTCGGGACAACGGTCTTGACGAAGTCAAGATGGAAAACGTTTAGCCTTTACTTAACAACTTAAAGATTGATATTTAGATCGAAAGTTTGATTTGGTTGTTTTAAACTAAGTACAAAGAAAGTAAAGCAAGAAAGTAAATAAAGCAAGTAAATCTTAAGAGTTAACAAATGATGATGAATCACTGGGGTTAAGCAGGTATTTACCACCGCTACACATGCATTGTATATGTACTAAGCAAGACTTATAAGCTAGATGCATGGATGTTTCCACAAGACCGATGCCTTATAAGACAAGAGCGATGCGTTGCATCCAAGGGTGTTCCACAAGACCGATGCCCACATAAGACAAGAGCGATGCATTGCACCCTTCGATGTTCCACAAGACCAATGCCCATATAAGAAAAGGGCAATGCATCTCATCCTCCAAGGGTTAAGTAACTCTCATGCGGTACATCACTACGCGTCACTGAAGGATGTAGTCTCCGAAGAGAGAATCTTACTCAACCTCAAGAAACGTGCATCTAAAACTAACAAGCGAGCGATAATTACCAAATCGAATAGCGTCCTTGTAGGCCTAGTCTCCTATTCGGATAACCTAGCTATGAGAAGTGCGGGAATGATGCAACGCCAGCCATTCCCGAACAAATGGTCACATGCTTTACATCATTCCCCTCGCAAAGTGTGTTCCTCGACTTACCAAAGGTCTCTTCCATACAGATGGGAGTGTGCCAAATGATAGTGAGTTTACTCCACTCTTTGAGATACACTTCTAGACACCGAAACGGATGTGTGGTGGATACACACACCAGAAACCAACACTAAATCGGTATTCAAGCCTCGATAGCGGTCGTAGACAAACCACAACGAAAGACAATAAATGCATACAAGAACGTGGCCATCATTCAAGCATGTGTGAAACGATTTAGTATTAAAACGAAATGATAACATCTTTTTTACAGTACAAAATACAAAACATGGGCAGCGGGGCTAGTCCCCGCGCCCCAGTGGATGGAACTACTCGCTCCTCATAGAGGGAGCAACAAAGAAGGAGGCAAGAAGAGATAGAAAGAACATCATCTCCACTGAGGAGAGAAGGTTGAACCCTTGGTGGAGAGAGCAACGATCTCCACCCCTTGTAGCTTGCTTGATGACGGATCTTCTCCTCTCACCTTCCTTGTTGATGAGAGAGAAAGTAGCTTGCAATGGACGTGAGTCTCAGACCGGCAGCCTCGAGTGATGGATGGAGTTGTTCTGGTAGTGGAGAGACAGCCTCTGGACGTCTGGACTCCCTATGAACGGCCCTGAGGTCTTATTTATAGGCTTTGAGTGAGATCCAAACGGTTTGGAGACCGTTTGGGCTCAAACGGTCTTGGGACCGTTTGGCGTCAAACGGTCTTGAGATCGTTTGGCGTCAAACGGTCTTGGGACCGTTTGGCGTCAAACGGTCTTGAGATCGTTCGGCGTCAAACGGTCTTGAGATCGTTTGGCGTCAAACGGTCTTGGGACCGTTTGGCGTCAAACGGTCTTGAGAATGGGACCGTTTGGCTTCATGCGGTCTCGGGACCGTTTGAACTCCATGCGGTCTTGGGACCGTTTGGCTTCATGCGGTCTCGGGACCGTTTGAACTCCATGCGGTCTTGGGACCGTTTGGCTTCATGCGGTCTCGGGACCGTTTGAACTCCATGCGGTCTTGGGACCGTTTGGCTTCATGCGGTCTCGGGACCGTTTGAACTCCATGCGGTCTTGGGACCGTTTGGCTTCATGCGGTCTCGGGACCGTTTGAACTCCATGCGGTCTTGGGACCGTTTGGCTTCATGCGGTCTCGGGACCGTTTGAACTCCATGCGGTCTTGGGACCGTTTGGCTTCATGCGGTCTCGGGACCGTTTGAACTCCATGCGGTCTTGGGACCGTTTGGCTTCATGCGGTCTCGGGACCGTTTGAACTCCATGCGGTCTTGGGACCGTTTGGCTTCATGCGGTCTCGGGACCGTTTGAACTCCATGCGGTCTTGGGACCGTTTGGCTTCATGCGGTCTCGGGACCGTTTGAACTCCATGCGGTCTTGGGACCGTTTGGATCTACTCGACCCTTGGGCTGGTTTGTTCTTTTGTTATTTTTTTGTGCTTTTTCTGCAATTATAAAAGGAAAAGTTAGTTTGATGATGTATTTACAAAAAGGGGTAAAATTAGGTTTAAGTACAATATAAATGTAGAAAGAGTATGGAAAACTAAAGAAAAAGACTAAGATAAACTACTAAAATAGGAGGTTATCACCGTGACAAGGGGGCCAACCGACCTTAGTAAGTCGCAATACCTTTCTAGATAAACATGGACATTTCGTATATTTTCATGCAAGGGTAATAGGGTTAATCCTTTGAAGAACAAGTGTCCCTTGGTGATCTATGGTGTCAAAGTTCTCTACTTCCCTCCTAATTTGGGTATATAATTCCTTCCTTTCATTGCAAGATAATCTTTTAGGCTCTACACACCTACATCTACCTTGAGAGTGTTCTTGGAGCTTCAAGAGCAAGGAGGATTAGAGCTTGGTCCTTAGGTGGTCGACCCTAGGTGCATGTTGAAGATCTTATGCTAAGGTTAACTTTGGTGGTGATTCTTAGATAATCGTATCTTGGTAAGTAACCTTCTCCTCTAAGATCACATTTTCTTTTCTGAGACCTCCACCTTCTCCTTCCTTCTTGGACAAGGATCATCCATGGTGGTTCTTCTTGAAAGAGAGAGATCTCCTCTTCACAAAGGCCTTAGACTGTGTTTTGACATGGTGGCAACTAGTGAGAGGACAATCTCTTCTCTTTCTATTTTCCTTTTCTTTCTTGATTTGGCTAAGATCTATTTTTATTTCTTGAACCTCCCTTGTAACCATGGTTTTCTTCTTCTTAGAGGTGATCCTTTGTCTGAAGAGTGGAATCTTAGTTGAAGATTTTAGAACTTGAGATCCCAGGAGAAAGTTTCTCTCAAAATCAGGTAGGGTTTATAATTCTTTTCCTACTTCTATTATGTGAATCTCAACCTGATATCATACTACTTTCTCTTTGATTCATTATACTTGAGCAAACAGGAAGTTTTAATCTATCGTATATATATAATAATCTCAATTTCTGTATACATCACCTTTGATGATCTTCTATGATTATGATAGGATTTTTTGAACACCTTAGTATAGGGATTGTGTACCCAGTTGACGCTTGATTTGATCTTGGTATGAACGTCGGTTATGATCTTGGTTCAGATTGCTATGGGTGGTGCAGGTGGTCAAAACCAACCTTTGGACTTCTTTCATAGTCAACACTTCTTGGTGGGGTGGTTTTAGTTGTGACACACTTCCCATTAACCCTAGATTGGTCGCTACCTATCATCTAGTTTGCAATGCAGCATTGTTGTAGGATCAAACTTGGCTACGGGTTAACGTTGCAAATCTGATGGCTAATTATACATGTTGTAACACTTGATTCAAGCTTGGTAGCGGTCGAGACGTGATTGTGTTAGGGCTAAGACACTTGGTTTTCAAGGTGGGGGTAACATCATGCTGCATAACTTAATCTCAACACTATGCTTAGCTGGTCGTGACACACCTAGGAAGGTTTCAGTCAAGACGCCCTATGTGTTGTGGTCACGACATAGCATTAGATGTCCTTGGTGTCATGGTCACAACATTGTTTTGCTAAGAAGTCGAGACGCCTTGAGTTGGTGCTAAGCGTGATGCCATGTTAGGTTGTGTTATGGTTAAATGTCTAGCTGGTTGGGACTAAGTTCAAGAGTATCGATCGTAACACCAATAGGGATGGTCAAGGAAAGGTGTTTGGATAATTGCAACCTTGGGATGTGTCTCTGTTGAGACACATGTGTTATGTCTCAGTTGCGACACCACATTGTTGGTCAGGTCGACACCCATGTCTTGGGAGGTCGAGACATCAGTGTTATAAGAAGTGGAGTCATAGGTATGATGAGTAGTTGAGACACTTACATATGTGTATGTAAATGACTCATATGTTGTGTAATAACCTACTTAAGATGGTGTAATTATGAATGGCTAACCATCAACAATAGTACTTAACCCTCCAATAATATGGGTAATGATGGAGTTAGGGTTTAAAGGTGGTATGATGCTATTAAACCCTAATCAGGTATATATAAACCCTAACATTATTCTGATGATAACATGATAAGTATGCTCACTATATTCAAAGATTGTTATTCCATGATAGTGCTTTCTCTCTCTCTCTTACTTATACAACACTAACTTGCAGGTGAGATGAAAATTACATTTATGTGAATGTTATGATGAACACATACAACGTAGGGTGGTGCTTAAGAGCATTATTTGATTTATTATGCAATATTGAATGTGCAGGAATTGTGTGTTTGGGTCTAATGACCTAGTAAGTGCCTTGAGCATAGTTTGAGGTAAAACCCTATGGTTATGTGATATTGTTAAAAAACATAGTGAATAGTAGTAGTACAAGTTTCATATAATGAGGAGACAAGTTCTCACTTTGTACGTTTGGTATCTTCTGAAGTTGCACCTTACCTTAATTTTCATAGAGTTTGTTTAGGGCTAATACGTTGTAACTTGATTGATGCATTAAAAGATACCCAATTGGTATATCTAATCAAGTGAAACCCTAACCATGTAGTTTCCATGTACCATAGATCCTTCCTCGGCATTAATATCTAGCTGGATGGTGAAACGAGTAACTCCTATAGGAAACTCAGAGTGCTTATTATTGAATATGTGGGGTATTAGTAGAGGTAACTCCATGTATCCTTAAATTGTTGTTCTAGTGGTATAATACTTGTTTATAGAATGACCAAGTGTGGGTATGTTCTCTAGTGATGTGCCATGTACCAAGGCAGACTAGTTGTCTTACAGGACCATAGCTTGACTATGAGTTGTTGTCTATACGGGACCATAGCTATGACTATAAGTTTCTATTTAGCATTGAGATTATTAAGACATTACATTTCACACTCGAATTGACTGAGTAGTGGTGGTGATGATCATGGAGTCTGACTCTTTCATTGATCTTGTATGGTATTGATTTTGACTTAGTAGTGGTCAGTTGGATTTGAGTGGTACGCCTCAAATCCTCAGGGCATTAATAAAAGTGCTTAAATAGCCATCTAGTATATTTATTTAGGATCCAATATGAATCACATTGAATGATCCTATGCCTTTTCTTTATACTATTTAGGTTATAATAGTTATACATGTTCTTTGTATTCCTTCTTAGAATATCAATTGATCTACTATTCAGTGTTAATTACCTAGTTTGTTTTATCTGTATTATTTGTTGGATACATCTCATTTAACTGAATATGCCTAGTTGATTAAGTATTTAATCTACCTGCATTAATTACTATGCTTATAATAGTTGTCGGAAAAGAGTTATAACTCTTGCGGGGAGGTTTGGTCTCACCTTGTGGGTTCCACAACTTTTTAGGTGGTCATGGACAAGGAGGTCGAGGTCGGGGATAAGGAGTTGAGTAGCAATGAGAATAGTACATGATTAAAGGTTGATCATGTGACTGGTTTAGTGTCTTATAGAGTCCTATGTGTCATCCATGTACTATCGGGTCTTTGGGAGATATTTTGTGTCTTGTTTATCGATGTGTAGATTTTGGCTTTGTGCCATGAATGTGTAGAAATGATTTGTAGATTTTATACATCTTAATTGGATAGATGTTATACATGTTTCTTTTATACTCTATTTTGCTTATAATAGTGATTAATCATGCTTGTTAATATAAAAGAACCTCTGCTCTATGATAATAATATTGTCGGTGGAGAGTTATATCTCTCACTGGGACAATTGTCTCATCCTGTGGGATCCACAATTTTTAGGTGGACGTGCATGAGGAAGTAGAGACCTTTCTGTAGAGGGAGAACAACAGTTGGGACAGTAGTAACAGCTCAGGTTGAGTGTATTGTCTGTCATGTCTTGTAGATAGAAGTCCTATGTATCATCTCTGTACTCTCAGGTCCTTGGAGTCAGTACATAATGGTTTCATGAACGATCCGAGATTTTGGCTTGTATGCCTCAAGGTTTTATGTTGCTTTAGTATATGTTTTGACAGAGCAACTGTTATATGTTGTCCTCAAGATGAGATGAAACAGTGTATGTACAATGTGAATCATGATATGTATAAGTTTTGGATCTCTCAATGAGAGTTTCCTGGTATTGGATCTCCTTGCAAAATGGTTTTAATTTTTCAGTGATGTTGTTAATCTATTGCTTATGGTTATTTTGCAATTATTATTGGTGATGCCTTGATTTGTTTCGGGTCATCACAAAGTTTTGGTATCAGAGCTTAAGGTTTGTTGAGTCAACAGAGACATAGGACTAAGGTGTTGAGTCTGTTCTAGTATCCTCCAGTATATCTTATAGTGACTTCTGCTTATGTAGAAGATAGAGTAAAGCTTAAAGATGTTTGGAGAACATGAGGAACACATTGCTCAGAGCAATGTTGTTGCACCAAGAGAAGGTGCAAGGGTTCAAGAGAGAGAAGAACGGTTGCCTGAGAATCCCCAGGTTGATCCAGCCATGATTGAAAATCCTGCTTTTTATGCTCTTGTTGGGCAGGTTAGGATAACAATGATGCATATAGTGGACCAGATACTAGCAACAGAACCTAGATTACTAGTCCATAATGAAGAAATTTTGGGCTCTAACAGGATTTCTTATCAACATAGTTATATTGGAATGGTGGGAAATGTCGAAAGAACTAGGTTACGACATGAAATCAGAGTTTGCTACAGGTGTAGGCAAACATGACATTTCATAAGGGACTGTCCAGTAAAGAATAATAAGGTAGGAATTAAGAAAAGATCTGTCTAAACTCAGGAACAGATGCCTAGTATCTCTAAAAAGGGGAAGTTTTTGGTGCCACCAATGCAACCAATAGGGCAGTGGCTACCAAGAGAGGGCAAAGGGCCCAATGTTCTACCAGTTAGAACTCTTGATTTAGCTTCTACATCGGTTATAAGACTGACAAGACCAGGGAGTGCATATAAGATATGTCATACATGTAGACAGGTTGGACATATTAGATCCTCCTATCCGAAAAGAAAGGAGGGAATGACCCAACCACCAAGGTAGAGTCAACAAGACTCTCAAAGGCAATGGTTTAACAGTGGCACACAAGGACGTCGACAGGCGTCCCAAGCAGGTTCATCTGCACCAAAAAATAGAGCACGACGTTGGAAATAGGCAACGACAAGATTTTATGCAAAGAATCAGCCTAAGGTAGTAATTGATCCACGAGTTGAGATAGGTCGGATGAAATTGTGTCATTCTGATATGTCTTCTCCTAATATTATATGTTAGTTATAAGAAAGTAGTTGTTGTTGAGCTTCCTTTGATTAGTCCTATGAGGACAAAAGGAAGATGAGAACTTACATTCTGTTCAGTAATCTCTAATGTGTTTTAAAATTTCTTTTATCGGTGTGAAAGAGGATGAGGTGCAAAAGAGATGTCTGGAGACATCCACGGATACTAAGAAAAGTAAGGTATATGATATAAACAAGGTGCATACTGCCTAATCTCAATACTTGTATACCCTATCCAGGTATTCAATTATTGAAGGCAAGGTAAGTATGGGACTCTTAGATTGTTATCTTTCTGATTACTCTGATCAAGTAGTCATATTGAGACAATCTAAAGAGCATAACAAAATTAAAAATATGACATAGATATTTCTATCCCATCCTAACTACAATGAAAAAGAAATTGAGTTTATCTCAAATAAGTCTGTGTGTATGAGGAAATAAAATGTACAATCCTCATGATAAGAGAAAGGGAACAAGGGATATGATCCCTATTTGATAAAGAATATTTGAATAATAAAGATCTTTTGTATAAAAGTCTTATGAAACTTGATGTGTATGAGTTAGAAGTATTCTTTTGATGAGTACTTAGAAAAGTATCAGTTCGTCTTGGACTTTGGTTCCAAGATAAAGATATGTGTAATAAGTAATGTCCCAAGATGAAAGAAAAATCCTTTTATATGTTTGGATTTGGTAATAACAACAGAGATATGGAAATGATGAGGATGTGATGTGTTTTTGGGCACATATAACGGATACCAAGGTAAAGAATCCTAGTATCCAAGAACTTTCAATAGTATGAGAAAATGAGAACATGACTCCTGATAAGATGAATCATGATTTGGTTACCTAGGAGGGACAACTTTGAGATAACTATAGTATGGATATCATATGTTAGGGGTTTATGCTCTGCATAAACATAACATCGATAAGGATGTATTAATTAAAGGAACAATTGTAGAATCATTTTGAGAAAGGCTTATCAAGCTGAATATAATTCTTTAGTATATCCCTATTTAGATCTGTTGAGGCAGCTTATACATAACATCTAGGGATACCTCTAAGATAAGTTCTTCTTTGATAAGTAGTTGGTACAAGTCATAAGGAAGTTTAGTACTATGTCAGCAGACTAGAGTGGCACAGCAGATGTATGATAAAACTTGTAGTCCCAAGTGGGTGACAGAATGAAACTCTAGTCTTTTCTTGGAGGAGAAATGCTAAACTAAGTGAGGAGTATGGAAGACTCTCAAGGTCAAGAATCTTATCACATAAAAGATGTAATATGAGAAGGTAACAAGTTAATAAGGTTTGACATCAGAATTATTTGAAGTATGAATAGTACTTCTCTGGCTTAGAAAGTGTTACCTGACACAGAATTGACACTACAGTCATTAATAATAATAAATAAAAAAGGACAATTAAGTGTGTATCATGTATGACAGATTCTATGATGACCCTATGAGAAAGTACTTTGTACTGGTCAAAGTTCTATGGCATCTCCATAACAATAATACATTATGTGGAGACTTGATGACATGATTCATGAATAACAATTGTCTTCCTTCATTCGGGATTTCGGAGACGAAATCCTTGTTAGGGGTTTATAATTGTAACATCCCTGACCTGGGTTATGGCTTAACCCTAGAAGTTTTGCCTAAGTAAGTTATTTAAAAACTTTTTCTAATCTTTTGAAAAGTAATTAAGACTCTTTGTGAAGTTTATTTTCAAGTGTGAGCTTAATTGCAAACTATTTGTGCATTATATGATAGTCTAAGTGTAAAGTGCAATTTACACAAGATAAGGGGTTATATTGCAATATATCACATGTTGAATGTGCCTTAAGTGTTTTAATATCATAAGAGAGATAATGATGCTAAGTGGTGGCTTGTGGAAAGCCTAAATTTCAAGTTTGAGCTTGTTTGAATAATGCTAGTGCCTTGTGCACCAATTTTGATACAAATTGTAATTTACCCAAAATGTAGGGTTGATATGAAAATTGCCACCTCTAGAGTGTCCCTAATTCCTCTTTGTATCATTTAAAGGAGAGATAAATAAGGAGACACCATGTTTTGAATCATCTATGAATGATGGTACTCTGGGTGATGAAAAGACCAAGAGATGATGTATAGTTGAGGCCCTTACTTAAGTTGTATCGAGTTGTAGACTTGAAATGGGAATGCCTATCAGCCAAGGAGCCATAAAGGGGATCCCATATCTGTTTTTAGATTCTTGTAAATGGCCACGATGACATAAGCACCTCAGGGAGGTAATCCATGATGAGTTTGATACTCCTTGCAAAAAGTGTATCGGTTTGCATTATTTGTGAGATAAAGATGAGATATCTTATCCAACAAGATAAAGGATGGATGAAATATCATCTCTAGATTATCCTCTAGACTTTTGCATGTCTATATATATATATATATATATATATATATATATATATATATATATATATAATGTTTGCATGCATGGACATGTGTCAACCATGCATTGTCATGTGTCACCTAGTAAGTATATGGTGATGACACCTCTTATACACTCTCTCTCATGAACCCAAGTATATATACCTCTCCTTTCACCTACTAATGGAATTTTACAATCCCCACAACTCTCTTTCTTTGATATATCATGCATACCTCTTAGATATCATGCATAGTAGCTTAAGTAGCAAGGGGATCTCAAGCATCAAGCTTAAGGTAAGGCCATGGTCATCTTCAACCTTGGTTGAAGCATGATTCTTGGGTTATAGACATTCCTCTCTTTTCTTCACCAAGTTCTTAACTATGGTGATTCCTTGTATATGGAGGAATTGTGAACGAGTCTTGGACCTTGGATAAGCTTGTCTTCAACCTTAGGAACATGAATCTTTGGAGCTTGGAGCTTTGAAGTTGTTCATAAGGTGGGTTATATAACTTGAACCCAACTATGTTATTATTCACCTTCAATATTTTTGAACTTGTTGATCTACTTTCAATTTCGAATTCCTTTGATTAATTGATGATCCTTTGAGTTTCAAAAGTATCTTAGGACTGTTGTCCATAATCTATAATAGTAAGAACAAGAATCTAGAGGTTGATGAGGATGACATCATCAAGGTCTAACCCGATATTGGGTTGAAGTACCTCTAACCCGATATAATGGAGTGAATACACCATTAGCACGATGTGGTGATGAGTAGGTACCTCTTACATGATATGATGATGAAGTGCACACCTTGTACACGATATGTTGTTAAGAAAACACCATGTGCACAATGTAAGGTCAAGTATACACTTTATGCATGACATGGAGTCAAGCATATGTTTCAACCTGATATATCAAACCCTAGGTGATAAGTAATCCGACATGATGATATGAACATACTACAAACACAATATGGTGATGA
This sequence comes from Alisma plantago-aquatica, assembly GCA_963693085.1. Lineage (NCBI taxonomy): Eukaryota > Viridiplantae > Streptophyta > Magnoliopsida > Alismatales > Alismataceae > Alisma > Alisma plantago-aquatica. The sequence goes on along the minus strand of OY856415.1, from coordinate 655,727,548 downwards.
GTGTGTACCTCATGGGCGATATGAGTGAAACATATACATGCCGAGAGCACAATAAGTGGTCAAGTAGTCACCTCCTACACGATATGGTGTTAAGGTTTATAATCCTAACCTGATATAAGATGGAATACAATATGAAACCCAATATGATATGTAACCCAATATAGAGATGAGAGATACCTCATGAACAATAGAAGGATACCTTATAAACAATATGGTTGATACCTACTTGTACCTTGTGAATGATATGAGGTCAAGTTCATACTTCATGCACGATATGGTACACTCTACCTGATATGGGTTGAAACCCTAGATGGTGATATGAAAACCGATATGATAAACCCAAGATGATGGGTGACTCGATATAAAGATGAATAAATATCTCATGAATGATATGAGTGATACCTATAGGTACCTTGTGCATGATATGAGGACAAATCCATAGCCCATGCACGATATAGTATCAATTGAACTTTCTAGTCGACATAGCATTGAAACCCTAGGTGATGGAATGAAACCTGATACACCCAATCATTTTGTGTAAAGGACTATTGTGAAAGAGTTCAATTGATATCTAGCTTGATGTGACTGACTCCTTAGGAGGCATGAAAAGTTATGAGCATAATGGTCTACCCAATATGCTAACCCGATATGATAAATCATAGAACCTGATATGGTATTGTGAGTAGATCACTAAACGGTACCATAATGAGGCATATACCCCATGCACGGCATAGTGCACACCTTGTGCATGATATGGTATCAAATATACTCTTGAACCCGATATAAGGTCAAGCATATAGATCATGCACGATATGAAGTTAACTTGAGATGATAAGATCTAAGTGATAGCCAATCTGATGTGGATACATGATATGGTGTTAGGGGATACCCCCCTAAACATGATATGGTGATGTGGTTACACTACATGCCCGATATGGATACCTGATATGAGGTTAAGGTGGTATCTCAAGCATAGTATGGCAGTATACACACCTTTATACCATGGAAGTATCCCAATTCAATGTCATTGATGGAGTAACACATGAATTGTGTTGTGTAAGGTAATACATTAATACACAAAGGGTTTAATATGATAAGTGTATGCTAATGTACCTTGAGAGAAGGAGTGAGCCAAAATGTGAAGCAATCAACATCCTAATAAGGATAAGAGAGAAACTTTTACATGTGTAATAAACATGTTAATAAGCATGATTTGATACTCCTAAAATGAGTGGAGTATGAATTAGAGTTTGATTCTTGATAATAAGATCTTGAATCCTTAATTTGTTAATAAGGGGAAAACCTAACCCTAATAAAGGATGATGGTATGCACTTACAACCCTAATCGGTTAGATTGAGAAACCCTAACCCTAATCATGGGGAGGATGTATTTCTGTTATATCACGTAATAATGAGGTGAATTTGAAATCCTATTCGATTAAAATAGGCAATCCTGACCCTAATAATGGGAAGGATGTATTTCGCTTTGAATTGCATAGTGATGTCATATACTGCTAGAATTTTTATGAAGCACAAACTATTCAAGAATCATTAGATGATGAGCATAGTCAGGTATGAGCTATGATGTTTTATATGGTACAAATTTAAATGAGCCTTGTGAGCCATGTTAAATATCTATACAACAAGTATAACAGTTATACAGTCTAATATCTTAAAAGATAGTTGTTGCTTAGTGAGAGGTGACAAGATATTTAATGAACCATGTGAGCTATGTGAAATACTTGTACAACATGTGTGATGAATACCTTGGTTTGAGGACCTAAATGTAATAGTTACATGTTACATGGGTAACATTGTTCAGTGATGATCTAAGGGTTTGAATACCCAGATCCAGTAATCATGATGATGATGATGTTAAGGGATGAGAATTCCCAGTAATGTGAAAAGGGACTGAGATCCCGAGTGTATGTATCTAAATGTGTTCCAGAGATTAGAAAAGTACTTGATAGATGTATTACACCTTTCTTTGTAGCATTTGTTTATGATTGATGTTTATAACTTGTTTAATGCTAAAAAAATATTGTAATGCACTTAATAAATCATTAGGAACCATAAAATGTAGTTGCCCTGACCATAGATCCATCAGCGTCAGAATTTGTTGAAATGGTGAAATGGGTTTTTCCCACGGGATTACCTGGAGTGCATATTTTTTAATATGCGGGGGCATGAATTTGGACGGCCATATGTGATCTGATCCCCTTACGTCCATGATCTTGTGGATTGGCTATATGCCATATCCTGGCACAAGTGCGACAGTGGTCGTAGACTCGGTAATGAGCACGGTGAACTGGACAGTGGCTCAGAGTATGGCTATATGCCATGACTCAGTAATTTTATAACTGGGGAAGGTTGTTGGTCTGTTTTCCCTTATGAGAGTGCATGATGTGGTTGTAACTATGAGTGAAGATGCCACTATACCCTGGCATGCTCTTTTTGCAGTTTGACATGAGATGTCACTGCCAGTTGTCTCGTACTGACCGATACGACAGAGGTCTTGGCATTCGTCTCTGTCATTGACCTTGTATGGTACTGACTTGTGAGAAGCTTGTGGTCGGTGGGAGCATGAACGCTATACTTCATCTCCTCAGGTCATAAGTGTGTTTCTAATATGTAATCATCTATGTAGCATATTTGCTTAAGGATCGAATACGGAAAACATTGGTTGATGTACACTTCTTTTATACATCTTAATTGGATAGATGTTATACATGTTTCTTTATATTCCCTATAAAGTGAATAAATGATTTATTATTCTATCATAGATAGTTGCATTACTTTAAGGGAAGAGATTACTTTATTCTACTTATAACAGTGATTAATCTTGCTTGTTATAAAAGAACCTCTGCTCAATTTTATACTTCTTAACTGCGATAATAATATTATCGATAGAGAGTTATATATCTCGCTGGGACAATTGTCTCACCCCATGGGATCCATAGTTTTTAGGTGGACATGCACGAGGAAGTAGAGACCTTTGTGAAGAGGGAGAACAATAGTTGGGACAGCAGTAACAGCTCATGTTGAGTGTACTGTCTGTCATGTCTTGTAGATAGAAGTCCTATGTGTCATCTTTGTACTCTCAGGCCCATGGAGTCAGTACGTAATGGTTTCGTGAACAATCTGAGATTTTGTCTTGAATGCCTCGAGGTTTTATGTTGCTTCAGTATATGTTTTGACAGAGCAACTGTTATATGTTGTCCTCGGGATGAGATGAAACAGTGTATGTATAATGTGAATCATGATATGTATAAGTTTTGGATCTCTCAGTGAGAGTTTCCTTGTATTGGATCTCCTTGCAAAATCATTTTAATTTTTTAGTGATTTTGTTAATCCGCTGCTTATGGTTATTCTACAATTATTTCTGGTGATGGCTTGATTTGTTTCGAGTCATCACATTCTAGGTATACCTCCTCCTAGAGAGATTGGTTTTAAAATCAGTCTAGTTCTAGGTACCCAACCTATAGCACAGACATTGTATAGAATGGCATCAACTGATATGCGAGAACTGAAGAAGCAGTTATAGAAATTGTTGGAGAAAGGTTTCATTAGGCTGATCATGTCACCTTGGGGTGCTTCCATTCTATTTGTTAAGAAGAATGATGGATCGATGAGATTGTGTATTGATTACCAATAGTTGAATAAGATGGCAATTGAGAACAAGTATTTGTTACCATGTATCGATGATTTATTTGATCAGTTATGAGGTGCCACAATTTTTTCTAAGTAATATTTGAGGTTAGGTTATCACCAGTTGTGGAATAAGGTGGATGACATACCTAAGTCAGCCTTTAGGACAAGGTGTGGTCATTATGAGTTTTTGATTATGTCGTTTGGGCTAATCAATGCACTGGCAGCATTCATGGACTTGATGAATAGAGTGTTCAAACCATATCTAGACCAGTTTGTAGTTGTATTTATAGATGACATCATGATGTATTCTTGAGATGGTCAACAACATGAACAACACCTACGTCAGGCTTTGTCTTTGCTAAGACAGCATCAATTATATGCAAAGTTCAGCAAATGTGAGTTATGGTTAAAAGAGGTAGCTTTTCTAGGGAAAGTAATATTTGCTAGAGGAATTTGTGTAGACCCAAAGAAACTAGAGTCAGTGCTGGAGTGGGATTAGCCAAAGACACCTACAGAGGTTTGTAGCTTCCTAGGTTTGGCAGGATATTATAGGAGGTTCATTAAGAACTTTAGCACATTGGCATTAACCCTAATAAGGTTAATAAGGAAGAATGTGTTGTTTGTTTGGGATGACAAATGCCAAGATCTTTTATGATTTTGAAGGAGATGTTGACCAGCACACCTATGCTAGTATTTCCAGAATAGAGAAAGGGGTATATTGTCTTTTGTGATGCATCTAAGAATGGTTTGGATTTTGTGTTAATGCATGATAAGAACGTGATTTCTTTTACTCCGTGACAGTTTAAGAAACATGAGGAGAACTATCCAACACATAATCTAGAGTTATCCACAATGGTTCGTGCCTTAAAGTTATGAAGACACTACTTGTACGGTGAGAAGTGTCAGATTTTCACCAACCATAAGAACCTATAATATATCTTTTCCAAATAGGAGTTGAACATGAGACAGTGACGATAGATGGAACTGATTAAATACTATGATTGCACCATAGATTACCATCTAGGGAAGGCTAATGTGGTGTCAGATGCCTTAAGTAGAATGTCCTAATCATCATCATCTGAGCAAGCACATTTTAGTGCTTTGGTGGTTTACAAGAGATATATGTTGATCTCTCTTTGACAGATGAATGTACAATTAGAAGTGTCATTATTAGCAGTTCTGTAAGAGGCATATATCCTTGAAAGCAAGTCTGCACCCTAGTTTTCTCCTCGCTCTACGGCGGAGTTTCTGGTGGTCGTGGTTTCGGTTCTCGCCGTGGTAGGCTGAGAGTGGTGTGTCCTGGTTAGTCCAGTTCCGGTGTGGGTTTCTTCTCGCCCTGGGGGTAAATGTGACTCAAAGCATGGAGGACGAAATAGCTAGACGATGTGATGCCCTTACACTACAAGAAGACGACATTGCGGTTTTCTCGGGGGAGGACGACGTTGTGGAGCAGGAGTAGATGGATAGGGCCCTGGCGGCGAGAATCCATACTGAAAGACCGTTCAACTTCAATTCTTTCCAACGAATGATGACGGCGATATGGGGGTTGAGAAAAACACCTTTGTTCAAGCAGATCGAACACGGCATAATGATAATAAGCTTTGCGGAGAAGAGGGACAAGGAGAGAGTCCTTGAAGGAGCGCCTTGGAGCTTCGACGACAATGTAGTCCTCTTCAAGGAAGTGAGCAGCTCTATTCAACCCTCTAATATGGTGATCGACGAAATGCCCATATGGATCAGGTTGTATAACCTTCCTCTGGGTTATAGATCGGACAAGGCGGTAGCTGTGGTGGCAAGCAAAATAGGGGTGTTTCTGCAAACTGACAGTGGCGAAACAATATGGGACAGAGCCAGGAGAGCTCGCATCATCATCAAGATGGATAAACCTCTAAAGACGAAGCAGAAGATGAAGGACATTCAAGGCAATATCGTAGAAGTGGACATTAGATATGAACGGCTCCCCGATTTCTGCTACAACTGTGGGAGGCGGGGTCATACACAAAAAGACTGTCACGACAAGAAGGCAGGGGATACTGAACAATGGGGAGGATGGGTGAGGGCGTCTCCCAGGAAACCAACGAGGCCAAAGCGAGAGGAAACCTGCTATGAAGCTACAAAGAAACATCTGAAGATGGACAAGGATAGTATAAACCCAACTGAAAAGCCAGGAAGCGGAGAGGGAAAGCAACTGGTACGAGGTGACGAAGATAGGAGAAGTACTGAAGGAAGGGGAAAACAAATAGCAAATGGAAGAGGGGACCAAGCAGGAGGAAGGGCGGAGACCGCGAGGCCTAAGCTGGGCAGTGAAACCAAAAGCAGCAACTTTTCTAATGAGAAGCAGGGTAAAGGCAAGATTCCCGACAACTGTGCAGAGAAGCACGCTTCACGGGTGGAGGTATCCAATTCTACTGACCCACCATGCCCGCCCAACCCTACCACAGTTATGGGGGCTGCCAAAAGCATTCAAAGCACCACCAGCAGGGCACCTACCCCAGACCCAGGTGGAGGACCACAGCAAGAGACCAACAAAGAAGAGAATGTAGACAAGGTGCTCGGCAGTATGGGACAGTCAGACAAAACAAACGAAGGTTGCGAAAAGAGCAGAAATGGAAATAAGAAGTTCAAAAGAAGGCACATGGGGGTTAGAACACGCAGCTCCGATGTGAATGAGTATGGCACAACAGAGAAAAATAAAAGAAAGAAGATGGGCGACAGAGAACCTGTTGAGGCAGGCTATGAAGGCAGAGGTCTGAAGCTGAAAAAAAGTAACAAAACCAAGATGGTTTGGTAGGCTTATCCCGAACAAGTAGCGGGTCCTGATGGTGATCAGGCCCGTGAAGGAAGATGAAACTCCTGAGCTGGAATTGCCGAGGTGTGGGCAACTGAGGCACATTCTGAACCCTCCGTCAGTTATGCTGGAGGGAACGCCCTGATTTTGTTTTCATCATGGAAACAAAGATACGTGATACTGATCTTGAGGAAATAAGAAGAAAATGTGGGTTCAACAATGGTTTATGTCTCAGCAGTAATGGGAGAGCAGGAGGCATGGGTTTTTGGTGGAATGATGATGACGTCACGATCAATACATACTCAAACCACCATATCAGTGTTTCTATTACTGGTAGGGGTGGGCAGAGTAATTGGATCTGTAATGGTATCTACGGGTGGCCCCAAACGTCTCAGAAACATAGAACCTGGGAGCTGATGATGTGGCTGAGAAATAGCAGTAGCGAGCCTATGCTGTTCATAGGGGATTTCAACGAAATAACCTGCCACGCGGAGAAGAAAGGAGGGGTGTTAAGGGAGGAAAGTTACATTAATAATTTTAAAGAAACCATTGAAGTGTGTGAGTTGATCGACATAAACTTCACTGGTAGTCCTTTTACGTGGCACAGAGGGAGAAGACCCGAAACTAATATCATGGAGAGACTTGACAGGGCCCTTGCTAGCCAAAGCTGGTCTTATATCTTCCCCACGGCCGTGGTCAGGCACCTTCTTAGGCTCAACTCTGACCATGCGCCTATTCTTCTTTCTAATGATGGCAATGACAGAGGTCGTACAAAAGATCAAAGCTTCAAGATGGAACAACTCTGGTTACATGACGATCAATGCAAAGAAGTGGTCAATAAAATCTGGGCCGAGAATGGAAATCAGGAAATAAAGGAAAAACTAGAAATCTGCTCGAAGGCAATATCCATTTGGGAAACCGAAAAGTTTGGGAACATTGATAAAAAAACTCAAAATGGAGGAGAAGGAGCTGCTACGTTTCCAAGCCTATCTGATGTCAGCCGACAACATCCAAAGATGTACCAAACTGTGTGAGGAGATAAATGACCTCCAAAGGCAAAAAGAAACTTACTGGTTCACTAGAGCAAAAGTCAAAGAGATGAAAGACGGGGATCAGAACACCGCTTATTTCCACAACAAAGCATCCCAACGGAAAAGAAGAAATAAAATCAAATGCCTAAAAAATGACAATGGTGTGTGGAAGCATAGAAATGAGGACATTGATAACATTATTCTAAATTATTATAGTGAGTTGTTTGACTCGAAGGGCTGCACTAATATTGAGACAGCTATGGCGGGTGTGGAAAAGAAAGTTACTACACAGATGAATGAAGAGTTGGAAAAAGAACCAAATGAGTATGAAATTAAAAGGGCTCTTTTTGACATGCACCCGAACAAAGCTCCGGGCCCTGATGGCTACCATGCGAGCTTCTTCCAGGTCAACTGGGCCACTGTTGGGAGGGATATTGCAAGCTACATCAAGGGTTGGTGGAAAAATGAAAAGAATCTAGGGGATATCAATAAAACCAACATTGTCATTATTCCTAAATGTCGGGAGCCCGAATGCATGAAAGATTTTAGACCCATAAGCCTGTGCAATATGATGTATAAGATTATATCTAAAGTGATGTCTAATAGAGAAAAACCTTTTCTGAACGACATCATATCTTCAAATCAAAGTGCGTTCATTCCTGGAAGGCTCATAACGGATAATGCTCTGGTGGCTTTTGAAACTTTTCACGCTATGAAACGGAAGACAAAAGGGAAGCGGGGTCAAATGGCTCTCAAGCTTGATATGAACAAAAGGGATCGGGTCGAATGGGATTTTGTTCTCAGAGTGCTAAAGAAGATGGGCTTTGGGGAGCTATGGTGTAAGAAAATTGCAGATTGTATTAGCACTGTTTCTTTCTCTTTTATTATCAACAGTGAAAAAAGAGGTCTTGTAGTACCCAAAAGGGGTCTCCGCCAAGGAGACCCGATTTCCCCTTACCTCTTCTTGTTCTGTGCAGATGCGCTCTCATCCCTCATTAATAAAGCTGCCTTTGAGGGTACCATCACAGGGGCTAGAATATGCAGAAATGCACCGAGGATTACCCATCTCTTCTTCGCCAACAACAGTATACTCTTTGCCAAAGCAAACCTTCATGAAGCCGAGAAAATAGTCTCTCTGTTGAGCTGTTATGAAAAGGCTTCAGGACAGAATATAAACTACACCAAGACGGAGGTCTCTTTTAGCAAGAATGTACCAGAGGCAACAAGAGATGATATCAAAAGGGCTATTAATGTGCAGGAGGTCAGTGTACATGAAAAGTATTTAGGGCTGCCAACCATCATTGGCAGATCCAAGAGAAAGGTGTTTAGTGACCTGAAAGAGAAAATAGGGAAGAAGATAAACGGTTGGAAGGGGAAACTTCTGAGTCAAGCTGGGAAAGAGGTGCTTATCAAATCGATTGTGCAGGACATTCCCATGTATATGATGAGCGTTTTTAAGGTGTCGGGGAACATCATTGAAGATATTACCAGAATGCTTGCTAATTTCTGGTGGGGCAGCAAAGATGGCAGAAGGAAAATGCATTGGATGTCTTGGACAAAGATGTGTGAACCAAAAAGCAAGGGGGGTTGGGATGCCGTGATCTTAAAGTTTTCAACGATGCCTTCTTGGCCAAACAAATCTGGCGGTTGGTTAAATCCCCACAGTCTATAGCTGCCACAGTGTTGAAGGCGAGATATTTCAATAGAGGCGAGGTTCTACAAGCTCAAAGAGGACACGACCCCAGCTATATCTGGCGCAGCCTTTGGGGGGCAAAAGCCATCATTACTGAAGGGCTGCGGCGACACGTTGTGCCTAATTCTGAGATAAGCATTTGGGATGAAAACTGGATAGGCGACAGACTTGGAAATGGCATCCTCCAAGAGGAATACATGGGCTACCTCCCATCTTTTATTGGTGAGCTGATGACGAGGGACGGTGAAGCTTGGAATGAACCACTAATTGCTATGTTGGTCAGCTGCTAACAAACTGAAGCGATTTCAAGAACTCCTATTTGCCCCCCTGAAGGATCCGGGGTTTTACTGGTACCCTACTCCTGACGGGGTCTTCAGTGTGCGATCAGCCTATTGGCTTGGTTGGAAAGGGCACCATAATAGAAATGAAGAGGTGAGAACTTTGAACAACCAGGAGATATGGAATCGAATTTGGCACACTAAAACCCATCCCAAAATCAAACATTTTCTCTAGAGGTGTTGCTCAAACCAACTCCCTACAAAGAGGAACCTGCTGAACAGACATATATGTGATACAGATCTCTGTGAAGTCTGCAATGAGGAAAGTGAAACTACTGTTCATGTTCTTCTCAAGTGTAAAGTCGCCAAGTCAGTTTGGGATGCTTCTGAAATTGGCCTGGTTGTTAGGGGGGCAACCGGGTCTGATTTCAATGCTCTGATCAGCGGTTTCTGCACTCAAATGGATAATTCCACCTTCATAACTTTCGCAGCCTCCTGTCTTGCTATATGGATGTGCAGAAACGAAATTATCTTCAGTCAGGAGCCTACCAACCCTATTGTCACAGCGCAAAGCATCCTTCACTGGACCAGATCCTACAAGAACCACAGTAGTGAGGGAAGTGGACAAAACCAGAAGAATCTGCACATTTATTGGCGAGCACCCAGCACACATTCCATTAAAATGAACACTGATGTAGCCTTCTTAAGCGGAAACAGAATGAGCATGGCTGCAGTTTTCAGAAACAAAGCTGGCGATTTCCTTGCTATGGCGGCCAAAACGTTGTGCTGCAAGTGGCCCGTGATAACATCCGAAGCTTATGCGGTCCTCTTCGGCATCTGGATTGCTAAGCAGATGAATCTGATGGATCTCGAAGTGGAAATGGATGCTCAAAACGTCCACAAACTGCTGATCAATAAGAACCTTGGCTTAAGTCCTACTGACCTACTATGCAAGGATATTGTAAGTTGTACTCAGGCTTTTGAGGGACTGTCGTTTGCCCATACTCGACGACAAGGGAATATGGCTGCACACAATCTAGCTAAGTTGGGTCTCGGGTTTGATTATGATTGGTTTGCCACTTTTAATTTCCCTTATCTACCTCCGAAACCAAATGTAGGCGAAGTTGGTTAATACAAAAGGCAGTTTTCTCTTCAAAAAAAAATTAGCAGTTCTGTTAGCACAATTACAAGTAAATCCAATGTTGATTCAATAGATTAGAGATTCACGATAGAATGATATTGTAACACGACAGATTCAAACAGAGATAGGAAGTGAGAAGTGTGATGGCTTCCATGAATCTGATGATGGGATAGTATGTTATCACGATAGAGCAATTGTACCAGATGTAGATAATCTAAGGACGCTAGTTTTAGAAGAGGCTCAATCTTATATGTGCACTGTGCATCCAGGTAGCACCAAGATGTATCAGAATCTGAAAGATCTGTATTGGTGGCTAGGATTGAAGTGGGATGTAGCTGAGTTTGTGTCTAAATGTGCAGTGTGGCAGTAGGTCAAAGTTGAACATCATAAGCTTGTATGGACTATGCAACCATTGCCTATACCTCAGTGGAAATGGTATCATATCACAATGGACTTTGTGGTTGGACTTCTAAGGACAGCCAAATGTCATGATTCCATTTGGGTAATAGTGTACATATTGACAAAGTCGGCACACTTTCTACTAGTGAAGACAACATATTCACCTAAGAAGCTTGCATAGGTGTATGTCGATGAAATAGTATGTCTACATGGTATCTCAACTACTATCATGTTAGACAGAGGTCCACAATTCACTAGTCACTTTTGGGAATGTCTACATGTAGTAATGGGTACGTTGTTGAGGTTCAGCATTGTGTTCCATCCACAGACGGATGGACAGTCTGAGAGAACAATACAGACCTTGGAGGATCTATTGAGAGAATGTGTGTTTCAATTTTTGGGCAGTTGGGATATACACCTTATCTTGATAGAGTTTTCTTACAATAATAGCTATCAAAGAAGCATCGACATGGCATCATATGAAGCATTATATGGGAGACAATGTAGATCACCCTTGTGTTGGTATGATATGGGAGAATATCAACTTATGGGTTCTGAGCTAGTACAGCAGATGACAGAAAGGATCAAATTCATTCAATAACAAATGAAGGCAACTCAGGACATATAGAAGTCCTATGTTGATAACTGTCATGGAACTTTGGAGTTCCAAGTGGGAAACATGGTGTACTCCAAAGTCTCTCCTTGGAAAGGTGTTCATATATTTGGGAAAAAGGGTAAGCTATCTCCCAAATATATGGGACCTTATCCTGTGGTTCAACGTGTTGGGAAGATGTCCTATAAGTTAGAGTTGCCACCTGAGTTACACAGGTTACATTCTTTGTTTCATATCTCTATGTTGAGAAAGTGTCACCCTGATACGGACCTGACACTTCAACTTGTTGAGGTGGAGCTGGACAATGATATATCTTATGTAGAAGGTCATATTCTGATCCTAGATAGAAGGATCAAGAAGTTGAAGAAAAAGGACATTGTGTTAGTCAAAGTTTTGTGGCATCATTGTGGCACTGTGGAAGCCACATGGGACCTTGAAGATGAGATGCAGAAGAAGTATCCATCTCTTTTAGATAAAATTTCAGGGGCAAAATCCCCATTAGGGGTTTATAGTTGTAAGACCCTTGACCTAGCTTTGTGCTTAATTATAATTTCTTTATTTATTAAGATGTTGAAACCTTAATTTAATTTTTTGAGATGTTTTAAATATTGTGGGACATGCTTGTATACTAAATTGGATCCAATTTGAATAATGTTTGAGCTATCTTTGTCATATTGTACATGTTTAGTATCATCTTGCAATTTAACCATGGGAGTGTTACTTTGCAATTTTCATATGAAGAGAGTGTTTCTTATGTTTTAACACTATGATAGAGAAGATTGTGATATGAGGCACCTTGATTGAATCATAGTTGAATATGTGATATCATCTAGTGATATTTGGGTTTTTGGGGTTTCTCGGTTGACATGGTGACTAAGTTAGGGTTAAGGGTTGTGACCATTACACCACTTGTGGTGAGGGTCACAACCAAGATGATGCATGGATGCATGGTCATGACTGAGATGCCCTACAGATAGGATGGTTGCAACAGTTGTACTTTAGTGTGAGTGCAATGGTGATTAAGGTATGGGTCGAGACAAGGGGGTGCATGTGAGTGTATCGATCACGACAAGGGGGTCAATAGACCATAGTAAGGCATGACACCTTGTTGGATAAAGATGGACATTTTGTATATTTGCATGCAAGGATTAATAAGGTTAATCCTTTGAAGAACAAGTATCCCTTGGTGATCTATGGTTTTGACACCTCAAAGGTTTCTACTTCCCTCCTTTTTTGGATATATAATCCCTTCCTTTACTTGCAAGTTAATCTTTTTGTCTCGACACACCTTTGTCTACCTTGAGACTATTCTTGGAGCTTCAGGATCAAGGAGGACAGAGCTTGATCCTTAGGCGGTCGACCCTTGGTTCATATTAAAGATCTTATGCTAAGGTTAACCTTTGGTGGTGATTCTTGGAGAATTGTCTCTTTGTAAGTAACCTTCTCCTCTAAGATCATGTTTTCTTTTCTAAAACCTCCACCTTCTCCTTCCTTCTTAGTCGAGGATCATCCGTGGTGGTTCTTCTTGAAAGAGAGAGATCTCCTCTTCACAAAGGCCTTTGACTGTGTTTTGACATGGTGGTAACTAGTGAGAGGACGATCTCTTCTCTTTCTCTTTTCCTTTTCTTTCTTGGTTCAGCTAAGATCTGTTATTCTTTCTTGAACATCCCTTGTAACCATGGCTTTCTTATTGTTGGAGGTGATCCTTTAGCGAAAGAGTGGAAGCTTAGTTGAAGTTGTTGGAACTTGAGATCTCAGGAGAAAGTTTCTCATCAAATCAGGAGGGTTTGATAATTCTTTTCCTACTTCTATTATGTGCATCTCAACCTAATATCATACTACTTTATCTTTGGTTCATTATACTTGAGCAAACAGGAAGTTTTAATCTGTTGTATATATATAAGAATCTCAATTGATATATACATCACCTTTGATGATCTTCTATGATTATGATAGGGTTTTTTGAACACCTTAGTATAGTGCTTATGTACCATGTTGACTCTTGATTTTTTCTTGATATGAATGTCGATTATGATCTTGGTTCAGATCTGCTATGGGTGGTGTAGGCGGTCGAGACCAATTAGACTTCTATTGCGTTTGATACTCTTTGGTGGGGTCGTTTCGATCATGACACACTTCCCCATAACCCTAGACTGGTCACTTCCTATCATCTAGGTCACCACACAGCGTTGATGTAGGTTAACGTTGCAACTCTGATGGCTAAGTATATAGGTTGTAACACTTGATTAGAACTTGGTAGCAGTCGAGACATGATTGTCTTAGGGCTAAGACACTTAGTTGTCAAGGTTGTAACATCATGTTGCATGACTTGGTCATGACGCTATGCTTAGATGGTCACGATACACCTACAAAGGTTTTAGTCTCAACATAGTGTTACTTGTCCCTGGTGTCACAGTCGCTACATTGTTTTGCTAAGAAGTCAAGATGCCTTGATTTGGTGCTAAGTGTGAAGCCATTTTAGGTTGTTTTATTATCAAATGTCTAGCTGGTTGTGATTAAGCTGGAGAGTATTGGTCATAACACCAGTGGTGATGGTCGAGACAAGGTGTTTGGATGATCACAACCTTGGGATGTGTCTCGGTCACGACACCCCATTACTATTTAGGTCGACACCCATGTTTTGGGAGGTTGAGACATTGGTGTTATAAGAAGTAGAGCCATAGGTGTGATGAGTAGTTGAGACACTTACACATGTGAATGTAAATGACCCATATGTTGGGTAATAACCTACTTAGTTGGTGTAATTATCAATGTCTAACCATCAACAATAATACTTAACCCTTCAATAATATGGGTAATGATGGAATTAGGGTTTCAAGGTGGTATGATGTTACTAAACCCTAATCGGGTATATATAAACCCTAACCTCAATTGGATGATAAAATGATAAGTGTGCTCACTATATTCAAAGATTGTTATTTCGTGATAGTTCTTTCTCTCTTTTACTTATAGAACACTAACTTGCATGTGAGATGAAAATCACATTTATGTGGATGTTATGGTGAATACAATACAACATAGGGTGGTGCTTAAGGGCATTATTGAGTTATTATACGATATTGAATGTGCAGGAATTGTGTGTTTGGTTCTAATGACCTAGTAAGTGCCTTGAGCACAATTTGAGGTGAAACCCTATGGTGATGTGATATTATTAAAAACATAGTGAATAGTAGTAGTACATGTGCCATATAATTAGGATACAAGTTCTCACTTTATACGTTTGATATCTTATGAATTTGCACCTTACCTTAATTTTTATAGAGTTTGTTTAGGGATAATATGTTATAACTTGATCGATGCATTTAAAGATACCCAATTGGTATATCTAATCAAGTGAAACCCTACTCATGTGGTTTCCCTATACCATTGATCCATCTTTAGTGTCAGTATCTAGCTGGATGATGAAATGAGTAAGTCCTACAGGAAACTCAGAGCGCATATTATTGAATGTGCGGGGTATTAATGGAGGAAACTCCCTATATCCTTAAATTGTTGTTCTAGTAGTATAATACTTGTTTATAGAACGACCAAGTGTGGGTTTATTCTCTAGTGATGTGCCATGTATCAAGGCAGACTACTTGTCTTACAAGACCATAGCTTGGCTATGAGTTACGATCTCTACAGGACTATAGCTATGACTATAAGTTGCTATTTAGCAGTGAGATTATTAAGACGCTGCATTGCAAACTCGAACTGAACGAATAGTTTTGATTATGATCATGGAGTTCAGATCTTCCATTGATCTTGTATGATATTGATTTTGACTTAGTAGTGGTCACTTGGATTTGAGTGGTACGCCTCAAATCCTCAGGGCATTAATAGAAGTAATTAAATTGCCTTGTAGTATATTTATTTAGGGTCAAATACAAATCACATTGAATGATCCTATGCATTATCTTTGTATTATTTAGGTTATAATAGTTATACATGTTCTTCGTATTCCTTCTCAGAATATTAATTGATCTATTGCTTAGTGTTAATTGCCTAATTTGTTTTATTTGCATTATCTATTGGATACATCTCATTTAACTGAATTTGCTTAGCTTATTAAGTATTTAATCTACATGCATTAATTTCTATGCTTATAATAGTTGTCAGAAAATATTTATAACTCTCACTGGGATGTTTGGTCTCAGTCCATGGGTTCCACAAACTTTTAGGTGGTCGTGAACGAGGAGGTCAAGGTCGGGGAGTAGGAGATGTGTAGCAAGGAGAACAGTAGCTGACTAAAGGTTGAGAAGTTTAGTGACTTGTAGAGTCCTATGTGTCATCCATGTACTCTCAGGTCTTTGGGAGAGATTTTGTGTTTTTTACCGATGTGTAGATTTTGGCTTTGTGCCATGAATGTATAGAAATGACTTGTACAGATAAATAGGATGAATATGTATCAGTGGTGGGTTGATAGCCTTTGAACATAATATGTAGCACCTTTTGGAAGATATGCAATGAAGATGACACATGTTAAAGGCATGTTTACTATATACTTCCACTTATGATATGGAATTGCAATTGGTTTTAATTTATCATATTTTGTGGTATTATGGTTATTAGTCATAATTCCGCACTATGTTTTGAGAAATCTCAGTTATTGTGGCAATGGTCATCACTTACGGATCTTGTGATCCAACCAGGAATCATGACTTGCTCCTATTAATGTGTTGTTGTGAACATCTTTCATACTTCTCCAGCAACCAGGTCAATCTAATAAGTGATTCCCTCCTATATGACGTGAAGATTACAATTTCATCAGTGCATAGAAGGATTTGAGGGGCCATGGCGTGTCTCCTGCACTCAAACTTATCAATATATCCTCCTTTGCATCCCTCTTCATCTTCTTACACAGACCCTCTTCAAAGATGATAAAAGGAGACAGAGATAAAGGGTTACCCTACTTTAATCCCCTTCTTGTCTTAAACATCCCCTCAGAAGTGCCATTGACCACCACTGAAATCCACTCCTGCTTTAAAAAACTCATCAACATCTCAGTAGCTTTGTCCATAAATCATGTACACTTGAGAATATCCTCCACATACCCCCAGTCCACCAAATCATATGCTTTCATCATATCGATCTTTACAATAAGATTTTCTTCCTTATCGGTTGTGTTGATATCATGAGCAAACGAGATTCAAAAAAGTTATCATGGGTGATTTCACGTGCCAACTAGATATGGTTTGATATATTCCTCCCTTGCACAAAAGCACCCTGCTCTGGGGAAATCAACTTTGACAAAATCGGCCCAAATATTGAATTCAAAATTCTCACAAGAAGATAAATGGAGACACTTTCAATCGAGATTGGATGAAAGTCCATTGTAAAGGAGGAAGGGTTTTCAATCCTTGGTAATAGGGCCAACTTGTTGCAAAAGAAGCTCATGTGAATCTCCTCATCATTGAATAAATCCACCTCCAGATCAAGGAAGTCATGTTTGACTACCTTCCATGACTCTATGTAGGACTTCACTATGAAACCATCTGGGTTGGCGATCAAGTGTATGTCCATCCTTTGTAGGTTAAGCTTGATATCTTCTAGGGTAGTAATTTCTAGAAACCCCATGTTGTATTCAGTGTCAATCACCTCTAGCACTTCCTCTATAAATGGGTCACCATCTGTGATGGAGTGAACTTTTAAGTTTCTTGGTTACTCAATTCATTGATTTAATCATGGGTTGGAGATGGGAATAATCAAATTTGAGTCCTTATGTATATGAGATGTCATGGTTAATCTTACTTGTGTTTACATATTAAATGACAAAATGATAGTCCTAAAGTGAGTTTCGATCATATGAAGGTACTTCAACTAGTTTGGGAAAAGATTGAAAGTCGTTGATGTTAATAATACAATTAATACTCCTAAGTATGTGAAATTTTTGGATTTAGTGGTTGGTTGACCAAGTAAGTGATTTTTTGCATCAAAGTTATATGGGATGTAGCTTGGATGATAGTATAGCTATGGTTTGAATTCCATGAAGTTTTGAGGCTCCTAAAAGGAGTTATATAGGTTTCGAATTTGTGAAATAATGTTCCTTTTGACGCCTTATGGACCTAAGTATTTAATGGAGCCTATGTTTTTAATACTAGCTGGCGTGTAGTTCAGGTAAGTGATGTGCCACGGATCAGGCTGTCACTACCCTTAGATGCAGGAAATCAGACGGCCTCATGTCATCTCCAACTTTGTAGTTAGAGCAAGCTCGTGGAGTTGTTGGGACGCCACGATACCATGCCTAGTTGAAAGGTTTGTGGTGACAGTGACTGACAGTTTCTTTCTCCTCATCATAAGGAGTCCCTTGACCCTTTAGTCGTGTCAGTTAACCAAAAAGGGAGGGAGAATGAGTTCCCACCTTGTACCCAATCTCCTTTGCTTCTCACAAATGAAGGGTGGGGAGCACCGTGAGAGGAAGAAGGGATTACATATGTTCTTGGAATTGTGACGCTTGCAAACCATAGGAAAGGAGAAGAGTCTGGCCGCATATCACACGTCACGGGGACTCGAGAAGTAGATCCCCAAACTCCTCTAACGCAGCAATTTTTGGAGGTGGTGAGGCCATCGTCTTAGAGCTCAATCTGTGCAGTTGTGGAAACCTATGGGGAGAAGGTTTTGGCGGCTGACCACATGCCAGAGAGAGGCCATTGGAGGCACCGAGAATAGACGCACGACGGCATCGAGCGGAGGACAGACCTAGGTCACACCAGAAGCTCCATGGAGCCCCAGCTCAGTCAGTGATACATCTTGAGGATTTGCAACTGAGAAGAAAGGTGCATCGAAGCTTTTGGTGACGTTGCAAGCTATTGAAGAGGAGCAATCAAGCGAGATGTGAATGAAAGCCATGCTTGAGAGGAGTCCCCCCCTTCTTCCTCTGTTGCAGGATAGCAGTTTGTAGAGGATTTCTCCGTGAAGGATCTTTAGGGCGGAGAAGAGATCTTGTGAGGCCTTGAAGGTCTAACATGGGTCGTTGGATCCTATGGTAGCCTAAGAAGCTGACGCGGAGCACCTCAATTCAGTCGGATGCCCATCAGTTTCTGACCTGGAGGCACCGCTCTCCTGTCCTATGTGGAGCGATGATCTGAGAGAACACAAAGGGGAACGAAATCCTGAACTAGCCAAAAAGAACCCGAACCGGATCAAGTCAGAAGCAACCACCGATCCCTATCCTGAACAGGTAGGTCACCCTGGCCAAAGAAGAGCAGCACCCCTTAGTGGACACGTGGCAGTCCCGGATAGGCCGAAAAAGGTAAATATACCCATAAATGATTAGATCTTGTTTAATTCATAGTAATTAGCCCCATTATCTGAAAATTATAAACAAGCTACCAAAATTCTCAGAAAATATGTACAACAACATGAAAGCATAATATCAGGCTTTTGATGATCTAAGAATAGTGATATCATGTAAGTTGTGAAATTCTTGTTTTATGGATAATAAATATCAAACGATAGCCTAAAATTATGATAATATGTCAGTAAATCCATATTCATGTTTATAATGTAGTCAAGGTCAGTGATTATGATGTTGATGCATGAAATCATGTAATTTGCTCCATATGGCCAATTAGGGATAATAACCCTAATTAATGTGCGGTAATTGCAAAGATGCTCACCAAACCCAAAAAATTACAGAGTACGCTTATATCAGTAACTGGAAGCTAATATTTAAGTTTGATATCAATTAGATACACACAATTCATGATAATATGGTGATGACTCATAATACATGGTTTGAAATCCTAATTTAGGTTAATGCATGTAACCTATGATTAATATACTCACATTATAATGTGAAATACAATTATCTGTAACTGAGCTATAATACAGAATACAACATCAGTAACATCAACCCCAGATTACAAGAAGATAAGACAAGTAATGATGCACATATCTTAATGAGCTAAGATAAACCCTAATGAACATGACTAGGGTTAAGATGATGAGAATTTGATGATATGTGATCTTGTTTTAACCAGGGTTTGACCAAGGTTAGATTTGACATGAGAAATATGTGATTAGGATATCTCTTGATCAAGGTACGCCATTACCTCTTACTTGGCTTATTATACAATATGCTTGTGTTATATGTGTAATAGAATACTTGGCATATGATATTGGATGAAATGATTGATCTTGTATGATATATTACTTGTTTTTCCATACTTATGGGTATGAACATATGAAACATAATATATTTTCCATTATATGAAAGCATTAAACTCTTTGGTAGTACAATGCTTGGAAAAGTGATCTCAAACTCTTTGGTAGTAGATCACATGAATATGATCTCAAACTCTTTTGTAGTAGATCATAAAGGCCTAATGCATTAGTGATCACAAACTCTTTGGTAGTAGATCACATGTATAATGATCTCAAACTCTTTGGTAGTAGATCATAAAGGCTTTAATGCATTCAACTCTCAGGTTGTAAATGCAGGGATGATATAATGGAAAATGTGCCTAAAATATGTGTTCTCTTTTTTTAATGAACATATTTGTGTAAGTATATGCTTTTTCTTATATTTCTTTATAAATGCCAAGTATTAGTTTTATCTTATTTCCAAGCTTAGTAATGAAAGGTATATAAAAAGACATGTATGCGTACTCAGTACAATATTCTTGAATATTGTATTGACGTGTACCACATGTAATCTTTTGTATAGGTTACGGCTATGCTCTTGAAGATCTGGGATAGTTGAGAGTTGTGTGGCAAGCTGATGTACAGGTGGACTTGTTGTCTTAAGATAATGTAGTTTAGTGATAGTGATGTATATATAAAGTTTGATGTTCAATATGTAACATCAAATGTTGTAACAATTCATGTTGTAATTATATGTTGAATGGTGAACATGTGTTGTATGGTTTTATTATTGTTCACGTGCATGTGCTATTGTTGTTTCCTTCTGACTTCCTCTAATTTTCTTCTTCTTCTTAACCTAGTGTGGGGTGTATAATTTGGGATTCTCACTAAGGTGGGTTTTCAGTTTGGACATCTCACATTAGATTAAGTTTTAGAAAATTTGGGGATGTCACAGGTGGTATCAGAGCATGAACAATAGCAAAGTCTGACACCTTGATTTGATCTAGATGGATATAGTGGGTTGACTATAGTTAACTCCCTCCTAAAAGGCATATGTTAATGTTAAACATGTTCTAACAATTAGCTCAGTAAAATGTTGATGACACCTTGATATAATGGGATAACTTTAGTTAACTCCTTGAGAACATGGTAATATGATGTGGGAACCCAAATGCATGGGTAAAGATAACAATGCAACCCTATCATATGATATATATCATGACATAACCATAATTTCTAAGCCACTTTTTCAATCTTATAAGAAGGAGTGATTCACCTTAGATGTTTTAAAAGCTCCTAGTAGTGGTTTGGATATGATTATGGGACTTTGTTTTTTTATATGTTGCACATAGAGTGGTGTCCTACATATCGATCAAGACCTTTTTAGTTTTCCTTGAAGTAAGAGGATGGCTTAATTTTGAGGACAAAATTTTCTTTTAAGATGTATATGATGTGATGGATTGGGTTTTTGTCTTAATTTTGAGGATGAAATTTCTTTTAAGGTGTGTAGGATGTGATGGAGTGAACTTTTAAGTTTCTTGGTTACTCAATTCATTGATTTAGTCATGGATTGGGGATTGGAATAATCAAATTTCTGTCCTTATGTATATGAGATGACATGGTTAATCTTACTTGGGTTTACATATTAAATGACAAAATGATAGTCCTAAAGTGAGTTATATAGGTTTTGAAATTTGTGAAATAATGTGCCTTTTGACGCCTTATGGACCTAAGTATTTAATGGAGCCTATGTGTTTATACTAGTTGGCATCGTGCAGTTCAGGTAAGTGATGTGCCATGGATCAGGTTGTCACTACCCTTAGATGCGGGAAATCGAACAGCCTCATGGCATCTCCAACTTTGCAGTTGGAGCAAGCTCGTGGAGTTGTTGGGATGCCACGATACCATGCCTAGTTAAAAGGTTTGTGGTGACACTGACTGAGCGGTTTCTTTCTCCTCGTCATGAGGAGTCCCTGACCCTTTAGTCATGTCAGTTAATCAACAAGGGAGGGAGAATGAGTTCCCACCTCGTACCCAATCTCCTTTGCTTCTCACAAATGAAGGGTGGGGAGCACCGTGAGAGGAAGAAGGGATTATAGAGGTTCCTAGAATGGTAACGCTTGCAAACTAGAGGAAAGGAGAAGAGTCTGGCCGCCAATCGCACGCCATAGGGAGGGGAGAAGTAGATCCACAAACTCCCCTGACGTAGTAGTTTTTAGAGGCAGTGAGGCCATCATCTTGAAGCTTAGGCCACACAGCTGTGGAAACCTGTGGGGAGAAGGTTTTGGCAGCCGACCACACGCTAAAGAGAGGCCATTGGAGGCACCGAGAATAGACGCATGATGGCATCGAGCGGAGGACAGACCTAAGTCACACCAGGAGCTCCATGGAGCCTTGGCTCAGTGAGCGATGCATCTTAAGGAGCTGCAACTGGGAAGAAAGATGCATCAAAGCTTTTGGTGGTGTTGGAAGCTATTGAAGAGGAGAAATCAAGCAAGATGTGAACAAAAGTCGTGCTTGAGAGGAGTCCCCCCCTTCTTCCTCTGTTGTAGGATAGCATTTGGCAGAGGATTTCTCCATGAAGGATCTTCAGGGCGGAGAAGAGATCTTATGAGGCCTTAACCAGGGTCGTCGGATCCTATGGTAGCCTAAGAAGCTGACATGGAGCACCTCAGTTTAGTCAGCTTCTGACCTGGAGGCGACACTCTCCTGCCCTGCGGGGAGCGATGATCTGCGAGAACATTAAGGGGAAGGAAATCCTGAACCAGCAAAAAAGAACCCAAATCGGATCAAGCCAGAAGGAACCGTTGATCCCTAGCCTGAACCGCTAGGTCACCCTGGCCAAAGAAGAGCAGTGCCCCTTAGTGGACATGTGGCAGTCCCGGATAGGCCGAAAAAGGTAAATATACCCAGAAATGATTAGATCTTGTTTAATTAATAGTAATTAGCCCTGTTCTCTGAAAATTATAAACAAGCTAACAAAATTCTTAAAAATATATGTAGAACAACATGAAAGCATAATATTAGGCTTTTGATGATCTAGGAACAGTGATATCATGTAAGTTGTCAAATGCTTGTTTTATGGATAATAAATATCAAATGATGGCCTAAAATTATGATAATATGTCAGTAAATCCATATTCATGTTTATAATGCATTCAAGGTCAGTGATTATGATGTTGATGCACGAAATCATGTAATTTGCTCCATATGGCCAATTAGGGCTAATAACCCTAATTTATGTGCAATAATTGCAAAGATGCTCAAGAAACCCAAAAAATTGCAGAGTACGCTTATATCAATAACTGGAAGCTAATATATAAGTTTGATATCAATTAGATACACATAATTCATGATAATATGGTGATGACTCATAATACATGGTTTGAAACCCTAATTTAGGTTAATGCATGTAACATATGATTAATATGTTCACATAATAATGTGAAATGAAATTATCAGTAATTGAACTATAATACATAATACAACATCAGTAACATCAAGCCTGAATTACAAGAAGATACGACAAGTAATGATGCACATATCTTAATAAGCTAAGATAAACCCTAATGAACACGACTAGGGTTAAGATGATGAGAATTTGATGATATGTGATCTTGTTTTAACTAGGGTTTGACCAAGGTTAGAGTTGACATGAGAAATATGTGATTAGGATATCTCTTGATCAAGGTAAGCCATTACCTCTTACTTGGTTTATTATACAATATGCTTGTGTTATATGTGTAATAGAATACTTGGCATATGATATTGGATGAAATGATTGATCTTGTATGATATCTTGCTTGTTTTTTCATACTTATGGGTATGAACACATGAAACATAATATATTTGTTCCATTATATGAAAGCACTAAACTCTTTGGTAGTACAATGCTTAGAAAAGTGATCTCAAACTCTTTGGCAGTAGATCACATGTATATGATCTCAAACTTTTTGGTAGTAGATCATAAAGGCCTTAATGAATTAGTGATCTCAAACTCTTTGGTAGTAGATCACATATATAATGATCTCAAACTCTTTGGTAGTAGATCATAAAGGCCTTATTAACTCTTAGGTTGTAAATGCATTGATGATATAATGGAAAATGTGCCTAAAATATGTGTTCTCTTTTGTTAATGAACATCTTTGTGCAAGTATATACTTTTTCTTATTTTTCTTTGTAACTGCCAAGTAATAGTTTTATCTTATTGTCAAGCTTAGTAATGAAAGGTATATAAAAAGACACATAGGCGTACTCAGTACAATATTCTTGAATATTGTGTTGATGTGTACCACATGTAATCTTTTTTATAGGTTATGGTTATGCTCTTGAAGATCCAGGATAGTTGAGAGTTGTGTGGCGAGCTGATGTATAGGTGGACATGTTGTCTTAATATCCTATAGTTTAGTGGTAGTACATGTATATGTAAAGTTTGCAGTTTAATATGTAATATCAAATGTTTTAACAATTCATGTTGTAATTATATGTTGAATGGTGAACATGTGTTGTATGGTTTTATTATTGTTCATGTGCATGTGCTACTATTGTTTTCTTCTGACTTCCTCTGATTTTCTTCTTCTTAGCCTAGTGTGGGGTGTTTAATTTGGCATTCTCGTTGAGGTGAGGTTTCAATTTGGACATCTCAAATTACATTAAGTTTTAGAAAATTTGGGGATGTCACACCACCATGCATGCCTTCAATCGTCCTTCCTTCGAACTGGTCAGATAAAACCTTAGTTGACTCTCTGTAGATCTCATTCAACTCAACAATTGTACTCCTATCCTCTCAACATATATTGTCAATCATCCTTCTCTTCTTTCGCCCTTTCACTAAGGCATGGTAGAAAGAGTTATTTCTATCCCCATCCTTTAACCAGTCCACCTGCGCTTTTTCCCTCCATACATCCTCTTCAAAATCTCTCCGAATATTAAGCTCCTACTCCACCTATATCAGTGTTGAGCAATTACTCTCCACTGGTTTCACATCAAACAAAATCTAGATATGGTAAACCATGTCCTCTGTATCTTTCTTCTCTGCCCTATGTCACCAAAAACATCATGACACCATTTTTTCAGCCTACCTCTGAGGTTTTTCATATTCAATCAAAATCTAGTTGAATATTCAACCCATCCTTCGTAATCCCATCCTTCCTTGATAATACTTAAGCATTTCCCATTCATCAGCCAAGCCTCTTTGAAGGAGAATAGGTCTTTGGTTGATGGGGAACATGATTACCTTCCATGAGGAGCAGAGGATGGTAGTCAGAAGATCTGTCTATCATTAAATTTTTGATCTACATAGAAGAAAGCATCATCCACCGATGGTTCACGAATCCTCTATCAAGCCTCTCCCATACCTTGAGGATACCTCTTTGCTTATTAACCTACGTAAACTGGCTACCTTCAAACACAATCTCTCCACTCCCATCTCCACCACCCATTCATTGAAATTTTCCAACGGGTTTATCCCCCTCCTCTCCTAAGGTCTTCTCATTGAGTTTAAATTGCCCATAATGATCTAGGGTTTGTACCCAATGACATCACTCAAATTCTTTAAATCCTTCCAAATATTTTCTCGTTACTTGACATCACATCTTGCATAGATGGTTGTCACAAAAAATCCATATCTTTTATGGTCATTTCAAGTAACGGAGATGTGATGGGAATACACTTCAGTTATAGATACATGAAGTGAATGGTCTGCATACAGCCAAATCTTCCCTCCTTCCCTTTCAGTTGTGTAGCACCAGTCCATCTTGGTTATGTCAAGCATCTCTTCATCCCCAGATGCATGGAGGAAAGGTTTAGCTACCACCACCATCAGTTGCTTGAGCATCCTACATATGTTGCCCAGTACTCTCCTTGTTTTGTTGTTTAGCGCATCCCTAATATTCTAGTATAGGGTTTTAGGAATAACTAAAACAATAAAAAACATTTAGATCTCCCATTTGATGCATCATCTCATTGTGACATTGATCTCCTTTCTCTATATATCTCCTCTTTATCCTCATCCAACTCATAGTACAAAGCTTGTTCCGCCCCACTACTCCTCCATCCCCCACATCTAAGCTCATATTCTTCCCTACCGAGCCTTCTCATCTTGGATCGATGACTCCTATACCTACTCTCTTCCCATTGGGTTTTCATCCTCCTTTCTTGCATGAATATGTAACCCTATGTAATCCTTGCGACCTACTTGAATGTCACCTCAGATACCTATTAGCATGTTCTTTCTTGTCCTACTTCTCTAGAATAAAATCTCACAACTACTTGAGATTAAGGACTTTCATATTCCCTTCATGATCTTCAAAAAACCTTCTCTTTGTCTTGTCATAGAAAATGTTTGTGTTTGACTTTGTAATCTAAGTATTCATTAACCCCTTTCGGTTGATCACATAGTGGCAAGCATTTGTTCGCATTACTCATCCCACCATTTCGTACATTGTTATCCACGGCTGAAACCCTTGGGGTGTGACATCGCAAAGAGAAATCTTCAATTAGGAAGCATGTCTATCTTCCTTTAGAAGTCAGGGCTCACTTGATCCATCACGCACCTCAACTACTAAGTGGAGTTCCATTGAAGACCTCCTGAGGGCATAGGTTACCTCAATGGTCGAAGGGGTGTCCTCCTAGAAAGCAACAAGTTGAAGCCAGACACTAGCCGAATCATTTGGGTATCATTACCATCCTGAAAATCCTTTAGACTTACCACAACCTTCTAAAAATTCTTTGATAGAAGCGTCATCCCTAAAAAATAGGGCAAACCCACCAACCAACACCAAGCCGCCACTTGTTTCCTCCCTAAATCACCTAAAGTTCCCCTTCCACTTGCATAACCTCATTATTCGACCAGGGAGGCGTTGCACATGCCAAACCATCCACCTTAGCAATGGACTCAAAGAAAAGGAGGACCTTCCTTTGTCCCAAACTCTCAATTAGTAATGTCATCAGCCATAACTCCATAATCTACAGCATCAATGTCGACCAATTGGTCTACTAGTTCTAGCTAACATAAATCGTAGATTCCAGCACAAGCTTTGCTCCCTTTCTGCATTCACAATCTGGCTTGAGCATGACTTTATGAACCTTTCTCCCTAGTTGCAAAGAGGTCTTAGAGTCCAATGGGCTTGCAAATACTTGCGCAGGATGGTGGAAATTCAGCCACTTTTGGAGCTCTGTTTGAACATTGTCAGGTAATGGACACCGAGCAGCAAGGTGATCGATTCTATAACATCTATAAAACACCTTCACATTCTTACATTGCCTCTAGTAGTGACCTTTTCCCAAACACATAAAACATGTATCCTTTGAAAGCTCAAAAAACGATTTTCTATGATTCATGGTATCCCCAGACATCCCTCGCTTCTCGATCACCTTCGCCTTCTTCTTGGTACTCTTTGATATCAGTCCTCCCAATCAGACTCCTCCTCAGGTACAGCTTTAGCACATGTTGTGGTTTTTTTCTTTCCCTTCAAAAGAGCATCACCACGACCATCCATGTCGATGATCCCCTTCTTGGCTTCCAGGTCTTGATTCAAGTCATCAAAAAATGACCCACATTTTTGGGTGCACCATTTCCTTAACCACCTTTTGGGGAGTTGTATGCCTCTCTATCACGTACATCTAGGCCACAACGTTATGGATCCGCAGAGGCTCCCACGGTGACTCCTTCACACAATCATCATGCAGACTCTCCATCCCATTCACACCAAATAGGACACCAACACACACCGCAACTAGAAGGTGGATGTGTGACTAGGTGGAAGGGGGTAGAAGCGGGGTGAACTATCCCTCAAGATCTTTGCAAGACTAGACTTCCAAAGGCAATCTGTAGGGTAAACTATTATGTCGGTCTTGAGTTCTAGGCCACACGTCGCCACTTGGGAGGGAGGCCTAGGTGCCTGGTTTCACTAGAAGCCACGGGTGGTGTCGACTACCATAGATAAGCGATGATAGGCTAACCGTACAGGGTGTCAGGCAACCGCCGGATGTTGGAGATCCACTCGTCGTAAGCACACAATGTACTCTGTCGAGCCCCAGTAGCCAAATCCCAACCATTAAAGTTCATGTGTGAAAAAGCCACCGCAAAAAGATCGAGTCTTGCCCTACTTGCTTCACCCATTTACCCTAAGATTGACTAATCATTTAGAGGTATGCATTTACTAATTTTTAGACTTCAAAAAACAAAATAAGCCTCACCATTACTTGCTCAATTTGATTGTAATTTGATTTTCACCTACATGATAAAACAATTGGTAGCACGACAAAGTTTTTATAATAAGATATTGGGAAGTAACATAAATCAAAGTTTTTATAATAAGATATTGGGAAGTAACATAAATTCCTCTATAAGTAATAAAATACTAATATATGGCAAACATTGCTCATAAAAATAGGTTAAATAATAGTATTTTGGGTACATAATTACAAATGTAACCGACACTTTTTAAATTAAAAATTAAGACAGCCGTGTGCTTGGAGTAGGGAATTCAATAAGTAACGATCTTTGTAGATAGCATGTATCTGTATTTTTATCCTTTTAACTTGTTACCTATCCATTAACATCGCGCATAAGAATAAGGTGAATGTTTTGAGGAATTAAGAGATTTCGCGTTGCCCGCAGCTTTGACACAAGTAAGGGTACGAGCAAACCTTACTCATTGCCCTTAGCTTTGACTGGACAGGGTACGCATAAATCTTACTCATTGCCCGTAGCTTTGACGGGACAAGGGTAAGCATAAATCTTCATCCTACGTTACCTATTTACGTCAGTACATACAATACACAATTATAACAGAGGACACCTTTGTAGGTCGTCATTTGACCAGTCTTATCTAAATGCCTTAAAGAAACAAACAACGTCATCAAGGATCGTGTAGGACACAGACGGGCCGCGTGACACAAGCCGACTAGTTGATGGGCCACTTTCTGGATGTCCAATCCTCATGGCTTCATATTGAGGTCTGCTATGGAGACACTTTTTGAAACTCAAAATGAAACATATTTTATTTGTTACGTACCGTTTCTCGAGAGACAAGATAAAATATGTTCCATTTTGTATCCCAATATTGTGTCCATATAGTATATATATTTAGTATCCCCATGAAAATAGTACTTTTAGGTTTTATCCGCAAACAATGCTTACAACGTTTTTCGCATTGCGTTCTACAAATTACTCAAAAGATCAATTTCAATCACTTCCACAGCATTGTAGTTCCCACTTGATAAATCCTTCTGAGTCATTATAGTTCAAATATATTTAGTTGTTCTAACCACAACTCGGACTTCATAGAATCTTATACATACATTGCAAAGCCTTCTATTTTATTGTGTAATAAAATAAATAAATAAATGTTTAGAATGGGAATGTAATAATAAAATTAGTTTACCAGTTGCTGTCCGCTGCTGCTGACTAAAAAAGAAAAGGGAAAATACGACAGGAAGATAGGAAGATTTGCTCACGGTTAAACAAACAGATTTACTAACCGCAGCAGGCAAAAGAAATGTGACCAGTGAGCACTGAGCAGCGCGATACTTGGACCGACAATAGGCATCATACTCACAATTATGGAGTATGATGCTTCTTCACAAGTTGAAGCGAAAAATCTAGCACTGTCATCCTTGAGTCTGCATTGATGCAATGAACAAACATGGAGATCGTGAGACTGTGACCCCTGAAAGACATGGTGAGAGTCGAAAACTGGGTAGCAGAATATCCAACTAATATTATATCTACAGGCCGAGCCCATTTATATACAAAGCTAACAGGAGTCCAGCACATAGTACATAGGTAACACCAGAAAAACAGCGAGTACCATATTAAAAGAATTGCCGGCCATTCAAAGGAAGTATAGTTGAACGAGGATTTCTAGCACAAAATCACCCAAGATTTCTGCAGTGTAAGTTGGAAGGGAAAAGAAAAAAGAAAAACAATGTAAGATGCAATTAGCATGAGGTGTATGTTCAAGGTTTCATCCTCAGTTTTGAGCAAAGAAGTGTTGTCCCAATTCCGCATCAACATCTGCAGATGAGTGGTGGTGAACCATGTACCACCTGTCATCATGGAACTCATAGACGTTGGTCACATGGAAAGGTCCAGGCGCATAGGCTTTCATGCTGACCCAAGCCATGCCACTTAGGACGCGAGGACAAACGTCCCTGATCTCAAAGGCAACTCCAGGAGCCCAGCTGAAAGCCAAAGCCCAACTGTCCATGACTGCAGTGTACCTTCAATTGTTAAACAATTAAGCAGAGTCATATAAGAGGTGAAAAGTAGACTATTTTGATTTAACTTGAAAAGATAGGGATTTCAGCTCTGTGAAAACCATACTTATACCAAATCTATAAATCATGACATTATCACTAATAATTCCGAAAACAGAGGAAATGATGTCTCAAAATAAATGAAATAAGATTTGATAAAACTGTAACATTAGACAATGAAATGAAAATGTCAAGTTGATCCAGCAAATATTTCCCTACAGTACTCTCTTTCTTTGCAATCATCCATACCAAAATTTATTGTTGTAAAATTATTTTAGATTCTTTAGGACGGTTTGACATAGATGGATAGTACTGTTCACAGAATTAGAATTCTCAATAAAGTCAGTGTGCATCCCATCTTGAAACAGCCGACTTGCAGTAAAAAAATCATAAAAAATCTTAGGAATTTGACAAGAAACATTCAATATATACATTTCAGACTTGAAGATTCGTAGAAAGTGGAAGCTTGGTAGAATACAGTGCAAATGTAGGTTTATTGTAACTGTTGTCCCAAGTTCCCAACAGCTGACATAAAGTGACATCTCAAATACTACGTAATAGAAAGTGGACCTTGTCTGTTAAGGTGAGAAACGGTAAAAGATCAACTGCAAATGGAAATTGGTGGAAGAGTTGTATTTTGCAATGGCTCCATAGAGAGTATCTGGTTGGAGGAGTATAATTGCAAACGAAGAATCTTAACCAAGAAAATAAAAGGTTCTTGTACCGGGTGCTAAAAAGAAAAACAGTCTAGCACAAACTTCCCCAGTGAACATTGCATATAGCATCGGACATTATAAACCCTAATCTTTCTACCAGTGGATGCAAAGAAAATCAATAAATAAAAAAGGATGACAGAACTCAATTACACCGCTTGTGATGATTTACAAAACTCTACAACAGAAGTCTAGCAATCAACTTGTCCCAGTCAACAATTGCAAAGCCATATATATACATTCCTCTTGATAAGAGCTTACTGAGTTGCAAGAATGCCGTGGGTGTCTCACCTCATCACAGTCAACAACAGGTAAGTTTGTAACCCCAGCAATGGCTGATAGAGGTTATCCATGTAACCTCCTGATTATAGAGGTTGCAGAGGTTATCCATGTAATCTCGTGACAAATCATGATGGAGATGCCTTGATGCCAAAGAGAACGGATGATAACCTAGTAGCCAATCAAAGAGTGGTCATAATCCTTCTCCAAGGAATGGCTGGATCGCTAGTTAAGATTGACTACCGCATATCCAGTATTTTAGAAAGTGTTCTGAGTGCCCGCTTAAGCACTGCAAGGTCCCTGCCGCTTTTAGGCGCCTGCCTGAGGCAGCCTAGAGTAAGCGACCGGCTAAGCCTGAGATACTTTCTTGTTTCTTCCACAACTCTAAATCGCAAGTCTATTTGTACTTTAATATATTTATAGTAGCATATACTGTAAAGTAAAGTATTGAAATGCAATATCCGATGTGATAATAAATGGCACTCTTGCATAATATATTGTACTATTGTCTGTATAATATGTGTATTTATATCGTATAGCAATCAATATCTATTGTTATATATGTATCGTATATTACTACATTAGCATGCATTACTAATATACACTATATATTATTCTGTCATTTAATATGTTGCAATCTACAACTCTACATTATAATGTTTCTAGCATTATCTCCTCAATTGCGTATAATTCTTGTGTTTGGTTATATATTTGTTTATCTATGTTATAATTGTAGCATTACAAGTATAGACGTATTATCTACATAAGTATTGTAAGTTGGTAAAATAAAAGTATTTTTGTATTATCTACACTAGTACTATGATCTCATTGATATAATATTAGATATATCGTACTACCAACGACTATATTTCTCTATTACCGTACCATGAGATGAGTCTATATATGTGACTCTTTGTACCTCGTTCAGGATATAATGAATTCCTCTCCATAGTTTCATTAATTAATTCCTTCACTGTGACATTGAAATTGTTATCAAAATCTTATCGAAATGGTTATGTATCTTTCACTCACACATGTAGGAGTCATGCCACCCGATACCAACATATGATATTAATGCACTATTAGGTGTACTTATGTATGTAGATCATCCTGGTAAAATTATGTGACTTAACTCCTTTTGGTCATCAAAATCTTGTGCAAATAGGAGCTTAAATGTCAAAATTTCTATAAACTACTGCTTTAGAGCCATGGGAAACCACATCGAAATTGAAATTTTAAATCATGGGTGACATGGAGTAAAACACTCCCTTAATGCAAAATGTATCAAACAAGGGTAAAGAAAGCTTGAATAGGGCGGGATGAATAAGAAGAATTGGAATTATCTTGGAAGGAAGAGCAAGTTTCCAATAGAAGTCATTGTGTACAAGATGTAAAGAAGGAATTTGTTTCTATATGCAACAATTACGCAATCTGCTCGTAAGAATGGTTCAGATGTTGAAAAAAGACGTTTAGAATAAATGAAAGCATATATGCATGCCCATGAAAAAGAAACAGATTTAAGGAGAGATTAGCTTTGGATAAAATAAACAAAATGATCTAGAACTCGGAGAAGCATTTCAATTCGTTATTCAATCAAAATTGGAGATCACATCTAGAGAATTTGATATATAACTTTTAACTTAAATTACAAGATAAATTCGTAACCACTAAAAGCAAGATAAACAAACCCCTGGTACCCTAAGATAAGTCAAAAGTCAAGGGAGAATCTAAGCATATTTTGCACCTATTATGCCCATAGACAAGTTTCCATCTAAGAAGCAAAGACACCCATGGGACAAGTTGAGGCCATTTTATACATTTGTCCCCGATGGTTACAACTCGGACAAGGTTGGAGCTACAGTGAACAGACCGAGTCAAGTCCAGGGCTTTATAAAATTAGGCATGGACACAGGCCGGACATGACAAGCCCAGTTGCTATTTATAACCAAAAAGCTTGAAACTAAACAGTAAATCTAGTCCTATCACCCCTTCCTCTCGAATCCCCGGCCTAAGGCTAGATGTGGAGGATGTTTTACACTGATGCAAGCAGCAACAGACGTCAATGCCATAGTCATAAATTTGGCATTCAGGTTTCATTTGGGGAGGTTCAAAAGTTCGACGTTTGGGAGTTACGCCGAAAATGCGGATGAAATTCGCCTAAGATTCGGGAAAATTCAAATAATATAGTATGTGTGTATACATACATAAAAATATTACATGTATAATTATATATGCAGATATACACATGATAAACACATTCATATATAATTATATATATGCACACACACATATATATATGTGTGTGTGCATATATATATGTAACCTAGCCTCCGGTCTCTCTGATTTCATGTGTGTCCATGTTAAAAGGTCTAGGAACCAGTTGGCTCATCTTATTGCTCAACACGCCTTAGCCTTGGGCGGTCAGTGCCTTAGAAGGAATATCCTACCTGTTAGTTGGAGGCTGACTGCTGAGAACGACGTCTTTTTTGTACCTTGAAAAAGTTATGAATGAAATGAAGGTGAATTCAAATAAAAAGTATATATGCACACACTTATGGATTCTCTCATTCCATATGCCGAGTTATATAATATGTTCTTATTTCATAAATGTACATTTCGTAAGACTCGGGAACAATTCGTGAAATTCGGGGATAATTCTTAAAATTAGTGAAAGTCGTGGAACTCGGGAATGGTACAGGTTTTGTTGTGAATTCGGACTCGGCATTTGTCACATTAAAAATATGAATTATACATGAATAACTTAAAAATTCAGAGAAATTTGTGACTATGGCCAAGGCCATAAACAGTTGCCACTTCAGTTATGGGGTTGTGGCTGATAGTGGAAGCAACTGCCAAAACCCCCTTTTCAGGAACCAAGAGTGAGACTATTGATGCCATTCTATTGCCAAGTCATGAGTCTTATCTCATGACTGGTTTTCCTTCTTTTTTGTTTTTCCCTACTCTATTCACGTGCTCTATTATAAATTTCTAAATCATACTCACATATGACATGACTGTTTATATATTTATATAAATTCACAAACAATTGCATGAAGGTCAATAAGATCTTTGAATAATATTAATTACTGGGCAGTACTTTGTTATTTGATTTCAAATACCACAACAAACCCTAAATAATGGTTAGCACGCGACAACTTGCAGTCTTCATTGAAACTTGCTTCCTAAACTTGGTTTCTTGAATTGTTTATAGCGAGATTAATCTTGTTGATGCTGAGCCAAAGGTGATAAATGGTAATCACCTTTTTGCTAGTATGTGACAAAGTTGAAGATATTGTAAGAGACAATATTATATTGTGGCCATGCATGTGATTGATGCTGAGATTTATAGTTTGTTGTCCTTAGGAGCTTCGGATTGAAGTGGTCATCTCTATCAAGGTCATATTTTGATTATTCTTTGGAATTGTTAAAGATCTTCCGTATTTTGCTAGCTTTTTCTTATTTCTTTTTAAATATTTTGAAATCAAGCATAGTTCACCTGTTGTCATTTCAGCCATTGATATTCTTCTGTCAATATGACCTTTGGGTTCATGGTTGTCATTTCTATCAAGGTCATTTTGACTTTTCTTTATTAGTGTTTAAAATCTTTCATATTTCTGTGGCTTTTCTTATTCCAATTAACTATATTTTGAAGTCAAGCATAATTCACCTTCAATCACATGCAAGTCTACCTAGCACTACATGAAAATGGAAAATGTCATTGTCTTTAGAATTTCTGTAGTTTATATTTATTTTTTGGGAATTTTATTCAATAAACTTTCAGAACCAAGAACGGTTCACCTGCAATGAGTCATACATGCACTGAGTTGTACATGGACCTACATCTATTGAGCACATTTTTTCCAAGGTAAATATCTGTTTTCTTCCAAATTATTTTCCAATTTTATTTTCAGTTAATAATCATTTAAAATCAGCTATATATTATTACGAATCCTACAAAGATCTGCATCTGTCTAGTAAATTCGTGGCTAAAACCAAGTATCACTCTACATTCATCCAAAATAGTATGTTACTTATTTCAATTTTAATCTAGCCATTTTAAACAAAACATTCTTAACCTAGAACATGCAAATCTAGCCAGATCTACATCTATCGAATCGATTAGCAGCCAAAATGAAACAATTGAAATTTTCCATAAGGTAATGTATGTATAGTTACTCTACAGCCTACAGGTCGTTCAAGCTACAAGTAGTGGTTTAGATTGCTACCAATTCTATTTGGGATGGTTGTTTTATTAATAATATTTGTTGAACAATAGTAGCCTGAGTTTTGATGCTGAATTTCATGGCTTAAATGAAAATTTCTCAACTTTTGAGGCATGCCAAAATCGTCATTGACGGTTGAGCATTTCATGGAAATTCACCGCAAATTCCATAAATTTCCATTTCCACAGGTGACGGAGTGACATTGAGATTAGCACAACAACCCAACAGAAACAATAGAGTAGTATAAAGATGGTACATGAAAAGTAACCCGATGAATTTGTCCTAGACAGATAATTTTAGCCATCAGGACCAAGGAACGAGGTATCCGATTTCGATGCCGTTTCGACGGCATGGAAACCGAAATTTTTTGAAATTTCGACAAAAATTTCGATAGATGCAACCGTGCCCGTTTCGACGCCAAAATGAACAAATTAACTTATGAAATTTTACAGGCGTGATCTCTACACCTAAATGCATCGTTTTATGCAATAAAATTTTATGTTGGGGTAGGCTGGGGGGGTGGTCCTTCATGTGGGAGGTAAGGGAACTGTCATGTTTCTTTAGGATTTTGATGAAGGGTTTCGATGAGAAAACGTAGGAATTAAGTTATGCAATTTTGCAAGAATGATCTATATACATGCATGTACTTATTTGTGTTATAATATCAAATATTGGATATGTAGGGCATCCCTACACATTTTACTTGGGTTGATAGTTTGTTTTTGATATTGACTCAATGGTCAATCATTTCATTGGTCCCAAGAACACTAGTGCAATGTTTCCAAACTAAATCATTATTTGTTGGTGTGGTTGGCTTCCTAGCACCTTCATTGTCTAATAAACCACCACTAGGATACATGTCATCCACATTGTAGAAACCAAAAAAGCATGCATTGCATAAGTATTTAATAATTTGTATAGCAAATATTAGGGAAATGCAATGCAATTATGATATACTATAAGTATATACTATGTATAAGTACTAAATGGTGAAATAATTCCAATCCCTTTTTGCTCCTCTTCAAAAAACAACAATAACAACAAGGATTGCAATTATCGAAATTTTCATCGAAATTTGCCAAAATTCATCGAAATCATCGAAATTTGGCGAAACTCGTCGAAATCGACACAGTCGCACGTTTCGGTACCAGATCCCATCGAAATCGAAATTTTTGGGCAAAATTTTGCCAATTTCGCCGAAACCTCATTCCTTGATCAGGAATGAAGTTTAATTCTTTCAGGCTATGAGCCTAAGCTAACTGATGCTCGTTAGAAAATTGTAGTAAAAAAATAGACATTTTCACTTGTCAAAATAAAAGAGACCCATTAAGGAAATATGTAAAATACAAGATAATGTTGAAAAGCACATTAGATGTATGAATTATGAGGAAATACTAACGAAAATAACAAACCAAATACAAATGACAGCACAGTAAATTTTACTAATTATCTTCTCCATATGATGTGCCCCTTATCCAAATGTGAAAGAACTTAGAAATATTGCTTCCAAGGTCTGTCAAATGCATATTATGTTAGTATTACACACCAGAAGACAAGAATGTGGTTTTAATGACTAGAACGCCATCTTAATGCTACTATACTTGTCCATGTATATACTGAATGAATGTTACAAAACATTCACATCATATGCATTCAGGAGAGAAACCAACCTATATAAGCCAAAAAGAGAAGAAATCAAAGTGCCAGAATATATCAACAAACCAGGCCTTTCCCTCAACCATGTCTCTGGCTTGGCACGCTTGTTAAAAAAATTTGCCCTAATGATAACGAGGAAAGACTCTAACCTTTTTGTGCATAGGATAGTAAGTAGAAAGTTTTTGTGGCTTAGATGGACATCGGTAACCCTTGTGTGATATTTTTGGTAAAATTGTACCCTCGGTACACTATGTCATGCTTGTCTTTAGCCATCTTAATAATAAAATTCACATTTCAGTTTAGAGTTATACCATTAAGGTAAATGGATCAGACTTTGAGTCTAATTGAAGCTGATGTCGTCATATGTAACATAAGTTCAGAGCCATTGGTTTAGTGTTGTCCCAAACAAATTCATAGTCGAGTCACAATCTATCTCAAAAACTATTATTAGATTACATTGCAAAAACTTGATTCAGAAAACTGTGCTAGGTTTGAGTTTTGAGGTATAAAAAGACAAGCTTGGTACAGAACAAAATCACAAGGGGACGCATGGACCACTAATTGACTAGATCTTCAAGCTTACTACGACATCCATTAAGAAAAAAGAATTCGAATTAGTGAATGATGAACTAAATAAATAAAGGTTAGATACCTAAATAGAAGCATGATATAGACAATTCTAACAGGTAACTGATAATTCGTAGGTTACTATCAACAGAGCAACTACTAAATTAAATTTGGGACAGCTTACAAGATAATGCACATTTATTTAGACTGACCAATTAATACAACATGATGTTTACAAAATTACATACACCCTAACATTTCAATAGAACCTTAATCGAGCACCAACCCTTATAGAGTTGCATTTGCCCCCTCCCTCTTCTTCCTCAAGAGACTCAAGTGCCATCATAAAAGATGGCCAGAAGCAGCAGTGTGGCTGCTTGTCATCATCACTGCCACCATCTCCTAGTTTATTATACCCTCCAGGAGTCACCAAGAGCAGGCACTCTTCTTGCTCATATCAACTGCTGGTCTGCTGCACGCAACAATCACTGTTGTACGGGCACCCGCCTGGGCGACGCCTAAGCGCGCCCAGGCACCCCAGGCAGTCACCTGACCTCCAAAACCTGGGTACCCAGCCTAACTAGGATGTTGGGCGGCCTGGGCGATCGCCTAGGCACCTACTGGGCCTAAAATCTGGGCTACTTTTTTCTTCTTATCTATTTTTTCATTTCGTTTGATATTTATTCTTCCTCAATCTTTCAGCTTGTTTTTTCTTACAGTTCCATAAAGCAGCAAAGTTGCTAATACAGCAATCCCTCTTTATTTTTCGTTTCTTATTATTGCATTACCAAGCAGAAAATTGCTGATATGTTATGGAGTACTGTGCGGAACTATTATGATATTATCCATTTACTGCTGCTCCACTTACTGGTTTACTATATAATACAATGGTTTTCTTCTTCATCCTCCTATTTCTATAATCTGTATATAAATATCTTGTTTGAATGTACTCACATTAATACAATGCTATTTTCTTGCTTGCATTTTCAGTTTCTACTCTAGCATTCTTATATTTGATTCAATTATTCATATCTATACATATAGTTAGTCACTATATTGTTTCTCATCTTTTTAGCTCTTACTTTCATTTTTTATTTGTTCTTCTTCCTCTACCAATCTTCTTCTGCTTTATTTTTCTCTCTCCATGGTTTCACCGTATGTAAGGCTCCTGCTGCATGATGCTCTACTTTCTCTTTTCTTTTTTTCGTTTTTTCTTTGTTCATCGTCTTCCCCGACCTTCTTATTGCTTTCTTTTTTAAACTTGTTATTCTTCCTCAAGTAGACCAATGTTCTTTTTTTCCTTTTCAGTCATCCTCTTAGTAATTCTTATTGATTCATATGTTGCTCATAGGCTAATATAGAACTATCTATATATATATGTATGTATGTATGTATGTATATGTATGTCTATATATGTAAAATATAAATACAATAAAAATAAAAAAACACCTAGGCTGTCTGGGTGTCCCTAGGAAACGCCTGGTCGCCTGGCCGCCCACACAACCTAGGCTACAACAGCATTTCCTTAAGCAACCACTAGAAAGGAGGGGCAACCACATAGTAAAGAGGAGATGAAGGACGTAGGTAGAAGCTAGTTGCTAGGCTTCTAGTAGACAGAGGATAGAAGTGTGAGAAGAAGAGGGGAGGCAAGGGAGTCAAGTGACTAGACTAGCAGCAACGATTCATGTCAAGCACGGATTGGAGGTGGTGATGCACACCTAAATACAAATTGCTCATGGACCAGAAAAATCAAGTGTCATGCTCATGATGAAACTAGAGAAGTATACGATCAAGAGAATTGGCATTACATTAAAGTATTGGACATCTAGTATTTTGAGGCCAAGCATGGGATCAACCACCACAAACATGAATCACAAAAGCTCAGTGGAATGGCAGCTCCATCAAACATACTCCATAACTATGGCACAAGCAACCCAAGTCAGACTAAACACCAAATACAAATTCAATAGGCATCCAGGTACTCTTAAGTCTAAACTGATACCTCTGGCCAAAATTATGCAAGCATGAGTACCACAACCCCTTCCAAAGTCCAGCCTCTCTCATCCCCATCCCCCAACCACTCTCCTCTACTGCCCCATTCCCCCATCATTCTACCTTCACCCAGGAATATTGTTAGCACATCAGCAACGCCGCCATTGCAAACATATGGGGGCAATTTGGTGAATGCCATGGATGGTAGGTGTGTCATGGTGGCATTAGCCATAGTTATCAGAGAGACACGAGAAGGACATCAATTGAGGTGCCTCACTGTCTATAAGCTAGCCAGTTAAGGTATGTGCCTAGACAATATAGGTGTTTGTGGGAGTTGCCAACCAATATACAGTTAGTTAGATCTTTAGTGGTTTTGGCTATTTTGTTTGTTTACCTTCTCTTATCCATCAGTGAATTGTTCTGAGGTGTTTTGAGGTTAAAGGTTAAATATGATGCTATTCAAACCTTAAGCAGCTATAGTTTCATTATTGCTTAATTAGACAGTTCTGCATCGTTCAGCATTTATATTATTGAGTGTGTAAACTTTATATTTTAAGACGTACTTTGTCTCTATTTTACCTTTCTAAACATTTCTATGCATATTGGAGCAAGTTAGCAAATCTATATTTAGTTAAGTCCACGGAATAACCAATCTAACAAGCTTGAAAAAATAGATATGCTTTGGTTCTTAAAGGTTCATGATAATGTATAGCTTATTGAGGTTCACCGTCATCAGTACCCATACTTCTACAAGGCAACCAAACAGAAAATGATGATATGCAAGAAAATATTCTGAAGAACTATTTGACCATCACGGCAAGAAAGAATGATTTTGCAGTATTTTATAGTATTGTGTGTCAGAAGAAAAGCTTGATAACATGCTCATACCCAGTGAACAGCTCCCCAGATCCATGAATGCACTTCACATAATCTGAGTTGAGCCAAAGACGACTCATTGCAGGCAGTGACCTCTCTCGGATGATGTTATAAAATTCAGTATTGACCTTAACAACAGCCTTTGTGGCAGCGTAATAAGCCTTCCAACCGTTAGCCGGTGTAATATTATCCTGCTCCATGGTGAAATCCTATTGTAACAGTAGAAAGTGTCAGAAGAGAAGTGTTTGCAGAAGCTGGGCAACAGATAGTAAATTAATTCCTAGAGTCCTAGGTGGTCTCGAAAAGTATTACAAACAACAGCAATCATCTGATACTAAAGACAACAATCCCCTACTTATACAATGCAATATGAAATGATGCTCAAATCTTGTCATTAAAAGGTCATACAACATACAAAAACAAGTACACAATCTAATACAGTATTTGAACCTTTAGTTGTCACCTTCTAAAGTGAAATGTTTGACTTGGTGAGATCCTAAATTTTGTCAGAATCAGGTTGAATCAGGAAGCTGTAGGCGAACCGATCCCAGTCACCCCCACTATTTCTTCTCTAAAAAAATGCCCTAACCGGTAAACCAGTCAGTTGAATCATCGAACCAGTAACCGATCATGTTTTCCCCAAACTGATCGGTTTGCCTTTTATAGCTGTAAAACTATTTTTTAGTTAAAAAACTAATTTTTTTGTAAATGGTTACTATTTGTCTCATTTGAATTTTATAATTAGCCTAAATAATGAAATTGTTACATTTGATACAGAGCATTCACATTATATGACCTATCTTTATGTTTTTGTTCAATATATTTGCGCTAGTATAGATTTGCAAAGAATCATGTTATATCGGCTATGTTTAACTAAAAATTTAGTATATTTGTGGGTTTATCTTAGCTCTTTATATGTTTTGACGCGGTTACCTAATCCTATATGGT
The DNA here is from genome assembly GCA_963693085.1 of Alisma plantago-aquatica. Lineage (NCBI taxonomy): Eukaryota > Viridiplantae > Streptophyta > Magnoliopsida > Alismatales > Alismataceae > Alisma > Alisma plantago-aquatica. The sequence goes on along the minus strand of OY856415.1, from coordinate 655,686,352 downwards.
AGTTTTTTGTTTGATTCATTTGATATAGTGGAATATTCCGATTATAATCTTATTTTCACCACTCTGTCCTAATCTCTAGTAACTAGTATACATTGTTGCCCCTACTGATATCACCGCTCAGTCAGACCACAATTGGACCACTTAACCGGGTGTTCCTGGTAGCCTGACCTGTTCACTCACTGGTCTGGTCGTGACAACCTAACTTATTACAGTACAAATACATCCTAATAGTAATTCTGGGTGGAATAAGAATCCTAACCTGGAAGATTATATATATATATATATATATATATATATATATATATGTATATATATATAATTATAATATGCTAGGTCGACTATAAGAGTACATCTTGAGGCTAGATATTCCACCTTCTGCCTAAAGACTTGAAAACAAGACACAAGAGAAGGCCAGAGATAAGATAATGAATTGGAAGGTGAAAACAAATGTGACAAGTTCAAACTAATGGCATTAGAAGTTCAACCTCGTGGATACGATGCCCCCAGTAAAAACATATTGGAGATGGCTGATTTTTCTCCTGACCAGGGAAAGTGTAAGGATCCTGACCACGGGAGGGTATATTTTTCACCTAGCTAAGGAGACTGTTGACTGTGTCTAAGACTTTATTTTTAGAAATCATAACACAACTCGGATGCTGAAAGATGGCATCTCGATAAAGATCTTTTGATAAAGACCTATTTCCTGCACTCTCCAATTTTTTCGGAAGGAGACAGAATATCACATTTCTCTTTAGGAGAAGATAATTACCTACAAACAGATCAACACATTAGTAAACTCAAACTTCCAAGTGAAGTGACACTATATTCACCACATCTTCTTCGGTATCCAAGATTTCTGCTGAATAAACCCAGCCTGTCCCTATACCCCTCAAGTTAGCAAAACTTCAAAAGTCTTCAAAAACCTTCTTTGTTTTAAGGTGTGCCACATCAATCCAGCCCAGATCGTGGAGCTTTTCATTGGGGGGATACCACCACCCAGTGTTACAAAAAGTGGTAGACGGTATGCATGTCCAGAGGGTACTGTGTAGTTTAGATGCAGTTTTGGATCTTTTTACAAAATTATAAGTTGATTACATAACATTATATATCCTAAATTACAATTTCGATTTTGGTCACTGAAAAATATCTCCAAGAATGATTTTACCATAGATTTACAATGTAATAGACATGGGCATGCTTTAAGTGTTTTACGCATACCATTTCCAAAAGCCTAAACACAGAAACAAGAAACACCAAATACTCCTGTCATGGTGTCAAGAATGAACAATGTAATAGACATGGGCATGCTTTAAGTGTTTTACACACACCATTTCCAAAAGCCTAAACACAGAAACAAGAAACATCAAATACTCCTGTCATGGTATCAAGAATGACCACAACATACAAATTACAAACACAACAACCTCTTTCATTATAAGTTGATTACATAACATTATATATCCTAAATTACAATTTCGAATTTGACCTTCAAGCTTATTGAAATGTAAGAGAACTACCGACCAAGAATTGGAAGATGAACCCAACCTCAGGATACATGCAAACTTCACTGAAAAATATCTCCAAGAATGATGTTACCATAGATTTACAATGTTACAAGCTCAATTTTGCTTGTATTTTAATGATTGAAAAGCAATTATTCTATAAATAGAGACTCGAATTAAGAAGGTTGTGTGTTTTGCTTTTCTTTGCAAATTTCCCCTTTGCTATGAATTTTGTGATTATTGTTTTGTCAATCCAATAATGGATATAAGAGAAATAAGAAAAAAATCCAATAATAGAAAAAGGCAAAAGAAAATAGATATTAAGTAATGTACTTATAAGAAGTATTTAGGATCCTCTAGAAAGTGGTAGTGATCATAGTAACAAAAGTCTCCGAATTTTACGAAAAATCGGCGACTTTTCACGATGTTATAAGCTTCCGAATATTTATCACGATTAATACGCCAATCGCCGATTTTTCACGACTTTTCACGATTAATCCCTTTTTTTGTGATTTATACAATTTTTTACGATTCTTCATGACTTTTCACGATTTTTCTCTTTTAAGTCGCTTGCTCTTTTTTTACCAAACCATGTACACAAAATTCCTAATACACACTAAACCTCAAAGCCCCCACTCCTCTGGACAGCTCATGTTATTTCTCAACTATTTTTTACTTCTTTTCCTACATTTTTACTCACTAAGATTGTATGTCTTGTGGCCGTAACAGTTACATGCATCATATACGTATGTACATACATACATTTATCTATATATACACGCATACATGCATATATATGCATACATATATATATGTATATACTTATATTGCCGACTTATTCTCGATTATTTCCGAATAGTTGACCGAACTTTGACCGAAATTTATCGATCTTTTCACGACTTTTCTCGATTTTTTCCGAATTCCGATTTTTTCCAGCCAGCCGAAAAGTTGCCGAATCCCGAACTTGTTACAATGGTAGTGATAACCACAAAGGATAAGTTTTTGTTTGCTTATGATTGTTAAAGGAAAGAATAGCCAAAGTAAAGAAAGTAGGAAAGAAGGAAAGAGAAAATATATGTTTTAAATACATAATACATGTCTTATAAGTGAAAGACATGCATGTCAAGTAAAAGGGTTATTCCTTTCGATTTTTGGTCTCAAATTTTGTACACTGATAGATTAAGTCATAATAGACTTTCCCTTAAAATTTGGAGTCATTTAGATAAAAAGAGAGAGAGAGAGTTATTGATTTTGATAAGTTTACATAAAGTGAAAGAATTATGGAAAATGTGCATTAAATGTCACAAATCCAATTCACATTTGAACTATACTCGGATTCCTCTACTTTGTCGCGCGAGTTTCTGGCCGTGGGATCGAGATCTGATGATCAGGAGATCATCACCTACCTCGGGACAAACATGGAAACTGGGAACAGTTAAATACGAATCGATTGGTTGCTTTTCCCTCCCTCTGGTCCACAAGCATTCCTAGAAACTCTCCCATCATGATCAGGAGACGATTCCAAATCTAACAACCCCTAGTTTGGCCTGCTTTGGAAAGCAATTCATACTTTCCCCAAATCGCAGGGAGGACGGCCTCACCCTTGGGACCAAGACTATAAAAGGAGGGCTAGAGACCCCCAACGAGACCACCTACACGTCCGCAGGACTCTTCTTAACTTCACGCTTCTTCCCCTATGCCCAATTTCTTTCTGAGCCATAGTTATCGCCGCTGCTTCTCCCCGCCGGAGGTTCCTTCTCCACGACCCGGCAGCTCCGATCAACACCAAGGAAATTAAGAGGACCAGCAGGTTCGTTTGAAGACAGCGAAGGTGATAGAACCCCTACTCGCCGCTCAAGGGATCAGAATCCCAGAGTCAACGACGAGGCTGACTGCCCAAGTTGTTGTGTTCGCAGATGGACAGGGATTGAAGACAACCCAGTGGGTTTTGACCGTTCAGCCCCTGACTCTCCTCTTCGCAGGTAAGGGCAAACCGGACTTTTGTCCTTTCTTTTTGTCATTGGTTCGCTTATGACGCGCTCCGCCTGGTTGGCGAGAGCCGGGTGACAGGCCCAACCAAGTCGGCCAGGAGGGACCCTGGGTTCCTTGACCAGGTGGCGGGCCCCTATTGGTCCAATTTAGTTTATTTTCCAAAATTTCTAGTTTTTAGTAGGATTATCATATGAAGGTGTATTATATATGAAAAATGATCAGAAAAATACAAGCAATCCAATAAAAATATAACTAGAACCTAAATGTGCCTCTACTTCGAAAAGTGCCTAAAGGTTACATCTTTAACATGTTAAATGAACTAGAACTTTTTAAATTTTGGGAATTGATGGTCTTAATGTGAACAATTGTTGCTCTTAATCAAAGATTGATATTTTTGTAAGCGAAAGAGCAACTTGAAGGTTATTTGGGATTATTTACCAATGATATGCTTAATTAGGGTTTTTAATTATAAAAGTGCATAAATGGACTTAAAAATCCTAATTCTGATAATTATGGGGATTAATGGATTTAAATAGGAAGATCAATCTAGAAGGCACGAAAATAATGTTATTGGACTAATTTATGGATTAAGACCCTTAATTTGGATAATTGGGTTCCCTTGAGTATGAAAGTTCAATTAAAGATGAATTAGGGTTAGTTAACTTAGAAGATGTGAAAATTAGTAATTGGGATTTATTAGAGAACCAAAGTACATTTAGTAATGAGATCAGGGTTTGTCTTTTCAAAAGAACCTAAAAGTGCTAGAAACTTATTCATTGGCCTTAATGACCTTGGCATAGCCTAAAAGGATAAAGTTGGAACTTTTAGCATAAAGAAGACATATTTGACTTAATTGGAATTCAGTCATGCATACGATGTCAAAGTTAGGGTTTGAGGGCCAAAAGGGCACTAAAAGTAACAATTGTTTTATGGAGGGTAAAACCCTAAAATTGGCCTAGAAACCCTAATGTGGGACCCAAGTCAGTTTTGAAGATAATTTGGATAAAATAATGACACATGGGTGTGACACATTGATTTCAGGATAATTGCTTGATTGCTTAATTTTGATCGCTCCTGCTTGGACATCAAGTTACTGCCAAATCAGGTATGTGGTTACGCCTAAGAATAATCATTGTAGTTTCACGTCGTTTCTCGAGGATTTGTTCGCATGGTTCGAAAATATATGTCTGCTTGTTTATTTCATTCCATGCAAACTTTAACGTGACTAAGATTATCACATTATATATGAACATGACTAGCCCGAATCTAGGCCACCTCTGGATCTATGGTAAGGCCATCCGCCTGGATAGGGGAAGGCATATGTTGGTACCAGTCTGAATAGGGGGTACATGATGAAGTCACCCGCCTAGATAGGGGGAGACGTGATGAAGTCATCCGCCTGGATAGGGGAAGAGAGTGAATACTACAGTATGAGGCCCTGAGGGGTTATGACAGAAGGTGGAGAAACCTAGATTGGATAGTCATGGTGAAAATGTTAAATTTGGTTTGTTAAACATTAATTGTTGAATTATGTTGTTATCATTACTTGTGTAATTTTGTTTCCCCCACATACCAGTATCACTTGTTATACATATTGTGTCTTGTTTCACGGCGTTTTAGGTTAGTCTCTAATTTCCTGAAATGAATGATGAAAGATGCATATCCCAAGAAAGCACAAATGGAAAAGATCTAAAGTAATTATTGGAGGATATAGCTAGAGTTATCTCTTCAAGTGTAAGATATAGTTTTTTTTTCTTCTTTATTTATCTAGAACTCTTGTTCATATAGTAGAATTTGATAATTAATTGTGGTTATTTGCTAAACCATGATCCTGGAATTATAGGTAATGGCTCTCATCCTTTTGGCCTTCCTTAATTGGGGGATTGCTGAAAGTGGGGTCGCTACATACAATGTGATAGACATGTGCATGCTTAGTGTTTAACGCATACCATTTCCAAAAGCCTAAACGCAGAAACAAGAAACATCAAATACTCTTGTCATGGTGTAAAGAATGACCACAACATACAAATTACAAACACAACAATATCACATTCAAAATCAAAAAATACAAACCGGTACTAGATCCGTAAGGCTTATCATCAGTAAATAAAACTTATGCCAGTCATCATAAAGTAGATCAAAAAATAAACAAGTAAATAAACAGGTGGGAGATGAAGAGGGGGAAGAGGAAGAAGAGGGAGAGGGGAGAAGAACTGTGGGGAAAAGGAATGTCAGTGATGCAGATCAAGAGCCGCATTTGGGACTTGTTCTCGGGCTGGACAAAACCTAGAAAGCACAATTAATATAATTGAGCATTTAATTCACAACTTTCTTATTTCGAACTTATTTGCAAATTTCAACTCTTCATATATTTTTTGAATTTACTTGATTAGCTTGGCAATTTTGTATTTTTATGTGATTGCCTAACAACATTAGGATCTTGAGTTCTCATTTTTAGTATCTAGCCACAGGGGATTATCCCAGCATATGATTTTTATTAGAGAAATAAGCTAACCCTACTTTCCCAAACTTTCTCTCTCATGATGTGCCCCAAAACCTAAACCCTTATTTCATTAGGGTGGATCCTCCCCATCTTCTCATCCATCTGTTTTCCTCTGGTGCTTTCCCTGAGGATTCCCCCTTGTTTTACCCTTTCGGACCAAACTGCCACAAATGTGTTATTTTAGCACGACGGCTTTAGGGGGTCTTCTCAACCTCTCCTCGGATAAATCAAGGTATCTTGAACTATCGCCCTCTCCTCCCCAGGGATCTAGCGGTCTGAGAAAGTGTCTCCATCTGCTTTGAATATGGCTATGCGGCCCATCTTCTTCCCATCCGCTCATCTATAGTCTCATCATCAGTGAACTCTTCATTTTTCTTTTATAATCGACACAAATCCTCAAAAAAATTGCATTGTAACACTAGCACTTTTGGGAAACCAAACCCAACACAATGACAACACATGTCATTATCAGATTTTTTATTTTGCTGATAGATATAATCTATCTATGCTATTAACTAACAATCTTAATTAGAATTTATAACCTCCTTTACAATTCACATGAGTATTATATCTGTATTGAAATTTGTATAAGGTTTTTGTCTTGATGTAATATCATCTAATACAAAATGAACCAATATAGTTCTACACATGTATGGCACATACGTGTGTGTTTACGAGCTAGTATAAAGAAGATAGTCTCATTTATAGTGTTACCATCTTTATTTGCTTTAGTTCATTGTATGATGTATGATTGTTCTTTTTTTTGCCAGCCTAAATTTGAGATGTTGCCTCCACAAGAAATCAAAAGAAAGAAATGAAAGAACTACTAAGAGACGTGTCTTTCGGTGCAATCGTGATTGAATACTTCTTTTGCCAAATACTGAGAGAATTATTTGTTTTTTGACAAAAAGGATCATATTTGAAACACAAGATTTTCCAGATGATATTATACTGTTACAATCTCAGGTATCAATCTCTTGGTTTATCAAAAATATGAAAATATTTTACACAATCATTAATTATTATTGCTTTAACAAGTTCGGATATTATTCCTGGTATATACCATATTAATCACCATCTTAATCTCAATATAAATTGCCACAGATGCATCTACTGCAAAGCTAAGCCCCCCCCCCCCAAATACTTGTCAAAGCGGTCAGTCGATCACCCTGGATCCTTGGCCGAGCAGGCTGACTTGTAAGGTTTTTTTTTTCATATAATTAGTTTTATATATATATATATATATATATATATATATATATATATATATATATATATATATTATATACTTTATAACAATAAGTATATAGTTATATACTTATATAATTAGTTATATATATATATTAGTAATATATAATTAGTTATATATTACATATATATTAGTAATACATAAAGCATGGAATAAATTTTCGATCGAAATTGCGAAATTGCGCTCGAAATTTCATTTCTTTTTCAATCGAACATCGAAACCTATGATCGGACACGAAATGCAGGGAATGGGACGTAATTTCACAAAAATTTCGACCCTAAGTGCAAAATTTCGCAAAATAGGGTGAAATTTCGCAGCAAAAAAGCCAGTTTGAGCCGTAATTTCACGAAATGGTACAGAAACACAACTTAAATTTTGAGAAATTTGTTCCTAAGGTTGCTAATACTACATCTTGGGTATTTTGGCAATTGTTTTTGAATCTCTTGCATCTAAAGCCTATTTTCCTTAATTCTAAGGCATGTTTCCGCTATCTCTAGACCATCTATACATTACCTTCATCAATTTCTACACTTCTATAGAGATATGGAGAAATACTTCGAAAATAACAAAGTTCTTTCTTGGATCTATGTATAACTGTCCCATGTAACCTAGTTAAATGTGAACACTAGACTTATACAACTTGTAGTTCGTAACTTTGTAACTTGCAATTGTACGTTATACATTCTAAGTTGTAACTTGAAGTTTTTAACAGTCTAACTGTCTAGCAGACTTGCCATTTCGGATCATTTGTGCACTCACTCATCAAGACATGGATCCCACCCTAACCTCTAAACATATAACTTTAATATATAATCTAGTGTATCTTTGTCTAAACATTGTGTATGCAAAATTTCATAATCTAATTCCTTCATTTTGTCATCGAAATTGCCATCGAAATTCTGTCGAAATTGTTCAGCTTCCTTCACTTACAAATGTGGGAGACCCCCCACCCCACATATCCAATATGAAATATTATTGCATATTTGAGTAGATCTTGGCGTTTAGATCGTCCTGGTAAATTTTCATAATTTAATTCGCTTATTTGGTCGTCGAAATCGTTAGGGCCGTAAATATCGAAATTTCGTGTGAAATTTCGAAAATTTTCTGTTTTCTGGGCCATCGGACATGACATCGAAATCGGACATTTAATTCTATAATATAAAGTTATATGCTAAACAGCTAAAGAGATGTAGTGTACATTACTAATGTGAATGAAATTATATGTCGTAATCATCTATTTCTATTTCGATAGCAAATGGCACAAGACAAACACAAACACTTCAGTCGACAATAAGACTGAATGACAAAAAAATATTAAAAAAACTATTGGGCCCAACACATAAGCGGCCGACTTACACCAGCCGACCAGTCAGACTAGTCAGCCGACTAGTCGACCAGCCGGTTTGGGCAAACATTGTACATGATGGAAAACTTGGGCGGCAGGCTAGTCGTTGGCCACCAAAATGACCAGTTGACTAGTCGAGCGCCTCAACAAGTATGCCCCCCCTCACCTTATAATGAAACAAATTTATTTTCACTTGCTACACATGATGTTGAATATGTATTCTAATTGTTTATAAGCACATCTAGCTAGCTTTTGCATGAATTGTTGCATACCAGACATATTTCAAGAATCCAAGAAAAGTTTCTAGGTTATCATTAGAATATTTCACACAGTTCAGAAACTTAAAATCATGATTGACAGAATCTATACAAAATTCGCCATTACCTACTACCTAGAGACTACTTAAAAGGAAAAAAAATGACAAAACTGTCAATTCTTCAAATCATCAGCTAATGAACGATTCAAGAGAACGGAAAAAATAAGCATTACACATTGAGCCTCACAAGAATTTGTCAAATATAGTGTTTTATGAGAAGCATATAGTCTTTAGGCTCAGATCATATAAGATATGCATATGAGATTAGCATTCTGAAACCCAAACTAAGATATGACATTATCTTTTTTTGCTGAGAGATATGACTATCATTTACCAATCATAGGGTTTTTCTCCCATTTTTCCTATTTGCATATTATTTTTCTCTATACCACGTTGTATATGTCCCTACTACTCAACAAACTTTTTTCTACCAATCGTTCTCCCTCCCTCCTCCCGCATATTTCTCTCATAATATCTCAACCATTATCCCATGTTTCTCAGATACCAGCTTCCAATCTCATCATCCATAAAGTCCTCATTTTTCTTCTATAACAAACAAAATTCCCAAAAAAATGCATTGTAAAATAGCTCTTTTGGAAAAACTAACAAAAAGCAAGGACAAAACGTCGTTATCAGATGTATTATGTATCAATAGATATTTAATCAATTTATGTTATTAACTAAAATCTTATAAGAATTTATATTCTCCTTTATAATTTAGTTACACAAATATTATATTAATATGATAGTTGTAAAAGGTGTTTGTCTTAGGGCACGTTTGGTTTGTTGGATTTTCAAGAATCCTGCATTTATATCATCCTGTATTTGTAAAATATTGTATTGTCAAAATCCCGCAAACACAAATTTTATGTTTGGTTTCCTGGATTTGTAAAATATATGGTTTAATTTTTTTTGGGTCCACGGGCCAGTCACAGCTGGATTTTGGCGTCCGGGAGAATTTTGATGGAAACCAAAATGCGGGATTCCTATTATGTTCGGAAATTCCAGGATTAGCGTCATTTCCGGAATCATGTAAACCAAACATAAACTTTCTGCAAATGGATGCCAAAATACAATCCAATACGGCAAAATCCAAGAAACCAAACATGCCCTTAATGTAATTCCATCTAATACAAAATGAACCAATATAGTTTTACACATGCATTGCACAGGTGTGTTTACTATCTAAAATATATATGACAGTCTCCTTTATAGTTTTACCATCTTTATTTGCTTTAGTTCATTGTAAGATTTTCTGATTTCATTTTTATACAGCCTGACTTTGAGGAGATGTTGACTCCACAGCATAAAGACAGAAATATTAGCAATGCTTATGTGCTAACTACTAAGACATATGTAAATCAGCCAAAGAAGTGGCACCCTGTGGTAAAAGTGATATTGTAAGACGGAGAGGTCATAAGTTCGAACCTGGCGACGGGATGAATCAATCACCAATTTTTTTTTAAAAAGACATGTATATCAGTGCAAGCGTGATTGAATGTTAAAATGCCAAATACTGAGACATAACCATTCATGTTTGACAAAAACTATCATATTTGAAAGACATGATTTTCCAGATTATGTTATACATGTTATAGTCCTAGGCTTCAATCTATTGGTTTGTCAACAATATGAAATTTATTATACAATTATTGATTATATATTGGTTTAACCATGGAACAGGACTTTAACTTCGAGTCGACTTCAACAGGTGTGGACGTGGAAGTTTTGTGGAAACATTGAGGAAACTTTGAGGATTTTTACAACCAACTCCCATGCAAATTCGACAAAAAGTAAGCTAAAAATTACTGAATTGGTGGTGAAAATTGATAGATTTCATGAAATCTAGCTCAAAAACATAATATATGTTTACAATACTAAGAATTGTGTTAGATCTACTAGAGAGGGAGTAGATCTACCAATTTTACGTGTTAAAAACCAATTATATTGAGTAGATCATAAAAAATATGACTTTGGGAACGGTACCAGAAGAAAAATGTATTAAATGAGTAGATCTACATTGAATCTATGGTAGATCTAGTAGAAAAGGTGTAGATCTACTATTATTAGCTAAGATTAAGCTAAAAATATATCAAAATCACCTTACACCAAGCTCCAACTCATTTCCTCTCCCTCACAGCAGGTTGTCAAAACTGCTGGAAAATGTCGGCCAAAGCATGACTAGTTTGACGGGTTCGACGACATTCTAGATTATTTGCACTGGGTCAGGCCAGCTTCGACGATTCAGCAGCAAAATCAACAGTTTCGGCGGCATTTCGCCTCATGTGTAGATATTTAATACCATGGATTTAACAAAGTTCAGACATGATTCCTGAAATATTCCTATTAATCACCATCTCAATCTCAATACAAATCGTCACACATGCATCAATCTGCAAAGCAGAGCCCCGCCCCCCTTTAATAATGAAACGTAATTATTTTCACTTGTTACACATGACGTAGAATCTGGAATTCAATTGTTTATAAGCAATCTAGCCAGCTTTTGAATGAAATTCTTGCATACCAGATGTACTCCCAGAATCCAAGAAAAGTTTCTAGGTAATTCTTAGACTATTCCACACAATTCATGAATTTCGAAACTCCAAATCATGATAGATATAACCTTAAACCAAATTGCCACTACCTAGAGACTACTTGGAAAAAAAAAATTGATGAATTGTCAAAACTTCAAATCATCACTTAATGGCTGACGAAAGAGATATGAAAAATTAAGCTTTACACCTTAAGCCTCACAAGAATTTGTCAAATGCTAAGTTTTATGAGAAGAATGATGTGGTCTTTAGGCCCGTGTCTTATAAGATATGCATATGGCATTACCGAGTGTGAAATAATGAGATAGAGGAAAATCCCTTGTATATGTATTTCCTATTGATAGATGGGCAAACCCCTCTCCTATATATAGGAGAGAATCAGGCAAGTACAAGGAAATTGACAAAACTCTAATAGGCAAAGACAATTAAGCCCATATTATAAACATAGTTGTTGAGGCGGTTGGGCGCCTAGGGTTAAAATTATTTGTGATATTCATATTTTACAGTCATAATTTCAGATTTGTGCATATGTAATAATGGAAACTTTACATAGTACTTAAGCTTAATAAACTAGACCCAATTGGCACTAACTTGAACTAACATGATCTAATTTGACCTAGTTTGCCCTAATTTAGCCCAAATCAGACCTAATTTTGTATGCCATGACCTACTTAGACCCAACTTCCCCAAATTTCCCTATGTTGACATAAATGAGACATAATTAGGTCAAATTAGACCTAATTTCCCCAAATTAGACCTATTCCCCTCAAATGAGACTTGTTGTCCTCAAAATCAGACCTAACCTACCCAAATTTCACTTGATTTCTCTAAATTAAATCTAATTTTGCATAATATGACCTAATTAGACCTAACATCCCAAACTTTTCCCTAAATTGACCTAAACGAGACCTAATTTAACCAAATTGGAACTAATCTCCTCAAATCAAAGCTATTTCCCCTAAATCAGACTTGTTTCCCCGAAATGAGGCTTGCTTCACCCAAAATTTGACAATATTTGGATTAATTAAAACCCAATTTAGCACAACATGACCTAATCAAACTTAATTACCCCTAATTTGCCCTTTTTAGTTCTAAATGAGACCTAATACAGCCAAATCAGATCTAATTTCCCCAAATTAGACATATTTTGCCTAATTAGGCCGGTTTCCCCCAACTCGGACTTAATTTACCCAAATTTGACCTGATTTGGGCTAAATCAAACCAATTTCAACCAAAAATAACACAACTTGATACAATATGACCAAATCTAGACCTAACTTATGCTAGATCAGCCTTTAAGTGGCTTAATTTGGGCCTATGAGGCCTTAGGCGGCAACTTAGGTTAGGTTAGGGGTTGGGTGCCCAATTTGAGGTGGCCTGCCTTAAGCCTAGGCATGGCGCCTAGGCGGGTGACCTAATAACTAAGATTACAAATCAATCGGCCAACTAAATGGACGAATAATACTTTCCAACCCGCCGCTCCCTCGTATCCATGGCGGCTTGGAAGGGTTCTAAATCCTAGACCCCAACTATAAAATGAAGAACATTGCCATCGAGAAGAGGATCAGTGATGGACGCCGCCAGGCTGCCATTTTCATCCCATAGCATCCACCTCTCATCCTCATCGACCCCTCCATTAGTTGCCTCCATCGGTAGACAGATCGACGAGATTACATCCTCCACTGAACTCCATAGTTCTAGTTTTGAAGGAGGTTTGAACCAAGTTCTTCCACCCATCAACCATCATTTTCAACTTACTTCGCCCTTACAGCAGTAGATCAGATCCACAAGGAAGAGAGATCAACAACTTCCAACCATCTCCGACGAACGTTAAGGAGGTGTTCTTGTTGTTTGTTCGACGCCTTTGTTCCAGAGTTTTAACAACCGCTCCTACACACCACGGTTGCAATTCCCACTTCTTTTGTATCGATGACTTCTCCTCTCTTCTTCCCTATTGTAGTTGTATTTGTTGCTATGAGCGAGTAGTCCCCTCGCTAGGGTGCGAGGAGAGCCCCGCTACCCGATTTTGTTCTCTTTACGGCATCTATTATTGGTATCAATCATTTTCATGCTTGTATTCTTACATGATCATCAAGTTTACATGTTTATCAGTTTCTGGAGTATAGAACTTTGAGCTAAAGATCTAGGATATCGATTGATTTCTATTAAACCCATAAGGAGAATTTGGACAAATGTTTTTTGAGACAATAGATGTATGATCTCTAGGTAATGCGACGACGAGCTTGGTGAGATCTGTACAGGTTGTAATCCTTACGTCGAAAGGGGGATTTACCTTGCCACGACATATATATATGCATGCTTAATATGATCGGTGGGAGAGCAAATGATAGGTAGTTGTGGTGAAACTCATTTCACCCTAGTGTTCTCATCCATTAATATATCAACCTTTAGCCTCTGCAATCTTAGTATAATGAATCGATCAATCTTTTGTGTTAACTAATAGTGCTTGCTTGGTTACCTTGATCAGAATAATTCTTAAAATGCTATCATTTGGGTTTGATCCTGAACTATACTGCAATAAGATAGTCTAGGTAAAAATCTAGGGACTCCTCCCTAGGCAAATTTATTTGTGCGATAACACACACATCAGGCAGCAACCATCTGACCTTGGACACGGCGTGTGACACGGTGGAAACGGCATATCAAACTGCATCTGGACTTCCAGATGTTAAACATGATGTGTGCCTCAGAAGACACGTTGAGGCGTAGGGTGCCACTGCAAGTGAGACGGATGACACATCATGTGGGAATCCTTCTCAAGTCTCTGACTTTAGACACGTCGTGTGTCTTGGATGATATGTCGTGCCTGCAGCCGCAAGGGTAGGCGCTACCCTAGCGACAACATGTTGTGGGAACTAACTGACGTGTGTTTGTCGGTTGCTGAATCTGGAAGATGTTTGAATCTAAATGACGGATGCGCTGGAGGCCGACATGCCGTGTCGATTGACTAACAAGTCCTATATCATGTTGCTAGAGTGGTTGTCGTAAGACCTCGATCTTAGTGGTGGCGCAACATGTCAATTAACTGACATGTCGTGTCACTAGTTTCTAGAGCACGACAGTTGTAGTTGTAGTCACGATCGTAGCGATGACCATCATGTGGGATGAATGACACATCGTGTTGCTTGTTGCTACAACATGATGATTGTAAAGATTGCACCTTTAGGACCACAAAGTGGAGAGAAATCTACAACCGCGACTTGCCAGCTTGTTGCGGATGACATGGCTAGACTTGATGGCGTCGATGACTACAGATCAACACTTAGAGACAACTCGGAAGATGTGACCACGAGATAGGAGTGCAGGAAGACATTGGTCGGTAATGGTCATGATGACAAGATTGGCACAAGATTAGGAATACTCGAGGGATAGTGGATGCCCGCAGGCAGAGACTCTCTTTTTCTCACGAAGGTTGGGATCAGCGCTCTGATACCATTTGAAATTATGAGATAAGGGAAAATATCTTGTGTATGTTTGTTATTGATATATGGGTAGGCTCCTCTCCTATATAGATATATATGAGATGAGGCGAGCACAAGGAAGTGAAGATAACCCTAATGGTCCAAGACTTTGTTTGAAGCGCACATTACAAATGAAACTATTAACTAAATAAACTAAACTAACAACATTTTCTAATAATTACCATTCCACAACCCAAGCAGGAACGATTTTTACATTTTTTGTAGCTAGAGTCAGATCGGTCACCCATCGTGAAATCTTCAATTATGGAGTGGCAAAGTTACTCATACCACTAGAAAAAAAGTTTGCATGAAACGTCGTGACTAATGTTAGGCTGTCACCTGGGAAGCACGGACACTTCCCGAGAGGAGCCATGGCCGTCCTCGGCGCGTGTCGGACACATATACGCCGTGGACAAGCGGTGGACACGTCTCGGGAGTATCCAATTTTTTGTTTACTTTTTTGGACTTGGACACGGCCCAGACACGCCATCTGGCCCAATTCACATTAAAAAAATAAACCGCAACGCACACACATTGCACGCTTCCCCCCTCCTGACTAACCCCACCAACTCCCCCCCCCCCCCGAGATACTCCTAAACCCCCCGATACCCCAAACCCCTCCTCTCCTGCCCTAAACCCCAATCGAGCTCCCCCATTCTCCCTCGGTCACCATCGCCACAGCAAGCACAGCACGCACAGAGCAGCAGCGGCGCCCGCACAGAGCAGCAGCGGCGCCCGCACGGAGCGGCGACGCCGTCCACACGGAGAAGCAGCAGTCACTGCACGGAGCAGCACCACCACCACCCGCACGGAGCAGCAGCAGCAGCCGGCAGCATGGCTGTCGCTTGGAGCTGCCAGGAGTTTCGCCGTTGAAGCAGCCGGCCAACACCACCGCTTGGAGCAGCCATCGCCGGTGAAAGGCATTCCCCTTCTTTCCCTTGCCTTCCTTTCTTCCTCCACGTTTTTCCTTGTGACCAGCACTTGTAATTTAGCTTATTTCTCCCCCCCCCCTCGCCTTCCTTTCTTCCTCCACCCTTTTTTCCTGTGAACGGCAGTTCTTTCCTTCCTCTTCACGTTTTTTCCTCCTCCCCTTTTTCTTCCCCTTCCACATTCCAATCTTTCTATTTTCCCAGCAGCAAATTAATCTACCACCCTGATCATCTATCTCCTTGTCTTCTCCTCTCCTTCCCCCTCCACATACTCCTCCTTCTTCCTCTTTTTCCTTCCTCGTCCTCCTTGTCTTATTCTTCCCTTCTTGCTCTACGTATTTTCTTCAAGCAACATTCTTCTCCTCTTCTCATTTTCTTCCTCCCATCCCATGTATTCTTCTCTTCTCATTTTTCTTCCTCATCCAGTAGCTCGTCCATAGCCTGTTGGCAGTCCTCCTTCTTGTCTACTCAATTTTGTCTTGGCTCCTCCACGTCTTCTCCTTCTCTTCCCTTTTTCTTCCTCTTCCATCTTAACTTCTACTCCTCTTCTTCCAACAACAACTTGATTCCACCTTAGTTCAATGTCCTCTTCCTCGTCCACGTATGCTCCTCATCTTCCCCTTTTACTTCCTCTTCTCAGGTTCTGCAGCACCTCTTCCTCTGCCATTTTATCATGCTGCCCCCTCCTCCTCGCTGTCTTCTTTCCCTTCCTTTACTGCTTCTCATTGTCTTTCTAATTTGTCTAGAAGATAATGTGAATTTGTTTAGAAAGGGTAATTTTGTTACCGATAGTCCTGTAAAAAACTTATACTTGCCTATAAATTAGTTGAGTAAACTAGTCATCAATGCTACTGTGAAGATAATATTTTTTTTACTGATGTTGCTCATTCTTATAGAAATAGAATGACTTAAACTTCAACTGATGCTATAATTGCTGATTTGCTATTGAAAGAATTAAATTTGTCTAGAAAATTTGTTGTTGATGTTGTTATATGGATTAGTAATAATTTCATAAAATAGCTTTGAATTAGAAAATAATGTGTTAGTTTGTTTGTGTTGGTTGAATTAGGAATGGATCCAAATCCTATTAACTTGAAGTCGAAAGTGGTGGATGACTCCGCTCCTTTGTGGCAATATGTCACAAAATTGGAGAAGGCTGCAGGGGGGGGGCGTTATATGTTTCGATGCAACTTTTGCGATGAAGGCTAAGGTGACAATGGCAAACTCATCAGAATTGCAAAAAGTTTGTGATGAGGCTGAGATGAGGCTGAAGAGGAGTGCTTCGAAGCCAGTTCCATTGCCTGCCGCACCCTCAAGCCATGGCAACCATAACTTGAGCACAATCTCCACAATGGGGTTAGCATTCATGCAAGAAGGTACAGATCCTAGAAAGAGGAGGGCCACACCAATAGAGAAAGCATTCAATATGGAGAAGAGGGAGCAACTTCATTCTGAAATTGCTCGTATGTTTTATTCTGGAGGATTGCCTTTTCACTTGGCCTGAAATCCTTACTAATCTCCTTCTTATTCATTTGTTGCTAACAATGCTATTCCTGGCTATGTCCCTCTTGGTTACAACATGTTGAGGACCACTTTGCGGCAATGGGAGAGGGCCAATCTTGAAAGGCAACTTGAGCCCACAAAGGTGAAGTGGAAAGACTTGGGTGTTAGTCTAGTTTCTAATTGTTGGACTAATGCTCAAAGGAGGCCATTGATAAATTTATGGTTGTGTCAGAGAGTGGGCCTATGTTCTTAACGGCTGTGACTTGTGAGGGCGACTACAAAGATAAGTACTAACATTGCAAATCTAATGAAAGTGCATTCAAGAAATTAGACCACAAAATGTGGTTCAAGTTATTATTGATAATGCTCCAGTTTGCAAGGCAGACAGGTTGCTTGTGGAGGCTGATTATCCTCACATTTTCTGGACTCCTTGTGTAGTGCATACTCTAAATCTTGCCCTTAAAATATGTACTGCAAAAAATAGTGAAGCAAACAATGTTGTATATGAAGAATGTTCTTGGATTACTGATGTTGCTGCAGATGCATCTTTTATTCATAATTTCATAACGAATCATTCAATGAGACTTGCAATGTTTAATGAATTTGTGAGTTTGAAGATGCTGACAGTTGCAGAGACACAGTTTGCCTCAACCATTGTGATGCTAAAGAGGTTGCGGGCCATCAAAACCGGTCTTGGAAACATGGTGGTGAGTGAGAAATGGGCTATGTTTAGGGATGATGATATTGTGAAGGCTCAAGTTGTCAAGGATAAAATTTTGGATGACATTTGGTGGGACAAAGTGGACTATATATTATCTTTCATTGAGCCGATGTATGCTATGTTGAGGGCCGCTGATACTGATAAACCTTGTCTTCATTTGGTTTATGATATGTGGGATAGCATGATTGAAAAGGTGAAGGCTATCATTTACAAGCATGAGAGGAAAAGCATTTAAGAAGAATCTAGCTTTTATTCTGTTGTTTAGAAGATATTAGTGGACAGATGGAACAAGAGCAGCACTCCTCTCCACTGCATGGCACATTCCTTGAACCCTAGGTAAAAATTTCCTACCTAAATTTATTTGACTTACATAAGACTTCATTACATATTATTTAAACCGATGTTTTAATTTCTTATAGGTACTAGGGTTGCTCCACACAAGGATGTAGAGATATCTGCTGAAAGAAATAGATGCTTGACAAGATACTTTTCCTATTCTAGAGGAGTGTCGCGTTGTGTGTGTAGAGTTTGCTAAATTCTCTGCAATGATGGAAGATTTTGTGGACTTTGATTCAATAACCAATAGGGAGGTCTTAGAGCCACATCTTTGGTGGCGTGTGCATGGAGATGGTGCCCCTTATCTTGGCAACTAGCAAGTCGACTACTTCAACAACCATGCTCTTCCTCCTGCAGTGAGAAGAATTGGAGCACAAACTCATTTATCAATTCATTACGGAGGAACAAGATAAATCCTAAAAGAGGAGAAGATCTAGTGTTTGTGCACACTAACCTTCGTCTCTTATCAAGGAGGAAAAAAGAGTATAATGAAAGAGAAACAAAGATGTGGGACATTGCAGGTGATGCATTTGATTCCTTCGAAGGAGCGAGACTTCTTGAGGTGGCCGAGTTGTCACTTGATGAGCAAGAGTTGGAGTCCATCGCGTTCAATGATGGTGATGACAATGGCAATGATGATGATGTGATCGAGTAGGACTAAGATGTGATGGTTCCCATCTGATTTTGTGGTGATTATATTTTAGATGTAATGATGTAGCAAACATTGCCTTATCATAGTGCTGGTTGGTTCACATTTTGGATGTAATGATGTAGCAAACATTGTTTTATGTTTGATGTTTATATTTTGGATGTAAATAAGTAATGATGTAGCAAATATTTTCTGATCTTATCTTTCTATTACTCGTGGTATGTGTGTCTTGTTATTGAAATTATTCATGCTACTCATGTTCTGAGGTTTCTACATTTAGAAACTATTCAAGATATATATATATAGAGAGAGAGAGTCAGGCTAGTGTACACTCGAGTATACCGGAGGCACCGTACACCTCAGTCATTTTTAAAGATGCAATAACTTTTTGAAAAATCTAAACCATTGATCTTCTTAAATATCTTAAGAACATACCATATAATAATTTTTAGCTCATTTGGACACTTATAGGTCATGCATCTAAAGGATGAAAAAATCAGGCATTTCAAATTAGTTTTGTGCGTCGATTTTGTTGCCCTTGGATGAGTGACTTACACATCCAAATGAGCTCAAATTTTGTATGTGGCCTACTATTATTGTAACCATTAAGATCAATGGATTAGATTTTAGAAAAACATGGTCTAGATAGGCAAACACCATTGGGGTGTACAGCGTAATCTGTACACTCGAGTGTATTCTAGCCTGACTCTATATATATATATATATATATATATATAGAGAGAGAGAGAGAGAGAGAGAATCAGGCTAGAATATTCTCGAGTGTATTCGGAGCAGAATACACTCAAGTAGTTTTTCATGATGCAATATTTTTTTCAA